>CM038679.1:142489667-143089667 GCA_021605205.1 Aegilops longissima
TAAGATGATCGGCTTGTCTATTTTCTAACCATAGGTTAAGAAGATGCGGGGAGGATGGGCAGGCGATTGATGATGCCCTTTACTCACTAGCAATGGGTCACGATACTCGGGTAAGACATTATGAATCTTGCGTTGTTGGAGATGTGCGCTACAACACCCTTGCACGAGACGAAGGCGGGAAGACACAAAACAGTGCCATCATGAGCACGGATCGTATGATAAAGAGACAACTGAAATGTATGCTAACATAGCGAGACATTGTTCGATTGCGATATATCTCGATTTCGAGGATCATCGGTGTGTGGTTACATTGTCTTTGTCGTTGGTATAACCTGTTTTCCAGGATCGCAAAACACAGAGCTGATGATTATTTCCCCATCAATGTCAAGGCGGCGTACCAAACCAACGAGCCTTTTATTTTGGCAAATCAAGCAACACAGATATTTTCTTGGAAGACACATTTGCACGTAGCGATGACTGGCGAGTATTGCAAAGTTTTGAGCAGAGGAATTCGTTTAATGAAGTTGCACAACAAGATGATGCTTACTTGCTCACGATGTACAAGATAACACAGATGTTCCTAATATCTTTGAGAACCATCACGTCAATGGCGCTGGCGAAAAAGATTGCCTATCGTCTTGTGGACATACAAGAGTTGATCAAGAAGAAGCCAGCGTCGAGGGCGTTGAGGGCGAAGAAGAAGATGACACCATGGGGAATTACGATTGAGGCCCGATACACATGGCGAATATGTTGGCGCTGCTGCTGCGGATGATGATTACATTGCTTTTGTCGTATTTGCCTGTCAGAAGACGTTTTTTATCTACTATGTGAAATTTTGTTTGCTATGACAACTGAAACTTGATGAACATGTTGTTTAGTATTTTGCCGTGAGAACATCACTTGTTATGTATGTTGATTTGTGTTTGGTGATTGTATGACAACTAAAACATGATGACATTGTTGTTTACTTATACTCATATTTGGCTGTGAAACTTGAATTTGATGACATAGTTTGCTGTTGGACTGCAATTTTCTCGACGTCTTCGAATGAGAACAAAGCTGACCCGACAGGGCCTCTGCTATTTATTTATTTATATGAGCAGAAGGGGATACCCCCTGATTTCCGTTAATAGAAATCATTAGATGTTCACAACACTACGCCCAGCTTGCTACACAGGTTTCATTCATTACTAGTTTCAGCAAAGTGCTCATGTCGTACCATCTGAATACATCACGAGTGCTACATACACTTTGCAAATAAAGAGACAATCATCCTCTGAGCACATCGATTTTGCCCATTATCTTCACAAGCTCTTTCATCTCCTCATTCTTTGTCAAGGCCGTTCGGGAGTTGTTGCTTGGCCATGATCGGAGGAACTGCATTTTAACCTTACGCTCTGCGTCTTCCTCTTCATCGTTCCTTGATTAGTTGTCCAACACCCCAACCTGCTGGTATTGGGATTCCTCGGCTAACCAAATAATCAGCATAGTTGCATTCCCCACATCAAGAACTTCCCGAAATACAAATCACGAATCTTCCCTTTTACGCATGAATCAAATTGGAAGATCATCAACAAACTATTAAAAATCAGCAACTGAAAGCAGCGAGAACAACACTTAAACATATTATTACCCCATGATTGGGCATTTGTAGAAGACTCGGCGGGGTTGCAGATTGTGGTTGAGGCGCGACGGATGACTCTGCGTGATTTGCATCGGTGGCACCACACCAACGGCAGCGGGTTGCGATGAGCAATCGGCTGCGGTCTGCGTCTGCCGGCGAGGGTGTGATGAGACCCACGGCGATGGTGCGGGTGGCGACTTGGCCCATATCTGGTTGTTGCTCTTTGAAGAAGCGGTGGACGAGCAACCGGCGGACATGGTTGCTGCGGCGAGCTTCGATGCTAAGCGAGTAAGTAGAGAAGAGGAGAAGCTTAACGTTGGATATGTCGGTTTCATTACTTGCGAGTAGCATAGCACCATATATAGTCATAGTCTAGGTTTGGATTAGAACCAGCTACAGGAGCACGTCTTTCTTTTTTCTAAAACTCGGCAACGTCTCTTTACTGGTACACTAGCTTGTTCTGTATGCCTTCCCAAGTCTTTGATTTTCTTTCCCTTTTTGCGAGGAAGGAAGGAGGACAAAATTGAGAGTTCCTCGGACTCGAACCCAAGACCTCTCGGTTGAAAACCAAGGGTGCTAGTCACTTATGTGGCGACGTTCCTGTGAGGAGGACGGCGACGAACACATTTTCCTCGCAGTTTTCTTCTTATATATAAAAAGTATGCTACTTGGTGTCCGCTTAGTCAAAAACGATTGTGCCAACCTTGACTGTTGGATTGACATTCAAGGTCATCGCTTTCTTGATCTCTTCTTCCTCGAGCCGCCAAAGCCAAACCAACGCCGGCGGGACCGCTTTGCTCCCGCCTCCACGGCTGGTTGTGATCTTCCCAGCTCTGTTCGTTCCCGTCGAGGCCTCACCATCGTCCTCCGCCTTGGTTCGCTGCTTGCAAGCTCGCCCTCGGTGTTGTCAACATGGTCAACAACCAAGAGGAATAAGGAGATATTGTACATGGTGAGGATAGCGGGAAGGACCAGCCTTGTGATAATTTTGTTTTTTCGGGACGGAGAAGGGTATCAACTGGGTTGTGCGGGACCCGTGGCCCGTCTAGCCCAGGCTTTTATATCATATGTTTAGCACATGACCAACCCAGTTTGTTTTTTTCCTTTCTGAAAAATGGCTAGCCAACTATTTTGTTTTTTTGCATAATAACCAACATAGGCCTACTTGCTTCTCTACGCCCTGCTGGGCCGGAAATCTTTCAAGATGAGGAAGGATGCATTTTGCCAAGAAAATGGGCTATAAGTAATAAGAAATGGGTTATAAGTAATAATAAATGGGCTGTAAAATGAAAAAAATACAGCAAACAGGCAATTAGTTCCAAAATGCTATTTTCTTTCGGATTTTGATATTTTAAATTTCATTGTTTTTGTGCGGGTAAAATTTCATTGAATTTAAATTAAGGTATATTTAGATTTAAAATTAATTTGAATCTAGCTAGAAATTTCGGGCTGTATGCTGTTTGGGACAGATTTGGAGGCTGACTTGTGGGTCTACTAGGTTGCCGTGTACTTTGGCTTTGTCAACTTAGTCCTAAGCGATTCTAGCAGGATGACCATTGGATGTTAATCCAACGACCGTCTGCTTCTTCAATATCTGATCTTCTTGCTCCGGCCGCCCAAACCAGCTCGGTGGGACTGCTGCTCCGCCTCCCGTGGCATTTGTCTTTGCAAGACAGCCGCACCGCCCCACTCGCTTCATTGCTGGCAGGCCATTCCTCTACTCACCCACACCTCCTGTTATTTTCCACGACGACAGCCGGACCAGTAAACCCTCGTACTCCCCACCGCGTGGGCAACCATTGCCGAGTCTTCCCCGGCTCCGTGTCGTTCCCTTCCTAGGCCTCGCCGTCGTCCACCACCATGGTGCTCTCAACGCGGCCTGGTCAACGTGATCAAAGAACGGCATCCATCGGCCGTGGACTGTACGCGTAAAATAATGATTCCTCCACCTGACAGCTGGGACCCACCGGAAGGGCCTCTGTATTTCGTGAAAAAAACGTTCCCCCTGCTGACATGTCGGACCCACCAGCTATATCTTCGCACGCAAGGAAGTGCCTCCTTATTACGCACAAAAAAATGAATACCCACCCTGCTAGCTAGGACCCACCATAGTGGGAGGATGACTTGTGGGCCAACTAAGTTGGCGGGACGGAGGGCTTTGTCAACTTAGTCAATATGAACGATTCTAGCTCCGGTGACCGTCGATGTCCATCCAACGGCCATAGTGCTTCTTCAACCTCTGGTCTTCTTGCTCCGGCCGCCCAAAGCAACGCCCGGTCGTGCCGCATGCTCCTGCCTTCCCGTGGCGGTCTGTGCTGCGCATGGAGGCCTCACCGCCCCTACTATTCCCACCGCTGGCCGGGCCTGCGGCGGCGGCAACCTCACACCGCAGCCGAACCAGTGAACCCTCGCACTCCTCTCCGAGCGGGCTTCCACTGCCGCGTCTTTCCCGGCTCCACGTCGTCCCCTCCCTAGGCCTCGCCGTCATTGTCACATCCCAGTTAGACCATGCATTAGGGTGTGCATCATGTTTAAATTTCATTTGAATTTGAAATGGGGAAGGCAGGAAACCCCAGAACACCCCCTCCTTAAAAGAACTAGGGTTTACTAAAATTTATTTCAATGAATCCGAAATGCCCTTCAAAATGTTCATCCTCTTTACTTTGGTTCAGAACCCATGTCAAAGAAGGTGTACCATTTTCTAGGTCATCTAAGGGTTCTAGGATTAATCCACAAGTTTTGAACTTGGGCATTTTAAATTATATAAAATATTTTAAATGTTCAAAATTGCCAACCAAAATGTTTCATGTTGGGAATATTCCAACAAGTGACCAGGAGCATTTTGGTGATTTTAAAATAGTTTTGGTATTTTTAAAAACCCCACAGATTCAGAATATTAGAAAAGAGTAAAAATGGAAAAATACTTACATGTCGCCTGTGTTCGCCCACTGCTGCCCAGCCAGCCAGCAGCGCCAATGTAGCTGCTTGGCTCGGCGAGAGCAGCAGCCTCGTGTCGCCTGGCGAGCGCAGAGCGCGCCACGCAGCTGGCCGCCTGCTTCACCCCTCGCCGCCGCCGCCTGGGCGACCTCCACGTCGTCGCCCGACCCCTGGACACGTCACTTTCCCCTGCCTCCTCTCTCGCTCTCCCCCAACTGGCCGACGCCATCGGCCGCGCCACCGCCCGACGCCCGTGCTCCCGCCGTCCATACTCCTCCCCACCATGTCCAGAGCTCCGCCCGCCTCCACTACCCCTAGCTAGCTGACTCCCTCGCTCTAAGTGCCCCAAGCCGCTACACCGACCTCGACCGAGCTCAAGCCGCGGAGATCCCCTTCGCCGTCGCCGCCGATCGGATCGTCCCGACCCGGCGAGGCTCTCACGGGATTGCTGTGAGCCTGGCTACCTCCCCATCCTCTCCATTCTCTTCCTCGTGCCCCACAACAACCCAACCGCGATCACCCGAACCCACATGGAGCTCGTCAGCCGGCAAGCTCCGGCCACCCAACCGCCACGCCCGTGTCCATCGCACTCACCGTGTCGCGTTGGGTCTAACTATGCACTCCACGCGCCTCACCTTGCCCCCTAGCAACTAGCCCGACATCACCCGAGCCCGGCCGCCGCCCGACTTCGTCGCGGCGCCAACTCCGACCACCCCGACCCCAACTAATTACACCAAACGCTGCGGTTCATCTCGGCTCCACGTAGATGCTCCCGCGCCCCATTTGGTGGCGGAAAGTGCAAAAGCACTCTGCTCCTTGGCCTTTGGCCTCGCCCGGCTAGACGCCGCGAGTTGACCATCGACCCGATTTGTGGGCCTGTTGTTGTCTGAGTCAATGGCGGTGGACCCCCGGTTAACTAATTAGGATTAGTTCTAATTAAGTTAATTAGTTAAACTAACCACGACATGCGGGTCCCACTGGTCGGTTTGACCTGGATGACCCGTTGACCCTGACGTCCGCTGACCTCATGCTAACGCATTAATTCAAATTCTGGATTTATTTTGATTTAGTAAATTCGAATATAAATCAAATTTCAAATGCTTATAACTTTTATCTATAACTCCAAATGCAAAGATTTATATATGAAAAATTATCAGAAAAATACACTCTATCCATTGGTACAGGTTTCATGCATGTTAAAACAAGTTAACTATGCTGAATAACCAGAATAAGATATTGCACCATTAGGACTAACTCAAATGAGCTATCATTTGAATCCTTGATTCAAATGAGTTCATCCCTATTCTTTCAACTTGCATTAGGCCAACACACATTCATATTGCCATGTCATAGCATGCATCATATTGTTGCATATTGTTTTGTGTGTTTATTTGTGTGCTTTCATGATAGGTTACGCTTGAAGATAACCTCGACTACCCATCGAAGGCAGTTCTCTACCCCAGTTCCATCGGGCAAGCAATTCATTGATCATTCGATACAAACCCATGTTCTCGCTTCGCTCTCGTTTCTGCATTAAGACAACGCGATTCAACTGTTGTGTGCTGCGGTAGTTGAACCCACTTCCTTTGCATGACTGTCATTGCCACGGTGACTAGATGAAACCCACTAGTATGTGTAGGAGTTGTTTGAGCCATGTTTGTGATTCCTACCATGCTATGCTTGCTATGCTTAGAGTTGTGTCAGTCGGCTCATCGGGATGATGAACTGGAGTGAAAGGTTGTGTTGGTTCGAGAGTAAAAGTGTTGAACACGATTTGGTAAAGGTATCGATGAGAGGCCATGTAGGAGTACATGGTGGGTTGTTTCATTGAAGCCGAACTTAAGAACTGAGATCTGTGTTTGTGATCCATGAACTAGCTACTACCACGCATTGGC
Organism: Aegilops longissima; assembly: GCA_021605205.1. NCBI lineage: Eukaryota > Viridiplantae > Streptophyta > Magnoliopsida > Poales > Poaceae > Aegilops > Aegilops longissima. The sequence goes on from CM038679.1 coordinate 142,496,127, forward strand.
CCGAAACCAATGGACCCTCTAAACTTCTTAACCACCCCTGTTCATAGTCAAGGGAGTTGCAAGTAGTTTCGGTGTTTGTAGCATCTTTGGGGCCGCGCATAGCATGACCTTAGGGGTGGGTTGTGTTGCGGTAGGCACCGCGGGGCTGATGTGCGAGTGCCCGTTTGGTATCTCGGGAACCTGCACACATCGTTCGGGGCTGTATGGGAAACCTCGGCGGACTCCTGCGGATGGAACCGAATAGGCGATAAACACGGACTAGGGACTTGAGTGTTTAGGTAGGCTGAGGCCGACACCCGTTGGGCTTCCGCTTGAAGGTTGCGAGTACATGTCGTGTAAGCGACGATAAGTGGTGAGCGTGTGTGAAGAAGTATACCCTGCGGGGTTAAATATGATCTATTGAATAGCCGTGTCCACGGAGAAGGACTTCGGGTTACTTATATCAGTTCATAGACAAGTAAATGGATACTACTAAAAGCCTCAAGATAAGTGTGAGTATCGTGGATGGCCCTCTCGGGGATGACGAGAGAGGATCCACGGTGGAGTATTGTGATGGTGATTAGTGGACTGGGTAATGCGACAAAATGCTTTACAAAGTGTGTCACGTGGGATAGCTTAGCCAAGAGTCAAAGCTGGCTTGCTGCAAATAACTCCACCTCCTTCCTTGAGAATGTGCATGTATGATAGGATTACGTGGTAAGACTTCTTTGAGTACTTTTGTACTCATGTTTGTAATCAATATTTTTAGAGGACTATACTACCCCTCCGATGGATTCTATGTAGATGTTGACTTGACGAGTAAGCTAGCCACCGGTGGCGATCTAAGACTTGTGAAGGGCCATTGTAGATAGAAAGGCTCCAACAAGCTTTCTTTCTTTCTAGAGTGCGTACTCGAGACTAGTTTGCTTCGCATGTGCTTGTATGATTGTATGACTTGAGTGTTGGGTCATGTGACCCCTACTGTATGACTATGTTATGTATGGCTCCTGGGCCTCTTAAATAAAAGTACTTGAGTTGTAGAGTTTTGTTGTGATGCCTTGTTGTATTTACTCATATCGGGCATATTGCGTGTATGATTGAAATGCTTGGTATGAGTGGGATCCGACAAACTAGTTGTTTATCCTTGGCAGCCTCTCATATGGGGAAATGTAGTCTCGTGCTACGGCGATAGTAGTCCGCTTCTGCCCGGTTCACGAGTCCTGCTAGCCCAAAGACTACTGCTTGGACACTTGGTGGCGGCATGTGATTCATTTCGTTCCTATATATACATCGCCGGAAATGTCACGCGATGGTATTGAGTCCTGCCTAGCTGCTACAGACCGGAATACGGAGTCTGATAGCCAGTGCTACAGCCCGAATTCATCGTTGATGACCGACATGCTCGAAGTGTTTCATGTATGCTGTCCCCATAGGTTAGTGCCGCTTTGGGTTCCACGACTAGCCATGTCGGCCCGGTTCTTTGTCATGTGGATGCTAGCGACACTATCATATCGTGAGCCAAAAACGCAAAGCGGTCCGGGCCATGGTAAGGCGACACCGTGGGAATACCGTGCGTGAGGCCGCAAAGTGATATGAGGTGTTACCAGCTAGGTCGATGTGACTTGGAATCGGGGTCCTGACAGTCATCCACCGCCGTGGTGCTCTCGGCGCGGCCTGGTCAACGTGGTCAAGGAACGACTTCCATCGGACGTGGACTGTACGTGGAGAGGCTAACAGCTGGGTCCACGGCTGCAGCAAGGAAGTGCCTCCTTATTACACGGAAAATAATGATTCCTCCACCTGACAGCTGGGACCCATCGGGCCACTATATTTCACGAAAAAAACGTTTCCCGCTGACTGCTGGGACCCACCAGCTTCATCTTCGCACGCAAGGAAGTGCGTCCGAGCAAAAAAATGATTCGCCCCCCTGACTGTTGGGACCCACCAGCTACACCTTCGCACGCAAGGAAGTGCGTTCGAGCAAAAAAAAACAAAACAATTCGCCCCCCTGACTGCTGGGACCCACCAGCTACACCTTCGCACGCAAGGAAGTGCGCCGAGCAAAAAACAAAGCGATTAGCCCCCGACTGCTGGGACCCACCGGCTACATCTTTGCGAGCAAGGAAGTGCGACGGTCGGGACCCACGGTGGCGTATGTAGCGTTGTCATCACGGTGGCGAATGTGTATGTACATCTTGGTCGATGTAGAGCGCGCCGCGTCGTAGTAGAGGCGCGCGCGTGTCGTAGTAGAGGCCACGGTGTGTACAGCGTCATTACAACGCGTCAGGGTGCAAGAAAGAAAATCTGACGCCACGTATGTGTACATCTGTTGGGGTCTCGAACGCCTACTCGCGCAGACGTGCACGGCGGGGCTCGTGTGCATGGCTGGGTCGGAGCGGAGAAACAGCGTCGTCGTCGTCTTCATGGGGAGGCAGCGGAATGTGTCTTGTTCATGGGAGGCAGCGGAATGTGTCGTGTTCATCGGGAGGCAGCAGGAAGCGTGGAGCCAACCGGCTTGGGCGGAGCAGGCGATGGAAGCGAGGCCTCGCGTACCGCAACGGAGAAGCGGACCTCGTTGAGCAGGGTCTTGTTGATCGGGAGGGTGTGGCGTGCCGCAAAGCGGAGAAGCGGACCTCCTACGGTCAAGCGGGGTCTTGTTGATCGGGAGGGTGTGGTGTCAGCAGCAGAAAGCAGACCTCCCACGGTCGAAACGGGGTCTGTTGATCGGGAGGGTGTGGTGTACCGCAAAGCAGATTTAAAGCGGACTTGTGTTGCAGCGCTTCACAGTCAAACAGGGTCTGTTCGCCGAGAGGGGTGTGGCGTACCGCAAAACTGGACTCCACGGATCTGTTCATCTCCACCGTCGACCTCCTCCAGCCTCCACACAGGCTACCGTCGACCTCCTCCAGCCTCCACGGGCTCCTGTTCATCCAGCCTCCACACTTGCGCTTCTCCACGACTCTTGTTCAACCACCCCTCCACCGTCTCTGTTCATCCAGCCCTCCACACCGCGGGGTCCTGTTCAACCACCCCTCCATGGGCACCCCTCCACCATCTACTGTTCATCCAGCCCTCCACTCCACGGGGTCCTGTTCAATGATAACCCACAAGTATAGGGGTCGGGCATAGCAGTTGTGGCCTTGGGTAATCTTGCTACTGATAATCCTGCGCTAATCATGCCACGTCATCCCGTTCTTTGTTACTAACCTCGCCATAATCCAAACCGTTCAATTTCTAATTACAATTAACAATAAAAGTTTTCAAAATTAAAACAAAATTGTTAAATTGGTTGCTAAATATTACAAAGGTAATTGTGGTGAAGTAACCACATTTTTAGAAAATGCCAAAGCATTTTAATTAATCCAAAACAGAAAAGGGAGTTAAGAAAAATAAAAAAAACAGAAAGAGACCACCCCCTCATTTGGGCCACGGCCGAGTGGCCTCGTGTGTCGGGCGGCCCAGCCGATCACCCCCGATCGGCCCACTCCCCCTCGCTCCCCACCCCAAACCCTAGTCCACCCGTTCCCCCACTCGCCCGATCGAATCGGATCGATTCCCCCCCCCTCACCACTCGCTCGCCCCCCCCCCCTCCCCGATCCAGATTCGGGATCGATCAGGCGACCACCGCGCCTCCCCCCCGCCCGTGCTTGGCGCCCCAGCGCCTCCTTCCCCCTGGTGGCCGTCGCTCTGTGCCCTCGAGGCCCGTCCTCGACCTCGCGCCCCGCCCCCCTCTCCCTCGGCGACCCCGCCTCGGCCGCCGGACAGCGCCACCGGAGCCCCGCACCGCCTTCCCAAGCCGCCGCGCGGCCTGCCTCGCCGGACTGCCCCCTCGGCGCCGTTCGTCCCGGCGTCCTCCTCACCCGATCCGCTGCCCGAGTCCCTACCCGCCCGTTGTGGCGCCCGACCCCCTCTCTCCTCTTTCCCCCCCGTCGGCGGCCGGCTCGCGTGAAACGCCTGCAGAACGGCCCCTCCGGTCCCCTCGGCTTCCCAGACTGGCCGCCCAGCACCTGCGCCCTCTCCCCTTCCTCCTCCTGCTTGTGACTCTCTCGCTTCTGTTGGCGCCCTTCGATCCGTCCGTCGCCCCCCCCCTCGTCGGCGTCGCGCGGCGGTGTGGCAACCCAGCCACCTCGGCCGCGCCAGTGCTCGCCCAGTGGTCGCCGCCCCGACCCGGCCGGTCGTGCCCGATCGGTGACACCCGCCCCACATGGCGCGCAACCGCTAGGCCGGTGCCACTGACTAGGGGGCCCCACCCCCAAAACGTTTAAAAGAAATGTTTTAATTAAACAGAATCAAAAAAAATGATTTAAAATGAATTAAAAGTAATTAAACTAATTAACTAAATAATTAATTAATTAATTAATAGGGTAATTAATTAAACTAATTAATTCTGGATTAGTTAAACCTAATCATTAGCTAATTAATTGGGTAATTAATTAAACTAATTAATCCTGGATTAATTAATACTAATCATTAGTTAACTTAATTAACTAAGTTTAATTAATCGATTAGGTTAATTAAGCTAATAGGGTATGACATGTGGGACCCACTGGCGGGGTTGACTTAGTCAACCTGTTGCTGATAACGTCGGCATGACCTCATCTTGATGTCATAAATGCTTTCGAAATTAATTAATTAATTAATTTAAAATTCGAAATTAATAAAACCTTTTATAATTCATAACTTTTAATCCGTAGCGGATTAAAATATTTTCAACATGAAAGTTGCTCGAGCAGCGAGGCGAATTCGGATCGCGATCCGTTCATCCACCGCCGTCTCTAACCTATCGAACCTGCAAACTTTCTCCTCCGGTTCCTCTCAGATGATGAGGCGTCCGGAGCAGGATAACTTCCGGATGCTTCCCCTAAACCGGTACACTTCTTACCACGTTAGAGGCGCGCCTAGCATCGCTTCTTGGCATGTCATGCATCGTTATGCATCTGTTATCGTGTATTCATTGTTTCTTCCCCTCTTCTCTTGGTGAACTACTGAGACCGCCTGCGGTGGCGGTTCGACTACAGTCTTGACGATCACTCTCTCTTGCCGAACAACCGAGCAAGCCCCCCTTTTGATCATCCCGATATCGCCCATTCCATTCTCTTATTGCTTGCACTAGATTTTGCTCTTGTTATTGTTGCTCCTATTACATTGCATAGCTTTGTTTATTGTAACCTGCTATTGTTACCTACACCTTATCCTAAACTGCTTAGTATAGGTTGGTTAGAGACCCATCGATGACCCCCACCTTGTCCTTGTTGCCCTGCTCCATCATTGAAGACCCGATCAGCGGGATCGGAGACCAGAGCCCGACACCGCACATCACTCCCCTTAGTTGCTCGACACTACTAGGTTACTATCAGTACCGAGGGTGAAACCTCTGCAGACGCCGATATTAACCCTGTAGTATAGTTATCCGGTTGTGGTCATCGAGGGTGATTTCCTCTTTAACCACTTCGATCGACTCTGTCGTGCAACCCCTCAAGTGTGGACCTCGAGGGTGGATCCTCTTATGTTCACCTTGATGACTACATTGAGTGGAATACACGGGGTGATTCCTCGTGTTTTCCCTTGATGTTTGGACTCACGGTTACTTGGACTTTTACCATTGTTACTTGGAAAGGCGGGTCGACCACGAGGGGTACCAGCGTGTAATGCAGTGATGTGGAGCGGGTTGACACGGAGGGTGCCGCGAGATACTTACGGCGTGGCGGGCATTCCTAGCCCTTGCCGCAAGTCCTCGAGGCGGGCAGCGGGTCACATCTTCGTGAGTTACGCTTGTTACCGCGTTCCTAATCCACTACGATTTGGATATTTGATCCGAGGGCCTCGGCACGATAGCACTAACCATCCGTGGGCTAAGTATGGGCGTTCTGCGTCGTATACATCAGCGAAGCTTATTAGGCGTCGGCGTCGGATGGCCGCGGCCGGATTTGGCTGGAGCGCTGTTAGGCTAGGTGCGCTTCGGCCGCCCTACATAGCGTCGAGGAGTTCGGGGAGATGGCCCATGACCCACGGGGCATAGGTTTAGTCGGCGTCTGGCCTCTCTATTAAGCCTAGGTCGGGTTGCGGTATTGTTTGACCGAGGCGGGCATGACCACTGGAAAGTGTGTCCGGCGGAGTTAAGCGGCGTGGTGGGTAAGTTGGTGCACCCTGCAGGAAGAAAACAACTATCGATAGCCTGTCCTCTGATAGCGGACACTTGGAGTTGTATCGATCGATACAACTAGAACTGGTTACTTGAGATGAGACATGGATATGAGCTTTGGATTGTGATGATAAGCTGGATAGTATGGCTCTGTGATTTCTTTCTCGCAGGAGTCGAGAAAGGATCTCGGCGAGGTTGATAACACTACTGCTACTTTAAGTTATGTTACTCTACTCCTCTTGTTTGCTGCAAGATGGTGGTTTCGGAAGATGCTAGTCTTCGTTAGGACTAGGCCTTCTCTCTATTCGGCATTCTGCATTCAGTCCACCGATATGGCCTTTACACATATATCCTTGCATATGTAGTGTAGCTCCTTGCTTGCAGTACTTTGGATGAGTACTCACGGTTGCCTTGTTCCCCTTTTTCCCTATCTCTATTCGATTGCTGCAATCGGACGATGGAGCCAGGATCGAGCGCCACCGCCTCGGCGACTACTACTCGGGCGCCTACTACTACGTGCAGCGGCGGCGGCGACCGGGAGTGACCTAGGAGGATCCCGGCGGGAGGCCTGTCCTCTTCGATCTGTATCCCGGTTTGTGCTAGCCATCTTATGGCACCTTGTTTAACTTATATACGTACTCAGATATTGTTGCTTCGCTGACTTCGTCTATGATCGAGCACTTGTATTCGAGCCCTCGAGGCCCTGGCTTGTATTATGATGCTTGTATGGCTTATTTTATTTGTAGAGTTGTGTTGTGATATCTTCCGTGAGTCCTTGATCTTGATCGTACACATTTGCGTGCATGATTAGTGTACGATTGAATCGGCGTCACAAGATTAATATCGAGCCATTGCTGTAGGAATCCCTTTCCAACTCCTTGGCGAAGTCGAGTCTAGACATTGCAAAACTTTTACTAACATGGCTGTGTGTTCTATGGGCTGCGTCGCCATTGGGTGGTATTAGGATCTTTTACTCCTCGATCTTTACTGCGGGATTCGAACTCTCTTCTATTCGGGTTAAGCGATTTTGCTAAAAACAAAACTAACTTTAGGTTCTCATGAGTACTTTCTCCGGAGAGCCCCTCACTTCAGATGATAAATCGCTAATCGGAAGAATTGGAGATACTCTTTGATATTCTCTCGATACTTTGTGCCCATCACTTTTGCTATTCACGGCCACCGATAAATCCGTATGGATTACTACTTACACTTGCCATTCATCGATCATCCCCGTTGATCTTGTTATTACAAGATACCCGAAGTTTTCTCTATTTTTCCGAGAATACTTTGTGCCTACTGCCTAGCAGTTCTTGTCACATGAATACCCCTTATAAATCCTCGCACTTGTCGAGTATCCGCTCATCGATTGTTCATGTGTTTCACAAAAGCCTTCAAAATAAAATTGAGCTTCGAGAATCATCTGGAGCCTTTGGCTCTTGGAATTCTTAACTTGCTTGCATTATGGTTAATCCCATAAGTCTCGTAGTCATATTGACATTCCTTGTCATTATCATTTTGGGTCTGTTGACTCAATATGTTTGCGAATACCATAATCATCATTGATTCTTATAAGTTACCTTTCTGGCTGAGCTGCCATTCTTTTAACTGGAATTGGTTCTCGACCAATCCAATTGCCGTTGGTTGTACCCTAAGGCTATTCAACTTATCCACCCCTAATTCAAAGCATTGCTTCTGATCCCTTGTTTTGGGAATCATAATTCATTTGCATTTGACAATTGAGTTAGTCATTGTTTCTATAATTTGATCTCCTTGCATTCTTCTTCCTCTAGATGAGTCTTGATGCTCACATCGGATCCCTTGTGGACCACCAGATCTTTTGTTGGATTTTATCTGACAACGCCCTTCATATTCAATAACCTTGTGAGCTTTTCCTCTGATACACAATGCCTTTGGTAAATTGCAACCTTCCCCTTTGCCAACCATGCTCCGCTTCGAGCTAGTGGTATTTACTATTGAAGCTTGTGGTATATGTTTCCGTGTTACCTGCGGGTTGAACCTATGCCTTCCTTTATATGTGTGAACTCGGAAGTTTACACGAGTCATACTCATCGGTATTTCACGGTACAACTTTCAACACTAATGCCTTTATCGGGCGAGAAGTGAATGGAAGGGTATGCATTGGAAAAGTGGGAGTCGACCTTGAACTTTGTGTTCATGCCCATGGACACGATGTAGATCTTATCATTAAAACTTCTCTTAAATTAACTATTCCTTTGGTATAAGTTCATCTTATATCCGGGATCGGCCTTTTGCAATCGTGGTTCCGACCATGATTGTTCTCCTTGATCTCATTTCTCGACAAGTTAAAACAATTGTCTCCTATGGATCAATACACCAGTCCAACCTTTACTTTGATCTTGTGTCGAGTATTACCCCACGGTATCTCGAGATTGTCATGGAACCGCATAACTTTTATGAGTTCTTCAAGTGCTACCTTCCTTGATTCCAATTTTTCCACGGGCTCGAGTTTTAAACACTCAAAGACACCGATAAATGAACCGAGTCCGCTTTCACGGTTCAACAACTCTTCGATGAGCTTCTATAAGTACGAGTTGGTACCCGATCACGCCGTTCCTAGCCTGTTTGGCTATATCGTTGTCGTGATGATTTTTTTTAACTGTACTACTCGTTCCTTCTTCACGGAACACAATTTTCGACGGTGAATTAACCTTACGTCGATCCTCATCGTCTTATCATTTCACCTTGGACAACAAGCTTGGTATCGAGTTTGTGTCGTACCCTTGGTTCTAATAACCTTTCACGTCAGCATTAATTTGACTTGATGTCATCACCGATCGATAACATCTTCATGAAGTCACTCGACAATTGTGTCGTGATCACCAACATTCTGAGCTCATCCAGGATATCAACTGAAATCATGATGAGAAATACCATCCTTACCCTCGATGATTTGCATTTTCATCGACCACTTTATTGCCTTCCCACCAACACAAGCTTGTTCATGATTGGTGTTATACCTTGAGTTCCTTGCTACCCAGCAGTCGTTCTTATTTACCTTGGAGTATTACCATCTTAAGAAATTCTTGGTATTGAGATGCTTCTCACCATCACCATTCTTTCTTGGTCCCCCGTTGCTTCCAACGGTGTACCAACAAGTGAGCGATCTCTGTTTGAATTCTGCCCTTCTAGCAAGCCTCTTGCTTTGAAGTGAAATTCTCGATCTATCGATTATTAAATCACCATTCGACATTGATCGTGCAACCCAACCCATCGGGCGCACCTTTCAACCAATGTTTACTTGTGTATGTTTTCCTCGAGCATACTCCCTTGTATCATTTGATCCGACAAATGTTATCTCTTTGTTCATTTAAATGTGGGAGTCTATCTCTTGGGAGTCTCGGTGAATTGCCATTGAGTTCACCAGAAACCTCCTTATCCTCTCCTTGGGTGAATGATGGACTCTTGTTAACGGGAATCACATCATAGTTCATTTCCCCGAGAATCTTACAAGGTCATCTCGTCAACTTGCGTTGCACCTTTTCTTCTCGGTATCCTAAGCACGAGGTATCCCGACACCAATCGGATCTGAATCTCGGTGAGATATGATGGTTGGGACGACTTTCAAGAGTTATGATGTTGTTACTTTGATGACCTGGTAGCATGATGTCATGCCTACTTCCCCGGTGGAGGACCTATCTTTATAGTTTCCTTTTCAGCGGAGGTTATCCGTTCATCCATGAGGAAATTGTAAGACTTATTCTACCAGTTATTCCTGATGAATCCTTCGTGATTCCAAGTCTGATCTTCACCTGAAGACCATGTCAATGCTATCTCGAAGCATGTCGGTGATACTCTGATTTTCAACAAGAACATTCTAAGCCCAATGCTAAATGTTTCTTGCTCAATTATCCGAACACCGTTGTTTGGGTATTGTCATGAAATTTCTCTCCCCTTACCTAAAGGGTTTTCTACTTTACCTCCTATCGTGGATATCTTGCTTTGCTTATCCTTGGGAAGGATATACCCCTGAAATATGTGTTTAAACACATTTTTCCTTTCCATTGTTCGGTTTAACCTAATGATCACATTTTCCTTTCCATGGGTCTGTTTGACCCTTCTTGTGACCTATATAATCTAAGCAGTGATAATCCCCTGCTTAGTTAAGCACCTCGTTGTACCACTCTGTAAGTAAGACCCTATTACTACTGTTGATGACATTCCGGTAACCACCGATGGACGAGAACCTTGCCTATTGGTCCGCCTCGTTTGGTATCGGTTCTCTTCGTCTCTCGCCCTTAGATTATCGTAACCAGACCTTTCCCCCTTGCTCCCCTCCTAAATCTCGGGACGAGATTTCTTGTAGTGGAGGAGAATTGTGACGCCCGGGTAATCTTGCTACAGTAATCCTGCGCTAATCATGCCACGTCATCCCGTTTACTGTTACTAACCTCGCCATAATCCGAAACCGTTCAATTTCTAATTACAATTAACAATAAAAGTTTTCAAAAATTAAAACAAAATTGTTCGGTGGTTGCTAAATATTACAAAGGTAATTGTGGTGAAGTAACCACATTTTTAGCAAATGCCAAAGCATTTTAATTAATCCAAAACAGAAAAGGGAGTTAAGAAAAATAAAAAAAACAGAAAGAGACCACCCCCTCATTTGGGCCACGGCCGGTGGCCTCGTGTGTCGGGCAGTCGGCCGATCACCCCCGATCGGCCCACTCCCCCTCGCTCCCCACCCCAAACCCTACTCCACCCGTTCCCCCACTCGCCCGATCGAATCGGATCGATTCCCCCCCCCTCACCACTCGCTCGCCCCCCCCACTCCCCGATCCAGTTCGGGATCGTCAGGCGACCACGCCGCCCCCCGCCAGAGCGTGGCGCCCCAGCGCCTCCTTCCCCTGTGGCCGTCGCTCTGTGCCGCCTCGCGAGGCCCGTCCTCGACCTCGCGCCCCGCCCCCCTCTCCCTCGGCGACCCGCCTCAGCGGCGGACCGCGCCACCGGAGCCCCGCACCGCCTTCCCCGACGCCGCCGCGGCCTGCCTCGCCGGACTGCCCCCTCGACGCCGTTCGTCCCCGACGTCCTCCTCACCCGATCCGCTGCCCGAGTCCCTACCCGCCCGCGTGTGGCGCCCGACCCCCTCTCCTCCTCTTTCCCCCCCCGTGGCGACCGGCTCGGTGAAACGCCTGTAGCGCCCTCCGGTCCCTCCGGCTTCCCAGACTCGGCCGCCCAGACCAAGCGCCCTCTCCCTTCCTCCTCCCGCTTGCTCTCTCCCTGTTGGCGCCCTTCGATCCGTCGTCGCCCCCCCTCACCGGCGTGCTCGCTGCGGCGTGGCGGCCAGTGGCCACCACCTCGGCCGCCCAGCGCCTGTTCGCCCCGTGGTCGCCGCCCGACCGGGCCAGGTCGTGCCCGATCGGTGACACCACCAGACCCCATGGCGCCCAGAAGCCGCTAGGCGGTGCCATCGACTAGGGGCCCCACCCCCAAAACGTTTAAAAGAAATGTTTTAATTAAACAGAATCAAAAAAATGATTTAAAATGAATTAAAAGTAATTAAACTAATTAACTAAATAATTAATTAATTAATTAATAGGGTAATTAATTAAACTAATTAATTCTGGATTAGTTAAACCTAATCATTAGCTAATTAATTGGGTAATTAATTAAACTAATTAATCCTGGATTAATTAATACTAATCATTAGTTAACTTAATTAACTAAGTTTAATTAATCGATTAGGTTAATTAAGCTAATAGGGTATGACATGTGGGACCCACCTGGCAGGGTTGACTTAGTCAACCCTGTTGCTGATAACGTCGGCATGACCTCATCTTGATGTCATAAATGCTTTCGAAATTAATTAATTAATTAATTTAAAATTCAGAAATTAATAAAACCTTTTATAATTCATAACTTTTAATCCGTGGCGGATTAAAATATTTTCAACATGAAAGTTGCTCGAGCAGCGAGGCGAATTCGGATCGCGATCCGTTCATCCACCGCACGTCTCTAACCTATCGAACCTGCAAACTTTCTCCTCCGGTTCCTCTGTATGACAGGCGTCCGGAGCAGGATAACTTCGGATGCTTCCCCTAAACCGGTACACTTCTTACCACGTTAGGCGCGCCTAGCATCGCTTCTTGGCATGTCATGCATCGTTATGCATCTGTTATCGTGTATTCATTGTTTCTTCCCCCTCTTCTCTTGGTGAACTACGAGACCGCCGCCAGCTGCGGTGGCGGTTCGACTACTGATCTTGTGATCACTCTCTCTTGCGAACAACCGAGCAAGCCCCCTTTGATCATCCCGATATCGCCCATTCCATTCTCTTATTGCTCGCACTAGATTTTGCTCTTGTTATTGTTGCTCCTATTACATTGCATAGCCTGTTTATTGTAACCTGCTATTGTTACCTACACCTTATCCTAAAGCGCTTAGTATAGGTTGGTTAGAGACCCATCGATGACCCCACCTTGTCCTTGTTGCCCTGCTCCATCATTGAAGACCCGATCAGCGGGATCGGAGACCAGCCCGACACCGCACATCACTCCCCTTAGTTGCTCGACACTACTAGGTTACTATCGAGTCTGGGGTGAAACCTCTGCAGACTTCCGATATTAACCTCAGTAGTATAGTTATCCGGTTGTGGTCATCGAGGGTGATTTCCTCTTTAACCACTTCCGTCGACTCTGTCGTGCAACCCCTCAAGTGTGGACCTCGAGGGTGGATCCTCTTATGTTCACCTTGATGACTACATTGAGTGGAATACACCGGGGTGATTCCTCGTGTTTTCCCTTGATGTTTGGACTCACGGTTACTTGGACTTTTACCATTGTTACTTGGAAAGGCGGGTCGACCACGAGGGTACCAGCGTGTAATTGCAGTGATGTGGAGCGGGTTGACACGGAGGGTGCCGCGAGATACTTACGGCGTGGCGGGCATTCCTAGCCCTTGCCGCAAGTCCTCGAGACGGGCAGCGGGTCACATCTTTCGTGAGTTACGCTTGTTACCGCGTTCCTAATCCACTACGATTTGGATATTTGATCCGAGGGCCTCGGCACGATAGCACTAACCATCACGTGGGCTAAGTATGGGCGTTTCTGCGTCGTATACATCGGCGAAGCTTATTAGGCGTCGGCGTCCGGGCGGCGCGCGGATTGGGCTGGAGCGCTGTTAGGCTAGGTGCGCTTCGGCCGCCCTCATAGCGTGAGGAGTTCGGGAGATGGCCCATGACCCCGGGGCATAGGTTTAGTCGGCGTCTTGGCCTCTCTATTAAGCCTAGGTCGGGTTGCGGCGTATTGTTTGACCGAGGCGGGCATGACCACGGAAAGTGTGTCCGGCGGAGTTAAGCGGCGTGGTGGGTAAGTTGGTGCACCCTGCAGGGAAGAAAACAACTATCGATAGCCTGTCCTCTGATAGCGGACACTTGGAGTTGTATCGATCGATACAACTAGAACTGGTTACTTGAGATGAGACATGGATATGAGCTTTGGATTGTGATGATAAGCTGGATAGTATGGCTCGTGATTTCTTTCTCGCAGGAGTCGAGAAAGGATCTCGGCGAGGTTGATAACACTCTGCTACTTTAAGTTATGTTACTCTACTCCTCTTGTTTGCTGCAAGATGGTGGTTTCGGAAGATGCTAGTCTTCGTTAGGACTAGGCCTTCTCTCTATTACGGCATTCTGCAGTTCAGTCCTTGATATGGCCTTTACACATATATCCTTGCATATGTAGTGTAGCTCCTTGCTTGCAGTACTTTGGATGAGTACTCACGGTTGCCTTGTTCCCCTTTTTCCCTATCTCTATTCGATTGCTGCAATCGGACGATGGAGCCTGGGATCGAGCGCCACCGCCTCGGCGACTACTACTCGGGCGCCTACTACTACGTGCAGCCCCGGCGGCGACCGGGAGTGACCTAGGAGGATCCTGGCAGGAGGCCTGTCCTCTTCGATCTGTATCCCGTTTGTGCTAGCCATCTTATGGCACCTTGTTTAACTTATATCCGTACTCAGATATTGTTGCTTCGGTGACTCGTCTATGATCGAGCACTTGTATTCGAGCCCTCGAGGCCCCTGGCTTGTATTATGATGCTTGTATGGCTTATTTTATTTGTAGAGTTGTGTTGTGATATCTTCCCGTGAGTCCTTGATCTTGATCGTACACATTTGCGTGCATGATTAGTGTACGATTGAATCGAGGGCGTCACAACAGTTTTCGAGGGTAGAGTACTCAACCCAAATTTATTGATTCGACACAAGGGGAGCCAAAGAATATTCTCAAGTATTAGCAGCCGAGTTGTCAATTCAACCACACCTGGAAACTTAATATCTGTAGCAAAGTGTTTAGTAGCAAAGCAATATGATAGTGGTGGTTAAGGCAGCGAGTAAAGACAACAAAAGTAATGTTTTGGTATTTTGTAGTGATTATATTGAGAGTAGCGGAAAAGTAAATAAGCGAGAACGAGTATATTGAAAGCTTGTAGGCACGGATCGTGATGGATAATTATGCGGATGCGGTTCGTCATGTAATAGTCATAACATAGGGTGATCTGAGAACTAGCTCCAATTCATCAATGTAATGTAGGCATGTATTCGAATCTGATCATACGTGCTTATGGAAAAGAACTTGCATGACATCTTTTGTCCTACCCTCCCGTGGCAGCGGGTCCTATTGAAACTAAGGGATATTAAGGCATCCTTTTAATAGAGAACGGAACAAAGCATTAGCACATAGTGAATACATGAACTCCTCAAACTATGGTCATCACCGGAGTGGTCGATTATTGTCACTTGGGTTGCGGATCATAACACATAGTAGATGACTATAGACTTGCAAGATAGGATCAAGAACACACATATATTCATGAAAACATAATAGGTTCAGATCTGAATTCATGGCACTCGGGCCCTAGTGACAAGCATTAAGCATAGCAAAGTCATAGCAACATCAATCTCAGAACATAGTGGATACTAGGGATCAAACCCTAACAAAGCTAACTCGATTACATGATAAATCTCATCCAACCCATCACCGTCCAGCAAGCCTCACGATGGAATTACTCATGCGGCGGTGAGCATCATGAAATTGGTGATGGAGGATGGTTGATGATGGCGACGACGAATCCCCTCTCCGGAGCCCCGAATGGACTCCAGATCAGCCCTCCCGAGAGAGATTAGGGCTTGGCGGTGGCTCCCTATCGTAAAACGCGATGATTTCTTCTCTCTGATTTTTTTTCTCCCCGAAAGCCAATATATAGAGTTGGAGTTGGTGTCGGAGGGTGTCCAGGGGGCCCACGAGGTAGGGAGCGTGCCCAGGAGGCGCGCCCCACCCTCGTGGGACAGTGTGGGCCCCTGGTCCTCATCTTTAGCGAGGATTTTTATTATTTATTCTAAGATATTCCGTGGAGTTTGGTCATTACGAGAACTTTTGTTTTACGCATAAAACAACATCATGGCAATTCTGCTGAAAACAACGTCGACCCGGTTAGTTCCATTCAAATCATACAAGTTAGAGTCCAAAACAAGGGCAAAAGTGTTTGGAAAAGTAGATACGATCATTCAACCACCCCTCCACGGGCACCCCTCCACCGTCTCTGTTCATCCAGCCCTCCACCACAACCCGGGTCCTGTTCATCCGAGCAAACGCCACCGCCTTTGTTCATCCAACCCCCCCGCCCGCAACACTCCTTTGTTCATCCCGAGGCAGCATCGATCGGCTTGATTAGTAGCGATGGCGAAGAATCGCTCGATCGGGTTCGATTAACAGCCATCGATCGATCCGCGGGTTTAAGTAACGCGTAGCCTGCAAAGGTAATCGCTTCGGGTTCGATTAGAGCCCAACGCCTCGCTTCGGGTTCGATTAGAGCCAACGCCTCGCACCTGCGCGTGTCACGTGTCACATGCAAGCAGCGCATCGCTTCGGCCCCGACCTCCCACCTTAACCGGAAACTCCCTGAAATTTTCCTCCCCCTCGCTTCTACCACGGTTTTTTCTGTCATGGACGGCCCAAATAATGTCATGCAGCTGCGTCTCCGGCCCGCCCAGGACGAAAACCCCATTTTCTGTCATGATTTTTTGTCATAAGTAGGAGCCCACCACATCTATGATGATACCGGGTTTTGTCACAATTATCGTCATAGAAGTGTCATATGTATGACATAAAAAAATTTCGTTCGGCCCAAAATGTCACGGATGTGTGTTTTTTTGTAGTGATGGAAGGGTGAGAGTGTGTATAATCCATGGACTCAACATTAGTCATAACGAACTCACATACTTATTGCGAAAAATCTATTAGCCCTCGAAGCAAAATACTACGACGCATGCTCCTAGGGGGGAGATTGGTAGGAGTTAACCATCACGCGCCCCCGGCCTTCACGCAAAGATAAACAATCAAAATACAATGCGCGCCAATTTGGTTACATAGTTAGGAGACCATACATGCATGCTTCGGGAATCACAAACCTTAACACCAATATTTTTACTAAACCACAATCATTCACTAGTACCTCCCATATATTAGCATCTCTATATCGCAAAACTATTGCAAGGAATCAAACATATCATATTCAGCGATCTACAAGTTTGTGTAGGATTTTATGACTAACCATGTGAACGACCGATTCCTGTCAACTCTCTAAATAGATATAAGTGAAGCAAGAGAGTTTAATTCTTTCTAAAAAAGATATGCCCACGCTCTAACAAATATAAGTGAAGCAAAAGAGCATTCTACAAATGGCGATTTTCTATGTGTAGGGAAACAGGCAATCCAAACTTCAAATGATATAAGTGACGCACATGAAGCATTCTATAAATCCATACTCAAAAGATATAAGTGACGTGCAATGATAATTCTATAAATCAACCATGGACTATCTCATACCAGCATGGTGCATCAAAGAAAAGTGAAAACTAAATGCAAAAGACTCTCCAAGATTTGCACATATCACATGAACGAAACGAAATCGAAAACATACCGATACTTGTTGAAGAAAGATGGGATGCCTTCCGGGGCATCCCCAAGCTTAGACGCTTGAGTCTCCTTGAATATTTAATTGGGGTGCCTTGGGCATCCCCTAGCTTGAGCTCTTGCCTCTCCTCCTTCTCCTCATATCGAGACCTCCTCGATCTTTGATCACTTCATCCACACAAAACTCAACAGAAAGCTCGGTAAGATCCGTTAGTATAATAAAGCAAATCACTACTCTAAGTATTGTTGAAAACCAATTCATATTTGGTTTTTGCATTGTAGCTACTGTAATATAACTTTTCCATGGCTTAATCCACTGATAGAAATCGATAGTTTCATCAAAACAAGCAAACAATGCATCAAAAACAGAATATGTCTTAAACAGGACAGTCTATAGTACTCTGAACATTCACCATACTTCTGGTACTCCAAAAATTCTGTTTTTTTTGGAAAAATAAACAATTTGTAAATAAAGACAGTGCAAAAAGTTTCAGAACCATTTGACATTCCAGTAAAAAATGTAAAATCGCGCACTATAGCCAAAGTTTCTGTTTTGCACCGCACAAACCAACAAGCAACGTAAACATCCTAAAGGCAAATCTTGGCACATTGTTTTTATGATACAATGGATTTTTACAAGGGGATAATTATTTTTGTTGAAAAGTTTCTGTAATCAAGTGTCACAAAGTTTCCATGGGCATGAACAAAGTTCAAGGCTAGCTCCCATTATAACAATGCTCATCTTTCTCACTTTCGCTTTTCTTTTTGAAAAAGTTTTAGGTTCCCCTCTTTATTTTTTATTATTTTAACTTTATAAAAGCACGCAACAGAAATAAATGACTCTCTAAAACTTCCAGGTTGTCTCCCTGGCAGCGCTTTCTTTAAAGCCATTAAGCTAGGCATATTGTGCTCAAGTAACGGATCCACCCGGATCCCAAGGTATATCAAAGCCAATTTTAATTAACAATGATTTGTAATTTAGTAGTTAGCACAAAATAACATATATCATGCAACAACGAAGTCTAACTCTCTTCCTATGCATCGGCATGTCATAAAAGAACAATTCATGCACACAAAGTAAAGGACAATGCATAGTATAAACAGTTTCTTGCAATTTTATAATATTGGAAATATGGAGAGGTGGAGATATAGTTCCTCTCTCATAATAATTGCAAGTAGGAGCAGCAAGCACATGCATATTATATCTATCAAAATCATCATGTGTAGTAGTAAAACGCAACCCATCAATAAAATCCTTAATAAGGGCAAACTTCTCCGATATAGTGTAGTCGGTAGAATTCAAAAAGATAATAGGACTATCATGCGTGGGTGCAATAGCAACAATTTCATGTTTAACATAAGGAACTATAGCAATTTCATCTCCATAAGCATAATTCATATTGGCATCTTGGCCACAAGCATAACAAGCATCATCAAAAAGGGATATTTCAAAAGAATCAACGGGATCATAACAATCATCATAGCATTCATCCTTCGGTAAATTTGAAGGGAAACTAAACAGTGTATGGGATAAAGAGTTACTCTCATTAGATGGTGGGAACGGGTGATCAATCCGTTCTTCCTCCTTTTGTTCTTTGCTCTCCTCCTCATCTTTTTCATCCAATGAGCTCACAATGTCATTAATTTCTTCTTCCATAGACTCCTGCAAAATATTAGTCTCTTCTTGGAGAGCGGAGGAGTCCTCAATATATGGTTTAATATAAGTATTAGAAGCATAATTATCATAGCAATATTTAAGTATGGCCAAATTTTCAGATTTCTAGAGAGTAGTATCACACTCTTCAATAAAAGAAGCAATTTCACAAGTATTCCTAAAAGCAACAAATTCTTCAATTTGTTGGACATCATAGAAATTATAAACATCCTTAGTATACAAAGATACGATTCCATTATCACTAAACTCACATTGGTAAGGAAGGTGTTTCTTAGGGTCTTTAGAACAACAAGTACAATCATATATTTCACATAAATTCCAAGCATAGCACTGCAAACGATGAATTTGATCCAGTAAAAGTTTCCCTGTTTCAGATATGCGGTGTCACACATAACAAGCATGCTCATCTAAAGATTTGCCCTCAACTAAGCTAGTTGGGGTTTCAGCCTGAGCACATAGGGATCGAACATGATCCGAGTAAAAAGCTTCAGTAGTGTGATAGATTTTGGGTGGTTCTTCAACCATTGGTTCAGTAGGTACCACTAATTTTTTTGGTATTTTGTGTTTCCTACCCATAACTAAAGATAGAAAACAAGAGCACAAAATAAAAACTACTTAGTGATAAAGCAAACAAGCACACACGAGAATATTCACCCCACGCTATAACTCCCCGGCAACGGCGCCAGAAAAAGGTCTTGATAACCCACAAGTATAGGGGATCAATTGAAGCCTCTTTCGATAAGTAAGAGTGTTGAACCCAACGAGGAGCTAAAGGTAGAAAAAATATTCCCTCAAGTTTTATCGACCACCGATACAACTCTACGCATGCTTGACGTTCGCTTTACCTAGAACAAGTATAAAACTAGAAGTACTTTGTAGGTGTAACGGGATAGGTTTGCAAGATTATAAAGAGCACGTAAATAAAAACTAGGGGCTATTTTAGGTAAAGAAGCAATAAATTAGTATAGCAAGTGTGGAAAAGTGGTGGTAGGAGTTGCGAAATTGTCCCTAAGCAATTGACTACTTTACTAGACAGATAGCAAGTTTTATGTGGAAGAGGCCACTGCTAGCATCATCCCTGATTTGGAATTCTATGCACTTATGATTGGAACTATTAGCAAGCATCCGCAACTACTAACGTTCATTAAGGTAAAACCCAGCCATAGCATTAAGATATATTGGTCCCCCTTCAATCCCGTATGCATCAATTTATATGCTAGGTTGAAGCTTCTGTCACTCTTGCCCTCCAATACATAGTCCTATCAACATACAACTAACCATGTGGTGTGATCCACGCGCGCGCTCATATGATGGGCACCAAAGGGCAGCAATATAACCACAAGCAAATTAAACCAATCATAGCAATTCACCAATTACCGATAGGACAATGAAAATCTACTCAGACATCATAGGATGGCAACACATCATTGGATAATAATATGAAGCATAAAGCACCATGTTCAAGTAGAGGGTACAGCGGGTTGCGGGAGAGTGGACCACTGTAGATAGATGAGGAAGGTGATGAAGATGTTGGTGAAGATGACGAAGGTGTTGGTGTAGATTGCGGTGACGATGATGGCCCCGACGGCGTTTCGGTGCCACCGGGAGAGAGGGGGAGAGAGCCCCCTTCTTATTCTTCCTTGACCTTCCCCCTAGATGGGAGAAGGGTTTCCCCTCTGGTCCTTGGCTTCCATGGCGGCGGAGGGGCGGGAGCCCCTCTGAGATTGGATCTCTCTCTGTTTCCTTCTATTTCTGCTTTTTTTGATTCTGCTCTTTCACCGTTTCTTAAATTCCCAGAGATCCGTAACTCCGATTGGGCTGAAATTTCGACATGATTTTTATCCGTTATTGGCTTTCTTGTGGCGAAAGAAGGGCACCAACTGTCTTACGTGATGGCCACGAGGGTCAGGGGTGCGCCCGCTGCCTCGTGGCCCCCTCGGGCATCGTCCAGCGTTGATTCTTCTTCCCAAAAATCACATATATTCAAAAAAAATCTCCGTAAGTTTTTATCCCGTTTGGACTCCGTTGATATGGATTTTCCGTGAAACGAAAAACATGCAAAAATAAGGAACTGGCACTGGGCACTGGATCAATATGTTAGTCCCAAAAATAGTATAAATAGTTGCCAAAAGTATATGAAAGTTGTATAATATTGGCATGGAACAATCAAAAATTAAGTTTTTATCTCGTTTGGACTCCGTTTGATATGGATTTTCTGCGAAAAGAAAAACATGCAACAAACAGGAACTGGCACTGGGCACTGGATCAATATGTTAGTCCCAAAAATAGTATACAAGTTGCCAAAAGTATATGAAAGTTGTATAATATTGGCATGGAACAATCGAAAATTATAGATACGACGGAGACGTATCACACAACCACCGAATATTCGACCTATAGTGCTATGTCCATGGCTCACACTCATGTATTGCGTGAAAGTTGAACAAGTTTGAGAATATTATAAGTATGAAACAATTGCTTGGATTGTCCTCGGGGTTGTGCATGATTTAAATGTTTTGTGTGATGAAGATGGAGCATAGCCAGATTATATGATTTTGTAGGGATAAGCTTTCTTTGGCCATGTTATTTTGAGAAGACTTAATTATTTTGTTAGTATGCTTGAAGCATTATTGTTTTTATGTCAGTATTAAACTTTTATTTTGAATCTTACGGATCTGAACATTCATGCCACAATAAAGAGAATTACATGGATAAATACGTTAGGTAGCATTCCACATAAAAAATTCTGTTTTTATCATTTACCTACTCAAGGACGAGCAGGAATTAAGCTTGGGAATGCTTGATACATTTCCAATGTATCTATAATTTTTTATTGTTCCATGCTATTATATTATCTGTTTTGGATGTTTTATATGCATTAATATGCTATTTTATATGATTTTTTGGACTAACCTATTAACCTAGAACACAGTGCCAGTTCTCGTTCTTTCCTTGTTTTTGAGTTTCGCAGAAAAGGAATACCAAACGGAGTTCAAATGGAATAAAACTTTCGCGATGATTTTTCTTGGACCAGAAGACACCCAGGAGACTTGGAGTGCAAGTCAGAAGAGCCATGAGGCGGCCACAAGGTTGGAGGGCGCGCCCCCCGACCTTGTGGGCCCCTCGGTGACCCCCTGACCTAGATCTTCCTCCTATATATACCCCAAAAACTTCCAAGGGAGCCACGAAACCACTTTTCCACCGCTGCAACCTTCTGTACCCACGAGATCCCATCTTGGGGCCTTTTCCGGCGTCCTGCCGGAGGGGGATTCGGTCACGGAGGGCTTCTACATCAACACCATTGCCTCTCCGATGAATCATGAGTAGTTTACCACAGACCTACGGGTCCATAGCTAGTAGCTAGATGGCTTCTTCTCCCTCTTTGATTCTCAATACAAAGTTCTCCTAGATGTTCTTGGAGATCTATTCGACGTAATACTCTTTTGCGGTGTGTTTGCCGAGATCCGATGAATTGTGGATTTATGATCAACTTATCTATGAATATTATTTGAATCTTCTCTGAATTCTTATATGCATGATTTGATATCTTTGCAAGTCTCTTCGAACTGTTGATTTGGTTTGGCCAACTAGATTGGTTTTTCTTGCAATGGGAGAAGTGCTTAGCTTTGGGTTCAATCTTGTGGTGTCCTTTCCCAGTGACAGTAGGGGAAGCAAGGCACGTATTGTATTGTGGCCATCAAGGATAAAAAGATGGGGTTTTCATCTTAATGCTTGAGTTAATTTCTCTACATCATGTCATCTTGCTTAAGGCGTTACTCCGTTCTTTATGAACTTAATACTCTAGATGCATGCTGGATAGCGGTCGATGTGTGGAGTAATAGTAGTAGATGCAGAATCGTTTCGGTCTACTTGACACGGACGTGATTCCTATATTCATGATTATTGCCTTAGATGTCGTCATAACTTTGCGCTTTTCTATCAATTGCTTGGCAGTAATTTGTTCACCCATCGTAATAATTTCTATCTTGAGAGAAGCCTCTAGTGAAACCTATGGCCCCCGGGTCTATTTTCCATCATATAAGTTTTCAATCTACAATTTTAG
Organism: Aegilops longissima; assembly: GCA_021605205.1. NCBI lineage: Eukaryota > Viridiplantae > Streptophyta > Magnoliopsida > Poales > Poaceae > Aegilops > Aegilops longissima. Next base: position 142,518,938 of record CM038679.1, read on the forward strand.
TTTCCAATTTACTTTCTTTGCAATCTTTTACTTTCCGTTCCATAAACCAAAAATACTAAAAATATAACTTCACCATTTATCCATCTCTATCAGATCTCACGTTGCAAATAACCGTGAAGGGATTGACAACCCCTTTATCGTGTTGGGTACAAGTTGGTGTTTGTTTGTGCATGTATTTGGTGGCTTGTGCGTGGTCTCCTACTGGATTGATACCTTGGTTCTCAAAAGCTGAGGGAAATACTTACTCTACTTTGCTGCATCACCCTTCCTCTTCAAGGGAAAAACAATGCAAGCTCAAGAGGTAGCAATTACCCTTATCCCAAAAGTTAAAGGAGCCGAGCTCATTTCTCAGTTCAGACATATCGCTCTTATCAACAATTTTGCTAAATTCTCTACAAAGGGTTTTGCGACTCGTCTCACTCCTATCGCTCATAGAACTATCAACCCCTTCCAATCTGCTTTCATCAAAGGACGTTTTATTCTCGATTGGATCCTCTGCCTTCATGAAAACATTCACGACGTCAAAATTCGTAAATCTAAAGCGGTTATTCTCAAATTGTACTTTGAGAAAGCCTATGACTCGGTCAGTTGGATGTTCCTGAGAAATGTTCTTTTAGCTAAAGGCTTTGATGGAGCTTTTGTTCATAGGATCATGCAGCTGGTCTTGGGGGGCCACACGGTGATTTATGTTAATGGTCAAGCCAGTAACTATTTTGCCAACGGCAGGGCGACCCAGCCTCTCTGATCATGTTTAAGTTTGTCGCTGATGCGTTCTCTCAGATCCTGTCCAGAGTTGCCTCTCATGGCCATATATCCCCTGTCATCTCTCACCTTGTTCTAGATGGAGTTACTCATCTTCAGTATGCGGATGATACTATCATTATGGTTGAGCTTAATGATACATGCATTGCCCACCTCAAGTTCATTCTTCTCTTCTCTATTTTGAGGCCTTGTCGGGGCTCAAGATTAATTTCTCAAAGAGCAAAGTCATAGTTACCGGTGTGGATGACATTGAGGCTCTGAGGGTGGCTCGTCTTCTCAACTGTAAGCTGGGCCCGTTTCCTTTCAAATATCGGGCCTCCCTATGTCTTCGGATGTGTTATATGCGAAAGAATTTGCCCCTGCAGTTGCTAAGGTTGGTAATAGGGTGCTTCCTTGGCGTGGCAGATACAACACTAGCGTCGAGAAAGTTGCGCTGGATTAACGCCTGCTTGAGCTCTTTACCTATGTTTCTCATGTGCTTTTACCTACTCTCGGCTGGTACGCACGTAGGATTTCATAAACACAAGGGCACGTTTTATTGGAATGCGACAGATAATCGTCGTAAGTACAGACTGGTTAAGTGGCAGCTCATGTGTAGGCCAAAACACCTTGGGGGTTGGGAATCATTAACACAGCAGTCATGAACAAATGCATCCTGATTAAGCGGTGGTGGAAGATTATGTCCATTGGGGCTGGCTCTTTATGGTACTCCATCCTTAAAGCCAAATATTTCCCTCGCTCAAGTCCACTGTTCGCGGTGGGTCACAATTCTGGAAAGACTTGATTAAAGTTCGCTCGTTGTTTTTAGCTCATGTTAAGTTCATTGTTGGGGACGGTTCCTCTGTTCGTTTTTGGCTTGATTGGTGGTGTGGAGACTCACTTCTCTCTGTGAGTTTCCCTACTCTTTTTTCTTACTTCCTTAACCCGAATATCTCCATCCCAGAGCTTTCGGCCAATAATTGGGACCTAGCCTTTCGTCGTTCTCTATCCCCTGCAGAGTTGGAAGACTGGCAAAGACTTACTGCCTTCTTCCCCACGCTCTTGGAGATTCCGGATTCGGTGGTCTGGCCTCTCACATCGTCTGGTCGCTTTTCAGTCAAGTCTCTTTACTCTAAGCTGATTGGTGGTTCTCCCACCAATAGATTTTCTCGTGTTTGGCGGGCCAGAATCCCCCCAAAAATTAAGATTTTCCTCTGGCAGGCCTTCCACGGTGGTCTCCCCGCGGTCGATCAAATTCGTAAGCGGAATGGCCCGGGCTCGGAGTTCTTCTCCCTGTGTGGCACTTTGGAAAACACAAATCATATCTTCTTCCATTGCATGCTGGCTAAGCTTGTTTGGAGCTGTGTAAGATCTTGGCTCCAGGTCTCCTGGGACCCCTCTTCCTTTTCTGAGCTTTCAGGCCTTGCTAACTCTTTGATAGGCGTTACGAAGAGGGTCTTTTGGGTCGGTCTGGGTGCAATTTGTTGGTCACTGTGGACTACTAGGAAGAAATTTACTATCGAATATGTTTTCCCGGCTAAACCTGCTGATTGCTTATTTAAATCGTGTATGTTCTTGCAGTAGTGGAGATCATTGACTAAGTCGGAGGACCGGGATGCTCTTGATCTTCTGATATCTAAAGTCCGGGCCTCAGCGTCTTCCTTATCCAGGCAGGATCATGATGCTTAGCTGTTTTTGCGCCTTCTCGACTAGTAGTTGGCTATGTCGGCTCTCCTCTCTCCGGCCTGCGTGCCGTGTACTGGCCGGGTGCCATGTATCCCCCCTACTTTCGTTAACTTTGGGGCAGTCCTCGTACTCGTCTGGGATAACTTGATGTTGGTCTGGCTGGTTGGTTGTGTGTTTCAGTCTCTACCTGGTGGCTTTATTTATAAAGTTGGGCGTATGCCTTTTCTCTAAAAAAATAAATCTTTCGTATATCACCATTTGAGTTGTTTGTTGTGTTTATTTGGGCTATTTGGACTATTTTTTGTGTTTAAACTTGTATTTTAAACCGTTGTAGTAATGGATTTTAATCCTACTTAAGAGTCGGCCCTTTATCCTACGTGAAATGCCACTCTTCTTTAGGAAATTGTTTGGCCCCCAAGTGCAAGGGTTTGTAACAAGTAGCAATTTCCCTTAAGTGACCTCATGGTTTACAAAACCAACAGGAGCTATGTAACGCCCCTGATTCGATGCGCCAGGTGCCTGCCAGTTATTCGCCGTCTTTGCCATGTCATGTGCTTGCGTGTTGCACTTTGCCATGTCATCATCTGCATTTCATATCATGCCATCATGTGCATTTCATTTTGCATACGTGTTCGTCTCATGCATCCGAGCATTTTCCCCGTTGTCCGTTTTGCAATCCGGCACTCCTATGTCTCCGGCGCTCCTTTTACCTCTTTTAGGTGTGCGAGTGTTAAGCGGTCTCGGAATGGTCGAGGTTTGCCAAGCGGCCTTGGTATAGCACCGGTAGACCGCCTGTCAAGTTTCGGGTCATTTGGAGGTCGTTTGATACTCCAACGGTTAACCGGGTAACCGCAAAGCCCTCTTTTGTGTGCAGCCCAACACCCCTTCCAAAGTGGCCCAAAACCCAGCAAACTCCCCTCCATGCCCTCGGTCGTTCGATCACGATCGTGTGGCCGAAAACCGCACCTCATTTGGACTCTCCTAGCTCCCTCTACCTATAAATATGTGCCTCCCGTCCAAATTCGCGGATGAAAATCCCTCCAAACCCTAGCCCCGCTCTCCTCGCGCGCCGGACATGTCCAGCCCCGCCGGACATGTCCAGCCGCCACCTCACCCCGGCCAATGGGGCGCTGCCACCTCAGCGCCGCCGCCCCCCTCCTCCACTCCCCACGCGCCACGTGGCCGCCGCCGCCGTTTCCCGCGCGCGCGCCCGCCGAGCCCGCGTCGAGCCCGCCGGGCGGATCTGGCCCGAGCCGGCCAGCGTCCACGCCGCCGCCGCCCGTCGAGCTCCGGCCACGGACCTCACCGAGCCCGCTCCGCCCGCGCGCCGCCGACCGGCTCCCGCCTCCGCCGCCCGGCCGCTTCCCATGACCCGCCGCGCCGAGGTGACCAGCCCGCCGCCCTACTGCTCCAGCGCCTCCTCGCCCCTCGCCGGGCCGCCGCCGCCGCCTTCATCGCGAAGCCGCCGCCGCCGCGTTCCCCTCGCTCCGACCAGCGCGGCCGGCACCGCCTCGGACCTCGCCGGCTAGCCTAGCGCCGCCCAGCGCTTCGATCCGGAGGGCCGCGGCCGGATCCCGTCGCCGGCGCCTTCCTCCGTCCGTCCGCCTCGGCTTCCGCGCCATCGCCGGAGCCGCCTCCACCTCGCCGGAGCCGGGGTGGATGAGATCCACCCGGCCCCCGAACCAAACGCGCCCGCGCCCGAACCGGATCCCTCCGTCCCGCACCTTCCCGTCCCGTTGACTTTCGGAGGGTATAAAATCCACTAAGTCCCCGAAATTATTGCATTTTGTTGCATTTTCATCATGCCATAACTCTGCATCTATAGCTCCGTTTCGTGCGTGTAATATGTCAAATTGTTCGCCTCGAAGAGTAGATTATTTCATCTCATTGCATCATTTACATTTGAGCTCATCTTGGTGCCCGAAATGCTGTTTGAAGAGTGCTATGTGATGTTAGTTTCTGTTTCTTAACAGAACATGCACTTTTGTCATTTTTGCCATGATCGATGTGTGCACCCTATGATCTTGAGTCCTACATGTGTTTTGTAATATGCCATGCCATCTTTCCAGGGGTGTATGCCATGTATTTTTGTGATCTATGTGGTGACTAGCACAAGCATGCAAACTAGGTGTCTTGATGTTGCTGATTTCAGCCATGTTTTGCTGATATTTTGATGCCATGTTAACTTGATGCTACCAAGAGATCCATGCATATTTTGAGATACTTCAGTAAGGATGTTTTGTTATACATGACTTGCTCTATCCATCCATGCCCTTGTTTGCAATTATGAAGTGCCATAGCTTGAGTCAATCGAGCTCTACTTTTGCTATAAATTGTTTCCTGGCAGATTGTTTACATGTTATTCAATTTTGCCAAGGTTGTTGTAGTTGATCCTTGCATGCTATGATGTTGTTCTTGCCATGTATAGCTTCTATGCCATGTCTTCTTGATGTATGTAAGCTTAGTATTTCATGTATTGCTCTGTGGTGAGTGATTCAAGCTCACCAACATGCCTACTTATCGTTGTTCCTGCCATGTTCAAATCTGTAATATAACTTGCCATGTTTACGTGGGTGCCATCATATTTTCTGATCCTTTTTGGCTTATGGTCAGTAAGGGACTTTTGTTCTATGCAATTAGTAGGTTCATGCCATGCCTTTGTTTGCCATGATAAGTTCCTGTAACATGTTGTTTGATAGCTCTAAACATTGCAACTTTGATGTTATTTACGCCAATGCCCTAAAGCTGTTATTATTTGCAATCTTGCCATGTCTTTTTGAGCATGTTCTAGTGATTTCTGGAGATAGCTCAGTGTTCATGTTTTGTAATGCTTTACCTGTACATCATGCCCATGCCTTTTGTTTTCTTGTTGGGGTCCTGTAGCTTGTTGTTTTGATGCTTGCAATATGCCTAGTTGCTGTTTTGGGCAGATTGTTGTTATGTCTTGTATAGTGTGTATGTGTTGCACCGTTGCTCTGTTTGGAGTGTGATCTATATGAAACTTGCTTGATTTTGCATGTAGTTTCATATTATCATGTTGCATCCTTGTTTTGAGGTGTTTTCTTGATGTTTGTATGCATTTTGCATCAATGCCATGCTTAACTTGTTTTGCTCATATCTTCTAGGCCGTAGCTCCGAATCTAATGAACTTTATATGTAACTTGACTAGAATTTCGTGTAGATCATCGTGGTGCATCTTAACTTGCTGTTTAACAACTTGAACATAAGGTTTATTCAGATCTGGACCAATTTCGAAATTTGCATATGAGGACTTACCGGAATTGTTCTATGTTGTTTCCGGCCTCATTTAAACTTGCTTTGATGTGTTGCTCTTGTTTGCATCATCTCTTGCCATGAGTAGCCTCATCCTAGCTTTGTCATGCATCATGTTTGTTGTGCATCATGTCTTGTTCATGTGTGGTGTGTTTACTATGTTGTGTGCTTCTTCTTGTTAGTTCCTGTTTCGTTGCGATCGTGAGGATTCGTTCGTCTTCGCTTGGTTCGGCTTCATCCGTTCGTCTTCTTCATGGACTCGTTCTTCTTCCTTGCGGGATTTCAGGCAAGATGACCGTCACCTTGGATCTCACTACTATCATTGCTATGCTAGTTGATTCGTTCTATCGCTATGTTGCGCTACCTATTACTTGTTGCTCAAGCCATCCCAAATTGCCATGTCAGCCTCTAACCTTTGACACCTGTCCTATGCAAACCATTGTTTGGCTATGTTACCGCTTTGCTCAGCCCCTCTTATAGCGTTGTTAGTTGCAGGTGAAGACGAAGTTTGTTCCTTGTTGGAACATGGAGATGTTGTTCCTTGTTGGAACATGTTTACTTGTTGGGATATCACAATATTTATTGTTTAATTAATGCATCTATATACTTGGTAAAGGGTGGAAGGCTCGGCCTTATGCCTGGTGTTTTGTTCCACTCTTGTCGCCCTAGTTTCCGTCATATCGGTATTATGTTCCCGGATTTTGCGTCCCTAACGCGGTCGGGTGATTTATGGGACCCCCTTGACAGTTCGCTTTGAATAAGACTTTTCCGCAAGGCCCAACATTGGTTTTACCATTTGCCTCACCACCACCTACTTTTCCTTGGGAGTCGCTCTCTCGAGGGTCATCTTTATTTAGCCCCGGACGGTGCTTCTCTAAGTCTGGCCCGAACCGAGCAGCTTCTTGGGCCACCTTGGGGCAACTTGAGGATTGGTTTTACTCGTAGCCTGTCTCATCCGGTGTTGCCCTGAGAACGAGATATGTGCAGCTCCTATCGGGATTGTCGGCGCATCGGGCGGTCTTGCTGGACTTGTTTTATTGCTGTCGAAATGTCTTGTAGCCGGGATTCCGAGACTGATCGGGTCTTCCCGGGGAGAAGGAATATCCTTCGTTGATCGCGAGAGCTTATCATGGGCTAAGTTGGGACACCCCTGCAGGGTATAAACTTTCGAGAGCCGTGCCCGCGGTTATGTGGCGGATGGGAATTTGTTAATATCCGGTTGTAGTAAACTTGAAGCAAACTCTTATAAAATACACCAACCGTGTGTGTAACCGTGAGTGTCTCTTTTCGGGGTTGATCGAGAGGAGAACACGGTTTCTGGGTTATGTCTGACGTAAGTAGGAGTTCAGGATCACTTCTTGATCATTACTAGTTGACGACCGTTCCTTTGTTTCTCTTCTCGCTCTCATTTGCGTATGTTAGCCACCATATATGCTTAGTCGCTGCTGCAACCTCACCACCTTACCCCTTCCTTTCCCATTAAGCTTTGCTAGTCTTGATACCCATGGTAATGGGATTCTTTGAGTCCTCGTGGCTCACAGATTACTACACCACCGATTGCAGGTACAGGTTCTGCGATGATCATGTCGTGAGAGCGGTGTTTGCTTGTATTGGAGTTCTTCTTCTGCTTCTTCGATCAGGGGATAGGTTCCAGGTCGGCAGCCTGGGCTAGCAGGGTGGATGTCGTTTGAGCTTCTGTTTATGTTTCATCCGTAGTCGGATGTTGTTATTGTATCCGATGTATTGTTGTATTCTTGTGGCATTTGTGCCTTATGTATGTATCCCCTTCTATTATGTAATGTTGATGTAATGATATCCACCTTGCAAAAGCGTTTCAATATGCGGGTCTATCCTTGGTGGGACCGTCGAGTTCCTTTTGGATAGGGTCGCATATTGGGCGTGATAAGCTAAGCAGCACAACCAATGAACAATACATGCACACATGAAACAAAACTTCCTTGTGCCCCCAACAGGACTAGCGAGGTTGTAAAAGTCACTAGCTTTGCTCGTTACAAAGGAATAACACAAGCGTGAAAGGAGTTGATGAAAATAAGCAAGAGCGTAAAAGCGAAAAACTGAAAGAACGTTGATTGAGGTTCAAAGCTTTATGGAATAAAATGGATCGGGGTATATATGTTCACTAGAGGTTTGTCCCAAAAAGAAAAGAAAAAATGGTGTGGTCAACAAATCACAGATGGGCATCGATTAAATTACGGTTTTTATGAGTACGGCTATTCATGGCATAATTAATGATGGTCTGTAAGTGCATTGGGTTTAGTTGTACACTGGTACAGTGAGGTGCCATACAAACAGTTTTTAACCCCTTTCCGCGATGGCGTTTTGAACCGTCGCCAAGTGAGTGTGTGCGATAGGGGGATCCTTCCCACACGACCTAGAAATCATCAGGGATAGGGAGCCATGATGCATAAAATTGTCCCTATAAAACTGTTTCTGTATCTCAAATATCCCAAACGCTTCATCCTTTGTAACTCGTTTGTGCTAGCATTGCCATCGCAGTCGGACTTCTGTGGTTTTACCTAAAACCAGGCGCAGTCCAGGCACATTCCAGGCACATACCAAACTAGCTCTATGTTTATGATGCCTGACATATATCACAAACAGTTCATGATTGTAAACCGTGTAAGATAGGTCGAAAATCACACACATTTAGTTTTCCCACACCGTTTGTGATATTGTCTGACATCACACATGCTTTGCAAACGACAACTGTGTGCATGGTTACACACGTTTCCTCTCCGTGAACCGTGTTGGATTATGATGTATATCATACATGTTGTGCTTTGTAGACCGTGTGCACCGTAATGACCTGCAGAGCGTAATTTCACCCTAATTTAATTGCTGCTATTTAAAATTGTACCTAATTTGAATTTGAAAGTATGCTATAGCTTTATTCATATCCATCAGGTTCAAACAACCAATGCATTATTCGATTCACAGGTACATATGTTCGAGAATTACATAAGCACAAAATAAAGAATGATGAACCAAGGTTGTATACTTGTACTATTAAAGATGGTAAAGAAAGAGGCGATAGACATTCTGGTTGCTGAACAAGGTGAAGTGGAATGGCCCTATTGTGCTCTCCTCGATGCAGAAGGCACGCGCAAATATAGTCCAACCCCTTGTGATGGCCGGCCGCCAATCATGTAGTTTGAGAGGTAATCTTGAGTAATCTGCTTCAGGATCTACTGCAAAGGAAAATTATTCATACATTGTCATCTAACACAACTCATTACGGGTAGTAAAAGAAGGCTACAAAGTTCTTACTTACCATTATGCAGTTCACCGTTGTCTTTCATAAAGTGTAAACAAATAGTTCGATTGACATCTTTTAACCCATTTTAATAACAATCTTTATCAGTTTCCTCACTTGATGTTGGTTCATGAATATCTCATTGCCCCATACGCAGAAAGGGTCGAAGTGTGGATATTTGGCAATGACATATGAACCTAAAAGCACCAAGTTAATATTAGAAGCTAAACAACAATTGCAAAATGATGTAGTACAACACTCCATCCCATTATATAAGATCTTATTACATGTATATCTAGACATCATCAGAACATTAAGGTAACACTCTTCCTTATTGCTATGTAGCCTGGGATTGCATATTTAGTCATTTAGTACAATGCATGTTGCTATGTAGCCTCAGATATATTAAATATGGCCCTAGTTAATCTACCGATAAATGGGTTAAAGATATATTCAGTAAAATGTCTGATTCGACGAATAATCCCTTATCAGCCCCCAGGCTATATGGTACTAGCTACCAATATCTTGAACAGTGAGTATATATAACCAACGCGATGAAACTAACCTCAATGAAAAACAATAGCTGTTCTCAGTATTGTCATGTATGGGTACATATAAAGGCATGTTAAGCACAACAGGCTAAACATCAATCAAATATATCCATGGTAGACAACATAATGTACAAATGATAGCTTAAGTGTGCAGGTTTAAGCATGCTAGTTAAGCAAAACAAGAAGTGGAAAGGTGTGTTAACCGCAACAGGCATAACATTTAAAAACAAGCAAATATAGTCATTCAAACTGGTATTGTGCAGGTCTAAAGTACACTAGTTATTGTTAAAAACGAAAAGGCGTGTTAACTGCAACATCCTTAACAACAACCAAATATCGTAATTCATAGTGGTGTCGTTGACGCTGTTATTGATGAAATTGAACTGCACAACAAATAGTTGCACATATAGAGCATCACATTGTGAAGAACTGAAATAAACAAGGCATAAGGCCATCTCTAGCCGATCCCCTCAAAGTTAACGGACTAAAACCCTTAGTGGAGTATATATACTCCAGCAAGTTTAGTCCGTTTCTAGTCGATTCCCTAAAATTAACGTTGTAAACTTCAATTTGATCAAGTTCAAAGCAGGTTTAACCGAAAGTAGCATGCATTCAAACACAAACATAGATAGTTTTGCATAATCGAACATACAACATAAATTTTAACTAAACTAAACTACTTTCGGTCGAAGTGGAGGTCGAGCCAATCCTTCCTCGTCAGGTACGGTGTGCCACAAGCCGGGTCCAGGCCAGTGCCGTCGTCGGGGTCGTTGGGGAAGACACTCCTCCACTCGTCGACATTGATCTCTCGTCCTCTCCGCCCACCTCGACACCCTCCGCGTCATCGTCCTCGCCGCCTTTGACCTCGTCATCGGAGGATAGCATGATAACCTCGCCGCCCTCCGTGCCGGCAAAGATCATCCGCTCCACGTCCACGAGCTCCGGGTGCTGCCGCCGGAGCTCTTGCATGTAGGCCTCGGCCTCGAGGCGCTCCCATGCCTGGCGGTCCTCCCGCACCATAGCCGAGCTCACCACCCCTTGATCCGGCGAGACGAGGTCGAACGGACATGTGCCAAAGAGGAAACTGAGCCTAGCCGCCGCGCCGCGGTAGCGGATCTGCCAGTGGTCGTACTCCATGGCCGCGAGCTCGGCCGTGTGAAACTACCGAGCCACCGGCCGGTGTGGGTCTCCCGATTCGTAATCTCGGCGACCCACGTCCCCCACCGCCACTGCTGGATCCCGAGGTAGGACCTTGCCAGCAGTCGGGCTTGAGGGAGGACGAGGAAGTCCTCGAACCGACGTAGGGGCGCGGCGGCGGGCGGATCGGGCGTCCGGCGATGGCGGATCGATAAAGAGCCCACGGAGGATGACGGGGACACCTCGATGGCCACCTCGTCGCCGTCGGGCGAAGAGGCCGCGATAAACATCTTTTGGGCCATTGGCTCCTCGAGCTCCCCAGCACACATGCAGAGGTTGGGGATGGAGACGGCGACGGCGGCGGCGGGGATGGTTTCGAGCGAGGGATGGGTGGTGTGTGTCTGTGTGAGCGGAGGTTTTGTGGTGTGTTTGGAGGGGGAGCAAGGTGCTGTTTGAGGAAATACCACGGCAAGTGAAAATTTTACTAGGCGGGAGTAAAATGCTGGGGCTACTGAAAATTTGGATCAAGGGCGGGCAGATATTTTTGAGATTGTGAGGGATGCTGAGGCGGGAGTAACAAGGCGGGGCTACTAAAAATTTGAATCAAGGGATTGAAGTAGAGTGGGAGTAACAGACATTGCACACTGTCCACACATACTAATCGTGTGCTATCAAACATAAAAACCTTCCAGGCGGTAGATATTTTTGAGATCACGAGGCGGTAGATATTTTCGAGAGCGGGAGGCAAGGCTCGTGGAGCCCAATCTACTGTGCTAATGTGAGTGACTGCAGGGGCACGGGCATGGCACACGGGTAGTCTGGACGAACCGTGTATGTTGCATCCCCAATCGCAGACGATTTCTGCATCCAACTCGTGTGCTATTTATAAATTTGGCAAAAAGAATAATGCGAGAAAGGGTCAGAACATGAACACACTTGCATGTTGACCAAATATATGTATGAAAAGGGTGGTTTGATGTTCAAATACCCAATGCACAACTATGATGTGGCACCTATCGCACAAAAGCACAGTATTGCTAGTCAGCCACCCCCTACGAACCCCACTTCGTGTCAGCGGTAAGGGAATCCTAGCTATGAATGCATGCCCCCAAATAGCTAGGTCTGAAATCTCACCCTACCGTAACACAAAACCTATAGGAGTCCATCATATATATGGTCAAACTTCCCCTTTCGCTTCCCGATAAAGGTGGACCGTGTGACGACCAACAAATGTGTGCTTGTGGCGCGAGATGGGTGAGACCACGTACGAACCACCTACGAGTGGCCCTACTATATGTATGAAAAGGGTGTGGTGTGATATTTAACTACCATTCACAACTTTGATGTGGCACGTGTGCCTCACAAATTAACCGGACTTCCCTGACCCCACGGAGGTTGCATGTAGTGCAAAGTAGCCCCCCACCCCCCTCCACACACACATGTCTGGGGGGGCGGGGCATCTCAGCAAAGACGTACACGGACCAAGCAGAATCCAACTTGGTCGTACAACCTCTCCCGCTCATTGTTGGTCAAAGTGATGGACATCCACACGGCCCTGCAAAATGGGCTAGCTTGTCGCCGATAACCTCGCGAGGGAGTACTGTATGAAGACAAACCCACTCTGTGCATGTGGCCCAAGTATGTATATGAAAGTGGTGTGTGTGGTGTTTGAATACCCAGTGCACAAATTTGATGTGGCACCATGCTTTGGAACCGTAAAATCCCCACACTGAGCGAGGGTTCACGATGCATAGCATGCGCTCAAACTTAATTAGGCTTCGAATGATCGACCTACTATACGATAAGTCTAAGCAAAGAAGAAGAGTCCACCCTGGTAAACTTTCTCGTCGTTGGTCAAAATGATGGACGTCCACGCGGGCCCATGAATATATATAGGCTTGCCGCCCATAACCAAGCGAGTGAGAGTGTGCCAAAGACAACCATTGCATGCGTGTGTCCCGAACATATTTATGGAGGTGTGTGATGCATGCATATGTGTTGAATACCGCTCAATGCACAACATGATGTGGTGCATGCGTTGGAAATCGCAGAGGTCCCCACACAGATAGGGGTGCAAACGAGTCGAGTTCGAGCGAGTTGGAGTTGGCTCAGCTCAACTCATATGAAAATTCGAGCGAGCTCAAACTGAGTGTAGCTCATGATCGAGCTGTAGAACATGACTCGTGCTCAGCTTGTAACGATCTCGAGCTAGTTTCGAGCTAAATGAGATGTTAAAAATTATAAATCTATAGATGAAAAACAAAAAAATTAAGGTGAATATTGTTGGGAACCTTTGCCAAAAATATAGGATATTTAGCACATAGTCGACCACGTGTCACAATTAGGCCTAAATTTTCTTTGGATTTAATTAAGTTTCCATGTTCGTTGGTAAATAAAATGAAGAAAAATCATGGACATCATATATGGTCATAAATTATCTTATTTCTATTTAATATATGGCATGATCATTTAACATAATGATATTCTGTCGAGCTATCGAGCTAAAATCGAGCGAGCCAACATTGGCTCAAGATTGGCTCATTTCTCGGTCGAGCTACATAAAGTGTTCAAACGCAGCTTGTCTCTTTTCAAGTCGATCTCGAATCGAGTCAAAAAACGAGTCGATCTCGAGTGTCTCACGAGCCTCGAGATTTTCTTGCAGCCCTACACACAGAGCAAGAGGTTCATGACATGTCGTGTGCTCCCCCCCTTGATCCAGCGGGATGGATTCATGTGTACACATGCGCTATTATATATATGTAATCTCACATCATGATCTATATCGTGAGACAAACAAAAAATTAATCCCATCCTAAGTCAAATTAATTAACCTCTCTCGCTATCGGTGAAAGTGATGGACCAAGCGGGCCGACAGATGGAAGCATCGCCAATAACCACACGAGTGAGTGCCAGAGGACAACAACCATCGCTTGCATGTGTGCCAGAACATATATATGGAGAGGTGTGTGGTTGTGATGTTTTGAATACCTAATGCACAACTTTGACGTGGAATCCTCTCTCTCATTGGGTCAAAGTGATGGACGACGAACTCGCGGGCCCACACATGTGGCCCAAAGAGGTGTTTATGTGATGTTCGAATACGCAATGCACAACTTTGATGTGGCGCCACACACACACACACACACACACACACAACTGGGCTATTCTTTTTCGCGTAATAGAATATTATTCTGTTACTATCGTTGAACTGATGAATTCGAGCGATTGAACTTATGCTTTCATTTCCATTGAAAATCGTCTTCTTTAGTTCAATTTTTTTGCAATTTTTTTTTGTCAAAACAGGGCATGTAATATATCATTGGAAATCTCTTGGCATCTACATTACAATCATATAATTTTATTTTGCAAAAGACTTATGGTTTAAAAGCAGTTTTGAAAAAACCATTTTTGTAAAAACCGAAAACATGAATCATATTTTGGAGTTAGTTTTTAAATGGTTTCTTGGAATTGAGCAAATGAGATGGCGTTGGAAAGCTTGTGAAAATCCGCATCTTCCATATATATAATGCTTTTCAAATTTTGTATTATTTAAAAGTAATTTGAAAAATGGTGAAATTTTGAGCGAAACATATTTTTGTGATTTTTTGCAAACGGTTTGTCGGATTGACGCAAATGATACGGCTTTGGAAAGCTATGGAAAATGCGCAACTATCTCGGATAGAAAGTTTTTTTTCTAATTCCTTACGTTTTAAATACAAATTCAAATACGGTGAAAGTTGGTTTTGAACACGATTTTTTTAAAAGTTTATCGAAATGGTGCAAATAATATATCGTTGGAAAGCTACCGAAAATACGAAACTTAGTCATGTTGAACATTTTCTTAAATTCGCAATCATTTAAGAGTAATTTTTAATACGGCAAGACAGATCCTGCTGTTTTCCCGTCTGGAAAACAGAATACCATACTGATCTATGTGTGTGTTTGTACTGAGGTATTTTTCATCGAGTAATTTTGAATGGTTTCGATAAAATAGTTTTTGAACTGATATTCCTATGTGTTTGTACTGAGCATGTTTTCACATATTAGACTTTACTCTGTTTTTTGGGTATGCTTTTCCTCATAACTTTTCAATGTTTTATGGTACCATAGTCCTCAAACTTGCATGGTTTATATCGCTGGACTGAATTTTTCAAAAACAAAATATTTCATGCGTTCCATTTTTTTAACTCCGACATGTTTTTGCAACTATGTTCTGGACTTCTCTCATTTTATGACTTGAACTTTTTACCATTTAATTTTTTGTAGGGTTTCTTTTTGTTTGAGCTTTTCTCCTAAACTTATCTGGGAATGGTCAGATCGGTACGAGCAATAGCAGTGGTTACCAAAAAACATACACATGAACTGATAACAAACTTGCACATGGTCCGACAAACAAAAAACACATAAACTGACAAAAAAACATAGTACACATTAATTGATAATCCCCATGACTAATGGTAGAACTTTGTTGCACCCATGTTTAGCTATTTACCGAAAGCTTCCTAGTTTTATTAAACCAAACTGATGTTTAAATGTTCACCATTTTTTGCCTACATATCAGAATACTGAAAACACCATATATGCTGAAGGTCTCGGCAGTACAGAGTTACAAACAAATTCTAAACACTATATATGCTGAAGGTCCCATTAGTATAGAGTTACAGAACAAATTCCTTGTCCAACGACAGTAATCACAAACAACACTAGCTCGACTGCTCGGCATGTGTGTGCGACAAGGGGGAGGAGATACTCCGATGCTAGAAGCTCATGCATAGAAGACGATGGATGGCTCACACAGTAGGCCTTGAACTACTCGCCTCATGGCTATGGATCATGCAAAATCCTTTGTGGAATTAATTAGCATGCATTTTCACCTTTGTGGAACTATGACAGGCAGCCGACTCGTCTGTTCTGCAGCTCGTGGCTCTGTAGGAGCTCGTCAACGCGCCATGGCTCCACAACAACGGTCGTGAGTAGTCCAACCTCTCCATCTTTTCCCTTGTACTTCCGAAACTAGGAAAAGTGAAGTAACTCATCAGCTCCAAACGATCAAAACACAAAAAAGGAAGAACTAGAAATCAGAGAAAAGAGAAACTAACATTTTCCTTTTTGTTGAACTCAATAACTTTTGCCCCTTGTACTTCCCACTTCCCAGGCTATACTCATTTTGAACTTTTTCGGGGTTTGAAAACCAAAATAACTTTGTTTGTACACCGTATGCAAGTCACGGTTGCACTTGCACACACACACACACACACACACACACACACACACACACACACACACACACACACACACACACACACACAGATTTGGTTTTGCTTTTGTCAACCAAGCTGAACCTCGAAATGGCCGCATGTAGACCAAGCAATAAATGGATAAGATGCACCATAGCAGCTAATGCCCACAACATTTGCCCCTGCAACAATTCCTCTTCCCTGTTTCACTCCAGCTTTGCATCCATTTCCAGTATGCAGGGTATGACTAACATCCAGAACCTTTTGTTTCTAACGGGTGCACTTTTGTGGAGTTACCTAGGCTGACATTTGTTCTCCGGTTTTCTTTACACTACCAACTTTCTGTTTTTATAAGCGAACTGATCGAAATCTTGTCGGCGCACTTCTGTATTTTAATCAAGGTGAATTGATGTACTTGCAAAGTTAACTTATTGTGTTCCTTTTTCATACTGAACTGATGTAGCCTCTATATAGTGTAATTGGCACAACCTCTATACAATGTAATTACCTACAGGGTTGAACTAGTTAATACATTTTGCTTTCCGTTGTGTATTTCTGTTTAATTAGACAAACGGTGGATTGGTGGTACTATCACCACAATTTCTCTATATATTACTGATCTGAATGCGCCAGTTAGAATAAATTGCCAAAAAAATTGTAATCGCATGCCTAAAGTGTTGCAACAGTGTTTTTTGTAGAAGCCTTTCTCCTATAGAAGGCATTTTCACATGCTTTTCCTTGACATTCATGTTGCAACCGTGTTTATATAAAAATGTCTTGATTGTAAGGCATCACAACAAGTGTAAATGTTTTTTCCAAATGACCTTAATCACTAAATACACGCAGTTGGCTTGATTAGTGTCACAGTAATGCCAATCATCTTATGCTATAGGAAGAACATGGAAATACAGATGAAATTGGACTTATGACCGGCAAGTAGTTGAACTGAACAAAATATAAAGATGCACTGGAAAAAATTGAATAGGGACGGAGACCCACCGGCGGGAGGGAGGTAGCCTGGTGAGCTGAAGACGTCATTTGTGTAGGGCCAGCACCGGACCTGCACTGTACTATCAGAATGGTGTACTTGTACTTCTCAAAGTAATGTAATAGGGGTACTTTCTCCTCTAACTTTATTTAATTCAAGTATGACACACACATTGGTATTTTAAGCACTATGATTTGTAGCTCTCAGAAAGAAAGCATGATAATTATTCAACAAAACACAGGAAAGTGAACAACAAAATATTTTTGATTTAGCAAGTGATATGTTACTAACTAGAGTAGCAAAGCTGCCAGGCAAATGCACTAACACACTAAACATCAGGGAATTTCCAATTCTTACAAGATCAAACTGCGCCAGTTCATGATGCAAAGGTCGGCTGCCTGGCTCGTCATCGTCGAACTGAACCCCGCAACCCCTGTCGAACTGCTGAATTTTTTATAGTATGGGTTAGATACAGTTCCAAACTAGTACCTGAAACCGTCCCCAAATATGCATGTCAAGCTTCAGAGTTGGAAGTCATAAACACCCATATCTGCATGGGCTTATATGAGTATCGATGAGCTACGAAATAAACACTCAAATATGAATTTGCTTCAAGTCAGGTTCGTTTTTTTAATTTGATGCATATTTGCACTATAGAACTGCTACTGGTTTGCAAGATGGAGTTGAGTACTCCCTCTGTAAAGAAATATAAGAGCATTTTAGATCACTACTTTAGTGGTCTAAACGCTCTTATATTTCTCTTGTTAATTTTTCCATTTTACTCCCAAAATCATCACCACAAAAGAAACACATATGCATTCCAGTGTACCTTGGCGATGCATCGGCTTGTACTGACGGTGTAGATTAGAGTGGCCGGAAGAGGATACAGCAACACGCACACACCACCAGATAAGTCTAGTGTCTGCAGAACACATGTATACATGCTCACATCTCCATCTACAGGGAAGAATAGATGAATAATCGATAAAAAAAAGGTATGCTAGAATGTAAACCCGGAATTGGAAAAAACAAGTAGCAATGTTATTACTGAAAAATGCCCACAACTCTTTCAATTTGCAGGCACTAACAGGAACACTAATAGAGAAATAGCAAAGCACCATCTTTTTGGTAATACAGGAAAGTATGAAAACACCATAACATGATTTTTGCTAATGGGGTATATACTGATGTACTACTACAGGTTTGTTGTCAAACTTTACTTGTTGTTCGGATGTACTTCTTTACAAAACTTAACTGAACAGGACTGAATTGCAACACTCAGAATTTCATAGCATTTTTCAGAACTTTGTTTATTATTTCTTCATTTTTGGAAACTGCTGCCTGTTCCTGCTATTTTTCAGATTTTTAGTGAACTGAGTCTTCTGCGTTCCAGTGCTGCATCTTCCTCTAAATTTGTCTCTTTTTCATAAATGTTGCATCCTGTTTTTCGACATCCTGCAAAAAAGGATCAAATTTTGAAAGATTGAGGAAGTACAGGGGGAGCAGAGGCGGAGCTAGCAGTTGGACTGCGAACCATGGAAGAGATTGATTATGTCGAGCGCGTACAGGTGAGCGAAGCCCGAACTTGAAGAGGAAGACTAGCAGAACTGAGAAAGTAAACCGATTTTGTCACACACATCCAGTGGAACTGAATAACAACACACGGACTGACTAGTGTACAATTCATCAAACTTCTGAATAGTAGGCAAGTGTCCATGCTGCACATCAACACTTATAGAGATCTGTTTCCACTTATGACACAAATGATCAAATCGAAAAATAAGAGGACAATATTAATGTCTACTAAATAAGAACACATCGGCTATCTGCAACTAATCCAGAGAGGCATCAGTAGTTAGCAGGAGAGAGCGGCAGCTTGTGGCAGTGGAGAATGGGGAGGATGAGCATTCTGGTTAAGGGCCGGGCGGTGGCGCCCAATGCCGGATCCAAGCCGTGAGCCAGAGTTTGGGCCGTTCAGATGAATGCTAACCGTCAGGCCATGGCCCTACCCAAAAATTGGAGGATAACCAGAGTAGGGGTGGGGTGGGAGTGCAGCATGTCACCGGACTAGGGGCACGCGTCGCCGGGAGTTGGGAGAGGTGTGTCGCCAGGAGGTGGATGCGCGTCATTGGGGGGGGGGGCGACGTGTCGCCGGGAGGTGTGGGCGAGGCATGTTTGCGGGAGTTGGTGGTGCGCCATGTCGACGGGAGAGGGAGGGGCCGGCGCGTCGCTGATGACGCACAAGTATAGGGGGTCAATTTTAGCTCTTTTCGATAAGTAAGAGTGTCAAACCTAACGAGGAGCAAAAGGAAATGACAAGTAGTTTTTAGTAAGGTAATGTCTTCAAGTGCTGAAACTGTAAGTAGCGGAGTAATTTGATAGCAAGATAATTTGTAACGAGCAACTAACGATAGTACTAACAAAAGTGCAGCAAGGTAGCCCAATCCTTTTGAGTAAAAGGACAGGCCAAAACGGTCTCTTATGATAAGCAAAGCGTTCTTGAGGGCACACGGGAATTTCATCTAGTCACTTTCATCATGTTGGTTTAATTCGTGTTCGCTACTTTGATAATTTGATATGTGGGTGGACCGGTGCATAGGTGTTGTTCCTACTTGAACAAACCTCCTACTTATGATTAACCCTCCTGCAAGCATCCACAACTATGAGAAAAGTATTAAGAATAAATTCTAACCATAGCATTAAACTTTTGGATCCAATCGGTCCCTAACGAAATAGCGCATAAACTGGGGTTTAAGCTTCTGTCACTCTTGCAACCCATCATCTAATTGCTAGTCCACAATGCATTCCCTTAGGCCCAAATATGGTGAAGTGTCATGTAGTCGACGTGATTTCTTGCAACACATATCAAATTCACATGATTACTTGCAACATGATTTCTCCCGTGACCTCAAGAACAAAAGTAACTACTCACAAATAATAATCATGCTCATGATCAGAGAAGTATTAAATAGCATAATGTATCTAAACATATAATCTTCCACCAAATAAACCATATAGTAATCAACTACAAGATGTAATCAACACTACTAGTCACCCACAAGCACCAATCCATAGTTCTGGTAACAAGATTGAACACAAGAGATGAACTAGGGTTTGAGATGAGATGGTGATGTTGAAGATGTTGATGGATATTGCCCTCCCCAAGATGGGAGAGTTGTTGGTGATGATGATGACGATGATTTCCCCCTCCGGGAGGGAAGTTCCCCTGGCGGAATCGCTCCGCGGGAGGTAAAAAGTGCTCCTGCCCAAGTTTCGCCTCGAGACGGCGTTGCTCCGTCCCGGAAGTCCTCTCCTTATTTTTCTAGGTCAAAATGACCTATATACCAGAAGATGGGCACCGGAGGTAGGCCTGAGTGAGCACAACCCACCAGGGCTTGCCTGGGCTCCCTGGCGCGCCCAGGTGGGTTGTGCCCACCAGGTGGGTTGTGCCCACCTGGTGGGCCCCATCTGGTAGTTATTTGCTCCAATATTCCTTAAATATTCCATAAAAATCGCCATGAAGTTTCAGTTTGTTTGGAGTTGTGTAGAATAGGTAGCCTGACGTAGCTTTTCTAGCTCCAGATATCCAGCTGTCGGTATTCTCCCTCTTTGAGTGTACCTTGCAAATTATGAGAGAAAAGGCATTAGAATTACTCCAAAAAGCATTATTATGGATAAAACATTATAAATAACAGTAAGAAAAACAATGGATGTATCAACTCCCCCAAGCTTAGACCTCGCTTGTCCTCAAGCGAAAACCAAAATCGAAAAACATGTCCACATGCTTTGAGAGAGAGGTGTCGATAAAAACAAAATACAGACATAGAAGCATCATGTTGATTATTATAATCAGCAACAAATTTAAACATAAGACTTTTATCATACAACTTTTATCATATACTTCTCATGAATAAGTAACAGTTCATCACATAATCAGAGTGTAAAGCAAAAACTCTATTGGAAACCAACAAACTATGTTCTCAGTCAACTTTGCAACTACAATTCATCATATTTTCAGGAAGGGTCACGTATCGACGCCTTTAGGTAAGTCCACATACTCAACCATCATATAATCTTCTATGATTGCTAACACTCATCGCGTACACATGAGCAAAACGTTTCAACTGGACACATAGAAAGATAGGGGCTTATAGTTTCGCCTCCCAACATATTCACCTCAAGGGTGATGTCAACAATAATAACTCATGCTATCTATATTCAACTGGACATATGTGCCTAGATCTTTCTTCACCACATGATGCTTGCCAAAGGGGGAAAATAAAAAAGGACAGAAGGAAAACTTTGACTCTTTGCATAAAATTAAATACATATAAGTAAAAGATAGGCCCTTCGCAAAGGGAAGCAGAGGTTGCCATGCACTTATTTGTTTGTATGCTCAACCCCTTAGTGCAAAAGAACTTCACCTTGCATTGCCCCTTGTGATAGCGATCTTTATTATGCAGTCTGTCGCTTTTATTCTTCACCATCACAAGTTCGTGCAACCCTCAATTTTCTCTTACACTAAATGATCTCACACATTTAGAAGCAATTTTTATTAGCTTTTTGCACCGATGACAACTTACTTGAGGGATCTTGCTCAATCCCTAGGTAGGTATGGTGGACACCTGAAAGTAAGATTTGGGTTTAAGGGTTTTCGGATGCACAAATAGTATCTCTACTTAGTGCGGAGTTTTTTCGCTAGCAAAGATAGGGGGCAAGCACCACATGTTGAAGGATCTATGACAATATGACTTCTATGTGAATATAAACAAACATAAACCATTAAGTTGTCCCTTGTCCAACGTCAACAATTTTGGCACATAATATTTTGATAAGGGCTCACAATCACAATAGATTTCTAGGATAGTATATTTATATGTGAATCTTCTCTTCCCTTATTAATTCTTTCATGAGTTGCATCATTGACTAATGCTATGTTTGTCAATCTCTAATAAAATTTTCTAATTATACTTTTCCTTATGTGGTGCTATCACCTACCATAGTATTAGTATATGATCGTATTGATTTATTTCCTTTCTCTTTTTCCTTTCTTATTTCTTTTCTTTATTTGCAACATGAAAGTAAACAAAGAAAAAACTCAAACTAAACTTTATTATATAACTTGCACACGATTACAAGGATAGATCACTAAGAAAACTCTCAAATAAGAAAGGATCGAACTATACTTTTATTCATCTAAAGAAAAAGATCGAACTAAAATAAGTGAAAGCAAAAAAGATAGCGGGATGATACGATACCGGGGCACCTCCCCCAAACTTGGCGGAAGCCAAGGGGAGTGCCCATACCTGATACTCAATTCTCCTTTGGTGGTGAAGAAAATGATGTCGGTGATGAAGAAGTATTCTCCAATATAACCATGGCTAGATCCTTCAAACCTTGAATCTCCCGAAGGGCTTGATGAATTAATTCACTGTTTTTCTTCACCTCATCCATTATGTGTTTATTCTCCGGGCCCCATGTTTTTGTTCCTTCACTGTTTTCTCTTGGCCGAGATATGTCCCAGTTGGACGGTATGTGCCTACGAGGAGTATTCTCGAACCCATAATTGTGAATCAAATTGCAAAAATTGTTACGATGTAACCTGTGTAAGGGTCTCCTCGGTGGGAGTTCTTCTTGTACTTCCAGGCTCGCTTGATTGTTCGATGATCCCATGGCTTGACGAGGATTAGGGTGAGTAGAGATGCCAGCTAATGTGCCCCTCTCGGAGGCCGGAGAGTGAACCCCAAAAGGATTTCCCTCTTCTTCCTCCATAGAAACCTCTTCGAGCTTCATCCCTCCTTAGATCCTCCTGAATCAACCTTGTGTCTCCTTCTCCATTGTTGAAGGGTGAGGAAGACATGATGTTGGTCTAGCTGAATCTGTTAGAAAACAACAAGAAAAGAGAACAGAGGATTTCTCCGTGATACGGTGATCAACAGGTTCGGGAAATATATATAGATTTTTTATCTTGGAGGACAAGCATACGGTAGAAAAATGGAGTCTGGAAGGTGTACGCTTACTGGAAGTTTCTTTATTTACTAAATGTTTAAATATTCCAAAATTGATAAAAAATCACGGATTTTTCAAAGTCCGTTTACTTACCGTATCACGTACCTCTTTATTTTCACGATTCTGGAGTGTTCCGGAAGGACTTTTTTATGTGTTCTTCCGGTGTCAAAGTTTGGATAATATTACTTTCAACATTAATGGGCATACCTGAGATATAATGCTTTATTTGTTGTCCATTGAAAACCTTCGGGTTAGTACCTTCGGAATTATTTATTTTGATGGCTCCAGGTCGGTAAACCTCCTCGATAACATAGGGTCCTTCCCATTTTGAGAGGAGTTTTCCTGCAAAGAATCTAAAATGAGAGTTGTACAGAACAACATATTCTCCAATTTTAAACTCACGCTTTTGGATTCTTTTGTCGTGCCATTTTTTAACTTTCTCTTTGAATAATTTTGCATTTTCATAAGCTTGGGTTCTCCATTCATCTAACGATCTAATATCAAATAACCACTTTTCACCAGCAAGCTTGAAATTATAGTTGAGCTCTTTGATGGCCCAAAATGCTTTATGTTCTAACTCAAGAGGCAAATGACAAGTTTTTCCATAAACCATTTTATAAGGAGACATACCCATAGGACTTTTATATGTTGTTCTATAAGCCCAAAGTGCATCATCTAATTTCTTAGACCAATTCTTCCTGGACCTATTGACAATCTTTTGCAAAATTAATTTTATTTCTCTATTGCTAAGTTCAACTTGACCACTAGACTGAGGATGATAAGGTGATGCAATTCTATGGTTAACATCAGACTTGGCAAGCATTTTACGGAAAGCACCATGAATAAAGTGTGAACCACCATCAGTCATTAAATATCTAGGGACTCCAAACCTTGGGAAAATAACTTTCTTAAGCATTTTAATAGAAGTGTTGTGATCAGCACTACTGGTTGGAATAGCTTCTACCCATTTAGTAACATAATCAACAGCAACCAAAATATGTGTATACCCATTGGAGGAAGGAAAAGGTCCCATGTAGTCAAATCCCCAAACATCAAATGGTTCAACAACAAGTGAATAATTCATAGGCATTTCTTGACGCTAACCGATATTACCTATTCTTTGACATTCATCACAAGATAAGATGAACTTACGGGCACCATTGAAGAGAGTAGGCCAATAAAATCAAACTGCAATACCTTGTGAGCAGTTCTGTCTCCAGCTTGATGCCCTCCATAAGCTTCAGAGAGACATTTCCATAGGATTTGTCCCTGTTCATGCTCAGGTACACAACTTGAAATAATACCATCTGCTCCTTCTTTATAAAGATGTGGGTCATCCCAAAAGTAATATCTTAAATCATAGAAGAATTTTTTTTCTTTTCTTGGTAAGTAAAGCTAGGTGGTAAATATTTAGCAACAATGTAATTAGCATAGTCAGCATACCAAGGAGTACTATGAGAAACATTTATTGCAGCTAACTGCTCATCAGGAAAACTATCATCAATAGGTAGTGGGTCATCAGACACATTTTCAAGCCTAGATAAATTATCAGCTACGGGGTTCTCGGCTCCTTTTCTATCAATGTTATGTAAACCAAATTCTTGTAACAAGAGAGCCCAACGGATAAGACTAGGTTTAGCATCTTTCTTTTCCATAAGATATTTAATATCAGCATCGTCTGTGTGAACAGTTACTTTGGAATCAACAATAAAAGGTCTAAATTTATCACAAGCAAACACCACTGCTAAGAATTATTTTTCAGTAGTAGTATAATTTCTTTGAGCACTGTCTAGAGTTTTACTAGCGTAATGAATAACATTCAATTTCTTATCAAGTCTTTGTCCTAGAACAGCACCAACAACATAATCACTAGCATCACACACAATTTCAAAAGGCAAGTTCCAATCAGGTGGTTGAACAATAGGTGCAGAAATTAAGGCTTTCTTGAGTGTTTCAAAGGCTTCTAAACAATCATCATCAAAAACAAAAGGAATATCCTTTTGCAAAAGACTAGTGAGAAGCCTAGAAATTTTAGAGAAGTCTTTGATAAATCTCCTATAGAAACCAGCATGACCTAGGAAACTACAAATACCTTTAATATCTTTAGGACATGGCATTTTCTCAATGGCATCAACCTTAGCTTGGTCCACTTCAACACCTCTTTCAGAAATTTTATGACCCAAGACAATACCTTCATTAACCATAAAGTGGCACTTCTCCCAATTCAAGACAAGATTTGTTTGTTCACATCTCTGCAAAACTCGATCAAGATTGCTTAAACAATCATCAAAAGACTTACCATAAATAGAGAAATCGTCCATGAAAACCTCAACAATCTTTTCACAAAAGTTAGAGAATATAGCATTCATACATCTTTGAAAGGTAGCAGGTGCATTACATAAACCAAAAGGCATGCGTCTATAAGCATAGGTTCCAAAAGGACAAGTAAAAGTGGTCTTTTCTTGATCAGGTTGAGAAACAGGTATTTTTGAAAAACCAGAATATCCATCAAGGAAGCAAAAGTGTGTGTGCTTAGTTAATCTTTAAAGCATTTGATCAATAAAAGGCAAAGGGTAATGATCTTTTCTAGTTGCTTTGTTCAATTTTCTAAAATCAATTACCATCCTATAGCATGTAATAATTCTTTGTGGAATAAGTTCATTCTTATCATTAGGAACAATAGTTATATCTCCTTCCTTAGGGATACAATGAACATGACTTACCCATCTACTATCAGCTATAGGATAGATTATACCTGCTTCCAGAAGTTTTAATATTTCCGTTCTTACCACTTCTTTCATCTTCGGATTTAACCGACGTTGGTGATCAACAACGGGTTTAGCATCAGGTTCCATATTAATTTTGTGCTCACATAGAGTGGGACTAATGCCCTTTAAATCATCAAGAGTATATCCAATAGCAGCTCGGTGCTTCCTTAGAACTTTCAATAATCTTTCTTCTTCATGTTCTGAAAGGTTAGCACTAATAATAACAGGATATATCTTCTCTTCATCAAGATAAGCATATTTCAAAGTGTCTGGCAATTGTTTTAATTCAAACACAGGATCACCTTTAGATGGAGGAGGATCTCCTGGAGTTTCAATAGGAAAATTGTGTTTAAGCAGAGGACGTTGTTCAAAGAAAATCTTATCTATTTCATTCCTTTCATGCATATGTAAATCATTTTCATGGTCTAGCAAATATTGTTCTAGAGGATCAGTAGGTGGTACAACAATAGAAGCAAGACCAATTATTCAACCCTACTAGGCAATTCTTTTTCGTGAAGATCTCTACTAAACTTGGAAAAATTAAACTCATGAGACTGATCACCAAAACTAGCACGACAGTTTGTTTCTCACAGTCTATTCTAGCATTAACGGAGTTCAAGAAAGGTCTACCAAAGATAATGGGACAAAAGTCATCTTGCGGGGAACCAAGAACAAGAAAATCAGTAGGGTATTTTATTTTCCCACACAAGACTTCAACATCTCTAACAATCCCAATTGGTGATATAGTGTCTCTATTAGCAAGTTTAATAGTAACATCTATGTCTTCTATCTCTGCGGGTGCTATATCATTCATAATTTCTTGATATAAGGAATAAGGAATAGCACTCCCACTATCACCTATGTCACATAAACCATGGTAACAGTGATCTCCTATTTTAACTGAGATGATAGGCATGCCAACAACAGCTCCATGTTTATCCTTTTTATCAGGTTTGGCAATTCTGGCAGCTTCTTCACAGAAGTAAATAACATGCCCATCCATATCTTCTTCCAAGAGATCTTTAACCATAGCAATGTTAGGTTCTACTTTAATTTGTTCATCAGGTTTAGGTGTTCTAATATAGCTTTTGTTAACCACAGTTGAAACTTTAGCATGTTCCTTAATCCTGACAGGAAAAGGTGGTTTCTCAATATAAGCAGAAGGGACAACTGGATCAACATTATAAAGTATAGTTTCTTCTTTAATGGGTACCAGTTCTTTAATTTCTTCTTTAATAGGTAGGTGATATTTAAATCACTTCTCTTTAGGGAGTTCAACGTGAGTAGCAAATGATTCACAAAAGGAGGCTACTATCTCAGAGTCAAGTCCATATTTAGTGCTAAACTTTTGAAAAGCATTGGTATCCATAAAAGATTTAACACAATCATACTTAAGCTTAATACCTGACTCTTTACCTTCCTCGAGTTCCCAATCTTCAGAGTTGTGTTTAATTCTTTCCAAAAGATCCCACCGGAATTTAATAGTCTTCTTCATAAAAGAACCAACACAAGAAGTATCAAGCATGGTTTGATCATTACGAGAAAGCCGAGCATAAAAATTCTGGATAATAATTTATCTTGAGAGCTCATGATTGGGGCATGAATATAGCATTGACTTAAGCCTCCCCCAAGCTAGAGGGATACTTTCTCCTTCACGAGGCCAAAAATTATATATATAATTCCGATCATGATGAACTAGATGCATAGGATAAATTTTTTGGTGGAGCTCCAATTTCAAACGATTCCAATTCCATGATCCAATATAATCGCATAGCCTATACCATGTCAATGCTTTTTCCTTCAAAGATAAAGGGAAACCTTTTTCATAACTTCATCTCCGGGTAAACCTGCAACCTTAAACAATCCAGAAATTTGTTCTACATATATCAAGTGCATATCAGGATGTTCGGTTCCATCTCCTGCATAAGGATTAGCTAGCAGTTGTTCTATCATACCAGAAGGAATTTCATATTCAATATTTTTAGTAGGTGCAGTAGGTTGAGAGGTAGCTAATTGTAGTTTCGGACGAGGTGAAGATACCCCTAACAAACCCCTCAAAGAATTGTTTTCCATAGTAACAAGTGACAATAAATTTCAGCACACTATATAAATGTTTCCTTACCAAATTCCACTTACCAAAGGCGCTTCACTCCTCGGCAACGGCGCAAGAAAATAGCCTTGATGACCCACAAGTATAGGGGATCAATTGTAGCTCTTTTCGATAAGTAAGAGTGTCGAACCCAACGAGGAGCAGAAGGAAATGACAAGTAGTTTTCAGTAAGGTAATGTCTGCAAGTGCTGAAATTGTAAGTAGCGGAGTAGTTTGATAGCAATATAATTTGTAACGAGCAAGTAACGGTAGTAGTAAGAAAAGTGCAGCAAGGTAGCCCAATCCTTTTAAGGCAAAGGACATGCCAAAACGGTCTCTTATGATAAGCAAAGCGTTCTTGAGGTACACGAGAATTTCATCTAGTCACTTTCATCATTTTGGTTTAATTCGTGTTCTCTACTTTGATAATTTGATATGTGGGTGGACCGGTGCTTAGGTGATGTTCTTACTTGAACAAACCTCCTACTTGTGATTAACCCTCCCGCAAGCATCCGCAACTACGAGAAAAGTATTTAAGAATAAATTCTAACCATAGCATTAAACTTTTAGATCCATCGGTCCCTTACGGAATAGTGCATAAACTGGGGTTTAAGCTTCTGTCACTCTCACAACCCATCATCTAATTGCTACTCCACAATGCATTCCGTTAGGCCCAAATATGGTGAAGCGTCATGTAGTCGACGATCACATGACACCAGTAAGAGAATAACAACATACATACTATCAAAATATCAAACACATATCAAATTCACATGATTACTTGCAACTTGATTTCTTCCGTGACCTCAGGAACAAAAGTAACTACTCACAAATAATAATCATGCTCATGATCAGAGGAGTATTAAATAGCATAATTGATCTGAACATATAATCTTCCACCAAATAAACCATATAGTAATCAACACTACTAGTCACCCACAAGCACCAATCTATAGTTCCGGTAACAAGATTGAACACAAGAGATGAATTAGGGTTTGAGATAAGATGGTGTTGTTGAAGATGTTGATGGAGATTGCCCTCCCCAAGAAAGGAGAGTTGTTGGTGATGATGATGACGATGATTTCCCCCTCCGGGAGGGAAGTTCCCCTGGCGGAATCGCTCCGCCGGAGGGAAAAAGTGCTCCTGCCCAAGTTCCGCCTCGAGACGGCATTACTCCGTCCCGGAAGTCCTCTCCTTATTTTCTCTAGGTCAAAATGACCTATATACCAGAAGATGGGCACCGGAGGTGGGCCTGGGTGAGCACAACCCACCAGGGCGTGCCTGGGCTCCCTGGCGCGCCCAGGTGGGTTGTGCCCACCTAGTGGGCCCCCTCTGGTCGTTATTTGCTTTAATATTCCTTAAATATTCCATAAAAAATCTCCGTGAAGTTTTAGCTTGTTTGGAGTTGTGTAGAATAGGTAGCCCGACATAGCTTTTCCAGGTCCAGATCTCCAGCTACCGGAATTCTCCCTCTTTGAGTGTAGCTTGCAAATTATGAGAGAAAAGGCATTAGAATTACTCCAAAAGGCATTATTATGGATAAAAACATTATAAATAATAGTAAGAAAACATGATGCAAAATGGACGTATCAGTCACCGGGAGGCAGGGGGATGCGTATCGGCCGGAGGTGGTGGCGGGGCGCGTCAGCGGGAAGGGGAGGGGGCGGCGTGTCACCGGGAGGCAGGGGCTGCACGTCGGCGGGGGAGAATACGGCGCGTCACCGGGAGGAGGTGGGGCGTGGATGTGGTGATGGAGGTGGGGATGACTGGCTTGGGGTGTTGGGCTAGCGCTTTTCAGTGTACCGCAAATGCAAATCGGGCCCTATAGGGTGCGACAGTAACAAAATATTATTCTGTTAGCAGTCACAGAATAGTCATATATACCTCGGAAACCGAAAAGTCCCCATAGAGAGCGAGGTTCATGATGCGTGGTATGTGCTATATATACGCCCCCATTAAATATATATATATATATATATATATATATATATATATATATATATATATATATATATATATATATATATATATATATATATATATATATATATATATATATATATATATATATATATATATATATATATATATATATATATATATATATATATATATATATATATACAAACCAAAAAGAACCATTCCTTAATGGTCAAATTAACCTCTCTCTCGTTGGGCCAAAGTGATGGAGGACAACCTCGCAGGCCCACAGATGGAAGCGCCACATGCTAGTGAGTTCCTATAGGGCAACCACCGCCTGCATGGTATTGCGTGATGTTTGAATACCAATGCACAACTTCGATGTGGCACCTACCTCGGAAACCGGAAAGTCCCCACATAGAGCGAGGTTATGACATACGCATATATATAGAGTATTCAAGTTGCCCCCTCATTGAAATGTACTACATACTCCTACTATGCATATACGTAACACAAACCAAAAAAGAACCATCCTTGTTGGTCAAATTAACCTCTCTCTCGATGTACGTTCAACTGATCGACGACGACCTCGCGGGCCTACAGAGAGAGTCACACGCGAGTAAGTGTCATAGGACAAAACCACCACGTGCATGTGCCCGTGTGTTATGTGATGTTTTAATACCCAATGCACAACTTTAACGTTGCACATGCTTCGCAAACCGGAAACTCATTACACCATGATGCGTAGCCCCCTCACTTCAAGCCGGTGGGAGGGACTCATGTGTACGTACATGCCCGAACTTTGACATGGAATCTCACCATGATCCACACCACACACATGCCAAGATGAATTCACCTTTGGTCAAATGACTCTCATTGTCGATGGAAACTAAAAAACTTTGCGGGCTAATGAATGGGCTCGTCGCTGATAACCGCACGAGGGAGTGTCCGAGAGGATCACCAATGCATGCATGTGACCTGAACATGTATGTATGAAAGGGTTTGTAATGCTTTAAATAACCAATTCACGACTTTGATGTGGCATATATGACTCACAAAACGATCAATAATCCCACACAGAGGCTCGCGACTCGTAGTGTACTGCCAGACTCCCCCCACACACACACATACACACATATCCCGCACCACCACAGCCACTCTGAGGCATGTCAAACTTTTCTGCACTGAACATGTGACCAAAGGACTGTCGTGTTGAAAAAAAACATAGATCATCCGACCATTTTTATACATTGATTCATTTCCTAGGGATTTAATATGCAAAAATCAAATTTGAGCTACATGTGCAAAAAAATGGATTGCAAAATCATATGTGTGTCCCTGGGTGGATGTTTCCCCCATGCAAGAGATTTCAAAACATTGAGAATATAGATTTTTAAAATTCAATAAATCCAATACTTAGTTGAAATTCATGAAACTTATCGTGGTGTCATATATGGACACGAGTAGACTGTGATATTGTATTTTTTCATCAAACTTGAGATACGTGTTTTTTGCGAGGGGAGACATGTTTTGGTATAATCTTCTTAAAACGCGAGATTGTTAATAACTGGAAACCAATATCTCATACGGATTATTTATTCAGAACGTGTGCATTAGACCGTGCCATGCTTCGGTTAAGCAGTAAAGCGGCATAATGAATCATCAAAAAACAAAAAATATGTACTGCCATGCGCCCCGTGTGTCGTGCGAGCAGGTGTGAGTTGACAGGATGCATGTGAGCAGTCCGCCACGCAGGTAGACCGGGAGGCGTGCGTGCAGGTGTGTGAATTGATGGGAGGCATTTTCACTGCGCAGTGTCACCGGGAGGCGTGTGATTAGCTGTGTGAAATGGTGGTAGGAATGCCAGAAGTCCTCTGCGCAGGCTCACCGGGAGGCGAGATAGCCTTTGACCACCGCCCGCCTCGCTCCCACTGGTTCGTATTAATGGCGCGCCCGAGCCGCCGGCCATAATAGGAGGCCGCACCCCCGGTCCATAGTGGTCACCAGCGTCTGGACTCTGGAGTGTATGAGGATGCCGCCGAAGCGCATCATCAGAGGGAATGGCGACGCCAGGGTTGTAAAGCACCCGCGCAACACGTGAAGCTGGGTACAGAGGTTGCTGTCACCGCCGATGGGGTCTCGTGCGGGCAGCAGCACGACCTTGACTTCATCCGCGCCGTCGTGCCCCCCCAGCAGGAGCCGGAGGTCAACACCAACTCCGGCAACGACTGCGACTCTGACGGAAAACCGGTTAGTCATCTATATACCCATTTGTGCGGCAAACATATCATGTGTTTTCTCTGGTTACTCCCCCTCTCAAATTTTTTGGAATACAAATCCTATGGTTATGTTCTCTTAGTCCATGAAATTAGAGTAATTAGGATCTGTTAGATGCACGTAGTGTATTGATTGTTTGAATGGTATATGTATAGGGCTAGTGATTAACTGTTTGTTCTATACAAATGATTTTTGCTAATAATCTGGGTTAGCGTGCGTGCTAATAATTCATGGCCAGATCTTGAGAATTGATTTTGAATGTCCTACATATATGTTTGTGCCTTTTTTTCTTCCAGATCTTGAGAATCGATTTTGAATGTCATACATGTATGTTTCTTCCATTTTTTCTTTCAGATTGGCATGTACATAGATGAGGCTCCGGCCGGTGCCGCCGTCAGATCTAGATCTTGGACCCGGCTGCGCCGCCAGAAGCAGCCACGCCCCCTGGACCCGAGGAACAAGTAGAATCTCCGACGGAACGCATCAGCGATCTCCTGGACGCCATCCTTGGGGAGATCATCTACCTTCTCCCCACCAAGGATGGCTGCCGCACACATGTCCTCGCATCTCGGTGGTGCAATCAGTGGCGCGTCGCGCCTCTTAATCGACTGTCGTCAGCTATCTGTCGATGATGATTCTGAACTCCCCGGAGCCATCATCTCCTCCTACCAGGGCTCCGTTCAACGCATCTGCATCCCGGCATGCTACCTGCTGGACATACCCTGCATGGTGGCCGCCTAGCTGACATCCCGTCAATTCGAGAAACTCCAGCAGCTTGAGTTCTACCATTACTACAGCGATAGGTTACCACCAAGAGATTCATCTGTGCCCTCACCACCGATGCTGATCTCATGGTTTTCCTCCTCTCTCCACACCACCACCTTGACCCGGTGCCATCTAGCAGACAATCTAGTACAAATGCTTTGACTCCCACTGCTGAAAAAACTTGCGCTTGTGTTGGTTGATCTGTCAGTGGCCTCACTACACAGCGTCATCCACTCCAGTTGCCCTACCCTGGAGCATTTGGTGCTTTTTTGGAATAGGAATCCATATCCCTTGTCTCAAAATAAAGTTGCATCACCTTGTAAGCATTGCAATTCATTTTGAAGGACAGGAGCTCATCATCAAAGATTCCCCTTCACTTCAAAGGTTGCTCCTTGATTGTTATTATAAACCTTCGCAAATAATTGTGGTCTCTGCGCCTAAACTGGAGACCTTGGGTGTATTTCCTGATCCGTTTGAAGATTACAAGTTGGTGGTTGGCTCCACACTTATTCAGGTACTATATGTTATCCATGTACACTTTAGTAATCTGCATTTTTAATTTGTGCGCATAAGTTAAATATCATCTTAGAGTACACTTTCGGTGCTAATATTATGTTCTATGCTGAATGAAGAGCTTGTCCATGGATGGCGTATCAGGGGTGCTGGATTCTGTCAAGGCCTTATATATTTATATAGGGTGTCTTGATCTAAACACCACTATTGGCTTGCTGTGATGCTTTCCATGTCTGGAGAATTTGCATATAAAGGTGAAGATTTCACACACATTGAAAGCCCATATATATAATGTACTAGAATTATCCGTTCAGCTATCGCTCCTTCGACATACTCTCTTTTAGACAGTAACTATTTTCAATCTTCATGTCTATTTAGGTACTAGGACTTTGAGAAAAAGGTCTAACCAATCGATGGCAGAGGAAGCATAAGAATTTTCTCAGATCTCATGACATTCGTTTGAAGACAATAAGGGTGGAAGGATATGCATCCAACCATGTAAACACTAGCTTTGTCACATTCTTCATGAGGAATGCGAGGGCACTATTCTAAGTGAGGATTAAGTTTTTCAAGAAGAAATTTCTCACGGAACTGTATGTTGAACAACATAAAAAGAAGTTTTGGGTGGTCCTAAGGGCTTCTGATCTTGCTGGACTTATATTTACAGCAACTTGTCCTCATCATGGACCAGTAGATCTTTTGTACCGGGATCTTGATTTTATGGATCGGACCGATCCATTTGATTGTGACTGACAAAAACTTTGGTTGAGTTAGATGTTATTGCCTGTTCAATCCGGGTTATGTGTAAACCTGATGAACAACTAATCCTCGTGCTTTTGTACCTTTTGTAAGCTGGAGTTAGACATTGTTGCCCTTTTCAACTAGGGTTTGACCCATACTTTCTTTCATACTGGGATTCGATCTTTGTTCATTACAGAACCCGCAAGTTCTTAGTGCCCGTTAGCACCAACCAAACTTATTTTCAGCTAGCACACCAAATGGGATGTAATTCTTAATAGTAAGGGAAAACTTTGTTTTTGCCACTCTAGTTTTTGCCAACTTTGCTTATGCCACTCTAGAATTTGACATCTCGCTTTTGCCACTGTTAGCTTTTGATAATACATCACAAATGCCATTCCATGGCAAAAACGATAATTTTTCATTTCACTTTTGCCACTCTTAGCATTTGACATGTATCACAATTGCCACTTGGAAAATTTTGTTTTTGCCACGGAAGGGCAAAAGTGATATATTGTCAAAAGCTAAGAGTGGCAAAAGTGAAATGTCAAATTCTAGAGTGGCATAAGCAAAGTGGGCAAAAACTAGAGTGGCAAAAACAAAGTTTTCCCTAATAGTAAAAGCTGCATGGTAGTGACAGATTTGGATTTTGACATTTGGGACCCACGAGGGATAAGCCTATCCAGGATGGTGCCGACTCGACTGTAAACGTTGAGAAACCTGGTTTTAAAATTACTGTAAATCCAAAACTCGCCTGAAAATCATGAAACATGGCATGGTGTTATGACATGGCACCAACATGTTCTGGTAAAAAATAGTCCAATTTGGGACAAGTTTTGGTATAAACTTCTTACAAACCGGAGCTTCTCCGAGAGGGAACTTGTCACCTATATGTGTGCGAAACGACACACGCTGTCTCTTCTTGCCTTGATTTATTTTCAGAGGCAACATGCAATTATAGGAGTGTCGTCCTAAAAAATATGAAATTATTCAGCGTTCGTTTTGCTTTTTTATACATTATTTGAGTTTTCTAGGCACTTTTAACATACTTTGGTGTGTGCAAAGTTCATGTGTCTACTAGCCACCTATGTAATTGGATGTTCAATTTGTTTATGGAATCAAGTCCTTATAAGTACATATATTCTTGTTCTATATGCAATGACAACGCACACAGACCATACTAGGAAACCCGTTGGTGATGAATTCATCAATCGCTGACAATCGTATACCAGTAAGCATTTGCCAAACACACACGATTTATTAGCAGAAATTGTCTATGTTATTATGGGTCTTCACACACATTTCTGATTAGGAACCTATTTGCCGTATATCACACACACCTTGATCTGGCTAACCGTTTCTGTTGTGTTGCCTAATCACAAACAGCTCATCCGAGTGAACTGTATGTCGTATATCGCACACACACATTCATCTAGCTGCCCGTTTCTGTTGTTCCACCTGATCACAAACAGCTAATCTGACTGAACTGTATGCCATATATCGCACACGCCTGCATTCGGCTGCCCGTTTCTGTTCTTTTGCCTCATCGAAAACAGTTCATTGAACTGAACCGCATGCCCCGCATCGCACACGCAACTAAAATCTGAACCGTGTTCGATGTATCCGCCATCGCAAATGTTTTGCATAATTTTTGATGATTTTTTACATCACCATTTGCGACTAATGCATCGCACACAGTTTCGTCAAAGGGTCTCTGATCATAGTGTCGCGTTAGCAGCATCTTGCAGTAGTGGTAGCCTTTTCAAAGTAAGAGTATTGATCCCACCGAGAACACAAGAATTGGACTTTGTCCCTTATAGAGACTTATGAAGTTGTGCCTGCAAGTTATTTAAAGGCGCGGAGCAAAATGAGGGCGGTAAGTTGTAATGAAAACTGGATTGGGTGCGAACAAAAGTAAAAGTGCAGAAGAATTAAATGAGCATAGTACTGAAACGAGTAAAACATTGAAACTGACAGAGGATAAAAGCGTCCTCAGGGAGTCCTGAATTCCCATTGGTATGTGTCTAATGTAGCATATGTCGTAGCATAGTTCTAAGCTGGATACTTGAGTCATTCTTCATATTTTTTAATTGGGCAGATCCAGGTAAAAAATTATGCAAACTACTATTGGGCGGACCACGCACACTACTATTGTAGTTTCCCCACTTCGGTTCTCACTATGGCATTAAGGGTTTTCCCGTGGACGCGGGCTCACTAAGGATTCTCCGTTATTCAACTATCACGTGCAAAGGCGCGAAATTGAGGCTTTTACTATCACATTGAATTACATCGACATCTTAACCTTTACAACGATAGTAATATATTTTTGTACTTTGCTTTCAACTATATATTGATTTGTTCTATCAGTTACTCCCGTATTTGCATCTTGCTCTGTTATTTCAACATATCTAATTTACGATCTTAATTTTCATTTCAAGCAGTACATCCTTGCTTTGTAAGAATAAGAGTAGAAGGAAATCTTGGGTTTTACTTTGTTGATAACTCCATGGATGTCATATTGAGAACGCAACATGAATTTACAATACAGTTAGCGTAAAACTTGATAAAGATGGTCACTCCTATTTTGATGCGAACCTTTGGAGAAAAATGTCTAAGTGTTATGAACTAAAAGCTGGCAATAAAATTCTAGTACGTGCACCACAACCTGGTCTAATTAACATGGATGTTTACTTCCCCAACATCATCAGCCGATCAAAGTCTGATCGAGGTTAGTGTCCTTTCAACTTTCTCCATGCTGGCGTATTACTTAGCAAAATCGGGCTATTTGTTCTGACTAATTGATCACTATTTAAGCAACCAATTGTGATTTCATTTTCTGACTCCATTCTTAGGTAGTACCTAATTATATTTACTAATTTATGCACACTATATATTCTTCTGCCATGTTCTGAATAAATAATACCTTTCCACCTTTTAAGCAGGATATGTTGGATGCATAGTTAACGATCTGT
Source organism: Aegilops longissima (assembly GCA_021605205.1). NCBI lineage: Eukaryota > Viridiplantae > Streptophyta > Magnoliopsida > Poales > Poaceae > Aegilops > Aegilops longissima. The sequence goes on from CM038679.1 coordinate 142,555,876, forward strand.
ATGTTACTAAGCGTACCAAATTTCACTGGAAGGACTTGAAGCATATCATAAAATTTGTTGATACAGAGATAGCAAAGCGTATGAACAGTGGATTTTGGATGGGATTAATTATACCTATGGTGCACACATTGAACAAGACCAATTGTGTGCACAAAATGCTGGTACAAAGATATTTTAATGTTGATGCTCATAAACTATATATATCTTCAACGATATGTTACGATTGGTTTTTGTTTCACATTTCAACAGAAATTTTCCGCTATAGCTGTTCCTGGATTGATTTCCCGGCGTGGTCGAATTACACTTGTGCCTGCTAATAACGCCAAAGTGATTGCAAGGTACTGCATTTCCCGCAGAAATGGAACCATTCAAATTAACAAGTTCTCGCTTGTCGTGGCAATGCATCCATATTGGAAAATTGGAGACACTGTTCTACTCATGATCTACCAAGGCACGGGAGGGTTCTTCCTTTTCATTAACAAGATGCCGAGTCGCCGTGATCAAGCTACTTCCAGCAGATAGTTGTGGCTGTTGGCCCTCAGCCTCTTAAAATGTGCTAGCTGTTACTATGTTAAGTATGTAGATATGGACCATATGGTTGTTGGCCCTGAGCCTCTTAAAATGTGATAGTTATTACTATGTTAAGTATGTCGATATGGACCATATGGTTGTCAAAACCGTGTTACGAAGACCCTCATTTTGTCGAATAGTGTAACCAATATATATATGTTACTCAAATGTTGTTACCCAAGTTCTAAAATTTTCATGGAAAGTATTAGTATCGTACATAGTTTATTGAGTTTAAGCGTGTGCCCAGTAGAGCGATAGAGTAGAGGACGTCCATGTTTTGGACGTGGCGATCAACGCCGATGTCCAAGAGGCATTTGCATATTAATTGTCCATATTGCAAATTCACACACGTATTAACATAAGGAAATGTAAGTGTAACCTACTAATCATCGCACACGAGTACTCGCAGACGCATCGTTCATATGCTATACTCCTAGCCACCGCAAGCAACTAGTTTGCATTTTTCAAAGTTTTTTGTACACACAGAATCGCACACGAATTAACTGTAGTAACCGTCTGTGTTCTAATTTCTCATCACAACACAGTTCATCTAAGTGGGTTGTTTGCCCCATATCACACACATCTTGTTTACACGACTCGTTTGCATTCGTTTGGCTCATCGTAAATAGTTCATCTATGTGAACTATATGCCGCATATCACACACATCTTGTTAAGTTGAACCGTTTCTGTTGTGTTCCCTAATCAAAAACAGTTCGTCCGAGTGAACCATATGTCGTATATCACACACACCTTGATCTGGCTAACTGTTCCTGTTGCACTCCCTAATAGCAAACAGTTCATCTGAGCGAACTTTACGCCGTATATCGCACACACCTTGATATGGCTGCCCGTTTTTATTGTTCTGTCTCATCGCAAACAGTTCATATGGATCAACCGTATACCCTGCATCACACACGCAACTAAAATATGAATCGTGTTTTATGTCTCCGCCATCGCAAACATTTTGCATCTTTTTTATGGTTTTTACATCACTATTTGCGATTAATGCATCGCACACAGTTTCGTCAAAGGGTCTCTGATCGTAGCGTCGCGTTAGCAACATCCTGCAGTAGTGTAGTGATAGAAGAAATTCTCAACACTTTGTGATAACCAACAAAGTAGCACTCGTCTGATTTGCGATTTGTGCTTGGTTGTAAACACTTTACAAATGCATTGAATTCCCAAATTTTAAGAAAATACAAATTGGTTTGGCTTCTCAAGCCATATCTTATATGTCATTTCAACAGATATGGTAGCAGTGTGAAAGCCACAATCACTAAAGCATAAACAAAAATGATAATGGCAAATAAGTTAATAACATCTATGATCTGACCATGTCATACAAGGTTTGATTACATTTCTCGAACACTCCACTCCTAGTGGTGTTTTCTGCATTTGCAAGTTATAAATATTATATTCGTTAAACTTGTAACTCAAACATTCCTTTTCAGATCCAATCCAGAAACATATTTTCTTGTCACAATAATTTTCTACTTCACTTTCAACTTCATTTAACTTTTCAAAGGTTACAAAATTATGTTTCATTAAGTAAATATTCACATATCCACTTAAATCATCATTGTGAGTAATGAAGTAGAAGAATCCACTATGCACAACTACACTCATTGGACGACACACATCTATATGCATGGTTACCAATAATTTAGTTGCCCATTCCGAAGAAGAAGAAGAAGAAGAAAGAAAGAAAACAGAAAAAGAAGAAAAGAAGAACTAAAGTCTACTGTCTATCCACTATTTGTGTTAGTACTCCCTACTACTATTAGTACATTGTTTGGTTTTGATGCACACTTTCTTTGTCCCTAAAATGTTCTTGAGCTTGTCTTGACTAAGCGTATTTAACAACTTGATGCACTTTATGAGTAGATGGTGATGCTGGCATGCACATTGATGAGACATGTATTTGATGTTAGTTGGGTCACTCTTCTTAAGTTTTCACTGGCTAGACTTTCAATTTGCTTGTGGATTGTGGGTGTTCAGATGGACTTGCTGTTAGTTGGATCATGCTTCCTTTTGGTTTAATTGGTCGACATGTCAATTCGTTTTTTTGCCATGCTGATTAGGTCTCTATTTGGCCTCAATATGCTTTTAGCTCTATTTCGCCATGATGATATGGACAATGCTATTTTTAGTCTATATAATGGTTACCCAGGAAGTTGGTCTCCGTCTTTACAAATTTTAGATGAATGGACAATACTCTTTGGTTTATTCAACCAAGAAGCAATTTTCCACAATGAAAACAAAAAAGAGGCAAGTGAAAATTAAAGAAGTGGCAAAGAGAAAGCAGAGGAACACCAGCCAGCCTGCCAAGCAAAGCAGCAAGCCATGCTTTTAGGTAATAGATTTTAGTTGATTTTAGTTGATTTTAGGTTAATAGATTTTAGTTGATTTTAGGTTAGTAGATTTTAGTTGATTTAGGTTAATTAGTTGATTTAGGTTGATTAGTTGAAGAAGAAAAAGAAGACAAGAGGAAGGAGGAAAATAAGGAAAATGAAGAAGAAAAAGAAGACAAGAGGAAGAAGGAAAAGAAGGAAGAAGAAGAAAAAGAAGTAGAAGTGGAGATGAAAAATAAGTAGAAGTAGAAGATGAAAAAAATAAGTAGGAAAAGTAGAAAAGGAGGGTCACCGAGGGAAAAGAGGGTCACCGAGTGGTCGAGGGCTCGGGGATCAATGGGAAAAGGAGTCGAGGGTCTAGGGGTCGAGGGTCGAGGTGTCGAGGGGTCGAGGATCGAGGGGGAAAGGAGTCGAGGGTCTAGGGGTCGAGGATCAAGGTGTCGAGGGGTTGAGGGTCGAGAGGAAAAGGGGTCGAGGGATCAAGGATCAAGGATCAAGGATCGAGGATCGAGGAGAAAAGGAGTCGAGGGTCTAGGGGTCGAGGTGTTAAGGGGTCGAGGGTCGAGGGGGAAAGGGGTAGAGGGTCGCCACCCCGACCCCCTGAACCCGACCCCGACACGACACCCCGACCCCACCCCGACACCGCGACCCCGACACAGCACCCCGACCCCGACACACTTAAATATTTTATTATGTTCATGATGATGATACACAGTTATTTTTTATTATGTTTATATTGTACTAATTTCGTTTATGTCATTGCAGGATTTGACAGATGGTGGGCGCGGGTCGAGAGCGCTCCGAGCCTCCTTCCTCGGTGCGTGCTGGGAGGGGTGTTGTTATTCCACCCCAGCACCTTCGGAGAGCGCTGGTAGATAGCATGCAGACACCGGCGGGCACTTCTTCTTCGGCCGGGAGAGGTCAGGGGAAGATGAAGAGGGGTGCAGCTAGAGGTGGACGTGGCGGCGAGAGAGGTAGGAAGGCTGCTGCGCCTTCCTTACCGCCACCCCCCAGCTGATTCTCCGGACCACCGGAGTGCTCCATCTCAGGTGGACCCGTCAGACTTGGACCCGTCTCAGACTCCGGCCCACGAGCCTCGGGCCGACGAGCCTCGGGTCGCCGAGCCTTCGCCCCACGAGACTCGAGCCCCAGAGTCTTTGTCCCATGAGACTCCGGTCCCAGAGTCTTCGTCCAACTTGACTCCGGAAACTAGTGGCCATGCTGATGGCGAGGGCGAGCCGGTTGAGCAGGGCAAGAAGGTCTACGAGTGTGGTGGTATGAAGCTCCCGGTCGTGCCGGCGACCCGCGATCAGAGGTGGTTGATTGAGCCTAACGAGGAGAAGTAAGTGCATTTACTCCTTTTTAACCTTTGTCCTTCATGTTTCTTCAAATTAATATCTAATGTGTTGGCCTTGTCATACTGCACAGGTTGGATACACGCCGATGGTGTCCGCAGGCCCAACCAGGTCCTTGGTGTGCTTTGCCGGCACCACTTTTTCATGGGGTGGGCCACGTTGCCGAGTGAGGGTCAGGTTCCACAACTAGCACTGAGCTGCGAGCTGTACGTGGCTGCCCGGGCCCCGCCGGAGGAGAGGGTCGACGGTGTCTTGTGCGAGACGGTGGCCGACATTGTAAGGCGGCGGATTTGGGTAATTTGTCCTTTACAGAATTAAAAATCAACATTACCTAGTGATTGCACTAATCAGTGTTGTCTTATTCGATTGCAGACCTTCTACAGGTGTTCTGAGGAACACGAGGCGGAGGCACCTAGGGTTCTCGAAGCCGAGTGCAAGCGCCTACTTCAGAACTTACGGCACGAGACTAGGGTGCAGGCTGTTCGAGACTACTACGCCTCGACTAACATTAGGAGGGCCAAGAATAACTGCCGCGGCAAGTATCTGCGTAAGGAGAAGTACATGAAGGTAATTACATATTCTTAAGGCCTTGTACTTAGTTTCCTTGATTTCATTTGTAGGCGTAGCGCTGAAATTTCTCTTTGCCTAACTTAGGTGCCCCCGAGATGGTGTGCGGATAGGATGGACTGTTGGGAGGCGATGGTGGATGAGTGGTGCTCTCCCCAATGGCTAGCCCCCCAAAACAAGGCCAGGGCTAAGCGTGCCCAAATGCAAGGTGTGCCACACCATCAAGGGAGCTCCAACCTGTTTGAGTACGGGGATCACTGGGTATGTGGTTTGAGCCCTTAATGATTCATGCAATTTCATTCTTCATGCTAGCTTGAGCCCTTAACTAATATGTTGTTCCTCTCTTTTAGGCGAAACACAACAAGAAGGAGGTGCCACCGCTGTACGACCTCTATGCCATGGCCCATAGTGCCCCGTACAAGAAGCCAAGGCATTCTCTGAGGATGACCTTGGTCATCCAGAGAGCTTCACCAACATCTCCTCCCACAACAAGCTCGTGAGGTACAAAGACGTTGGGAAGAAGAATAAAGGGGAGGACTTCAACCCGAGCTAGAGTCCTTTTGATCCAGAGATCGTGATGCTATCTGGTGACGGGAGGTACCATGGCTCGGTAGCCATTGGGGATGGACTCATACATTGTCCTAGAACTCTCCGGGACATCAAGAAGTGCTAGACGAGCTCCGATCCTGAGATACCGCCTCGTCCACGACCAATGGAGCTTGCCATTGAGGCTAGGGCCCAGGAGCTTCTGGCGGAGGCCAACAGGCAAGCTAAGAAGAGGGAGACAGAGTTGGAGGAGAGGACGGCTAGTCTGTTGGAGGCGGAGAGGAACTGGAACGATGCGTCTCACCGGGCCTGTCGGTGTCAAAACTGGCGGACCTCGGGTAGGGGGTCCCGAACTGTGCGTCTAGGCGGATGGTAACAGGAGACAAGGGACACGATGTTTACCCAGGTTCGGGCCCTCTTGATGGAGGTAAAACCCTACATCCTGCTTGATTGATATTGATATTGTGGATGTTTACAAGAGTGGATCTACCACGAGATCAAGGAGGCTAAACCCTAGAAGCTAGCCTATGGTATGATTGTAAGGGTTGTTGTGATTGTTGTCCTACGGACTAAAGCCATCCGGTTTATATAGACACCGGAGAGGGCTAGGGTTACATAGAGTCGGTTACAATGGTAGGAGATCTACATATCCGTATCGCCAAGCTTGCCTTCCACGCCAAGGAAAGTCCCATCCGGACACGGGGGGAAGTCTTCAATCTTCTATCTTCATAGTCTTGGAGTCCGGTCGATGATGATAGTCCGGCAAATGATAGTCCGGCCGATGACGGTAGTCGGCTATCCGGACACCCCCTAATCCGGGACTCCCTCAGTAGCCCCCGAACCAGGCTTCAATGACGATAAGTCCAGCATGCGTGTAGTCTTCGGCGTTGCAAGGCGGGTTCTCCTTTAAGTTCCATGTACCGCGAGCAGTGTCCAGCTTCCTCATCAATGTTGCGCGTCTTGGCTTCCACGCCCAATAAGGGCCTTCTTCCACGCGTCGTGCGAATGTGAAAAGCCAAGGTGTCTTTTATGTTTTACCCCCTAGTTGTGCGAATAATCTGCCCATAAGGGAGGCAAGAATCCAGATCCAAATCACCATCTTCCTCTCGCAAATACTCATCGAGCGCTTTCGACCAAGAATCCATTCCATCATGGACCGTCAACGCGGCTCCTCTTCTCGCCCAGCCCTTCGCCAGGAGATTGGAGGAGATGCTCCGTTTCGCTGTGAGCTGGTGAAGCTCCAAATGGGGGATATCTCCTCCGGCCTTCATGGTTCCGGTTCGAGCAGGCTTTCCACCTACAAAGGTGGGAAGCTAGCGGAGGTTACCCCTAATCCCAACAAAGGGGAGCGGGTATGCTTCGTCCCCTATCTAATAAGGGGGCTCGGCTTTCCTGTACATCCATTCCTCCGCGGGCTCCTGGAGTTCTACGGACTCCAGCTCCATCACCTCACGCCCGCCTCAATCCTACATATCGCGGGTTACGTAGCTCTTTGCGAGCTTTTCCTGGGCATCGAGCCCCACTTCGCGCTGTGCAAGAGGTTGTTTTGCCTTGTCCCCCGCTCTCACGAGGGGTCCATATATCAAGTGGGTGGCGCCGAAATATGGCGCATTGCCGGGAACGGATATCCATCCGGAACCCCTAAGAAGGCGCCCGAAGACTGGCCTTCGGAATGGTTTTATATAGAAGACGCTCCGCTGTCGGACCCTGTTCGGATCGGCCTCCCGGAGTTCAGCAATGCTCCTCTGAAGAAACGCCTTAGTTGGCGTCCGCGGAGCCCCCGACTGGAGGAAGACAAGAGCGTCCATTATCTGATGGGCCGAATAAGGTTACTGGCCCATGCCCGGTTGACCATGATCGGAGTCATGGCAACATGCATTCTGCGGGGTGCAGCCACTACAATACAGGGGCCACCCCATGTGGGATTTCAACGGGGAGGATGATGCCACCCGTCATGGCCACAAAGGGCGGAATCGGCCGAAGATCTGGTGACGATCTTGTCCGGCCTGTATAAGGGGGAGAAGGAGGATTTCCTTCAGACGAACCCGTTAAATGGGTTTTCCATGAACAATCCCCGGCCTTGGGTAAGTGAACACTCAGCGTGTCCGACCCGTGCCTTTCAAAACTTAAGTTTCTTACATTGTGTTCTTCTTTCGACGCAGGAACTGCGCCGGACTGTGGAGGGAATGCTAAGTCCGGCTCCGCAGCCTGAGGATCCAGAGAGATCCTGAGATCCGGCCTCCGAAGAGGATCCGGACATAAAGGTGGAGCTAATCGACGGGGTGTTCCACCAGCTCAGCATGGACAATGCTTTAGTCGCCATCACGGCCGACTATCCCGGACTAAATCCGGCTCCCCAGGTGATTGCAGCTGAAGCCTTGACACCGACATTCCTTCCTTGCGTATTTCTGACCATCGTACATGATGGCATTGTGCGAGGCGCCCTAGGGCGAAGCCGAGCCAGCGGTGGCTGGCCAACAAGGGCGATTCGGACCGGTAAGGCGGAAGAGGAGCTTGGCCAGCGGATGAAGCGTCGCCGCAAAAGTGTAGCTCATAATTCATTATCTTGAAGCAACGTTCCTAGGAAGCGTTTGAGTGCTCATGACTTTTGTAGGGAAAAAAGCGTCCGCCGGACTGCTGGCGTGGAAGTTGTCCATCCGACCTCTACCAGCCAGGCTCCCTTTTGGGCGAGGGGGAGGCGGCGCAAGGCGCGAGCGGACGTTCCTCCGAGCGAAGGATGCCGAAAGGCTGTCCGCCACCAAGTCCGAGGTGGAGAGTGCTCGAATCACAAAGCGCCCGGACAGTATTCGTGACGCGTGCTTCTCCCGAGGCGTTGAATGCCTTTAACACGGGGACGCGCACCTTCGTGCCGCTCAAGATAGTTTTACGAGCCACGGAGCGGTATGTAAAAGACATACGGGTAAGAGATTTTAACGGTTGTATATGCCAAGTAGCCCGAGACTTAAAGTAGTTATATTAACTGATTTAAGGATCATATGAAATCAGGATCTTACCGAGAAGAATACCCAACTGTCTCGGGAGCTACAAGAGTGCAAGGCCCAACTTGAGGCCGCATTATGCAGCGCGAGGAGGAAACGCAAGGACCTCTCACAGTAACGCATTATTTTAGAAGGATAAGTAGTGTTTGGCCTTTGCGCAAGTCTAAAAACGACGTTGCGGTGCTGCTGGACAAGATCCGGACAGCAAGAACTTGCGCCAACTAAAGGCTGGCGAGAGGGTGCTGCATAAGGTGCAGCATGAAAGGAACAAGCTCCAGGATGCCCATGCCCAGCTTGGAGAAGAGCTGAAAGGCGTTCAGCCGAGCTGTCGGGCTCCGTTAAGGAGAATCAGCGGCCGTCGCGGCATATATAGTAAGTGCTTGGCGAACTCCTTTGAAAAGAAGAGTTGGCGAGGAAGTCAATTTGACAGAATATATGCGTAGGTATGCTCACAGTCGCCTCTGAGGAGATGCCGTAATAACGGGTGATCAACTTCAATTGTTGCAACTGATCGAGCGAGTTCGGCAAGCTATGAGCGGCGTCATCCAGCGTTATGGCCAGCCTTCTCCATACCCGAGGGTCTTGGGGAGCTTGCGGGAAGCTGAGGAGTCGGCAGCGCTTCCATTTATGGAAGATTTCGCCTGCCGCCAAGGTGCCGAGGAGGCACAGGCCATGGTAAAGACGCGGTACAAGAAGGCGGATCCCAATCACATGGCGAAGTCGGACTGTGGGGCCCGATGGGAAGGAGATCCTGTGAGTTTAGTATCGCCAAGTGGAGTTGGCGCAAAATTTTCCCAACAGGACTGTAAATTAGACAACTTTGTTAGGCGGGATTGAGGAAGAATACAATCATCAATTTGACAATGTATTATAAAATGACATACAAAATGCCTTCTAGCGAATTGTAGATCGTTTGTCTTTGCCGACCTTTTCGCTTTGACCTCGGGACCCTAGAGTCGGAGTGTGTCCGAATACCTTCTCGGTTATGAAACAACCGGGTATGCATGGAGACCAGGCGAGGGGTCATCGGTGCTTTATCGGACAAGTGCCCAACTAGTTATGTTATATTACATGGTTAGTAAGAAACATCTTCGGGGAGAATAGTTCCGTTAAGGGTTCCTTTCATTTGGGGTGGCATGCCCTAAAGTGCATGTCCGGCCAAAAAAAAGCAGAAAACATCCGGGGTAGATAAAAGTGGATAAAATCATCTTTTAAGTCACCGATCGAATATTCCCTTAAGAACGCTAGCTTTTGGCTTCACCTACCGAGGTACACATCCGGCTGACCAGCAGTAACAATCGCAGAGGTGCTCCTTTACCTCCTAGCCGAACAATTGGGAGCGAGGGGTAAGCACAGGAGCGAGCAACCCAGCTTGGCCAAAACTTAAGTCATATCGATGCATATAATGGTGAATAAAAGGTACATGTGGAGGCTTGACACATGTCTTGGGCATAAAGCCCGTATAATTAAGCTTCGGTAAAGAAGCCCCTGTGTATAATGAGTGCGGGTAGCGCATCAATTGTGCGCGAACGTTGCGCGGGTAAAGCCCTTTAAGGCTTGGATGAATAGGTTTGAGAAGAAAAAGATGAACAAAAGGCAGCTGAAATAAATAAAAGAAAAAATGTTTTGGACGGGGGAAGGGGACGAACTCTTAGTCCGGCGCTAGGCATAGAATCGCCGGAGGCGGGCTGCGTTCCATGGGTTCGGCTCGAGTCGGTTATCCGATGCATTTTGTAGACGGTACGCTCCGCCGGTCAAGACTTGATCAATGATGAAGGGGCCTTCCCATTTGGGCTTGAGCTTGTCCTTTTTCTTGTCCGGCAGGCGTAGAACCAGTTCGCCAACGTTGTAAGTCTTGGCCCGTACTTCTCTGCTTTGGTATCTTCGAGCCTGCTGTTGATAGAATGCGGAACGAGCCTTGGCGACGTCGCGCTCTTCCTCCAATGTGTCCAAGCTGTCCTGCCGATCCAACTCGGCTTCTCTTTCTTCGTACATGCGCACTCGAGGTGAGTCATGAATGATGTCGCAGGGCAAAACTGCTTATGCGCCGTACACCATAAAAAATGGTGTGAATCCGGTGGTACGGTTAGGCGTTGTCCGCAGCCCCCAGAGTACGGAGTCGAGCTCCTCTACCCAGTGCGTGTCAGATTTCGTAAGGGACCGCACTAGTCTGGGTTTGATGCCGCTCATTATGAGACCATTTGCTCGTTCCACTTGACCGTTGGTTTGAGGATGATAGGCAAGGGTAATCGAGCTTGATGCCCATATTTTTGCACCATGATTTAACCTCATCGGCGGTGAAGTTCATGCCGTTATCGGTAATGATCTTGTGGGGACACCATAACGGTGTACTACCCGGATATAAAGTCTATCACTGGTCCGGACTCTGCGTTTTAAGCGGCTTGGCCTCTATCCATTTGGTGAATTTATCCACCATGACCAATAGGTACCTTTGCTTGTGGGTTCCCCCTTTAAGTGGTCCAACCATGTCAAGCCCCTGGACCATGAACGGCCAGGTAATTGGTATAGTTTTGAGGCGGTGGGTGGCATATGGCTCGATTAGCAAAGAGCGACAACCGACGCATCTTTGGACTAAGTCACGGCATCTGCTCGGGCCGTCGGCCAGTAAAATCCTGTACGGAATGCCTTTCCTACAAGGGCCCGAGCTGCGGCGTGGTGTCCGCCTAGTCCGGCATGAATTTCAGCCAGGAGGGTTCGCCCTTCCTCTTCGGAGATACACCTTTGAAGGACTCCGGTTGTGCTTTTCTTATAAAGTTCTCCCTTATAGACTTTGTAGGCTTTTGATCGCCGGATAATGCGGCGGGCCTCATTTTGGTCTTCGGGAAGCTCCTGCCTAAGCAAGTAGGCGAGGAATGGTTCTGTCCACGGGGCAATTACTGCCATTATGTCGTGGGCGGAAGGTGTTATGTCATCGGCTGGATTGCCGGTTGGTGCGGCTTTTTCCAAATTGTTAGTTCCGGACTCCTCTTCCCATAGTACGGATGGCTTGAAGAGCCGTTCTAGGAAGATGTTAGGAGGGACAGCGTCGCGTTTTGCGCCAATGCGTGCCAGTACGTCGGCCGCTTGGTTATTATCCCGGGTGACGTGATGGAATTCAAGTCCTTCGAACCGGGCTGACATTTTGAGGACAGCGTTGCGATATGCTGCCATTTTCGGATCTTTGGCGTCAAAGTCTCCGTTTATTTGGGATATTGCGAGGTTTGAGTCCCGCGCACCTCTAGGCGTTGAATGCCCATGGAGATTGCCATCCGGAGACCGTGTAAAAGGGCCTCGTATTCGGCTGCGTTGTTAGAGTCCGTGTACATTATCTGAAGTACGTATTGGACTGTGTCTCCGGTTGGGGACGTCAATACGACGCCAGCCCCCAGTCCGGCTAACATTTTGGAGCCGTCGAAGTGCATAATCCAATTGGAGTATGCGCCGTATTCTTTAGGGAGTTGAGCCGGTCCATTCAGCGACAAAGTCAGCCAAAACTTGAGACTTGATAGCTCGCCGAGGTTTGTAAGATATATCAAATGGTAAGAGCTCAATAGCCCATTTTGCAATCCTGCCCGTCGCGTCGCGGTTGTTTATAATGTCGTTAAGTGGTACTTCAGAGGCCACTGTTATCGAACACTCTTGAAAGTAGTGTCGGAGCTTCCGGGATGCCATGAACACCGTGTACGCTATCTTCTGATAGTGCGGGTAACGGGACTTGCAAGGGGTTAACACAGTGGATACGTAGTATACTGGTTTTTGAAGAGGGAATTTATGCCCTTCTGTTTCTCGTTCGATGACGAGTACCGCGCTTACAACTTGATGTGTAGCTGCGATGTATAACAACATTGGTTCGCCCAGGTTGGGCGCAGCCAGGACCGGATTTTTGCCAATATGGCCTTTATTTCTTCGAGTCCGGCGGTGGAAGCATCCCTCCACTCGAAGTGTTCGGTGCGCCTGAGGAGGCGATAGAGGGGTAATGCCTTTTCTCCTAGACGGGAGATAAAGCGGCTTAGAGCCGCCACGCATCCGGTCAATTTTTGTATTTGCTTGAGGTCTTTTGGGATATCTAGCTGTGACAGAGCTCGGATTTTGGCTGGGTTTGCTTCAATTCCTCTACCGGATACGATGAAGCCCAGCAGCTTTCCAGCTGGTACGCCGAAAACACATTTTTCCGGATTCAGCTTGATGTCATATGCTCTGAGGCTGTCGAATGTGAGCCTCAAGTCGTCTACTAGAGTTTCGACGTGTTTGGTTTTGACGACTACGTCGTCCACGTATGCCTCTACTGTTTTGCCGATCTGGGTAGCGGACATATGTCGAATCATTAAGCTGATATGTTGCGCGGCGTTTTAAGTCCGAAGGGCATCGTGTTGAAGCAGAATGGTCCATATGGAGTAATGAATGCTGTTGCGGCTTGATCCGCTTCGCCATCTTGATTTGATGATAGCGGAGTATCGTCCGTGAAGCACAATGAATCGTGCCCTGCGGTGGCATCGATGATTTGGTCGATGCGGGGGAGGGGGAAGGGATCCTTTGGGCAGGCCTTATTTAGGTCTTTGAAATCGACACATAGGCGCCAGGATTTGTCCTTCTTTGGTACCATCACCAAGTTTGCTAGCCAATCCGGGTGCTTGATGTCTCTGATGAATCCGGCTTCCAATAGCTTGGCTAGCTCTTCTCCCATTGCCTGTCTTTTGGGTTCGGAAAATCGTCGAAGAGCCTGTTTGGTGGCTTGAATCCTTTTAGGATGTTTAGGCTGTGTTCGCCAATCTGCGTGGGATTCGGGCATATCCGATGGGTGCCGTGCAAAATGTCCCAATTTTCCGAAGGAATTCTCGATCTGGCGCCTACATCGAGGGTTCAATTGTGCCCGATGGAGGCCGCCTTCGTGGGTCCGTTAGGTGGACCTGGAATTTGACTATTTCATCCACTGGTTTAAAAGAGGTGGACTTGGATCTTTTATCAAGTATCACATCGTCCCTGTTCACCGTGGAGCGCATTGCGGTGAGTTCCTCGGCCGCTAGGGCTTCGGATAGTGCCTCGAGGGCTAGTGCGGCTGTCTTGTTTTCGGCGCGGAGTGCTATGTACGGATCACTAGCGAGAGTGATAATTTCGTTGGGACCGGGCATTTTAAGCTTCATGTACCCATAATGGGGTATAGCTTGAAAAATTGTGAATGCCTCTCGTCCTAATAGAGCATGATATCCGCTGCTGAATGGGGCCACTTGAAACGTGACCTCCTTGGACCTATAATTGTCCGGCGAGCCGAACACTACGTCCAGCGTGATTTTTCCTGTGCAGCATGCTTACCGGCTGGGAATTATTCCTCTAAAGGTTGTGCTGCTTCGCTCAATGCGGTTCCAGTCTATTTCCATTTTTGGAGGGTTTCCTCATAGATGAGGTTTAGTCGCTGCCGCCATCCATGAGTACTTTAGTAAGGCGAAAGCCGTCTACTATTAATTTGAGGACCAATGCGGTGGTGCCCGGCAGTTCGAATTTAGGTTAAATCACGGCATTGAAGGTAATAGTCGTGTCGCTCCATGGATTTATTGTTGCTACTTGCTAGACTTCGCGAGGTTATGGAGTTGTCGTTTCGCATGTTATTGGATGCGAAAGTCTCGAAGATATTAACACCATACCGGTGTTGCTGTGTTGGGATTCGAGCTAGAAGCTCCTCGCCACTTTTGGCCACTGCCGTAGTATCCAACATGCTCAAGGCTATGAGTTGGAGTGGCGCCCTGTGCTATGAATTTTGCAGGTCCGCTTAGCCAACCCTCCAAGACGGTTCCGTACCCTTTAGGGTGTTTTGGTTTTTGGTATTCAGCCTGTGCTTGATAATGATGCACCCTTTGGTTCCGGACTAGGGATGTATTCGGGACCGGATTATCCCAAAATTTACTTTCGGTTTTCAGCGCTCTCCATCGCACAATACTTTTGTACGATGGTCTCCAAGTCAGCGGCGCGTGATGTCATGGCGACTTATGGCGTTTAGGATTCCCTTGTCCGTGCAATTATTGCGAAGACCGAGATTGCGTTTTCTCTCGGCAGTCCTTTATCCTGTCCATAACCGGGAGGAATTTGGCCCAAGAGTGATGTCTTGTCTCGGCGGGCTCTTGCCGAATTAGAGTTAGATCGCATATGTGCGGGCGGGTGGGTGGAACTAAGTCCGAACCCTACCCATCTCGTGGCTTGAAGGCCGAGAAGTTTCCAATTTTGAAGCTTGGATTTCGGACGTTGTCCAACGAGTCTGGTCCGATGCCTGACTTTAAGTTCAGTGTTTGATCGAAGCCCGTCCCTCCGCGGGAATCCGGCATGAGGGGTTCGGGGATCCGTACATGACTAGTTTTCAATACAGGAGAAGCGTCGCCGCATTGTTCCTCTACCACTGCAACGTGGTGGGTGACCTGGGGAGAGTTAATTTCTCTCAGATCGGGTTTAAGCCCAATCTGATCGTAGTCTGTAGCGACTCCCAGGGCAGCGATGCGATCCAAGAGCTCGTTTACGGACGAGAGCTCTATTGGATCCAGCCGCTCGGCGAATTCCGAGCTGACGTGAAGATTGCTTTTGACGACTTGAGAGGTCGTTGTCGAGCGATGGCGGACAAAGCGGTCATAAGAAAACCACCTAGCCGGATAGTTTGGCGGCGGCCAAGGCTCCTTTGGCGAAGATACCGCCCTTGAAGACGGGAGGAGGCATCCTTCCTATCGGTGACGGCACGGAGGAACTCTCAATGAAAGCACCAATGTCGGTGTCAAACAGGCGGATCTCGGGTAGGGGTCCCGAATCGTGCGTCTAGGCGGATGGTAACAGGAGACAAGGGACATGATGTTTACCAGTTGGGCCCTCTTGATGGAGGTAAAACCCACGCCCCGCTTGATTGATATTGATATTGTGGATGTTTACAAAGTGGATCTACCACGAGATCAAGGAGGCTAAACCTAGAAGCTAGCCTATGGTATGATTGTAAGGGTTGTTGTGATTGTTGTCCCACGGACTAAAGCCATCCGGTTTATATAGACACCGGAGAGGGCTAGGGTTACATAGAGTCGGTTACAATGGTAGGAGATCTACATATCCGTATCGCCAAGCTTGCCTTCCACGCCAAGGAAAGTCCCATCCGGACACGGGGGGAAGTCTTCAATCTTCTATCTTCATAGTCTTGGAGTCCGATCGATGATGATAGTCCGGCAAATGATAGTTCGGCCGATGACGGTAGTTCGGCTATCCGGACACCCCCTAATCCGGGACTCCCTCAGGGCCCTATACGAGCTCCTCGTGGTAAGTTTCTCCTGGATATTAGCCAAATCATGCACGTAATGTTCGTTTCATTACTAACTAATATGACTGACTCGTGAAAACAAAATGTGCAGTCCGTGTGCGAGAAAAACGGTCAGACCCCTCCGCCGATGCCCCAGATTGGTATAGCGGACACGTTGAGTTTCATTTGAATTGTCATTAGTTACTAGTATCCACATTTCAGTTGCATCATGCTAACGAGACATTGCAAATGATCTTTGGTGCAGCATGCCTCCCGACAAGCATCGACCGATCCTTCTCCGTCTCGCACTGGTGCAACCCCGACCCCGACCGGTCCTTCTCCGTCTGGCACTGCCGCAAACCCGACCGGTCCTTCACCTCCGTGATGACGGTAAGACCTAGACTTAGCTTTATTTCCTCCAAAATGCTTACCATTATGACCTAGACTTAGCTAATCTTCCTCCAAAATGACATAATTAGCTTACTTAGCTCCAAAATGATCTATACTTAGCTTTGTTTCCTCCGAAATGACCTAAGTTAGCTCTAATATGCTAAGTTATCTTTAATATGCTTAGTTACCTAGGTTTGCTCAATAATGACATACAGTTAGCTTACATATGTAAAAATGGCATAATTAGTATACTTAGGTTTGAAATGGTATAACAATCTTGATAACATCATATATGTCATATAGTTAGCTTATTTTCCTCGAAAATAACATAATAAGCCTAATTAGCTCCAAAATGATCAATTTTACCTAAGTTAGCTCCAAAATGACCTAAGTTAGCTCTAAGTTAGCTGTAAAATGCTAAATTAGCTCTAATATGCTTAGTTACCTGGGTTAGCTCAATAAAGACCTATAGTTAGCTTACTTATGTCAAAAATGGCATAATATGCTTAGTTAACTCAAAAGTGGCATAATTAGCTAGGTTAGCTACAAAATGACCAAGTTTACCTAGGTTAGCTCCAATATGATCCATTTTACCTAGGTTAGCTCCAAAATGACCTATTTACCTAGCTTAGCTCTAAAATGACCTACACACTTAGTATTTTTTTTACCTAGCTTAGCTAAAAATGGCATTTTTTCCTACCTTAGTTAGAAGAAGAAGAAGAAGATAAAGAAAGATAGGAGAAAAATAAAGAGAAGATAAATTATTCTTCTTCTTATTTTTATTCTATCTAGTCTTCTTCCTTAGTTAGAAGAAGAAGAGGATAAAGAAGAGGAGAGGAGAAAACGAAAGAGAAGATAAATTCTTCTTTTTCTTCTTTTTATTTTTCTTCTTTTTCTTCTAGCTAGTCTTCTTCCTTAGTTAGAAGAAGAAGATGATGAAGAAGAGGAGAGGAGAAAAGGAAAGAGAAGATAAATTCTTCTTCTTATTCTTCTTCTTATTATTATTCTTTTTCTTCTAGCTAGTCTTCTTCTTCTAACTTTCATCTTTCCTAATTTGCAGATTTGCTTTGGATGAGGAATCTTGCATTGATGGGGTGTACTCTTCTCCTTGTGCTTCCTTTTGGATATGTTGATATGTTGGATATGAGAAACTTGTTTTGGATATGTATGTATGGATATGTTGTTGGAAACCATTGTATATGTTGTTGGAAACTTGTATGTTGGATATGTTCAGTGGAAACTTATAGTTGGTATGCTTGTTGAAATTATTTTCAAATGTGTGTGTGTGTCTATATATATATATATATATATATATATATATATATATATATATATATATATATATATATATATATATATATATATATATATATATATATATATATATCTGAAATTCTGTCAAATTGAATGAATTTAAGAAAAACCAGAAAAATAGGGACTATACAGGTACTTTGCCGTCTGTTGGCAGACGGCAAAGAGCTTTGCCATCAGCCAGCAGATGGCAAAGCTGCCGCGTGGCAGCTACCTGTGCAACCTGGGGGCACTGGGCTAACCTATATGGTTGCTTTGCCTTCTGCTGGCAGACGACAAAGACCTTTGCCTCTTTGTCGTCTGCCAGCAGACGGCATAGCATGCCATGTGGCAGCAACCTGGGCTGGTCTATATGGGCACTTTGCCGTCCGCTGGCAGAGGGCAAAGAGGCAAAGGACTTTGATGTCTGCCAGCAGACGGCAAAGCACACCGTTAACCCCCTAACGGACCTAACCTGCCATGTGTGCCGTCTGCTGGCGGACGGCAAAGACCATTTCATCTTTGCCGTCCATCACAAGAACGGCAAAGAGCCCTTTCGCAGTAGCCTATTCAGCCGGACTGTTGTTGTCTGTCTGGCGACGGCAAAGGCTTTTGTTCTCATTGGCGGATGGCATTTGCCATCCGCCAGGCATGTCTTTGCCATCAGGCATGGTAGACAGCTAAGTGCCTGATTCCTGTAGTGCCAACATTATGGTACCATTCTGTAAAGTTTTAACCATAGCTGATCAAAATTCAATCAACATGTAAGGTGGAAATGCGAGCCATTATTCCACAACTATAATGAAAATACTTAGACTTTGTTTAAAATTATGCAACTCTTACTAATGGTTTAAGTAGAATGTGCTCCCACTAAAATCAATATCTCTCCTAATTGATTACTAATGATTCGAGATCCTTGACTCACTTACTACCCATTGATGTGACATCATTGATGAGTAGTAACGAGACCGGTAGGTTAATAGCCAATCATATCTCCATATTACTCTTGTTCATCTTTCAATGGGTGTGTTCCCAGATCAACACCGTCTTGCTATCTTGTCAAGACAACCAAATGTACTTGCAGCATAAACCATTGATACATCCATTTTGCATTATGTTTTCCTACCGTTATTTATAATGTTTTGAAGTTAATTCCATAATATGATCATATGATGTTACTCTAATGCATTTTCTCTCTTAAAATGCAAGATGCACCAAAAGAGGAGCGATTGCCGGTAGGTGGAAATCTGACCTGAAAAAGCTACCGCAGAGATAGCAATTCTTCAGAGCTCAAAATGAGAAGAAAATTTATGCATATTTATTTTGGAATATATAAAAAATACTAGAAAAAAGTACCAGAGAGGAGCCACCCAGAGCCCACAAGCCCGGGAGCGCCCCTAGGGGCGCACCGGGTAGGCTTGTGTGGCCCACAGAGGTCCACCGATGCTGATCTTCTCCTATATGAAGCCATTTTCCATAGAAAAGATTAGGAGAAGACATTCGAGACAAGTCGCCACTCGCCACCCTCTCAAGGCAGAACCTGGGTAGGAGCACTTTTGCTCTCCGGCGAAGTGATTCCGTCGGGGAAACTTCCCTCCGGGAGGGGGAAACCGAAGTCATCGTCATCGCCAATGCTCCTCTCATCGTAGGAGGATTCATTTTCATCAACAGAAATCTCATATCCAAACCCCAGTTCAACTCTTGTGTTTAATCTTTGTATCCAACCTCAGATTGGTACCTGGGGGTGCTAGTAGTGTTGATTACATCTTGTAGTTGATGCTAGTTGGTTTACTTGATAGAAGATTATACATTCAGATTGTTAAACACATATTTATATCCTATGATCATGAACATAACTATGCTTTGTGAGTAATTCTATTTTTTCTTGAGGAGATGGGAGAAGTCCTGTTATTAGTAATCATGTGAAGCTGATCATCATTCAATGTTTTGACGATATGTTGTGTTGTTCTTCCTCTAACAGTCCCAAGTGGTGAGTCAAGTAGGTTAGCACACCTTCTTAGGTCCAAGGTGTCATGAAATAGAGTTTTTTGGAAGCTTTATTTCATCTAAAAAAATAGATACATGGCTCACTATCAAGTTAAGAATAAATGAAGGAAGATTGTCCATCCACACACAGAGGATGAACCGTAGCCCTACCAGCTAGGTCATGAGCCACATGTTTAGTTTGACATGCACAATGATCAACAGTAGCATCACCAAAAATGTTACAAATGTCAAAGCATTCATCGACAACTGGGTCCCAGCTCCTATCCTATCTTCATTGCATCCACGCAGAGGCTCTGATCCCTCTCTTCATTACTTCCACGAGTTCTGCAAAGTCAGACTGCACCAATAACTAGTAACTGATAGACGTCCATCCTCTATGGGAGCTTAAGGCCCCTTTTTAGTGCCAATGTGTTTAATGTGTAAGCATCAATAATTGGTACCATGATGAAACCTTTTGCTACAATGAAGTCACCTGCCACGTCTATAGCAATAGCACCACACGTTGTTGTATTTCCTTATATAGTTTTTTATCAACTCTCCATTTTTTAGATAAAATTAACTTTACACATGACATGCAACCGGCTATGAGTTTTAGGAGAAATTTACTTGCTAATGGGGTGTAGAGCCCATAAACTTTGACACTTTATCGATCACAAGAGGACCATGCAAACACATAGAGCTTGATGTATATCTGTCATTGTCAAATCTTCACTGGGTCCAGGTCCAACATATCAATATTGCCTACACATGAGCAAATTAAAAAATATTCACAATTTAAGAAAGATTTGTGAATTTTAAAGGAGCCTCTTATCTCGCCAATGTCAACTAGGAAGGGGTGGCAACTGCAAATGTTTTGGCTGGCAATTTACGCTATGGGGGACATTTCTTCAGAAATGCATGACAATTCCTACAGAGAAGAAAAAATTTGCTGCAAAAAATGAAGGCCTTGCCATCTCCCACCACATAAACTTGCCATAAAAATGTTCGCTTGCCACCTCTTTCCTAGCTGACATTCATCAGATAACTATACCAATAACCCATAAAAAGCAGTGTAGATAAAAATAGAGAAAAAAAGAAAACCAGTGGAAGGAAAATTCTACGATTGAATTTCTACAAAACCAAAGATGAGGATGCAAAAAGAAAAGAAATATAAAAACCAAATTTAAAATGTAAACCTGAAGAAAAGCACAACAACGTAAAGCAAAATATAAGAAAAATCAGCTGCCCATTAGCAAATGAGAATGCATGATTTCTACCAAATGCTTACTATTCTTCTCATCGAGCGGAGAATATGAGATTTCATGCTCCTACTATGCCTTTTTATAAAAAGATTTGGTTTTCTTCACTCTTCAAGTTTCTAGTTGGTTTTCTTTTGTTTTCTATGAACACACAAACAAGTTGAGAAGAAAAAACAAGTAACCTTCTTTAAAACTACACATAGATCTTTTAAAGGCGTGAATAGTTTTTCAAAGCTACATGAACATTTGAAAAGTTTGCCCTTTTTAAATTAAATGAATATTTTAAATGCACATCTATATATTTTTAAAAATGATTATGTAATTTTTTAAAAGAATTCATATGTTTCTAAAATAATCTTCAAGAGAGAGAGAGAGAGAGAGAGAGAGAGAGAGAGAGAGAGGACAGAAAATGGTAAAACAAAAATAGAAAGAGAAAATGGCAAAAAGACAACTAGATGGTGAAAGAGAAAAACAGGGAAGAAAAAAACGCGCGCTATACCAGAAAATGGGAAAATAACGGGAAAAGATCAGCACGCATCGGCACAAGTGTGATCACCTTTGTATGAGTGCAAAGTTTTGAATAGGTCCCCGAAAAAAATTCTTCATGTTGAGATGTCAACAGGTGCAACTGATCAATATAGCTCGCAATGCTGGCAAGAAATTCGTAAGAGGCCCAATGCATGTCTCCTATTATTCGCTCATTGAGAAGAATAGCGAGCATTTGGTGAAAATCGCGCATTCTCATGTGCTAATGAGCCAACACAGTATTAGAGCATCTCTAGCAGACCCCGCATAACACCGACCCGCAGAAGACGTTTACAGTTCACGGAAAAATGTATTTGCGGGCCGATGCGGACGACCGCAGAGTCAGACCCCGCAAACGGACCCATATAAAAGGATATTCGCCGAAGATGCTCTTTTACGAGTCGGCTAGCCGGGTTTTGCTCGGGCACTGCCACGACGACCCGCAAACCGAAAACCCTCAATAAGCGAATTTGTCAGCGATTCTGAGTTTAAATTCAAACGATAAAACATAGTTCGCGCTAATAAAAGCATAGTTTTGTAGGACAAACGCAAAAGGACTTACAAAAGCAACGACCACGTTTTGATCATCTTGTCGCTCTTCACTCCGCACCACCTCCATTGAGGTCATCGCTGCATTCGAATCCATCTCCGGCACTTGTTCCAACTCCGGCGCCGAAATCACCGGCGGGCGCACTAAACGCGTCGGCGATATTGGTTCCAAATTCCAATGAGAAAACATCGCCCGCACTATAACACGCACCGGCCGACGCAATCATCCTCCTCTTCAAGATGTCCCTCCTTGCCATGTCATGCCACTCTTTGGTGATGTCGTCCATGTTATGGCGGTTCATTGTCATGATCCTATTCTCTTGGCAAGAAGCTTGGACATGGCTTTGTTCTCAGCGGCACGTGCCCTTCTCTCCTCAATGGCCGCCTTGCGCAATCCCTCATCCTTGAGCAATTGCCACTTCTCTTGCTTCTCCCGTGCCCTTCTCTCAGACAACTCTTTCTTTGTCTCCAATGTCTTCGCTAACATCAAATCATTTGAATGGACCATGGCATCTATCTTGTCCCGCAAGCTCGATGCTTTGTGTTCCCTCTTGATCTTATCCTTTGTCTTCTTGTCATCATCGGACTTGTTCAAGTTTCTTGGGCCATCATCATCCTCATCTTCATCCATGTTCGTAAGTGCACCTCTCTTCGGTGGGGATTCCTTGTCAATCAACTTCCACTTCTCGCACTCTTTGAGCATATCCTAACAATGCTCTAGCTTAAATTTTTTGCCTTTGGAAGCTTCCATGTCTTTGTATCTTTGTTGGGCAATTTTGTCCTACACAATTTAAACAAAGTCAAATGATGCAATCATTTTATATGATGCAAAAATGATGTGCACAACTTGGTACGTGAAAATGAACTCACATAATCAGATTCCACGGTTCTACTTGGAGGTGCATATGCGTACTTGTTCCAAGCAAGCTACCCAACGATTGTAAGTCGGCTTGATCACGTCCCAACGCCCTTGGAGCGACCGAAATGTCCGTGGTGTCCTATTGGGATGCTTGGCCATCATGCGGAAGTATTGATCTTGATTCTTTGCCAATATCTCTTAGAAGTTTGAGATGTACCCGTGCAAGCATCAAGAGAGACCACACTCCAAGCCTTGATCAAGATTTGATCTTCCAAGATCGTGTAGTTCTTCGACCTCACGCTTTTTTTTGCTTGCACTTCCTCATACGCCCCCTCAATCTACCTCCTCCATTTCATCTTCACCACCGTGATCATGCACGCCACCCTCCGTTTCATTGTAATCGAAATCAGCAAACGGGGCCCTATCTATGTCGACGGCGTTGGTGTCCAACAAGTTCATGAACTCGGTTGTGGCATTGTTCGAACCACCTCAACATTGAGCGGCATCAAGTCAAGAACAACCACAATGTCGAAAACCAAAGCAAGAACAAGAGATCGAAGATGCAAACCTTTCGGCCATTTCATCGAATACCTCGCTTGCGGTGGAAGAAGCGATGTTGAACGGCATCGTCGGGGAGCATCTCGCCGGGCTCGGGGAAGTGGACGAAGGCGCCGACCTTCTTGTAACAAGCTTCTTTCGCTTCACGCCCGAAACCTTACCCACCTTCTCCGCCGGCGGCCGGGCTGATCGTGCAGCGGCTGCGGTGCCCGGCACGCGTGCCTTTCTAGCGGGGCCAGCCAGATTGCCGCCCTGCCCGACAACGTTGCCCTGCCGCTTGTGGGCAGGCGCCTTGGGGCCTTGGGCAACGACGGGGGCGACATGGCCGGCGACGAGTTCCGCCGGAGGGGATTGCGCCTGCGCGACCTCCACGGGGACGGGGGACTGCTGGGAGGCTTCCATGACGGCGAAGTATGGCGGGGAAGATGGGCCGGAGCTCGCGGTGGCGGGGCAACGGCGGCCGAGGAGGGGGGAGCGGGAATGGTCGCGCGAAACTTTCCCTTGTGCCAAATCTCGCTGCGGATAGGGGGCGAGCTCGGATCGGCCTCCTACCCCGTGAATCTAAAGGTTGAGGGCGAACTTTTGACGCGCCCCGCAAAAATTTTTACGGGTCGGACGCGTTTGCGGGATCTGCTCGGGCAGATTTTTCCGCGCTGACCCGTATATCAGCGGTTATTTTGAGGATCGAGGCCTTTTACGGGGTTTGCTAGAGATGCTCTTAGGCTCTCAACCAATTATTCTTATACTTTCCCTTGCAACTATTTGGTTTTCTCTATTCTTTTTTATTTTGCTTCTTTTCCATACAATTTTTTCCAGTTCTTTAACACTCTTCGTAGGATTTTCTTTTCATTGGCTTTCTTCTTTTTCTTCTCCATTTTATCTTCACCATTTTGACGGGTTTAAAATTCACAAAGATTTTTCAATTTGTATGAACTTTTACTCGGTGGACGTTCTTTTAATTTTTGTGAACATCTTGTAAAATTCCCCAACATGGTTATTTTGTGGACATGTTTATATGTTATTGAACATTTTCTAAATATTTGGAATACATCTATATGTTATGGCATTTTTTAAGTGGTGAACATTTTTAAATAAATTGTGAACACATTTTTGGGGGTTTTAATTCGCAAACATTTTTAAAAAGAGTGCTTATTTCAAAAATCCGTGATCATTTCTTAATTTAGTGTTTTTAAGTTAAAATTTTATAAATCCATGAAGCTTATTAATCTATCTGAAAATTAGTAGTTTGTTTCTTTAGTTCATCTTTAATTGTGAATAGCAACGATATTTAGGCTACACCGTACAAGGCAAGCGGTCTTTCTGTATGGATGTCTCTTATTGTAATAGCTTAACAGGCACTCACACAGGCAAAGCTAATGGGTCCACAACCCAGCTCAACCATTACAGTTTCGATTTTCTTCATTCGAGCGTTACGGCTTCCAATCTTCTGTCATTTGTATTTTCTGATTTTTAGCAGCTTCCCCCAATAGAAAGAGAAATGCATATTTTGTTGATCCAAAAATATGTAATTAAGAGATTAAAGGATTTCAGGAATTTGAGTAATGCACGAGAATTTTTAAAATATTCACACATTTTAGGAAATGCTTTCGAATTTTAAGAATGTCTACAAATTTCAAGAGAACTTTATTTATTTCTAATGTTCATAATTTTTCAGAGTATTCCTCAATTAAAAGAAATTTTATAAATACAAAAACAGATTTAGTACAATTGTTCATTTATTATTATTATTATTATATAATAATAATAATTATTATTATTATTATTATTATTATTTGAATATTTTCACAAATTTCAAGGAATGTTTTCTTATTTTTCTGGTAGTGCAAACATAACCATGAATGTAAAAATGTTTTGGATGAATTAAAATGTGGTCACTAATATAAAAAGTTTTATAAAATTTTAAAATATTCACGAATTTAAAATTATTCTCATATTTAGAAACAAATTACTTTATCTCAAAAATTATTCACATAATTTCTAAAATATTGACGTATCTTTAATAATGTTCTAGATATTTAGAAAATGATCATGAATAAGAAGAATAATAATTCTCCTAGTTTGTAGAAAGCATAAGGAAAAGTAAAAGGGAAAATAAAGAAAACATAAGAAAAAATAACTTGGAAGAAAACTGAGAACAAATATCCAACAAAATTGTCAGAATTATATAACGTGAAAAGAATCGGCTTGATGGGCCGACTAAATAATAGTGATTGAGTGTGTGTTTGCTTGACATTACGTCAACACAAGCATCAAAATAGGTTTGATAGTATCCAGGACCAATATCTATTTCGAGCTTATAGCACTGGATTCAAAAAATGTAACGTGTCGGCTCGCCCATGTCTACCTGAGATGGGCTGGCCCATTTAGTGTCCTATCGCTTGATTGAGTTCCATCATGTAGTTTTTGAGATCACTAATTAATGGGTACCCAATGCAAAGGTCACTCGACCTTTTGTTTGGTGTTGTATCTGTTGACAAGTGGCACACAACATGTGAGCCACTTATTGCAAACTGGAAGTTTTTTTCTTGTAGATTTGCTTTTTCAAAGCAGTCTATCACTTAAATCATGCGTTCAAATCACAAACCGTATCATAGTTAGAGTTCTCATGTCGAGATCTTCAAAACTAGATCTCATAATAGGTTTCGACAAACTTTTTTCACCAAAAAAAGGAATAAAACCCGAATACAAAAAACAGAAATTGAAAAAAGAAAAAAGAAAAAAGAAAAATCAGAAAAAACTAGAACTAGAAAAAAGTCTGAAAACTGGAAAAAACCACAAGTAAAAAGAAAACTGGAACCCAGGATCATAGTTGTATCTTTTCATTTTGTTTGAAGCACGGGTTATGCTTTTCCCGTTTCAGAAACTGCAGTTGTGCTTCTCATGGAAAAGCACTACTTCCCAAAAAAGATAAGGAATAACACCCCCCCCCCCTCCATAACCTAGAGAAAACCACGCGAAAATCCCAAAAAAGAATCTAAAAACCGAAAACACGTACAGAAAAGAAATGCAGAAGGAGCACGTAGTGCACGACACGTGGTGACAGCAAGGTGCACCGCTTGGCGTGCTCCCACGCCAAAAAATGACCTTTTGTTGGAGCCCGCAAAGGGGTACCCATTAATTAGTCGCTCCCCTAGTTTTTTTGCGAAGAGTTCAATCGCTAGTTGAGTTAGTTTAGGAATTTTCTTTACTTTCTTCCTTCTAATTTATTTCTGTTTCATCTTTTTTATATATTTTTTAATTAAAATAAACAATCTTCAAAAAAATAAAAGTGATTTTCTTTTAGCGTATATAAAAAATGTTCAAAGCGTATGAAAAAATGTTTGTCACATATTAAAAAATTTCATGAATTAAAACAAGGTTAACAAATTTCGAAAATGTTCATAGACTTTAAAAGTTGACAAATTTTAAAAGAAATCATGAATTGCGAAATTCCATAAATTTTAAAAGTGTTTCTGTATTTAAAATGTTCACAAATTTGAAAAATATCAGAATTTTTAAAAATCATGAATTTAGAAATTGTTCACAAAATTTTAAAATGTTCAAGAATTATAGATTTTGAATGATTTGAATCTTTTTCTACAATTTGAAAAGATGTTCACTTATTTGAAAAAATGTTTACTAATTTGAAAATATTTAGAGATTTTTAAAGTGTTCGCTGATTTTTAAAAATTAAATTTGAAAAGTGCTCATGAATACGAAAATAGGGTCATGCACTTTAAAAAGGAGAAAAATAAAAGGCAAACAAAGAAGTAAGTAATAAAAAGAAGAAAGACAAAACAGAAAAGAAAAAACCAAGCGAGAAAATAGAAAATCAGGTAAGGGAAAATGTAGAAAAATGTATAAAAAACCCGCCCCAAGAGCTTCTCAAAATCGAGTGAGGAGATTCTCAAAGCCGGAGCTGGCTGCTTCAAGCCACTAGCGAAATGGGTGATCGCTGTCTTTAGAGCTTCCGAAAACGAGAGGTAGTTGAGCCGGTCCGCTAGCGAATGTGATCCCTTTCCTAACACTCGCAATGAGCGATACGTATCGCTTCGCCCTAAGAGCACTCCGTAACGGTATATATGCGTCAAAATACGGGTCGGCCCGTGAAACAATCCTTTTGTGTTTGCACGACCAAACAACTTGTCACATAGGAGGACACAATTTTGCCCAAAGAAAAAAGACAGGAGGACACATTTTTCCCAAAAGAAAAAAGATAGGAGGACACACGCAAGGTCCATCAAGGAAATGGCATATGTGAACGAATGAGCTAGTCCCAGCCCACCTTCTTCACGTGGATGGCCTTTTGGATGACATGACTCTAGTGCTTGCGCGCATCACATCAGCTTTTCATCAAAAGCTTCTTGCATCCTATAGGGTGGAGGGGGGTCCTACTCATGTATGCGCGTCAATTCAATGTGTCTCGAGAATATTATTCTGGTGTACACTTTGTGCTGCTCTCCATGATTCTTTCCACTTAGAATTTGCTCTTTCTTCGCGGTCAGACTTCCATGCCAAAAGTCTAAATCTTAGAAAAGATGAATGAAAATGGTGGTGAAAAAGTGGCTTGTGCAGGCCAGAGACTTTGCAACAGTAGGCAGTAGAGAAATCAGTGATCAAAAGAACATCTTTTCTCCTTATCATCAACCTAGCTAGGTGGTTCATAGCTAGGTGAGGCATATATAAGATCACCGGCAAGCTCTTTTGGAATCTGATTGCATATGGTATCATGATTGTATGGAGAGTGGTGTTTTGGCTCTCGGGCTGAACAAAAAAAAATGTTATAAGTATTAAATAAATTTAAATTTACTGTTTGTGCACTGTTCAATTTTTTTTTCTCAGAGCTACTCAAATGTCCAGATGCTTTGAAATTTGGCACACACTCGGACATTTTCCATGGAAAAAAATAATTTTTTTTATTTTTTCTAGTATTGTTTTTAATTTACTGTTCGCCAGGTGCAGATGAGTCTGGGCTCAGAATTGATATTCGGATTATATGCGCTTATGCCATTGAAAAAATGACTATGTGCGTTAACAAAAATAAAAGGCTATTTCTCGGAGGCGAGATACGTTGCTTACCAGAAAAATGCATGTGTTTGACCAAATAAGAAGAAAAGTTCGAACAACAAGCTTCAAGTGGAGTTAGGCTGGCGTCCTGTTTGGCTCATACATTGTACTATTGTAGTATAGAGCACTTTTAGCACTAGGCCTTTAGGCCTTTAGGGGCGAGGTCCAAGCAACCCCATCCATGGCTTTCGTTGGAAAGATACTTATGCTATGCATGTACTGTAGGAGCAATCAGGACATGCATATGCATGCACATAGAAAATTAAGGAGACGAAGATACATTTGCTGTTAATGCACATCTCAAGGAAGAGAAGGAGCATTTGGATTTGAACTCGTTGGCGACAGTTTATCTATTCTCTAGCGTATATGCTACCCAAAGATTGGTCAATGAGGATTGCATGATGCATTGTTCTATATATGTCTATATTTTTTTAAGTCAAAATTTGATCATGTTACTGTCCGTCCTATATAGGACTGGACTATTTTGTTACTAGTAGCAGAATAGTACTCCTCTGTTATTGTCCGCCCTACCTATATAGGAGGCGATCCGACGAATCACTACAGGCGTGTTTGGTTGTCGTAGTCTACAGTAGCTGCATTGCATAGCCTTCTCAACTCAGTCTGGCTATACAAATGCAACCTCAAATGCACCATCTGCAAGTTGTTTGGTTGCCTGCATGCGCTCTTGCCTGCATGGGCTGAACCACACTGCCTGGTGTTTGGTTGCCTGCATGTTAGTGGACAAACCCAAGGCATGGTGTTTGGTTGTATGCAACGTCTGGTGTATGGTAACCTCTTTGGCTAGTTGGTGAGGTTATCAGCACACTTCGGCACAACCATGTACCACACATCATAAGCAGAGCAGAGCAGAGCATAAATAGAGCATCAACTACTTAACAGCATAGTTCAGATAACATAGTACCACATATCATAACGATAGTTTAAACAGTTCAACGCATAAACCATAAAGCAGACTCGGTAGTACTTAGGAAGGAGGTGCCCCGGCCCTAGTCCCTGGCAGCGAAGGCTTCGTCGTGCTTTCCGCACTTGTTGACCACCTCAATGCCATCGTCGTCGAAGATGATGACCTTGAGGGTGTCGGGAGTCAAGAGCTTGAACGTCACCATGTAGCCGATCTTGATGTGATGAACGGCGGCGAAGGTGGCCCAACCCTGATCTAGGGCCACCCTGCCATTCATCAGCTTCACCGTGACCCTCCAGGAGCAGCCGTTGTTGTTCCTCAGCTTGAACTCCGTCGGCACCGCGGTGAAGTGCTTGGTGAAGTCCAGGGGCATGGGGATGCACTCAAGCTTCGGTGCAAGGATGACCTTGCAGAAGTGAGTTGGGCCACCCTCCTAATGGTAGTGGCCGTAGTTGCGGCGCTTGCTGCTGGGGGGCTCCTCCATGCGCTCGTGGTCGCCAACCGTTAACGTCTTCGGTTCTTCCTCGACGGTGGGCAGCAGCACCACCTCGGGCATTGGATGAACCGCCTCCTTGCCCTTCTTGTCAACGGCCGGGAGCACCTCCATGCCCATCTCATTGCTCTCCTCGATCTGCACATAATTCATGGAGTCAGGCACATCACAGAGTTCATGGCTTATTGAAGAGCATGTAGTTAAAATGGCATGACTGTCACTCTTCCTCCTCTCCAGCGCGCCTATATTTACTCACCCTGACCACCACTACTTACCCACCCTTCTCTTCTCTCACTATCAACCTTCCTCGTCTCCATCGCCATGAGCTCCAGCTCCAACGCCAACCCCTTCCGTTGGGGTATTGGCTGGAGGGCCTTCTTTCTCGGGTGGTCGGCTGGTGACCGCACCAAGTTCGAGAACACCATGGAGGTGTGCTCAAACTTCGGCTCCATGCCTGACATGTAGAAGGAATCTGATGTAGTGCTCATGAGGGCCACTGCACAAGAGTTGAAGACGCTGATTCCTAACCCACCGAAGGGCGCGATGGCAGTCGACATCATTCGCTGGGCCATGAATCAGGCTGTCTCCGACGATGCTAAACAAAGGAAGAGGTGGTCCAAGTACAAGAATAATGACCGTCGTGCCGCAGTGTACTGGGAGACGGCAACCATGCCGCCGACGGTCATCGGTGGGAAGCCTAAGGAGGAGGAAGAACCGGTGCAGATGCCAGTAAGGGCGTCGGAGCTAGGCCGTCGTACCTGGCAGATCGACCTCGACTCCGCCGAGGACGACGACGACGACCCACCACCCCGCACGACGATGGACAAGAAGATGAAGGCCAGCCACTCGACCCGCCGCTCTGCACGCCTCAACGGCCACCGCGGTTAGCCAGTGTCTGTTGTGTACCCCCCAATCCTCCAATCCTCCTTCTACTCCATCTGCATCTACCTCTATTCCGATCTTGCATGAACTAGTATGAACTCGTAAGAACTAGTATGAACTGCCATGCTTATCTACCTCTATTCCCCATTCCTCTCTCCACTGTGGATCGAATCTACCGCCGGATCGAACGCGAAAAAGTAGTGCATGATGAATAGAAAAGTTCTTACCACCATATGCCGCGGGCCAGGTGATGATCCGCTCGCCGAAGATGGTGTCTGGTGGTCTTCTTGCTCTCATCCGACCCGCCGCCGCCGGTGAGAGTTGGGAGAGAGGGGAGAGGAAGCGGTGAGGGGCGGTGAGACTAATAACTGCCGGCACTTTGGGAAGCAGCGCTGCTTCTCGAGCGTGGCCGCGCGCGTGCAGCCGCCACCGCCCACATGCACCGCTCAGGCCTTGCTCTGGAGAAACTGCCGATTCGAGCGTTCCCAGGGAGCCAGGTCCAGGAGTGCTTTAAACATCTTGCCATGCAGGCCCAACAGTGTATGCAGCCAATCAAACAGCCTGTCTTCTTCCCGCGCGGGCCTGATTGGGCCTCATGCAGGCAACCAAACACGCCCTACCTGGCTGGACCACCTAAAGCCCGCTGGCCCAAAACAACAAACAAAAAAAGCCCCACCCGACCTCCACACACTCTTTGTAACCGCCGCTGCCGCTTCCTTCCCCTGCGCGGCCGCCTCCTTCTCGCGCGCCGGCCGCCTCCCTACAACATGCATTGCCCCCCTTCTGCCCCACCGCGCCGACCGCCTCCTTCCCCCGCGTCGGCCACCTCCCTCAACCATGCGCCGCCCCCATCTGCCCCACCGCGTTGGCTCCCTCCCTCCACCACGCACCATCCCTCTTTCACACCGCGACACCACCTCCTCTACCCCGGCATGCCGCTTCCTGGCCCCTCTCCCAGCGCCCCGCCGGCCTCCCTCCGCCCCACCTGTGTTCCTCCCCACTCTGCCCCTAGCCACACTGAAAGCACAAGTGCTCCCTAGGTGGTTTTGGTAATTAATGTCAACATATCTCTTGTTGGACTAACACTTTTATCTAGTATGTTTCAGATAAGTTCAACAATGGAGTGGCATGGACAAAAGGATGTGGGAACCCCTTCAAGATGCTAAGGACAAAGGATTGGCTCAAGCTTAAAGCTCAAGACTCTACATTTTACATTTTAGTGATCCAAGATCACACTGAGTCTATAGGAAAAGCCAATACTATCAAGGAGGGATGAGGTGTTGCTTAATGAGTTTCTTGCTCCACAGTGCTTAGTGATATGCTCCAAAACCCTCAACTACTTTCCCACTTCCACACATATGACCTAAACCTAAAGTCAAACTCGCCCCACCGATTCCTTCTATCCGCGCCACCGAAGTTCAAATGTCATAGCCATCGCCACAAACCCTAGGCAAATCGGTTTCACCGATAGGGATCTCGGTCTCACCGAGATGGGATTGTAATCTCTCTGTGTATGTCCATTACCAAAATCGGTCTCACCGAGTTTTTGCAATCGGTACTACCGAGATTACAATGCAAACACTCTGGTTAACTTATTACCAAAATTGGTCCCACCGAGGTTGTGTAATCGGTCCCACCGAGTTTGCCTGACCAACTCTCTGGTTAGCTAATTACCAAATCGGTTTCACCGAGTTTGTGTAATCGGTCTCACCGAGATTACATTATGCCCTAACCCTAACCATATCGGTCCCACCGAAAACCCTAACGGTCACTAGGTTTACTAAATCGGTCTGACCGAGTTTGTTGATTCGGTCCCACCGAGTTTGGTAAATTGTTTGTAACTGTTAGATTTTGTGTGGAGGCTATATATACCCCTCCACCTCCTCTTCATTCGTGGAGAGAGCCATCAGAACAAGCCTACACTTCCGGCATCCTATTTTTGAGAGAGAACCACCTACTCATGTGTTGAGGCCAAGATATTTCATTCCTACCACATGAATCTTGATCTCTAGCCTTCCCCAAGTTGCTTTCCACTCAAATCTTCTTTCCACCAAATCCAAATCCTGTGAGAGAGAGTTGAGTGTTGGGGAGACTATCATTTGAAGCACAAGAGCAAGGAGTTCATCATCAACACACCATTTGTTACTTCTTGGAGAGTGGTGTCTCCTAGATTGGCTAGGTGTCACTTGGGAGCCTCCGACATGATTGTGGAGTTGAACCAAGGAGTTTGTAAGGGCAAGGAGATCGCCTACTGTGAAGATCTACCGCTAGTGAGGCAAGTCCTTCGTGGGCGACGGCCATGGTGGGATAGACAAGGTTGCTTCTTCGTGGACCCTTCGTGGGTGGAGCCTCCGTGGACTCACAAGAACTGCTACCCTTCGTGGGTTGAAGTTCCATCAACGTGGATGTACGATAGCACCACCTATCGGAACCACGACAAAAACATTCATTTCCCCAATTGCGTTTGAATCCTCCAAAACCCTTCCCTTTACATTCTTGCAAGTTGCATGCTTTACTTTCCGCTACTCATATACTCTTTGCATGCTTGCTTGTTATGTATTGTGAATGTTAAACTTGTGCCTAAACTCCACTTAAACCTAAAGAAGTTAAAAACTGCAACTTTGGTACTTAGTGTCTAATCACCCCCCTCTAGACACCTCTTCTCAAGATCCTACAAGTGGTATCAGAGCTTTGGTCTCCATTGCCTTGGTTTAATCTGAAGGAAATATGCCCTAGAGGCAATAATAAAGTTATTATCTATTTCCTTATATCATGATAAATGTTTATTATTCATGCTAGAATTGTATTAACCGGAAACATAATACATGTGTGAATACATAAACAAACAGTATGTCACTAGTATGCCTCTACTTGACTAGCTCGTTAATCAAAGATGGTTATGTTTCCTAACCATAGACATGAATTGTCATTTGATTAAACGGGATCACATCATTAGGAGAATGATATGATTGACTTGACCCATTCCGTTAGCTTAGCACTTGATCGTTTAGTATGTTGCTATTGCTTTCTTCATGACCTATACATGTTCCTGTAACTATGAGATTATGCAACTCCCGTTTACCGGAGGAACACTTTGGGTACTACCAAACGTCACAACGTAACTGGGTGATTATAAAGGAGTACTACAGGTGTTTCCAAAAGTATATGTTGAGTTGGCATAATTCGAGATTAGGTTTTGTCACTCCGATTGTCGGAGAGGTATCTCTGGGCCTTCTCGGTAATACACATCACCTAAGCCTTGCAAGCATTGTAACTAATGAGTTAGTTATGAAATGATGTATTACGGAACGAGTAAAGAGACTTGCCGGTAACAAGATTGAACTAGGTATTGGATACCGACGATCGAATCTCGGGTAAGTAACATACCGATGACAAAGGGAACAACGTATGTCGTTATGCGGTTTGACCGATAAAGATCTTCGAAGAATATGTAGGAACCAATATGGGCATCCAGGTTCCGCTATTGGTTATTGACCGAGAATAGTTCTAGGTCATGTCTACATAGTTCTCGAACCCGTAGGGTCCGCACGCTTAACGCTACGATGACGGTTTATTATGAGTTTATAAGTTTTGATGTACCGAAGTTTGTTCGAGTCCGGATGTGATCACGGACATGACGAGGAGTCTCGAAATGGTCGAGACATAAAGATCGATATATTGGAAGCCTATGTTTGACTTCGAAAGGTTCCGGTGAAATCGGATTTTACCGGAAAACCGGGTTACGGAACCCTCCCGGGGATGTTGGGCCTCAATGGGCCATAAGGGAGAAGAGGAGGGCGGGCAGGCAGGCCCCGCGCCTCCCCTAGTCCGAATAGGACAAGGAGAGGGGGCGGCCCCTTCCTCTCTCCCTCCCCCAAAGTCCTAATCCAACTAGGAAGGGGGAGTCCTACTCACCTGGGAGTAGGACTCCTCCGACACGCCTCCTCCTAGGGCTGGCCGCACCCCTTGATCCTTAATATACGAGCAGGGGGGCACCTCATGACACACAAGTTGATCTACGGATCGTTCCTTAGCTGTGTGCGGTGCCCCTCCACCATATTCCACTTGGTCATATCGTCATGAGCTTAGCGAAGCCCGCGCCGCTAGAGTCATATCGTCGTGGAGCTTAGGCGAAGCCTGCGTCGGTGGAGCATCATCATCGCCACCACGCCGTCAGGTCGACGGAACTCATCCCCGACGCTTTGCTGGATCGGAGCCCGGGATCGCCATCGAGCTGAACGTGTCTGAACTCGGAGGTGCCGTGCGCTTGGTACTTGGATTGGTCGGATCGTGAAGATGTACGACTACATCAACCGCGTTGTTATAACGCTTCGCCACGGTCACGAGGGTACGTGGACATACACTCTCTCCTCTCGTTGCTATGCCATCACCATGATCTTGCGTGTGCGTAGGAATTTTTTGAAATTACTACGCTCCCCAACAAATGGCATCCGAGCCTGGTTTTATGCGTTGATGTCATATGCACGAGTAGAACACAAGTGAGTTGTGGGCGATATAAGTCATACCGCTTACCAGCATGTCATACTTTGGTTCAGCGGTATTGTGAGATGAAGCAGCCCGGACCGACATTACGCAGACGCTTACGCGAGACTGGTTTCACCGCCGAGCACTCGTTGCTTAAAGGTGACCGCGAGTGTCTGCTTTCTCTCACTTTAGTTGAACCGAGTGTGGCTACGCCCGGTCCTTGCGAAGGTTAAAACAACACCAACTTGACAAACTATCGCTGTGGTTTTGATGCGAGGTAAGAACGGTTCTTGCTCAGCCCGTAACAGCCACGTAAAACTTGCAACAACAAAGTAGAGGACGCCTAACTTGTTTTTGCAGGGCATGTTGTGATGTGATATGGTCAAGACGTGATGCTATATTTTATTGTATGAGATGATCATGTTTTGTAACCGGTTATCGGCAATCGGCAGGAGCCATATGGTTGTCGCTTATTGTATGAAATGCAAAGCCATGTAATTGCTTTACTTTATCACTAAGCAGTAGCGATAGTCGAGAAGCAATAGTTGGCGAGACGACAACGATGCTACGATGGAGATCAAGGTGTCGCTACCGGTGACAATGGTGATCATGACGGTGCTTCGAGATGGAGATCACAAGCACAAGATGATGATGGCCATATCATATCACTTATATTGATTGCATGTGATGTTTATCCTTTATGCATCTTATCTTGCTTTGATTGACGGTAGCATTATAAGATGATCTCTCACTAAAATTATCAAGAAGTGTTCTCCCGAGTATGCACCGTTGCTAAAAGTTCAGAGTGCCTGCACACCACGTGATGATCGGGTGTGATAAGCTCACGTCCATCTACAACGGTGCAAGCCAGTTTTGCACACGCAAAATACTCGAGTTAAACTTGACGAGCCTAGCATATGCAGATATGGCCTCGAACACGGAGACCGAAGGTCGAGCGTGAATCATATAGTAGATATGATCAACATAGTGATGTTCACCATTGAAAACTACTCCATCTCACGTGATGATCGGTTATGGTTTAGTTGATTTGGATCACGAATAACTTAGATGACTAGAGAGATGTCTGTCTAAGTGGGAGTTTTAATATGATTAATTGAACTTAAATTTATCATGAACTTAGTACCGATAGTATTTTGCTTGTCTATGTTTTCGTAGATAGATGGCTCGTCTTTGTTGTTCCGTTGAATTTTAATGCGTTCCTTGAGAAAGCAAAGTTGAAAGATGATGGTAGCAATTACACGGACTGGGTCCGAATTTGAGGATTATCCTCATTGCTGCATGTAAGAATTACGCCCCGAAGCACCGCTGGGTGCCAGTGCCTGCTGCAGGAGCAACGCCGAAGTTGTGAACGTCTGGCGCGAGCAAAGTCGATGACTACTCCATAGTTCAGTGTGCCATGCTTTACGGCTTAGAACCGGTCTTCAACGACGTTTTGAATGTCATGGGGCATATGAGATGTTCCAGAGTTGAAGTTAATATTTCAAGCAAATGCCCGGATTGAGAGATATGAAGTCTCCAATAAGTTCTATAGCTGCAAGATGGAGGAGAATAGTTCTGTCAGTGAGCACATACTCAAAATGTCTTGGTATAATAATCACTTGATTCAACTGGGAGTTAATCTTCCGGATGATAGTGTCATTGATAGAATTCTCCAATCACGCCACCAAGCTACAAGAGCTTCGTGATGAACTATAATATGCAAGGGATGACTAAGACAATTCCGAG
This sequence comes from Aegilops longissima, assembly GCA_021605205.1. Lineage (NCBI taxonomy): Eukaryota > Viridiplantae > Streptophyta > Magnoliopsida > Poales > Poaceae > Aegilops > Aegilops longissima. The sequence continues at coordinate 142,592,534 of CM038679.1, forward strand.
CTCTTCGCAATGCTAAAAGTCATGGAGGTAGAAATCAAGAAAGAGCATCAAGTGTTGATGGTCAACAAGACCACTAGTTTCAAGAAAAGGGCAAAGGGAAGAAGAAGGAACTTCAAAAGAACAGCAAGAAAGTTGTTGCTCAAGAGAAGAAACCCAAGTCTGGACCTAAGCCTGAAATCGAGTGTTTTACCGCAAAGGCATCGACACCGGAAGCGGAACTGCCCCAAGTATTTGGCGGATAAGAAGGATGGCAAGGTGAACAAAGGTATATGTGATATACATGTTATTGATGTGTACCTTACTAGAGCTCGTAGTAGCACCTGGTATTTGATACTGGTTCATTGCTAATATTTGCAACTCAAACAGGACTACGGAATAAGCGAGCACTAGCAAAGGACGAGGTGACGGCGCGTGGGAAACGGTTCCAAAGTCAATGTGATCGCGGTCGGCACGCTACCTCTACATCTACCTTCGGATTAGTTTTAGACCTAAATAATTGTTATTTGGTGCCGCGTTGAGCATGAACATTATATCTGGATCTTGTTTAATGCGAGACGGTTATTCATTTAAATCAGAGAATAATGGTTGTTCTATTTATATGAGTAATATCTTTTATGGTCATGCACCCTTGAAGAATGGTCTATTCTTGTTGAATCTCGACAAGAGTGATACACATATTCATAATGTCGAAGCCAAGAGATGCAGAGTTGATAATGATAGTGCAACTTATTTGTGGTAATCGCCGCTTAGGTCATATCGGTGTAAACGCATGAAGAAACTCCATACAGATGGACTTTTGGAATCACTTGATTATGAATCACTTGGTACTTGCGAACCGTGCCTCATGGGAAAGATGACTAAAACACCGTTCTCCGGTTGTATGGAGAGAGCAACAGATTTGTTAGAAATCATACATACAGATGTATGTGGTCCGATGAATGTTGAAGCTCGTGGCGGATATCGTTATTTTCTCACCTTCAAAGATGATTTAAGCAGATACGGGTATATCTACTTAATGAAGCATAAATCTGAAACATTTGAAAAGTTCAAAGAATTTCAGAGTGAAGTTGAAAATCATCGTAACAAGAAAATAAAGTTTCTACGATCTGATCGTGGAGGAGAATATTTGAGTTACGAGTTTGGTCTACATTTGAAGCAATGCGGAATAGTTTTGCAACTCACGCCACCGGAACACCACAACGTAATGGTGTGTCCGAACGTCGAATCGTACTTTACTAGATATGGTGCGATCTATGATGTCTATTTCCGATTTACCGCTATCGCTTTGGGGTTATGCTTTAGAGACGGCCGCATTCACGCTAAATAGGACACCATCAAAATCCGCTGAGACGACACCTTATGAACTATGGTTTGGCAAGAAACCAAAGTTGTCGCTTCGAAAGTTTGGGGTTGCGATGCTTATGTGAAAAAGCTTCAACCTGATAAGCTTGAACCCAAATCGGAAAAATGTGTCTTCATAGGATACCCAAAGGAGACAATTGGGTATACCTTCTATCACAGATCCGAAGGCAAGACATTCGTTGTTAAGAATGGATCCTTTCTAGAGAAGGAGTTTCTCTCGAAAGAAGTGAGTGGGAGGAAAGTAGAACTTGATGAGGTAACAGTACCAGCTCCCTTATTGGAAAGTAGTTCATCACGAAATGGTTTCGTGACACCTACACCAGCTTAGCGAGGAAGTTAATGATAATGATCATGAAACTTCAGATCAAGTTGTCACCGAACTTCGAGATCAACCAGAATAAAATCCGCACTGAGTGGTACGGTAATCCTGTTCGGAAGTCATGCTACTAGATCATGGTGAACCTACGAACTATGAAGAAGCGATGGTGAGCCTAGATTCGCAAAATGGCTTGAAGCCATGAAATCTGAGATGGGATCCATGTATGAGAACAAAGTATGGACTTTGGTTGACTTGCTCGATGATCGGCAAGCAATAGAGAATAAATGGATTTTTAAGAAGAAGACCGACGCCGACGGTAATGTTATCACATAAAGCTCGACTTGTTGCAAAAGGTTTTCGACAAGTTCAAGGAGTTGACTATGATGAGACCTTCTCACCGTAGCGATGCTTAAGTCCGTCCGAATCATGTTAGCAATCGCCGCATTTTATGATTATGAAATATGGCGATGGATGTCAAAACTGCATTTCTGAATGGATTTTGGAAGAAGAGTTGTATATGATGCAACCGAAGGTTTTGTCGATCCTAAAGGAGCTAACAAAGTGTGCAAGCTCCAACGATCAATCTATGGTCAGTGCAAGCCTCTCGGAGTTGGAATAAACGCTTTGATAGTGTGATCAAAGCATATGGTTTTATATGCACTTTTGGAGAAGCTCAGTATTTACAAGAAAGTGAGTGGGAGCTCAGAGCATTTCTAATATTATATGTGGACGATATATTGTTAATTGGAAATGATATAGAATTTCTGGATAGCATAAAAGGATACTTGAATAAAAGTTTTCAATGAAGGACCTCGTGAAGCTGCTTACATATTGGGCATCAAGATCTTTAGAGATAGATCAAGACGCTTAATTGACTTTCACAAAGCACATACCTTGATGAAGTTTTGAAAAGTTCAAAATGGATCAGCAAAGAAAGGTTTTTACCAGATTATAAGGTGTGAAATTGAGTCGACTCAATGCCCGACCACAGCAGAAGATAGAGAGAAAATGAAAGATGTTCCTATGCTTCAACCATAGGCTCTATCATGTATGCAATGCTGTGTACCAGACCGACGATGCTTAACAATAAGCTTGGCAGGAAGGTACCAAAGTAATCCAGAGTGGATCATGGACAGCGTCAAGAACATCCTGAAATACCCGAAAAGGACTAAGGATATGTTTCTCGATATGGAGGTGACAAAGAGCTAGTCGTAAATGGTTACGCCGATGTAAGCTTTGACACCGATCCGGACGATTCTAAATCGCAAACCGGATACGTGTTTTTATTAAACGGTGGAGCTGTAAGTTGGTGCAGTTCTAAACAAAGCGTCGTGGCGGGATCTACATGTGAAGCGGAGTACATAGCTGCTTGAAGCAGCAAATGAAGGAGTCTCGGATGAAGGAGTTCATTTCCGATCTAGGTGTTATACCTAGTGCATCGGGACCAATGAAGATCTTCGTGACAATATGGTGCAATTGCCTTGGCAAAGGAATCCAGATTTCACAAGAGGACCAAGCACATCAAGAGACGCCTCAATTCCATTCGGGACCAAGTCCAAGTGGGAGACATAGAGATTTGCAAGATACATACGGATCTGAATGTTGCAGACCGCTGACTAAGCCTCTCTCACGAGCAAAACATGATCAGCACCAAGACTCCATGGGTGTGAGAATCATTACGTAATCTAGATTATTGACTCTAGTGCAAGTGGGAGACTCAAGGAAATATGCCCTAGAGGCAATAATAAAGTTATTATCTATTTCCTTATATCATGATAAATGTTTATTATTCATGCTAGAATTGTATTAACCGGAAACATAATACATGTGTGAATACATAAACAAACAGTATGTCACTAGTATGCCTCTACTTGACTAGCTCGTTAATCAAAGATGGTTATGTTTCCTAACCATAGACATGAGTTGTCATTTGATTAAACGGGATCACATCATTAGGAGAATGATATGATTGACTTGACCCATTCCGTTAGCTTAGCACTTGATCGTTTAGTATGTTGCTATTGCTTTCTTCATGACCTATACATGTTCTCAGAATTATGAGATTATGCAACTCCTGTTTACGGAGGAACACTTTGGGTACTACCAAACGTCACAACGTAACTGGGTGATTATAAAGTAGTACTACAGGTGTCTCCAAAAGTATATGTTGAGTTGGCATAATTTGAGATTAGGTTTTGTCACTCCGATTGTCGGAGAGGTATCTCTGGGCCTTCTCGGTAATATACATCACCTAAGCCTTGCAAGCATTGTAACTAATGAGTTAGTTATGAAATGATGTATTACGGAACGAGTAAAGAGACTTGCCGGTAACGAGATTGAACTAGGTATTGGATACCGACGATCGAATCTCGGGTAAGTAACATACCGATGACAAAGGAACAACGATGTCGTTATGCGGTTTGACCGATAAAGATCTTCGAAGAATATGTAGGAACCAATATGGGCATCCAGGTTCCGCTATTGGTTATTGACCGAGAATAGTTCTAGGTCATGTCTACATAGTTCTCGAACCCGTAGGGTCCGCACGCTTAACGCTACGATGACAATTTATTATGAGTTTATAAGTTTTGATGTACCGAAGTTTGTTCGAGTCCCGGATGTGATCACGGACATGACGAGGAGTCTCAAATGGTCGAGACATAAAGATCGATATATTGGAAGCCTATGTTTGACTTTGAAAGGTTCCGGTGAAATCGGATTTTACCGAAAACCGGGGTTACGGAACCTCCCGGGGATGTTGGGCCTCAATGGGCCATAAGGGAGAAGAGGAGGGCGGCCAGGCAGGCAGGCGCGTGGCCCCTCCCCTAGTACGAATAGGACAAGGAGAGGGGGGGGGGCGGCGCCCCCCTTCCTCTCTCCCCTCCCCCCAAGTCCTAATCCAACTAGGAAAGGGGGGGGGGGGTCCTACTCCCGGTGGGAGTAGGACTCCTCCGGCGCGCCTCCTCCTAGGGCTGGCTGCACCCCCCCTTGCTCCTTTATATACGGGGACAGGGGGCACCTCATGACACACAAGTTGATCTACGGATCGTTCCTTAGCCGTGCAGCGGTGCCCCTCCACCATATTCCACTTCGGTCATATCGTCATGAGCTTAGGCGAAGCCTCGCGCCGTAGAGTCATATCGTCGTGGAGCTTAGGCGAAGCCCTGCATCGGTGGAGCATCATCATCGTCACCACGCCGTCAGGTTGACGGAACTCATCCCCGACGCTTTGCTGGATCGAGCCCGGGATCGCCATCGAGCTGAACGCAGTGAACTCGGAGGTGCCGTGCGCTTGGTACTTGGATCGATCGGATCGTGAAGACGCACGACTACATCAACAGCGTTGTTATAACGCTTCCGCCACGGTCTCACGAGGGTACGTGGACATACACTCTCCCCTCTCGTTGCTATGCCATCACCATGATCTTGCGTGTGCGTAGGAAATTTTTTGAAATTACTACGTTCCCCAACATAATCACCATTGGAGGAAGATGGATGAGTCTACTTTGGGGAGTCTTAGACATAGAGTGCCTATTCTTGATGGAGAGTATTTTCATGAGTGGAAAAATGAGATGCTTGTGATTTTCAATCAATATCATTTAAACAAGTACAATTCTAGCCCTTGTGCACCTCATGTTGATCCTATGCATCCTACCCTTGATGAATCAATTGACATGATTAGGAATCTTAGAACTGTTAGTCTTATCACTAGAGGCTTGCCTAGAAACTTAATCAGAAACTTGCCTACTCTTGAGTGTGCCTACACTATATGGAAATTCCTCGAGGAACGCTTTCCAAATTATTCCTTGAAAAATCTAGATGAGATTCTCTATAAGTCTAGTGCCTTGAGTAAGATGAATACTAATGATCCTATGTTTGGTAATCGTCTATTTGAACTTAAAAACCTTATGCGTACCAAAGGAGATGTTGGAATTATTGGTGATATTATTTCCGAAGCTATAAGAATTCATAAGCAAGATCATTGTCAAACTCACTCTAACGAATTATCCTCTCTACGACTTGATCCACCACATGACGATGTTGAACATGGATACTATGATGAGGATGATGATAGTGACTTCGATCTTGACGATGCAATGAGACATTTTGGTCTTATGGAAAATCTTCGGGGATATATGGCAGGTGGAAAGGAATGGGTTCTTGATAGTGGATGTACCGATCACATGACCGGAGATAAAGACATGTTTCACGAGCTTGCTGAAAACGATGGTCCTCAAAAGTATGTCACTTTTGGTGAGAACTCAAAGGGTAAGGTGGTTGGCCTCGGTAAGGTGGCCATATCACATGATAGCTCCATACAAAATGGCATGCTCGTTGAATCTCTTGGATACAACTTACTTTCAGATCTAGACTTGCTGATTTGGTTTCAATGTCCTATTTATCAAGTAGATTGCCAAGTGTTTCATAGAGATAATCATAAAATGGTCTTTACCGGTGTGCATAGAGGTGATCTATACATTGTTGATTTCACTAAAAATGCTCAACCTAGAACTTGCTTTATTGATAAATCCTCTAAAGGTTGGTTATGGCATAGACGACTAGGTCACGTTGGCATGCGAAACCTTGACAAGCTTATTAAAGGAAATCATATCCTTCGAGTTAACGATGTCATATTTGATAAGGATAGACTTTGCAGTGCTTGTCAGGCAAGGTAAACAGGTTGGAGGAAGGCATCCCGTGAAGAACATCATGACCACAAGGAGGCCACTCGAGCTTCTTCATATGGATCTCTTTGGTCCCAACGCTTACAAAAGTCTCGGTGGAAATTCTTTTGGTCTAGTTATAGTTGATGATTTTTTAAGATTTACGTGGGTGTTCTTTCTTGATGATAAATCGCAGGTCCAAAAGATCTTCAAAAACTTCGCTAGGAAGGTCCAAAATCAATTTGAAGTGAAGATCAAGAAGGTTCGCAGCGACAACGAAACGGAGTTCAAGAACGCAAATGTGGACACCTTTCTTGACGAAGAAGGGATTTCACACGAGTTCTCGGCTACGTACACACCTCAACAAAATGGAGTTATTGAGAGGAAGAACCGTACGCTCATCGAAATGACGAGAATGATGCTTGATGAGTACAAGACGCCGAAGCACTTTTGGGCAGAAGCGGTTGAGACTGCTTGTCATGCAACAAATCGCTTGTATCTTCACAAGCTACTCGGCAAGACGGCATACGAGCTCCTCACCGGTAACAAACCCCAAGTTGGATACTTTCGAGTATTCGGCTCAAAGTGCTACATTCTTGATAAGCATCATCGTTCAAAATTTGCTCCTAAGTCTCATGAAGATTTCCTACTAGGTTATGGTTCAAACTCTCACACTTACCGTGTCTACAACAATTTCACCTGAAAGGTTGAAGAGACAGTAGATGTGAAGTTTGATGAATCTAACGGCTCGCAAGTACAGCAATTTCCAATTGATGTAGGAGACAAAGATCCTTAGGAAGCAATCCAAGACTTGTCTATTGGCAAGGTCCATCCAACGGAGGTGAAGGAGAGTACCTCGTCTGTCCAAGTAGAAGCTTCTACTTCACGACAAGGTGAACCAAGAGTTGATACGGAAGCATCCACAAGTGGAATACACCAAGATGAAGAAAACGAGGAAGAACATCACGAACATCAACAACCTCCTTCTCCACCATGACAAGAAAACAACAACGCCAACAATGAAGAAGATCAAGAAGAAGAAGAAGAACAAGATGAAGAAGATGTTCAACCAAGACCCAAGCAAAAGCTTTCACGAGTTCGAGCAAGAATTGCTAAAGACCATCCTGTAGAGCAAATCTACAATGATATTCAAACCGGGAGAATCACTCGCTCTAAAACTCGTTTAGCTAACTTTTGTGAAAACTATTCTTTCATCTCTAGCATTGAACCTATGAAGGTCGAAGAAGCATTGGAAGATCCGGATTGGATAAATGCTATGCATAAAGAGCTACATAACTTTGAGAGAAACCAAGTTTGGACATTGGTTGAGAAGCCCGACAACAACCACAACATTATTGGTACCAAATGGGTGTTTCGCAACAAGCAAGATGAAGATGAACAAGTAGTTCGCAACAAAGCACGTCTCGTCACCCAAGGCTACACACAAGTCGAAGGTATGGACTATGGTGAGACTTATGCTCCCTGCTAGACTTGAGTCCATTCAAGATCTTACTTGCCTATGCTAATCACCATGATATCACCTTGTACCAAATGGACATTAAAAGTGCTTTTTAAATGGTGAAATAGAGGAGGAAGTTTATGTTAAACAACCTCCCGGCTTTGTCAATCCTAAGAAACCAAATCATGTTTACAAACTTCACAAAGCCCTTTATGGTCTTAAACAAGCTCCTAGAGCGTGGTATAAATGCTTGACCAAGTTCCTTATTGAAAAAGGCTTTGAAATTGGGAAAATTGATTCCATACTTTTTACTAAAAGGGTTAATGGAGAACTATTTGTGTGCCAAATCTATGTTGATGATATTATATTTGGTTCAACTAACCCTCATTTTAGTGAAAAGTTTGGGAAGCTAATGTCGGAGAAGTTTGAGATGTCAATGATGAGTGAACTCAAATTCTTTCTTGGGTTGCAAATCAAGCAAACTAAGGAAGGTACTTTTGTCTCTCAAACAAAGTACACTAAGGACTTATTCAAGAAGTTCAATATGCAAGAGTGCAAAGGTATGTCTACACCCATGCCTACTAGTGGACATCTTTATTTGACCAAAGATGGTAAACCAGTTGACCAAAAGGTTTATCGCTCTATGATTGGTTCATTGTTATACCTATGTGCTTCACGTCCCGATATTATGCTAAGTGTGTGCATGTGTGCAAGATATCAAGCTGCTCCTAAAGAATGTCATCTTAAGGCCGTAAAAAGGATAGTGAGATACTTAATTCACACACCAAATTTTGGCATTTGGTATCCTAAGAGGGCCTCTTTAGATCTTGTTGGCTACTCCGACTCGGACTATGCCGGAGACAAGGTTGATAGAAAGTCCACTTCAGGTACTTGTCAATTTCTTGGTAGATATCTTGTGTCTTGGTCTTCCAAGAAACAAAACTCGGTATCCTTATCTACCGCCGAAGCGGAGTACATTGCCGCTGGTTCATGTTGTGCTCAATTACTTTGGATGACTCAAACTCTTAAAGATTATGGGATATATGTGAAACATGTTCCATTGCTTTGTGACAATGAAAGTGCTATCAAAATTGGCCATAATCCCGTACAACATTCTTGAACAAAGCATATTGAAGTTCTTCATCATTTCATTCGAGATCATGTTGCTAAGGGTGACATTAATCTTAAGCACGTTCGCACCAAAAAGCAATTAGCGGATATATTCACTAAACCTCTTGATGAGAAAGTGTTTTGCAGGTTGAGAGGAGAATTGAACATCATTGATGCTTCAAACTTGGAGTAGAAACTCCATTGGATACATGCAAGACATGAGCTTATGACTAATCCATGATATCTCTCTTATGAGGAAAATCTCATGTCTTGGATATATTTGCATATTGCATGTTATCTAACCCATGTAGGTACTTGGTTGAAACAAATTCCATGAGATTGTAATCTACTCACATCTTGAGCAATCTCTACATCACCAATTCTCTACACTATGGTGGTTGAAGACAAGGAAGCACGGAATCATTCAAACATATCCTTTGAAAAACTCTATGTTGAGCTTCATGATTATCATTTTTGGATACACAAGTGCTACTCCTTGCAAGAACTAACCCATGTAGGTAGATGGACTCAAATTCCAAGTGGTGCTCCCAACTCTTGATGAGCTACATCAACCTTGAGCAACCCACACAAGTTCAACTACATGGTCAACACCACCAACCAAGGTATGTTATTCCATCTTAGAGAAGCTTTACTCCGAGTCATGAGCTAAAGCAACTCGACAAGATGTGAATACATCAAGTTGCTTAAACGAAAAATGGTAACCCCATTTTGAGCTTAAACGATGAGTATGACCTATGATCAAGTGATCTCACTTGACTCCTAAGTCAATATACTCTAACATAGGTGACTTTGTCACCGACCATCTCTAGATGAAGTTCTCTCGTGTTCATTTCTGTGCTTTCGCATTTGTCTCATGCATATTTGTTTCCCTCTTCCAAAAAAACTTCATCTAGATTTCTTTCTTTTCTTTTCTGTTTGCTCTGCATCTCCTGCATCAAATTCATTGCATATCATTCAATAAATTCCTTGCAAATGTTTGTGAGATCTTACTAGTCTAGTGAGCTGAGGTGACAAGTGTTTTCTCTGTGATGAACTTGGTTTCACCGATTTGTTGTTTTCGGTCCAACCGAATCCTTTCGGTACAACCAAAGCATACCACTCGGTGCCACCGATTTCACAACAGGAAAAACAGTTTGCCACTTATTCTGTGTCTTCTTTTGATCCAGCTCCACTCAATGAATCTTGTCCTCTACAAGCATCACATTTTTATCCAGTGCTTTGTGTTGGGACTCCAGGACCAAACCCATTCACAACAGATTCCAGAAGACCCTTCTTGGAGATTGATGTCAAATGGGGAGAGAGAGATCACATCAAAGCTTCACTTACAAAGGGAGAGAAAGAGAAATCTCCAGGGGAGAGAATACTCAAGGATCCCAGATGCTTGATGTTCAAGAGGAGAGATGCCACATGTCTTCTTGGGGGAAAGACATGTTCATATGTGCTTATTTGCATTAGCTCTGTTCATTTATATCTTTCAGCTCAGTTTTTCTGTTCCCTATCTTCTCCCAATATCCCATGCTAGATTCAGGGGGAGCAAGACATCTAAGAGAAAGAAATCATTTAAATTCATTGCATATCTTTACTCTTGGGGACATGTCTAATCCAATGTGGTACTCTGTACTCACTCTCTACATGTCATCCCAGTCTTGGTATTCTTGTGGTTTCTTCTGTTTGCTCTGGCTAGTAGATGTACCTGTGTTATCTAACCTTGTTTGCGCAGGTTCATTCCATCCTAAGCCAACTCAAGACTACAAGGTAAGTATATGCATCACAATCATGTGTATGGGGAATTCTTGCTGGTGTACATACTGTTTGCAAGAAGGACTCATGAGCATGAAGGTATTTTCTTTAATATTCTTTGCTCTGATGCATATGGCCAAGATATATGTAACACATTGCCTACTCTATCATGGTTATGCTCTCACATGCTTCTATATTCCATATTCACATGATTGCATACATGTAGGGGGAGCCTATGCTTGTTACATGTCTTTCCGAAGCTTTACTTGCTATTCTTTATATCTTTATCTAAAGCTTTGATGTATGTTGCCATCAATTACCAAAAAGGGGGAGATTGAAAGCACAAGTGCTCCCTAGGTGGTTTTGGTAATTAATGTCAACATATCTCTTGTTGGACTAACACTTTTATCTAGTATGTTTCAGATAAGTTCAACAATGGAGTGGAATGGACAAAAGGATGTGGGAACCCCTTCAAGATGCTAAGGACAAAGGATTAGCTCAACCTTAAAGATCAAGACTCTACATTTTACATTTTAGTGATCCAAGATCACATTGAGTCTATAGGAAAAGCCAATACTATCAAGGAGGGATGAGGTGTTGCTTAATGAGTTTCTTGCTCCACAGTGCTTAGTGATGTGCTCCAAAACCCTCAACTACTTTCCCACTTCCACACATATGACCTAAACCTAAAGTCAAACTCGGCCCCACCGATTCCTTCTATCCGGCGCCACCGAGTTCAAATGTCATAGCCACTGCCACAAACCCTAGGCAAATCGGTTTCACCGATAGGGATCTCGGTCTCACCGAGATGGGATTGTAATCTCTCTGTGTATGTCCATTACCAAAATCGGTCTCACCGAGTTTGTGCCATCGGTACTACCGAGATTACAATGCAAACACTCTGGTTAACTTATTACCAAAATCGGTCCCACCGAGGTTGTGTAATCGGTCCCACCGAGTTTGCCTGACCAACTCTCTGGTTAGCTAGTTACCAAAATCGGTCTCACCGAGTTTGTGTAATCGGTCTCATCAAGATTACGTTATGCCCTAACCCTAACCATATCGGTCCTACCGAGTTGCATATCGGTCCCACCTAAAACCCTAACGGTCTCTAGGTTTACTAAATCGGTCCGACCGTGTTTGTTGATTCGGTCCCACCGAGTTTGGTAAATTGTGTGTAACGGTTAGATTTTGTGTGGAGGCTATATATACCCCTCCACCTCCTCTTCATTCGTGGAGAGAGGCATCAGAACAAGCCTACACTTCCAGCATCATATTTCTGAGAGAGAACCACCTACTCATGTGTTGAGGCCAAGATATTCCATTCCTACCACATGAATCTTGATCTCTAGCCTTCCCCAAGTTGCTTTCCACTCAAATCTTCTTTCCACCAAATCCAAATCCTGTGAGAGAGAGTTGAGTGTTGGGGAGACTATCATTTGAAGCACAAGAGCAAGGAGTTCATCATCAACACACCATTTGTTACTTCTTGGAGAGTGGTGTCTCCTAGATTGGCTAGGTGTCACTTGGGAGCCTCCGACAAGATTTTGGAGTTGAACCAAGGAGTTTGTAAGGGCAAGGAGATCGCCTACTTCGTGAAGATCTACCGCTAGTGAGGCAAGTCCTTCGTGGGCGATGGCCATGGTGGGATAGACAAGGTTGCTTCTTCGTGGACCCTTCGTGGGTGGAGCCCTCCGTGGACTCGCGCAACCGTTACCCTTCGTGGGTTGAAGTCTCCATCAACATGGATGTACGATAGCACCACCTATCGGAACCACGACAAAAACATCCGTGTCTCCAATTGCGTTTGAATCCTCCAAAACCCTTCCCTTTACATTCTTGCAAGTTGTATGCTTTACTTTCCGCTGCTCATATACTCTTTGCATGCTTGCTTGTTATGTATGGTGAATGTTAAACTTGTGCCTAAACTCCACTTAAACCTAAATAAGTTAAAAAATGCAACTTTGGTACTTAGTGTCTTATCACCCCCCTCTAGACACCTCTTCTCAAGATCCTACACACACACGCCCCCGCCACAGCGGCCACACGGTTCACAACTGCCACACTAGTCCATTCGCCACTACCAACCGAGGCCATTCGACGAAAAATCGTTCAACAACACAGAGGTCAGAAGCTTTCCTCTCATTTTGTTCTGCCTTTGTAATTTTTTTTGATTTGGGAACTGAGTGACTGCAGTTTACCGAGGCATTTAATGTTCTGATGTTGTGCTTGCTTAGCAAAAGTTCAAGATGCTTGTTCAAATGTGATATATAAGGAAATGGTAAAGATGAATTGTGTTTTCTTGTAGAAAAATGATGCTCTATAGGTGGTATAGTAGTTCACCATGTATATTTGCCATCAGTCCATAAAAGGACAAGTATGTAGTGATGCTAGAAATGATGCTTTGTAGAGTTTCTTCTAATCTAGTTCGAATTTGGTCTGCTTGTGTAATTCTATCAGTTCATGACAAGTATGTACCGATGATAGAAATGCAGGTCATTTGTGAATCTTGCTTTTTTGAGAGAGAAAAGGAGTTTGTAATTGCATCACATGGTGCACTGAGCAACATAAACATGGTGTACTAAGCAACATAAACATGGTGTAGTGAACAAACATAGGCGTTCACATAAACATGCAGCACCCTTCTTGCTATTTTCGTGCTTGTACTTGTTTATACTACTAGGGAAAAGCCTAGCAGTAGCACGGGTGTTTGGTATATCAATAGAGCGGGGTCACGCGCTACTGATACGGCGCTACAGCTAACATGTATCAGTAGGAAGTATTGCCCCACGCCACTGCTATACATGGCTAGCAGCAGCGAGCTTTAGTTCAACGCACTGCCGCTAATAGTTGCAGCGCTTTTAACTTGGGCGCGCTACTGGTAAGAGCGCGCTGCTGCTAACCTTATTCCCCTCGCTACTGTTAGTTTTATTAGTTTTTGTTTTTTTTCTGCATATTTGTTTTGTATTTGAACAGGCTTTATACAATAATCTTTAGCATATCATACACATACAAATGTAATCATAGCATCAAATCATGTCATCATCATAATCATCATCCAACACAAAGTGGTCTCTCGTCATCATCTCAAAAATAGCGATACAAGTCTCGATTACTTGCAAATACATCGTCATCCATCTAAACAATGTTATACATGAGAAGAGCTATCACTATGAGTGAGAGCGGAACTATGCAGTACATGATTTCGTATCCCTCTCTCGCATTAGCATGAACCTAAACTAACTCTCGACCGTCGCCGAAACCGTAAACCGTACACTGGGCTCGACACTCCGGCCACTCGTCGTGTACTCCTGGCGTTGCACTTCTTCGTCATTGATGATCTATGCACCTGCATCGTCACATGAGTCGATGATATGCAACATACATAGTTGAGAAATAGAAAGAGGCAGACTTGGCAAAAATAGAAGCAACATATCATAAGCATAAATAACAAAGTTCATCGTACCCAAAATGCCCTAACCAGAGTGATCTTCGCTAGTTGAGGAGGATAGTTTAATTACATCACAAATAAAGTTTCATCGTGCATAACTCAAAGTTTCGTCATTCAGAAAGTATGGACTAAACGGACACATTGTCAATCACTCCAACATGTCGTTCCATCCATCCAAGTCAGGGAGATAGTACCCGATCTTAGTGAAAGGCTTCAGGTCGAGACGTTGAGCGTCTACGCGTGTCAAGATGTCTTTCCGTGACATTTGCCCTTCCTCGTAGAACATACCTGTTTTGTCGAGGACCTCCTTAATGATGACTTGGGCAAGTTCACGCTGGATGTGATAGAACTCAGCTCGAAGTCGATGATCCGGGATATCTCCTACATTCTTTGCCCACTGCAGAATATGGGCATCGCCGGATATAGGTGACATGCGAAGGTTCTGCTGATCCTGTCTGTACTCCAGCATGTGGTGTAGGACATAGAATCCATCACTAAGAGTATCACTAGGTTGCTGGATGCAGCAGCAGTCGGTCTTATGGCCGAAGGCGGGCCTGTCGTCCCTTTTCTTCTTGTCCTTGATCTCTCCACCCCGTACGCCGTAGTAAAAGATAGCACTGTCGAGAACAGACTTGATGTGGGTGTAATCCTTTTTGTTCATGTTCTTCGACGATTCCAAGTAAAGAGCGTGGGAGTATCGGGGGTAGAGGATGATGAGGACGGCACGCCCGCCGTTGCCCAAAATAAGTACACCTCAAATTAATTAGCCTCCACCGTGCAAATGAATTATTGAAATCGAAGGAAGGATATCCGCGCAGATGACTTACAGGGGATGATAAGGCACGAGAATCTCCTCCTTGTCCTTATTGGCAACCATGAAATCGGCGATGTAGTCCCTCGCGTTTTCACGGTGCTCTGCGCAGACTGCCAAGAAGCCCTCGTGCATGAAGTACGGGTCAGCGACACACATATAAGGTATCTGCTCAATCCTGATGATGTAGTTCATGTACAAGGCATAAAGGCGGACAAACATAAAATCCAGCTTCTTCAAGTGAAACATGTCGAAGATGTAATCAAACGAAGAAAGAACTTGTCCACGGGGCATGTGTGGATGTATGACCTTTGCCGTGGCACGTTAACCACGTAGAGTGGGTATCCTGGATTTTCCGAGGCGATGAGGCTTTTCTCTCTCTGCAGCACATTGTCATGAAGTCTCCTTAGATCACCATGTGTGGCCTTTAACGCTGCCTTAGGTAGGATTGGTTCATCGGGGATATGCCATTTTGCCTCACCGAGGATAGGTATACGGTCTTGAACCCGAGGCTGCTGCAGCGGCTGGATCATAGAAGCAGCTTTGTTGCCTTTACTCGGTCTCTTCCTATGCTTCTCTCCTACTGGAAGTTCGTCTATAATACGTCCGGAGGCGGCAATTCAGGCACCGACTCATGACGCTCAAACCCTGAGTACTCACCATAGGCGCCAGTATTGAGATACTGTTGAGTGTCATCGTCATCCTCATCCTCATCTATGGCGACATCATCAGCGACTAATGGAGCCTCTTCCTTACTGCATCCGCTATCACCCAGCACGACAGCCGACGCTAATTGGGTAGGTGGGGATGTTCATACCTTGCTGAGGCCGCGTGCTCGTGGGTGTGCTCCCGACCGCCTCCAGACGAAGCAGACTCTTTGGCCACAACAGGACCCACCCATTGCAACAACCAAGCCGCCGCGGGGCCTCGTCGTCATCCCCCTAGTACCGGAGGAGCCAAATTCTCGTGGCCTGGTTTGACACTGGCCACAGAAACCTTGAAGACATTGGGGGGGATCGGCCGGTTGTGGAAAAATGGTTCGTTCGGCTCTATTATCATCGCCTTCCCCACGTCCACCTCATGGTCGCCGATGGTGTACAATATGGTGCACGGGGTTACGTCGGCCTGCAAAGACATGTCTGCGATGTGAGACATCCGAAAGGCAATGGAAACGGGGGAGTATACATTTATTGAAGAGGGTCGGTGTGACAGATACCGTGAGGGCGTCGAGCTCAGCCAAAGATGAAGCACCGCCGAGCACGTCCGAGACGGAGGAGGGGCTGCTATGAGCAGGTGTGGGAGCCGGTGCAGGAGCAGGTGCTGGTGCAACGCTAGTCGAGCTGCTCCCGAAGAAGTCGGCAAGGGGAAAGTCTGCTGCAGTTTTTTTTTCTGGATTTTGCCTGCTCCAACTAACAACGGCCGGAACCAAGACACTAGACATATCTGCAATGGCCTGTTTTGCGGCAGCTACCACTGTTGCGACTGTCTCAGCTGATTTCTTCTCAACCGCAATCTCAACCTTCTTATCGATGTTTTCTTGAGTTAACCTCCGTCTTTCCTTTTTCTCCTCTGTGGTCTCACGGTAGTACTTCTTCCGCGTGGCGCCGTCTCCGACACCGTGCACGCGTCCATACGGCGGCCGAGTGTCCACAGGGAGTCCTTTCAATATGCTCAACGCCCTGTTGAATGGGGTGTCCCACTTGGGCCTCGCCAATGCCTTAGACGGCGAGTCGCTTTCGGCCGCAATCCTGTGCTGCTCTCTCTGCAAAAGGAACAAGGATCGTTTACAAATATGACTAAACATGCAGTCGAATTGATCAGAAACTAAAATTACCAGCAGTCTCATGAACTCCGTTGTGACCGGGTCCGTCTCAAAAACCTTCTTGACTGGGTCCCAATGGTACCGGGCCCTGAGGATGTCACGCTCCTGCGGGACGGTGAAGTCCGTCACGGGGTCTGGGATGCCCAGAATTTCACGTTCCGCGTCCTCCTTGGCCCATATGGACCTCTTCCCACCGTAACCACGGCTTCCGAGGTGGTGGCACCCCATGTTCCTCTCTTGAAGCCCCTTCATGTACTTCGACTTCTATTTGGCAGCTTCGGCCTCGCAAGCCGCCTTGAATATTTGAAAGTGCTCTTCCTTGATTGTTAGATTATCCTTTACAATCTCGGAGTAGGGTTCCTTTTTCTTGACGATGCGATGTTTCACCCATGCTTTCCATGCGGCCAACGCGTCGTTAAACTTGGTCATGGCGTGTTTGTTTATCTTCTTCATTGCCGGGTCTTTATCTGGATTTTTATATTCCTTTTCATCCTGCCCGGGAACAAGAATATATGGTGCAGCTTCTTTAGGAGGGAGGGCCTCATATTATATATCTTCTTTAGTTTCTCATCGTCGATGGTGGTGGTTGTCCGTATGATGCAGCCTATTTGATTGCCGTAGCACGCGCGCGCTTCCGCCGGCTCTTTTGGCTCAAGAATGCTGTCGTCCACCTCCGTGACCACCAGTCTAGTAGTCATGAGCTGGTTTGGGCGCTGTTGCCTCTTTGCTTTCGGTTCTTTACCGGCTCCGCTAGTCTCGGTACCGGTCTCAGTCTCAGCGCCGGTCTCAATGTCGGTCTTAGTCTCCGATGTGACAGGTGGGCCCAGCAACAACAACCGTTGATCGTCGGCAAGGCTCAAAAATTCGTCTGCCGCCAAGTAGGCGTTGTCGCAATCACTAGAACCATGTCCTTCATCGTTGCTAGCCATGTTTCCTATGATTAAATCTAGTCAATTAATTCTAGACCTAATAAAATGAATAATGACATAAAAAAGGCCTATGTTTTGCAGGAACGTTGACTCCTTCCCGGTGCGGCAAATCCCGGGCACTCGATATGTCCTAGTTTGTAGCACAAGTCATGCTGAAATTCACGGAAAATTTCGGCATGACCTTTGCTAAAAAGTGGACAAATCGAGAACCTGAAATTTGCCGGAACGGAAATGAATCAACATGCCGGCAAAACATAGGCCACTCGGCTTCATTCCCTGGAAACAACAAAAGGCCACTTGGGCACAATCGAACCACTTCAATGAAAAGATATAACAGGGCCACTTCAATGAAAAGATATAATCGTCAATAAAAGTCTAGGAAGGGATCATCTTTAAAATAAAACTTGCCTAACTTCTTTTCCAAGAAAAATAGTGGTCTTTTCAAAAACAAAAAACCTTTGCAAAATGACCTCACTAAACACTTCTCTGCCTAGGATAGAACCCCTCTCTCTCTCTCTCTCACACACACACACACACATTATTTTCTCTAACCCTTCTCTACCTAGGACAGAACCCAATTAAATTGCAAAGGAACTCCATTTCTCTAACCCTTCTGACCTAATGCTCTAAAATAAATTTTTGCTCTAACCTAGCGAACCTAGTTAACCTAGCTTGTTAACCTAACGAACCTAATTAACCCAGCTATTTAACCTAGTTAGTTAACCTAGCTAGTTATCCTAGTTTACCTAGATAATTAACCTAATTAAACTAGTTAACCTAGCTAGTTCTCTGTCAAAGCCCTAAATAATTGTTTTCTTAACCTAGATAATTAACCTAATTAAACTAGTTAACCTAACTAGTTCTCTTTCAAAGCCCTACCTAAATTTTTGCACTAACCTAGATAATTAACCTAATTAAACTAGTTAGCCTAGCTAGTTAGTACTCTGTCCAATGTTTGTGGTACGCATGAGAGAGAGAGGAGGGGTGCTTACAGAGGATGGCTCCTGTGGTGGTGAGGGTGGCAGTGGTGGCGAGGGAGTAGGCAGGGGCGTCTCCGGTGACGGCGAGGGAGGCAGTTGTGGCGAGGGAGGCAGGGGCGTCGAGGGTGGCTCCAGAGGCGCCGAGGGCGGCTCAGGTGGCGCTCATGAGGCTGCGCGGCTCCGGTCGCGTTGGGGGCAGCTTCGGTGGCGTCGACGGCGCGCGGTGCTGGTGGCTCCAGGGGTGTCGACATCGGCAGGAGACGCCGGCGAAGTGGGGCGAAGGCGAATTGGGGAGACGGCGGCGAAGTGGGGCGAGGGATTTGGGGGAGAAGTGGTGGCCTGATACGTCTCCGTCGTATCAACTTTTCCAAACATTTTTGCCCTTGTTTTGGACTCTAACTTGTATGATTTGAATGGAACTAACCCGGACTGACGCCGTTTTCAGCAGAATTGCCATGATGTTGTTTTATGTGCAGAAAACAGAAGTTCTCGGAATGACCTGAAACTCCACGGAACATCTTAGAAAAAATAATAAAAAATCCTCGCCAAAGATGAAGACCAGGGGGCCCACAACCTGTCCACGAGGGTGGGGGCGCGCCCCTACCTCGTGGGCCCCCTGGAGACCCTCCGACGCAAACTCCGACTTATATATGTGCTTTCGGAGAGAGAAAAAATCAGAGATAAGAAATCATCGCGTTTTACGATACGGAGCCGCTGCCAAGCCCTAAAACCTCTCGGGAGGGTTGATCTGGAGTCCGTTCGGGGCTCCGGAGAGGGGGATTCGTCGCCGTCTTCATCATCAACCATCCTCCATCACCAATCTCATGATGCTCACCACAGCGTGAGTAATTCCATCGTGAGGCTTGCTGGACGGTCTTTGGGTTGGATGAGATCTATCATGTAATCGAGTTAGTTTTGTTAGGGTTTGATCCCTAGTATCCACTATGTTCTGAGATTGATGTTGCTATGACTTTGTTATGCTTAATGCTTGTCACTAGGGCCCGAGTGCCATGATTGAACCTATTATGTTTTCATGAATATATGTGTGTTCTTGATCATATCTTGCAAGTCTATAGTCACCTATTATGTGTTATGATCCGACAACCCCGAAGTGACAATAATCGGGATACTTCTCGGTGATGACCATAGTTTGAGGAGTTCATGTATTCACTATGTGCTAATGCTTTGTTCCGATTCTCTATTAAAAGGAGGCCTTAATATCCCTTAGTTTCCATTAGGACCCCGCTGCCACGAGAGGGTAGGACAAAAGATGTCATGCAAGTTCTTTTCCATAAGCACGTATGACTATATTCGGAATACATGCCAACATTACATTGATGAATTGGAGCTAGTTCATGTCACCCTATGTTATGACTGTTACATGATGAACCGCATCCAGCATAATTATCCATCACCGATCCAATGCCTACGAGCTTTCCATATACTGGTTTACGCTTATTTACTTTCCCATTGTTACTGTTACAATCACTAAAAAACAACAAAAATATTACTTTCGCTTTCATTACTCTTTTGTTACCGTTACCACTACTATCATACTACTTTGCTACTAAATACTTTGCTGCAGATATTAAGTTATCCAGGTGTGGGTGAATTGACAACTCAGTTGCTAATACTTGAAAATATTCTTTGGCTCCCCTTGTGTCGAATCAATAAATTTGGGTTGAATACTTTACCCTCGAAAGCTGTTGCGATCCCCTACACTTGTGGGTTATTAAGACTAATTTCTGGCACCGTTGTCGGGGAGCATAGCTCTATTCTTTGAGTCACTTGGGATTTATATCTGCTGGACACTATGAAGAACTTGAAAGATGCTAAGACAAAAATTTATCCCTCAACTACGAGGGGAGGTAAGGAACTGCCATCTAGCTCTGCACTTGATTCACCTTTTGTTATGAGTAAGCTTGCGACACCTAAACCTGCTACTGCTATTCGTTCTGATATGTCGCGTGTTATTGATGATGCCACTTCTGCTATGCATGATACTTATGATGAAATTACTTCTATGCTTGACACTACTGTGCCCCTTGGTGAATTTCTTGATGAACAAATTTCTAGGGCTAGAGAGAAAGAAATTATTGAAACTGATAATGTTGATGAAATTGATGATGAAGATATGCCAGTTATTCCTGAGGTTTATGTTTTTGATATGGAATCTTCTGCAGCTATTTTTGCCTCCAAAGATAGAAACGAACTTAAGAGGCTATTAGTTAAATGGAGTAAAGAATCTCTTAGAGATAGAATGAAACCTGGCCCTGCTTTTGCTATTTCACCTATTTGTGTTCCCGATAAGGATTATGAATTCTATGTTGATCCTGATATAATTACTTTGGTTAAATCTGATCCTTTTCATGGCTATGAATCTGAAACTGTTGTGGCACATCTTACTAAATTAAATGATATAGCCACCCTGTTTACTAATGATGAGAGATCTCGCTACTTTTATATCCTTAAAATATTTCCGTTCTCATTAAAGGGTGATGCTAAGATATGGTTTAATTCCCTAGATCCTGGTTGTGTGCGTAGTCCCGTGATATGATTTATTACTTCTCGCTAAATATTTCCTGCTCATAAGAAACAAGCCGCTTTAAAGGAAATATACAACTTTGTGCAAATTGAAGAAGAGAGTCTCCCACAAGCTTGGGGAGGCTTCTCAAGTTACTTAATGCTTTGCTGATCATCCTCTTAAGAAAAATGAAATACTTGATATCTTTTATAATGGACTAACCGATGCTTCCAGAGATTACGGATAGTTGTGCTGGTTCTATTTTCAGGAAAGAACACGGATGAAGCTGAAATTCTATTGAATAATATGTTGACAAATGAAAATAATTGGGCACCTCCCGAGCCAGCTCCGAGCCAACCATCGAGCCTATTCCTAAACCAACTCCAAGAAGAGAGGTGTTCTATTTCTCATCCTCAAGATATGCAAGAGGCAAAGAAATCTATGAAAGAAAAAGGTATTAAAGCTGAAGATGTTAAGAATTTACCTCCTATTGAAGAAATACATGGTCTTAATTTACCGCCTGTTGAAGAAACATATGATCTTAATCCATTACCTATTGAAGAACCTCCTGATCTTGATAACCCGGCACAGGTAGTAAAAGTAAATTCTCTCTATAGATTTGATGAAGGTGATATTCCTCACTATAAGTCTGCTAGACAATTCTTGGATGAGTTTGATAATTTTATTGTCAAACAAGAAAATTTTAATGCTTATTTTGGTAGACAGTTGAAATATGATTCCGATATGATTAAACACTTGGGTGATTATATGGCTGATGTTAGATGTGAACTTAAACTTGTTAGCAAGCATGCTTCTATGGTTACCACTCAAGTAGAACAAGTACTTAAAGCTCAAAAGGAATTGCTCGATGAAATGAATAGTAAGAAAAGTGATTATGCTGTTACAGTGGCTACTAGAACAGGTAGAATGACTTAGGAACCTTTGTATCCTGAAGGCCACCCTAAGAGAATTGAGCAAGATTCTCAGAGAAATAATACTGATGTGCCTAGTTCTTCTAAAAGGAAGAAAAAGAAAAATGATAGGACTTTGCAAACTTCTAGTGAACCTATTGCTGAACCACCGAGAATCCAAATGATATATCTATTTACGATCTTTGAAACACAATCTGGTAACAAACATGAACCTAGAGAAAATAATAATGATGATGTTCATGATGATGCTCAACCTAGTAATGGTAATGATGTAGAAGTTGAACCTGCTGTTGATCTTGATAACCCACAATCAAAGAATCAACGTTATGATAAGAGAGACTTTGTTGCTAGGAAACATGGTAAAGAAAGAGAACCATGGGTTCGAAACCCATGCCTTTTCCTCCCAAACCATCCAAGAAAAGGATGATGAGGATTTTGAGCGCTTTTATGAAATGATTAGACTTATCTTTTTTATGTATGCGATTAAGCGATGTGCTCAAAACAAATCCTTATGCTAAGTATATGAAGGATATCATTACCAATAAGAGAAAGATACCGAAGCTGAAATTTCCACCATGCTTGCTAATTATACTTTTAAGGGTAGTATACCAAAGAAACTTGGAGATCCAGAGTACCCACTATACCATGCTCCATTAAAAGAAATTATGTTAAAACTGCTTTATGTGATCTTGGAGCCGGTGTTAGTGTTATGCCTCTCTCTTTATATCGTAGACTTGATTTGAATAAGTTGACACCTACTGAAATATCTTTGCAAATGGCTGATAAATCAACTGTTGTACTGCCGGTATTTGTGAGGATGTGCCTGCTGTGGTTGCAAACGTTACTATTTTAATGGACTTTGTTATTCTTGATATTCCGAGGACGATAGTATGTCTATTATTCTTGGAAGACCTTTTTCGAATCTGCAGGGCTGTTATTGACTGCACCAAAGGCAATGTCACTTTTCATGTTAATGGTAATGAGCACACGGTACACTTTCCGAGGAAACAACCTCAAGTTTATAGTATCAATTCTATTGGAAAAGTTCCATCGATTATTTTTGGAGGTTTTGAATTTCCTGTTCCTACTGTCAAGAAGAAATGTGATATTCTTATTATAGGGGATGTGCATATCCCCGTTGAGGTAACATAGTGTTATTCGAAATTTCTCCGGTTCCATGTTAGTCGGAATGAGTTTGTTAACAAGACTTGATCAATCTTGTTAGTGGATTCCTTTTGATGAGCATGAGACGGATGAAACTAGAAGGCACAACCTTCTGTACCTTCTTTATACTTTCTGTTATTTAGTTGAAATAAAGTAAAAATAGTATTTTTTCTGTCTATTTCCTGATTTATCCGTGCAATATAAAAATATCCCGAAAATAAAAGTCCTCAGAATGCCATGCCAATTTAATATGATTTTTCGGGAATATTTGAGGATTTATGGTGCAAAAATAACCGCAGGGGGAGCTGCCACCTGGCCACGAGGGTGGAGGGCGCACCCTACCCCCCTGGGCGCGCCCCCTGCCTCATGGGCCCACGGTGGCCCTCCTCCACTTATTCCTGCACCCATCCTCTTCTTCTTCCTCCCACAAACACGAATATCTGGCTCAAACACGAGTTCCAGCCCCCGTTGCTGTGATTTTGGATCTCCTTGCTCAAAGCACCTCTCACAAAACTGCTTGGGGAGATTGTTCCTTGGTATGTGACTCCTCCATTGGTCCAATTAGTTTTTGTCCTAGTGCTTTATTCATTGCAAATTTGTGATGCATAGGTGACCATGTTCTTGAGCTTGCGTGTCAAATTTTATATGGTTCCAAGTAGTTCTAATGCATGATAAAGGCTCTAGGCACTTGTAGGAGTAGTTGCTACCAATTTTATTGAAGTTGGTTCACTTTTGTTTGAAGTTACTAGAAATTTCAGACTATTTCAGAAAATAATGAAGAGACTTTTGAGGGGCTCGTTGAGCCGAAGCTCGAAGGAAAAACAAAATGAAGAAGCACAGAGGCCCAAATATAATTTGCCTCGCACTGCGGAGGTCCGGCCGTGTGAATGGACTTCCGATGACTTCTTGAGACAAGCCGGAATTATGAGGATTTTTATTCATTGGTTGAGAATGTTGGCCTCACCGACTTCGTCCGCGACCAATGTCATCAGTATCTCTTACTCACAAATACTTTCGTGCAAAACTTCTACTATTTTCCTAAGGAATCACCTCCTTAAGTAGAATTTCATTTATATGACGTTGTTAAGAAGATGCCATTAGCTGAATTTTGCAAGGTTTGCAAAATACCCTCTGAGGTTACCCTAGATGAACCACATCGTAATGAAGTGGAGGCATTTATTAACAATATCATTGTGGGAGAAACCAGGAAGGTTTCTGATGCAAGAATCACTAGCATACATTTTCCTGTTTTACGCTACTTTGCCTTATTTGCTAGTCGTTGCTTGATTGGTCGTGGAAACTGTGGAAACCTTAGTGTTCTTGATATTATCATTTTGTTCCATGGTTTATACCTCAATAACTCTGTTAGTATGGGCGGAATTATTGCTAAACGGTTAAGTTTGAACCGTACTAAAGGCCCCATTTTTGGAGGTATTTATGCTTTGCGCCTAGCTGCACATTTTAACATACCCATTAGGCTTTATGAGAAAGAAGAAAAATTGTTGCCTAGTGCTTATTTAGATTATAAGAGTATGCTAGCGCATGAATTTATTGTTAAGGGCAAGGAAGGGGAGCTTAAATATAAATTGTACTTTGATAAACATCACCCTGAGACTATTACTTTGCCTGCTCCTTCTTTGTTTAACTTGTCAGAAGGTCTTTATCTCGTTCCGTGGGCGGCCGTTCAAGCCTATTGGAATCCTGCACCAGCCCCGGAGCCGGAACCACAATACGAGCCTCCACGCCAGTCTGTTTATTCTTGGGATCCGGAGGTGGCTGCCAGCCAGTGGCAGTCAGAGTCCTCTTCATCACAGTACGACCCCAACTACACGTACGGGTATCCGTCAGGCCATCCCTGGCAATGAACCAACTTAGGCCAAAAGCCTAAGCTTGGGGAGTACGTATTTCCCACCGACATTACATTTATCTTCACACACACTCATTAGTAAATGTCGGTGCTCATACTCTTTCACTGTAATATCCATGCTAGTTTATTTTCTTTTTCCTACTTTCTTCTTGTGTGTTTGTTAAACTTTAAGAAAACAACAAAAAAATTAGTGTAGCTTCTAGTTAGTTTACTTTTCCTGCTCTAGTAGTAATAATTAAAAAGAAAACCCAAAAAGATTTCCCGTTCTTCTTTTGCTTGTTGGGAGCTTTCCCGTGTAAATAGTTTTTATTTCCTTTCTTTTCTTTGGGGGTCGATAGGAGAAGACCATGATTAAATTGTTGAAGTGGCTCTTATATGCATTATTGTTGATTAAACTGTAACAAGGAGGCTTCAATAATGAGAACACATTGTTACCAGAACAATGGTGTTGGATAGACCCAACTTAGGAATTAATGAGAGACCCGTCGTTGTTATGTTGTCAGTACTTTCATATAACTTGTTCACGATTACTTAGTTCCTTAGACCATGAGAATATCGTTTGCGAAAATACTGGATGGTTACTTTGGGGCTACCGAATGTTACTACGTAACTGGATGTGAATAAAGGTGACTTACAGGTATACCAGAAATGTATGTCTGGTATCTATAGTTCAAGACTAGGATTTGCTCCCCTCATGATAGAGAGATATTCTTGGGCCCACCTGGTGTTACAGTGTCATTATCGTCTGGCCAACCACTTGTGATTATGATAACGGGATATCGGAACACAAACATGAGTAAAGAGAACAAATCTAGTAACGAGGATAACCGGTATAGTGAGAAAGGAGTTGATCACGAGGATATAAATTATCCCACCTTATTTTTTGGTAAATGTATGGAGAATCAAAGGGAATGGTATTCAGAATAAAGGTTCACTCGAGAAACTTCGTGAATATGCAGGAGTTAATAAGGGTGTCCAGATCCCATTGTTAACTATTGACCGTAAAGGGTTTTGGGTCATGTTCGCTTATTTTCGAACCTGTAGGTTCACACGGTTAACGGGTTCTAGTCCTAATTACCGGAGAAATGAGTTAAAAGAGCATCGAAAGAGTTTCAAATAGTACTGTAAGTGTTTTGGATGGTTCCAAAAGGGTTCTAGAAATTCTAGAAAGGTATAACGTAACTTCGAAAAGTCCATATCTATATATGGAAAGTTTTTTTGGGGGGTCTCGGAATGGGTTAGGAGATATTCGAAAATCTGGGATTTTATTTGTGGAAGAAAGTTGTGAAGTACCACCATGAGATGACCACCACTGATGGGCCCCATAGGGTCCATATGGGGTGCCATCTCCCTATGGCAGGCCATAGGCCGATTGAAACAATGAGGGAGTCCTTCCCTCCTTCCACCAAGTGGAAGAGGAGGACTATATATATATATATATATATATATATATATATATATATATATATATATATATATATATATATATATATATATATATATATATATATATATATATATATATACTCTTATAAAATGCAGAGTTGGTGATGATGGTGTGCCTGCCATCCTGCAATATAGGCCGTCCGATCTATATCTAACAGATAGGAAGGAAACTATGACAATTTACCCGCACTCCTCTCCACATTTGCAGATAAGGCCTTCCCTTGTTCATCCTTTTCTCCCACAAGATAAAATACTCATACAAATGCATCTTCATGTTCTCATAGCAACGCATCGGCATCTTGTAGTATATATATATATATATATATATATATATATATATATATATATATATATATATATATATATATATATATATATATATATGTGTGTGTGTGTGTGTGTGTGTGTGTGTGTGTGTGTGTGTGTGTGTGTGTGTGGAGGGCTCCCTATAGATATACGCCAATCCAAGGGATCTCCCAGATAGCTCCATGCTCTCCCGGTCTAATTGTCCTAAGTGTTTAGGTTCCTAATTTGACGGGCTCTAATATCAGTCTAATTGGTCTAAGAGAGTTAGACTCCTAATTAGACGAGAAGCGCCGCTACTCTCACTCTCTCTCTCTCTCTCTCTCTCTCTCTCTCTCTCTCTCTCTCTCTCTTGTTTTCTCGCAGGTCTTATTCCTGGACGTTGAATCTCTACCAGACTACTACTTCGAAATGCGTGGATACCTCGGAGGGGTCGCCTACTTCGACTCCCGTACCGAAGAACTTTCTTCCGGCTGGGAGGTGTAACGTCCTAGCTGTGGGAAATCCTTGTGTTGCACTAACCCGTCGCTGCTTTTGCTACTCTACTTGTCGGTGAGTTTGATCATTACCACCATCTTCATAGTGTTCCTGGGTATGATCGTGTAGCATACCAATTTGGTTCCATAGCATGTTTCCCTACAGATGGAGGCGCCTCCTATGGGGCCCATGCACCCCCTTGGCGCAGCCAGGCCCTAGGACGCACTGACCTACCGCGGTAGCTCCCAGGTGGGTCTAGGTTCATCTCGCTCCCTCGCGGCTCAAAACTTCCTAAAATATTTTATTTGATTTTTGTCCCCAAAAATGTATTTTTTAAAAGTTTAAAGAAGGTAATTGGCACTTGGCTCTGAATTAATAGGTTAGCCTGAAAAATCATAAGAAATGATGCCAATACTATGGTATTGTGATATAAATATATTATGAAACATGCAAAAAAAATATAGATACATTTAGGTCGTATCAATGTCCTTGTACGATGACGATGCAACAATCTTGGTCAACCAAGACATTGATGAAATGCGTACTATTGCGAGAATTATTAGGGTTTTTGTGAATGCTAGTGGTCTCTCACCAACATGGAAAAGATGGTAATTTCCCAATCAGATGCCAGGCTGATGACTTGCAAGAATGTCTTCTTCACTTCCGTGCAAAGTTGGGTCTTTCCCTTGCACATACATGGGTATTCGTCTGCACCATAGGTAGCTCACAAAGATTTAAATCTATCCCCTTACCGAGAAAGCAGGTACAAAGCTCAAAACCATGGAAAGGTGGAAATCTTGCTAGTGCAGGAAGAAATGCTCTTGCAAAGTCTGTCCTTGCGGCGATTGTCATCTTTCACATGGTCATCCTATACTTCCCCAAGTGGGTTCGAAAAAAAGTGTCAAGATGCGGATGGCTTTTACATGGAATGGAAATGATGGGGAGAAAGTATGTGTTGGGCACTCTTTGGTTAACTGGGACATGGTTTGTTGGTCGAAGGAGCTCGATGTCATTGGTGTCCTCCATTTGGACATATTTGGGAGGGTTCTTCGTCTTTGTTGGCCTTGGCTAGACTAGACTATTCCAGATATGCCATGGGTGTGGTCTGACATAACATGCAATGCCAAGGACATGTCTCTTTCAGAGTTGCTACAACTATCACTATTGGTAATGGGTCAAGGAGATTTTCTGGTTTGATAGGTGGCTAGATGGTAGGTCTACAAAGAGCATCCGTTGTCAATTTTTTTGCTAGCCAAGCGCAAACGTGGGTTTGTTATGATTGAGTTTGGGGAAATCATTGTATCAAGTTATTACCCCTACTCAACAGACCCGTGGGTACATTATTTGGTCATTGTTGCATGATTTCTACCTTGATCTTGCACTTGTGGACACCATTATGTGGAATGCCTGATCCTTAGGCTCATATTGAGATTATGTGTATCACATGAAATTTGCTGACGCCACGACTCCCATCTTGGCGAAGAAAATTTGGCATGCTAATGTTGAGCCAAAGTGCAAGTTGTTCATGTGGATTCTTCTGCATGATTAAGTTCTCACAACGACCGATTGGTAATTCAGGGTTGGCCTCTATAGGCTTGGATATCAAGCCGAAAGGGGGGTAATGGGAGATCCGATAAATACTTCAAAAAAGCAAGTTTTCTAAAGTAAAATAGTATATGCAAGACAATTACTAAACACAATAGAGAGCAGATTAAACTGAACAGAGAGACAACTTAGAGAAACAACTAGATAACAAAAGTAAATGTAAGTGGTAGTGCACACAAAAGTAAACATAGCATAGGCAAAATATCTTCGTAACAATCACATAGAAAGAAGATAGGGAGAAGGTGATCGAACGCATGCAAGTTACAGAAGTAAACGAGTTCGAGAAAGTAAAATCTATGGCTTGGCAAAACAGAGATTTGTTCGACCACTTGATATTGCTAGGGAAACTCTGTGTCTGGTTAGAGGGGAGAGATTTAACTCATAGAAAAGGGACCCCACATTATTATCCTTGATCTAAAGTCACTTTAGACTTCGCCCAATCACTCCTATGAAAGGGCATTTCCATCCCTAAGTGGTTTTGGTCAAGACGACAATGCAACTTGTGGCCGAATCGTGTGCTTGACCAATACATGTATATTTGAAAGTGGCATAAGATGATTAGTTTCCCTTTTAAATGGAAAAGAGAAAAGATGGTGTTCCGGCGGTTTCATTTTCCTTGTGTCGGTGTCAAAACCGGCAGACCTTAGGTAGGGGGGCGGCGAGCTGTTAGATCGGATCAATGGGTAACAATAGAAAGAACACACAACGATTACCCAGGTTCGGGGCCTCTCTATGGAGGTAAAACCCGACGTCCTACTCTTCCTTATATTATGGATGTATCAAAGTACAGAGTTGATCTACCTCGAGGTTGTGAGTTGTGGGGGGTATGATGACGATGAATGTATGAATGCCCTTCTACAGACTAAACCCTCTGGTTTACATAGGCACTAGGGTTATCTAGGGTTACATAGGGTCAATTTCCATCTAGGGATTGCATGCTGAATCTGGTATATCTACTTGGAGTACATGCCAAGTCTTCAATCGCCACACATTGAGGGCCTCTGAAGTCCTCCCTCGTTAACGGGTTGGTGGTCCGACCCATGCATCGGTCTAGCTGGGCCAGGACCCCCTAGTCTAGGACATCGTCAGTAGCCCCTGAACTTGTCTTCAGAGCTGGGGATGATGATCTTCTTCGGATACTATCTTTGGCTAGGAATCTTCGTCTCGACAGGCGAGTTTCCATTTCATCTTCGGAGTTTCTAGTTTGAATCGCCGACCTCTTCTTCAGCCCAAGGTGCCACCTCACGCGTGGTGTGTCGTCTAGGGAATCATGCCGCCTTTATGGCTGAACGTTGAAACATCGCCTTTGTTGGCTTTATTTAACCAACACCGGGCCCAAATTTACGACCAAGCGCATCTTGGACCTCCCCATTAATTTCACCATTCAATACCATTCCCCCCTCCCAAAGTCAAGCTTAAGGAGTTATAACAATGGCGAACGATGCTGGCTCATCCAAGCGCCCCACATGCTCCCCTCAAGGGCAACCGGGGGAGCTACTCTGTCACGCGTCGCCAGCTGAATCGGCTCTCCACTCAATGGTACCCGCGGGATCCAGATTTGGCCATAACTCGTCTGGGCCTAATATCTGTCGATAAGCACACGCATGTTGATATCCATCCCTTATGGGGACGAGTGGCTATGCTTTGTTCCTTTCTTCCTCCATGGGGTAGGATTCCCAATCCACCCTTCCTTCATGGTTTTCTCGAGTTCTACGTGATTCAACTCCAGCACCTGACCCCCAACCCAGTCTTGCACATCACGGGTTTGTCGCCCACTTCGAGATGTATCTCGGGTGTGAGTCCCACTTCAGACTGTGGGGACAATACTTTTGTGTGATGCCCTGCTCCTGGGAAGGGAAATTACACGAGGTAGGAACTACCGAGGTGTGCAAAATAGCTCGAACCGGCTACCCTACTGGCACTCCTCGAGCAGATGACACGTGGGTGTCTGAGTGGTTCTACATGGTCGATGTAACACTACATGAGACAATCGTCCTGGGCTTCCGCCCTTCTGTTCAGATCCTCCGAAGAAGCTTTATAATTGGAGGCCATGGAGCAACGCTCAAAAGGATGATGTTGGGGTGGCTCGTCTCGCAGCGAAGGTGAGGTGTCCGACAAATACGGGCCTCACCATTATAGATGTGATGGCAATGGCCATCGAACAAAGAGTCCAACCTCTTCAGCAACGACATCATCCTTTGGATATGTACAACGGAACTGATGATGCCACCCGGTTAATCCGGAGAGGCTTCGATAACGATGCAACATTTGGCACAACCATAGCTGGCTTATACAAAGGCGAAGCCACATACTTTGCCAAGAGGAAGTTCATAGACGGTCTGTCTTACTACAATCCTGGTGACAGAGTAAGTCTCCTCCAACCCTTTTATTTATTGAGCAGTATGCCTCACTCTTTCCAAATATCCAATGTGCTTAACTAGCAATGGAGACTCTGGGTCGAGGAGTTTGATACGTCTCCAACGTATCTATAATTTTTTATTGTTCCATGCTATTATAGTATCAATCTTGGATGTTTTATATGTAATTATAAATATTATTTTTTGGGCTAATCTATTAACCTAGCACCAAGTGCTCAGTACTGCTTTTTGCCTATTTTTGGTTTTCCAGGAAATCAGTACCAAACGAAGTCCAACGCTACGAAACTTTTTGAGGTTTTTTTCTGGACAAGAGAGACACTAGAAGTTTCGAGAGGACACCAGAAGGCAAACGAGGAGATAACAAGGCAACAGGGTGCACCCTGATGCCTTGTGGGCCCCTCATGGCTCCGTCTGACATAATTCCACCTCTATAAATTCTCTAAAATCGGGAAACCAACAGAGAGCCACCCAAAATACTTTTTCCAACGTCGCAAGTTTTTGTTCTTTCGCGGTCCCATCTAGAGGCCTTTTCTGGTACTCTGTTTGAGGGGGAATCGATTACGGAGGGCTTCTAATCAACGTTGTTGTCTTTCCGATGATGTGTGAGTAGTTTACCACAGACCTACGGGTCCATAGCTAGTAGCTAGATGGCTTCTTCTCACTCTTTGATCTTCAATTCAATGTTCTCCTCGATGTTCTTGGAGTTCTATCCGATGTAATATTCTTTTGATGTGTGTTTGTTGGGATCCGATGAATTGTGGGTTTATGATCTTAATATTTATGAATATTAATTGAGTCTTCTCTGAAATTGTTTATGCATGATTGCTATAGCTTTGTATTTCTCTCCGATCTATACGTTTAATTTGGCCAGCTAGATTGATTTATCTTGCAATGGGATAGGTGCTTTGTGATGGGTTCAATCTTGCATGCTCTATCCCAGTGACAAAGTAGGGGACAAGACACGTACTTGTATGTTTCCATTAAGCATAAAACGATGGGGTTTATTCATATTAGTTGAGTTTACTTTGTCTACATCATGTCATCTTGCTTAAGGCGTTCCTCTGCTTTATACTTAATACCCTAGATGCATGTTGGATAGCGGTCGTTGGGTGGAGTAATAGTAGTAGATGTAGGCAGGAGTCAGTCTACTTGTCTCGTACGTGATGCCTATATGCATGATCATTGCCTTGAATATCGTCATAACATGCACTTTTCTACCAATCGCCCAACAGTAATTTGTTCACCCACCGTATCTTATGTTTGAGAGAGAAGCTGCTAGTGAATACTATGCCCCCACAAAACACCTTGCTGCACTTTTATTTATTTTAAGTTTTGCAATTCATTTATATACCTATCACTACGAGATTTAATCCTTACAAGTAACTGCCGAGGGGATTGATAACCCCCTTGTTTGCGTTGGGTGCAAATATTTGCTTTTGTGTGTGCAGGTGCTGCTAACGAGGTTTTGTGTGGTTCTCCTACTCGATTGATAACCTTGGTTCTTAACTGAGGGAAGTACTTATCTCTACTGTACTGCTTCATCCTCTCCTCTTCAAGGAAATCCCAATGATACGTCCCGAATGTATGTACTTTTCCAAACACTTTTGCTCTTGTTTTGGACTCTAATTTGCATGATTTGAATGGTTCTAACCCGGGCTGGCGTCGTTTTCAGCAGAATTGCCATGGTTTTATTTTTGTGCAGAAAAAAAGTTCTCGTATTGAGCTGAAAATTTAAGGAGAATATTTTCAGAATATATGAAAAATACTGGCGGAATGAATTACCACAGGGGGGCCACCTAGGCGCCACAAGCCCAGGGGCACGCCCACCCCCCAGGGCACACATGGCAGTCTTGTGGGCCCCTGGAGCCTCCAGGAACCCTAACTCCAACTCCGTATATACCTATTCGAGGAGAAAAAATTGAAGGGAAGGAATCATCGAGTTTTATGATACGGAGCCTTAGCCACCTCCTGTTCTTCATTGGGAGGGCTGATCTGGAGTCAATTCGGGGCTCTGGAGGGTGGAAATCGTCATCGTCATCATCAGCAACCCTTCTCCATCAACAATTCCGTGATGCTCACCACCGGGAGTGAGTAATTCCTTTGTAGGCTTGTTGGACGGTGATGAAGCTGGATGAGATTTATCATGTAATCGAGTCAATTTCTTAGGGCTTGATCCCTAGTATCCACTATGTTTTGAGACTCATGTTGCTATGACTTCGCTATGCTTAATGCTCGTCACAATGACCTGAGTGCCATGATTCATATATGAACCCTTTATGTTTTCATGAATATATTGTTGTTCTTGGTCCTATCTTGCAAGTTGTATGCACCTATTATGTTTTATGACCCGCATAACACAAGGTGACAATAATTGTTATTCCTTCTGATGATTACTGTAGTTTGAGGAGTTCATGTATTCACTATGTGTTAATGCTTTGTTCTGGTTCTCTATTAAAAGGAGGCCTTAATATCCATTAAACTTCCTTGTGGACCCGGCTGCCACGGGAGGGTAGGACAAAAGATATCATGCAAGTTCTTATCATAAGTATGTATTACTATATATGGAATACATGCCTACATTACATTGATGAATTGTAGCTATTGTGCATCGCTCTAGGTTGTGATTGTTATGATGAATGTCATCCAACACAAATATCCATCATGGATCCAATGCCTACGCTTTTCTCATATTGATCTTTGCTAAGTTACTTTCATTGTTGCTGCTGTTACAATGACTATAAAACTGCTACTATTATTGTTCCCGTTACTATTGCTACTGCTACCACCGCTATCAAACTATCATACTACTGTGCTACTGATCACTTTGCTGCACATATTTAGTTCTCCAGGTGTGGTTGAATTGATAACTCAACTGCTAGTACTTTCAAATATTCTTTGGCTCCCCTTGTGTCGAATCAATAAATTTGGGTGAAATACTACCCTCAAAAACTGTTGCGATCCCCTATACCTGTGGGTTATCAAGACCTTTTTCTGGTGCCTTTGCCAGGGAGAATAGCTCTATTTGTTGAGTCACTTGGGAATTATATTTATTGATCACTATGAAGAATCTCAAAGATGATAGAATGAAGATCGTACCTCTAAGACGAGGGGATGTAAGGAACTGCCATCTAGCTCTGCACTTGATTCACCTTCTGTTTTGAATAGGCTTGCGACACCACCACCTACTATTAATTCTGATATGTCGCAAGTAATTGATGATGTTACTTCTTCTATGAATGATGCTAGTACTCTGCTTAATGAAACTGTGCCACTAGGTGAATTTCTTAATGAACAACTTGCAAAAGCTAGAGAAATTGAGAATGTTGAAACTGCTGAAATTTATGATTCACCTATTATACCTAGCTCTCCTACTAGAGTTTAAACACTTGAAATACCTAAGACTTATGTTATGGATGGGGAGATAGCTAGAGATTTTCTTGCTTGTAATTATAGATATGATGTTAAGAAACTACTATGTAAGCTGAGAGAAAAAACTATGAATGCAAGAATGAAATATGATCCTAAATTTTCTACTTCACCTATCTTTGTTAGTGATAAGGATTATGAATTCTCTGTCGATCCTGAGTTAATCACTTTGGTTGAATCTGATCCTTTTCAAGGTTATGAAACTGAAACTGTTGTGGCACATCTTACTAAATTAAATGATACTAGAACAAGAATATTTTTCGTATTTGGAACGCTTTTTAAAATCTTGAACAATAATGATAAATTTTATAAAATGTTTAACATATTCGGAGAGACAAAAGTAAAATTCCAAACAATTTTAAAATAGAAAAACAATTTTAGAGTTCGTTACTTTTTAGAAAAATTGAACAAAAATTAAAATTCCGAACATTTTTTTAATTTCGAATTTTAGAGAAAAAAAGAAAAAATAGACTTGTAATGTGAAAAATAAAAAGAAATACGAAATAAAAAGAGAAGGAAACAGAAAAAGCAAAATATAAACATTAACATAACACGAAAAAAATGGGCGGCCCAGTCTTGGGCCTCCTGTGCGTAGCTTGAACTATTTGCCGCACTGTGCGAGAAATAGGATATTTTATTGTTGCATGGGCAAGAAAAAATGGGCTGACCTTACTAGCCGTAGCACACGCGGCCCACGTACGAAATTATGGACATATCATTTTTCCTTGGTAACAGATGCATGTACAAAAGTTTAGTACCACCTCGGATAGAAAAAATATCTTTTAGCGGTGAATGGATGAAAAAAATCGGAGAAACGCACCTTGCTTTATTAGTAAGGTATAGATAGCCACCCTATTTTCCCATGAGGAAAAATTTCGCTACTACTATATCCTTAAGTTGTTTCCTTTGTCGTTAAAGGGTGATCCAAAGAAATGGTTTAATACTCTTTCTCCTGGTTGTGTGCATAGTCCTTAGGATATGATTTATTAATTCTCTGAAAAATATTTTCTTTCTCATAAGAAACAAGCCACCTTACAGAAAATATTCAAGTTTGTGCAAATTGAAGAAGAGAATCTCCCTCAAGCTTGGGGGAGGGTTCTCCAGTTACTTAATGCTTTGCCTGGTCATCCTATTAAGAAAAATGAAATACTTGATACCTTCTATAATGGACTAACCGATGCCTCTAGGGTCTTCCTAGATAGTTGTGCTTGTTGTGTTTTCAGGGAACGAATTGTTGAACAGGCTGAAGAACTATTGAATAATATATTGAGAAATGATAATGATTGGACACTTCCTGAACCACCACCTAAGACAACTCCAAAGAAGAGAGGTATTCTATTCCTCAGTCCTGAAGATATGCAAGAGGCAAAGAAATCTTTGAAAGAAAAGGGTCACTGGTATCGTAAGGTGCTATACAAATGGTTTTTAACCCCTTTCCGCGATGGCATTTGGAACCGTCGCCAAGTGAGTGTGGGTTATAGGGGGGGGGGGTCCTTCACACATGACCTAGAAACCGTTGGGGATGGGCGAGCAGCTACTGACGATCGCCATAGAATAAACGTATGAAAAGCCGCCCCAGTCCCACACGTTACATCTCGATGTTACGTTTGTGATCAGAGAGACATCCCAAATGATTACGCCGCTTGATACGTCTCCAACGTATCTATAATTTTTGATTGTTCCATGCTATTATATTATCTGTTTTGGATGTTTAATGGGCTTTATTATACACTTTTATATTATTTTTGGGACTAACCTATTAACCGAAGGCCCAGTGCAAATTGCTGCTTTTTTTGCCTATTTCAGTGTTTCGCAGAAAAGGAATATCAAACGGAGTCCAAACGGAATGAAACCTTTGGGAGCGTGATTTTTGGAACAAACGTGATCCAGAGGACTTGGAGTGGACGTCAAGAAAGAAGCAAGGAGGCCACGAGGTAGGGAGGCGCACCCCCCACCCTCGTGGGCCCCTCGCAGCTACACCGACCTACTTCTTCCTGATACGTCCATTTTGCATCATGCTTTTATATAGATATTTATTGCATTATGGGTTGTTATTACACGTTATGTCACAATACTTATGCCTATTGTCTCTTATTTTACAAGGTTTACATAAGGAGGAGAATGCCAATTTGGAATTCAATGGAAAAGGAGCAAATATTAGAGACCAATTCTGCACAACTCCAAAAGTCCTGAAACCCCACGAAAGTTATTTTTGGAAATAATAAAAAATATTGAGCGGAAGAAGTACGCCAGAGGGGGACCCACTGGCCACGAGGGTGGGGGCGCGCCCTACCCCCCAGGGCACGCCCCCCTGCCTCGTGGGCCCCCTGTTGGCTCTCCGGTGGCCATCTTCTGCTATATGAAGTCTTTCATCAAGGGAAAAATCATAAGCAACCTTTCGGGACGAGACTCCGTCGTCACGAGGCGGAACCTTGGCGGAACCAATCTAGGGCTCCGACAGAGCTGTTCTGCCGGGGACACTTCCCTCCGGGAGGGGGAAATCATAGCCATCGTCATCACCAACGCTCCTCTCATTCGGGAGAGGGAAATCTCCATCAACATCTTCACCAGCACCATCTCCTCTCAAAACCCTAGTTCATCTCTTGTATCCAATTCTTGTCTCCAAGTCCGGGATTGGTACTAGTAGGTTGCTAGTAGTGTTGATTACTCCTTGTAGTTGATGCTAGTTGGTTTATTTGGTAGAAGATCATATGTTCAAATCCTATATGCATATTAATACCCCTATGATTATGAACATGAATATGCTTTGTGAGTAGTTACGTTTGTTCCTGAGGACATGGGAGAAGTCTTGCTATTAGTAGTCATGTGAATTTTGTATTCGTTCGATATTTTGATGAGATGTATGTTGTCTAGCCTCTAGTAGTGTTATGTGAACGTCGACTACATAACACTTCACCATTATTTGGGCCTAGAGGAAGGCATTGGGAAGTAATAAGTAGATGATGGGTTACTAGAGTGACAGAAGCTTAAACCCTAGTTTATGCGTTGCTTCGTAAGGGGCTGATTTGGATCCATATGTTTCATGCTATGGTTAGGTTTACCTTAATACTTTTGTTGTAGTTGCGGATGCTTGCAATAGAGGTTAATCATAAGTGGGATGCTTGTTCAAGTAAGAACAACACCCAAGCACCGGTCCACCCACATATCAAATTATCAAAGTACCGAACGCGAATCATATGAACGTGATGAAAACTAGCTTGACGATAATTCCCATGTGTCCTCGGGAGCGCATTTCTCCATATAAGAGTTTGTCCAGGATTGTCCTTTGCTACAAAAAGGATTGGGCCACCTTGCTGCACTTTATTTACTTTTGTTACTTGTTGCTCGTTACAAATTATCCTATCATAAAACTATCTGTTACCACTTATTTCATACTTGCAGAGAATACCTTCTGAAAACCACTTATCATTTCATACATTCCTCGTTGAGTTCGACACTCTTACTTATCGAAAGGACTACGATAGATCCCCTATACTTGTGGGTCATCAAGACTCTTTTCTGGCGCCGTTGCCGGGGAGTGAAGCGCCTTTGGTAGGTGGAATTTGGTAAGGAAAAATTTATATAGTGTGCTGAAATTTACTGTCACTTGTTGCTATGGAAAGTAATCCTCTGAGGGGCTTGTTCGGGGTATCTTCACCCCGACCAGTAGAGCAAAGAGTTGCTCCTCAACCTACTGAACCTATTGAAAATGAAAATGTTCCCTTTGAAGTTCCTTCGGGTATGTTAGAAAAACTGCTAGATAATCCTTTTGCAGGCGATGGAACAAAGCATCCTGATGAGCACCTAATCTATGTGGATGAAGTTTGTGGATTATTTAAGCTTGCATGTATACCCGATGATGTTATTAAGAAGAAGGTCTTCCCTTTATCTTTGGAGGGAGACACATCGACTTGATATAGGCTATGTGATGATACGGGGTCATGGAACTACAAACGATTGAAATTGGAATTTCATCAGAAGTTTTATCCTATGCATCTTGTTCATCGTGATCGCAATTATATATATAAATTTTTGGCCTCACGAAGGAGAAAGCATCGCTCAAGCTTGGGGGAGGCTTAAATCAATGTTATATTCATGCCCCAATCATGAGCTCTCAAAAGAAATAATTCTTCAAAGTTTTTATGCTCGGCTTTCTTATAACAATCGCACCATGCTCGATACTTCTTGTGCTGGCTCTTTTACGATGAAGACTATTGAATTCAAATGGAATTCATTGGATAGAATTAAACGCAACTCTGAAGATTGGAATCTCGACGAAGGCAAGGTGTCAGGTATAACACCTAAGTTTGATTGTGTTAAATTTTTATGGATACCGATGTTTTCCGTAAATTTAGCACTAAATATGGACTTGACTCTGAGATAGTAGCTTCTTTCTGTGAATCTTTTGCTACTTATGTTGATCTCCCCAAGGAGAAGTGGTTTAAATATCATCCTCCCATAGAAGTAAAAGTAGCTGCACCTATTAAAGTTGAAGAAAAGACTGTCACTTACAATGATCCTATTGTTCCTACTTCTTATGTTGAGAAACCACCTTTCCCTGTTAGGATAAAGGATCATGCTAAAGCTTCAACTGTGGTTCGTAAAAGCAATATTAGAACTTATACACCTCCTGAGCAAGTTAAAGTTGAACCTAATAATTCTATTGTCAAAGATCTCTTGGCTGATAATATTGATGGGCATGTTATTTATTTCTGCGATGAAACTGCTAGAATTGCCAAACCTTGTGCTAAAGATAAACATAGACCTGTGATAGGCATACCTGTTATTTTTGTTAAAATAGGAGATCATTGTTATCATGGCTTATGTGATATGGGTGCTAGTGCTAGTGTTATACCTCATGACTTATACAAAGAAATTAAGCATGAGATTGCACCTGCTGAGTTAGAAGATATTGATGTCACAATTAAACTTGCCAATAGAGATACTATATCAGCAATGGGAATTGTTAGAGATGTTGAAGTCTTGTGTGGGAAAACTAAATATCCTGCTGATTTTCTTGTTATTGGTTCCCCACAAGATAGCTTTTGTCCCATTATCTTTGGTAGACCCTTCATGAACACAGTTAATGCTAGGATAGACTGCGAAAATAATGTTGTTACTATTGGCTTGGGTGATATGTCTCATGAGTTTAATTTCTCTAAATTTAGTAGACAACACCATGAAGAAGAATTACCTAGTAAGGATGAAATTATTGGTCTTGCCTCTATTGCCGTACCTCCTAGTGATCCTTTAGAACAATATTTGCTAGACCATGAAAATGATATGTTTATGAATGAAAGAAGGGAAATAGATGAAGTGTTCTTTAAATAGGAACCTATCCTGAAACACAATTTGCCTGTTGAAATCCTAGGGGATCCTCCACCACCCAAGGGTGATCCCGTGTTTGAGCTTAAACTGTTTCCTGATACTCTTAAATATGCTTATCTTGATGAGAAAAAGATATATCCTGTTATTATTAGTGCTAACCTTTCAGAGCATGAAGAAGAAAGATTATTGAAAACTCTGAAGAAGCACCGTGCTGCTATTGGATATACTCTTGATGATCTTAAGGGCATTAGTCCCACTCTATGTCAACACAAAATAAATTTGGAAGAAGATGCCAAACCAGTCCATGATCATCAACAAAGGCTGAATCCTAAGATGAAGGAAGTGGTAAGAAAGGAAATACTAAAGCTCCTTGAGGCAGGTATAATTTATCCCGTTGCTGATAGTCGGTGGGTAAGTCCTATCCATTGTGTCCCTAAAAAGGGATGTATTACTGTCGTTCCTAATGATAAAGATGAATTGATTCCGCAAAGAATTATTACAGGTTATAGGATGGTAATTGATTTCCGCAAATTAAATAAGGCTACTAAGAAAGATCATTACCCCTTACCTTTTATCGATCAAATGCTAGAAAGATTATGTAAACATACACATTTTTGCTTTCTATATGGTTATTCTGGTTTCTCTCAAATACCTGTGTTAGCCAATGATCAATCAAAGACTACTTTTACTTGCCCTTTTGGTACTTTTGCTTATAGACGTATGCCTTTTGGTTTATGTAATGCACCTGCTACCTTTCAAAGATGCATGATGGCTATATTCTCTGACTTTTGTGAAAAGATTTGTGAGGTTTTCATGGATGACTTTTCCGTCTATGGTTCCTCTTTTGATGATTGCTTGAGCAATCTTGATCGAGTTTTGCAGCGATGTGAAGAAACTAATCTTGTCTTGAATTGGGAAAAGTGCCACTTTATGGTTAATGAAGGTATTGTCTTGGGGCATAAAGTTTCTGAAAGAGGTATTAAGGTCGATAATGCCAAGGTTGATGCCATTGAAAAGATGCCATGTCCCAAGGACATCAAAGGTATAAGAACTTTCCTTTAACACGCCGGATTTTATAGGAGGTTCATTAAGGACTTCTCAAAAATTTCTCGGCCTCTGACTAATTTATTACAAAAAGATATACCATTTGTCTTTGATGATGATTGTGTAGAAGCATTTGAAATACTTAAGAAAGCATTGATCTATGCACCTATTGTTCAGCCACCTGATTGGAATTTACCCTTTGAAATTATGTGTGATGCTAGTGATAATGCTGTAGGTGTTGTTCTAGGGCAAAGAGTTGATAAGAAATTAAATTTTATCCAATATGCTAGTAAGACTCTATACAATGCTCAGAGAAATTATGCTACTACTGAAAAATAATTCTTAGCAGTTGTATTTGCTTGTGATAAGTTTAGACCTTATATCGTTGATTCTAAAGTAACTATTCACGCTGATCATGCTGCTATTAAATATCTTATGGAAAAGAAAGATGCTAAACCTAGACTCATTAGATGGGTTCTCTTGCTACAAGAATTTGATTTGCATATTGTTGATAGAAAGGGAGCTGAGAACCCCATTGCAGACAACTTGTCTAGGTTAGAAAATGTTCTTGATGGCCCACTACCTATTGATGATAGCTTTCCTGATGAGCAATTAAATGTCATAAATGCCTCTCGTAATACTCCATGGTATGCCGATTATGCTAATTATATTGTTGCTAAATTTATACCGCCTAGTTTCACATACCAGCAAAAGAAAAAGTTTTCTATGATTTGAGACATTACTTTTGGGATGACCCACATCTTTATAAAGAAGGAGTAGATGGTGTTATTAGACGTTGTGTACCTGAGCATGAACAGGAACAGATCCTACGCAAGTGTCACTCCGAAGCTTATGGAGGACACCACGCTGGAGATAGAATTGCACATAAGGTATTGCAATCTGGTTTTTATTGGCCTACTCTCTTCAAGGATGCCCGTAAGTTTGTCTTATCTTGTAATTAATGTCAAAGAATTGGTAATATTAGTAGACGTCAAGAAATGCCTATGAATTATTCACTTGTTATTGAACCATTTGATGTTTGAGGCTTTGATTATATGGGACATTTTCCTGCCTTTAATGGATATACACATATTTTAGTTGCTGTTGATTACGTTACTAAGTGGGTAGAAGCTATTCCAACTAGTAGTGCTGATCATAACACCTCTATTAAGATGCTTAAAGAAGTTATTTTTCCGAGGTTTG
Organism: Aegilops longissima; assembly: GCA_021605205.1. Taxonomy (NCBI): domain Eukaryota; kingdom Viridiplantae; phylum Streptophyta; class Magnoliopsida; order Poales; family Poaceae; genus Aegilops; species Aegilops longissima. The sequence continues at coordinate 142,634,899 of CM038679.1, forward strand.
GAGTCCCTTGATATTTAATGACTGATGGTGGTTCACATTTTATTCATGGTGCTTTCCGTAAAATGCTTGCTAAGTATGATGTTAATCATAGAATTGCATCTCCTTATCACCCATGTCTAGTGGTCAAGTAGAATTGAGTAATAGAGAGCTCAAATTAATTTTGCAAAAGACTGTTAATAGATGTAGAAAGAATTGGTCCAAGAAACTTGATGATGCATTATGGGCCTATAGAACTGCATATAAAAATCCTATGGGTATGTCTCCATATAAAATGGTTTATGGAAAAGCATGTCACTTACCTCTCGAACTAGAACATAAGGCATATTGGGCTATTAAAGAGCTCAACTATGATTTCAAACTTGCCGATGAGAAAAGGTTATTTGATATTAGCTCACTTGATGAATGGAGAACCCAAGCTTATGAAAATGCCAAGTTGTTTAAAGAAAAAGTTAAAAGGTGGCATGACAAAAGGATACAAAATCATGAGTTTAATGTAGGTGATTATGTATTGCTATACAACTCTCGTTTAAGATTTTTTGCAGGAAAACTTCTCTCTAAATGGGAAGGCCCCTACGTTATCGAGGAGGTCTATCGCTCCGGTGCCATAAAAATCAACAACTTCGAAGGTACAAATCCGAAGGTGGTGAACGGTCAAAGAATCAATCATTATATCTCAGGTAATCCCATAAATGTTGAAACCATTGTTATTGAAACCGTAACCCCGGAGGAATACATAAGAGACACTTTCCGGAATGTTTCAAACTCCAAAAAGGAATAGGTATGTGGTACGGTAAGTAAACCGACTCCAAAACAGTTTTTAAGGTAATATTTCTTTGTTTTGGAATATTTAGAAAAGTAGAAAAAATAAGAAGCAGTCCGGGAAGGACACGAGGGCTCCACAAGGGTGGAGGGCGCGCCCTACCCCCCTGGGCGCGCCCCCTACCTCGTGGGCACCTCGTGTGCTCTCCGGACTCCTTTTCCTTGCACGATACGTATTTTGGTCGGTAAAAATTCATTATATATTCTCCCGAAGGTTTTGACTCCCATATCACGCAAATATTATCTGTTCTTGTTTCGAGCTGTTGCTGCTGCAGATTAGAGCAAGATGTCTTCTCAAGAGTCAGTCAGGGAGAGCCGGGTGTCCCATCCGGCATCGGAACCAGGGACAAACAGCGATGCTGACCTCTTTGTGCCAGCAACGGAGGAAGAGATGGAGGCTGATTTGATGAGGATAGATGCCATGGAGGATCAAGAAGTCACTTCTCGTTACTGAGCTGGGTTCACGATGGGAGAACTGTAGAGCTCAGCCATTCCAAACTCGGTTATCCCTTCCAATGTTGGATTTCCTTCTTATGAAAATATGAAGAAGGGTGTCACTTGTTCTCCCGCAGCTATGCAACACCCTTGGGTGCAAGGAGCTTTAGCCGTTACAGGAAAGCTTCGTAAGGAAGTAATGGACCTCAAGCAGCAAGTCAATAAGCTTGAGGAGGAGAATCGTATCCTGAGGGGCATCATCACCAAGAATATCACACTATCACCTCCGAAGAAGGAGACATAATCACATGGGTATGGGCACTCCCCTTGGCAACTGCCAAGCTTGGGGGAGATGCCCCGATATCGTATCACCATCACATCTCCTAACTTTACCGTTTTTCTTAGTTCGATCCTATTAGTAGTATCTTGATCTAGTAGAATAAAGTTTATGGCATGATCTAGTTTTGAGTTTTGCTTTATGATCTCTCTATGTAATCGAGTCCGTGAGATATATAATAAAGATTAGTGTTGAGTCAAGGGCTTGATTATTTTGCTATGATCTTGAGTGAATAAAAGAAAAGAGAAAAAGAATAAAAAGAAACAAAGAGTTCATATTGATCTTATTGAGAGTAATGACTTCACATAGAGAGAGTATGATGATTAAAAGTTGTTGGGAGTTGGCAAACATAGCTTTGGTCATCGTTTCAATTAATAGGAAGTAATAAAGAAAGAGAGGTTTCACATATAAATATACTATCGTAGACATCTTTTATGATTGGGAACACTCATTAAAATATGACATGCTAAAGAGTTGATGTTGGACAAGGAAGACAACGTAATGGGTGTTGGGGATATGACTATTTGTGTAAGCCGCCCAGGAGGGGCCGGGTTACGCAAAGAGAGACTAATCAGAAGAAGCCCAAGACCAAGCATGAAGATGGCGGTTCAATAAAGGGTCTAAGGCCCATAGTGATAAACCGCCATAATGGCATGACTTGTATCATAAGGTAGATTTAACTAGTCACCGAGCCGGACACTGTTTATGAGCCGGCCTGGACTCTGTAAGCCGTAGGGCGTCAACCCGTGTATATAAGGGGACGACCCGCCGGCGGCTTAGGGCAAGAAACAACTCATCGAGAGCCGGGCATAGCATATCTTGCTCCCTGGTTATCGAAACACCAAGCAATATCAACACAACTAGACATAGGCCTTACCTTCACTGTAAGGGGCCGAACTAGTATAACCCTCTCGTGTCCTTTGTCCCGATTAACCCCTTTAAGCTTCCTAGTTGCGATGGCTCCACGATTAAGTTCTTGCAAGAGGACATCTGTCGTGACAATTCCACGACAGTTGGCGCCCACAGTGGGGCCAGCGCACGGTGGATTTGAGTTCTTGAAGGGCAGCTTCGAAGGGCTCAAGGGATACGTGGTTGGCCGGATGACCAAGAGTCGCCACGGCAAGATCTACATCAACGACGAAGGCTGGGGCCCCGACGCCGGCTCAATTGAGTACGGGTACCGGGTCCCCTTCGGCGGAATCCACGTCTTCATCGGCTGGATTGGTGAGCCGGGCCCTGAGCCAGACAACTGCACCGACCTCGTCGAGACGGCTCAGCGTGCGAGACCCGCCCGAGCTCAACCCGTCATGAAGCGTGCCTTCGTGGGCTCCGTCCACGGAGAAGAACTTTCTGAAGGATCTAAAGATGGTGGTGAGACGGTCGTCCCCTCGGATGATGATTCGTCTGCCGGTTCAACAGATTCATTATATCAAATACAAGATGGCATGCTTGGGGGATGTTTCGACGGCTCCAGTATTCCGGACCCCTATGAGCCGCCAAGCTGGGCAGGAGTCTTCATGGCTGGGACTCAACTCGGCCAAAACTCTACGGCTGCTGCAGCAATAACATCCGGTCGAGCGGCGGGCAGAGGCCTGTGCGCCCGCCGCTCGAGACATTGATGGATCTCATGGATAAGCTTACGGCCCTGTTAACCGCCACGGTTATTCCTGCAAATCAAGATGAGCATAACGCGGAGGTGGCACAGGTGCATGAAGCGATAGCTTGAGCCAAGGAGGCCTTGGAAGCTGAGGACACCAGGTTAGCTACAGAACGAGCGGCTTTAGATGCACGGGCGCAGCGGCTCCTGTCAGAGGCTTTCCAGCTTAATATGAGCCTGAACACATCTAATGAGGTAATGAGAAGGAGGCACCAGAAAACTCAATCCCGTTTGCCTCCGGTTTACGACCCTCGGAACCTTTTCGCTACACCCGGTGCCGGCCCTAGCAACCCACCCGTAGCAAATCAGTTCACAACAGCCAGAGCGAGGGGGCCGGCTCAGCTTCAAGAGATGGCACCTCCGCATGGGAGTATGGCCCCGCCCCGCTATGTACCAATACCACCGGGTCACTTTTCCAACCCCATGGAGAACTTAATCGCAGCATCGGCGCGTTTGGCGGCTCTCCCAGTGGACGGTGATGATCCGACAGCGGTGGAGACCCGGAGGATCAGAGAACTTATTCAGACGGCCCTGGCACAGCAAGAGACCTATTCTTACAGCCGGGACAGGATTCATTCAACTCCTCCGCCTTGGCTAGCACCGCCTCGTCAAAACCGGAGTCCGAGTTACAACAGGCACATGGAGTCAGAAGCTTTGTCAAGCAATGCCCAGCGTCGTAACCAGCCCGGTGGCTATAACCCGGTGCAAGACCGAATACGTCAGGAGGACGAGCGGGCAGCTCAGCTAGCAGCTCAGCAGGCGGCTCATCAAGATCTCCCAGAGTATCCGACGACTTCTGTTGGAGCAGGAGTGGCTACTAGAACCGGCGGTGTTCCTTGTTTGGTGTCGGCTCTGCGGGATGTACGTCTACCCAAGGACTTCAAGAGACCTTGAAAGGTGCCGAATTACACGGCCGACTTACAGCCCGGAGCATGGATCGAAAGTTACGAGATGGCCATGGAGCTACTGGAGGTCAGCGACGCAGCAATGGCTAAGTACTTCACCATGATGTTAGACGGAACGGCCCAGTCTTGGTTGAAGGGTTTGCCGCCCAATTCCATTAGCTCATGGGCAGAGCTAAAGGCCGGTTTATCCGAACTTCAAGGACACTTGCAAGCAATCTATGTCAATTGTGGACTTAACCAATTGTAAGCAGGAGGAGGTGAATCCACAACTCATTGGGTGCGCCGGTCAAGGAAATAATACATTCGTCCGATAAGATGGATGTCGGCTCTGCGATCCTCATGTTGGAGAAGAATTTCGCTTTGAGCACCGAGGCAAAAAGCTGGGCGCCTTAAGCATGATTGCAATGATATGGGTACGCTGATGGCGGCTTTAGTCAAATATGCCGATTCTGATAGTACCAAGGATCCCGCATCTGATGAGGAAAAGACAGGGAAGGGAAAGAAGAACAGCAATGGAAAGGGTCAGCAGCATAACCCGGCAAATCAAGGAGGCAACAAGCGTAAGGCGGAGGGTAACCCGGAGTTTGTGGCCAATGCCAATGCACAGGGTAACAATCAGAGACGTAAGGGAAAACCGCCCCCTCGATCTGGCGGGTCAGGCCCATCTCTTGAGCAGCTTCTCAATAAGCCTTGCCCGAGACACGGCACTCGGGAACGACCCGCCACCCACTTATGAAAAGATTGCACGATCATGAAGGCTTTCAAGAATTCCAACATGTTTGATGGCAATCATGGATCGGGGGCGGTTCAAGGGCCGGCGGCTTTCACGGCCCGGGCAGCGGTTCAAGTTCCGGCTTTCAGGGAAGTCAAGGCGGCTATAATCAACAGCAGCCTGGTCAAGGGGGACAACAGCAGTAGCAGTCGGGTTATCAAAGTCATCCGAAGCAGCTGAATAGTGGGCAGTATCATGTGTTCACCACTAGTTTATGCAAGCGAGACCAGAAGGTTCAGAAAAGGGCCGTGAACTCTGTGGAGCCGGAAGTTCCCTGTTACTTGAGGTGGTCAGAGCAGCCTATTGTATGGAGCAGGGAAGATCACCCGCCCCGGGTTGATAATCCGGGTCAGTTAGCCTTGGTGGTGGCGCCTCAGGTCAGGATATAAGTTTACCAAGGTACTCATGGACGGAGGTGGCAGTATCAACATCCTCTATTACGAGACCTTTCGACGCATGGGTTTGACTGACAAGGATTTAAGGACGTCCAACACCATTTTCCATGGCGTGGTGCCTGGTAAGTCGGCATACCCGGTCGGTAAGATTGAATTGGAGGTGGCCTTTGGAGATGAATATGATTCTCGGGCTGAGAAATTGACGTTTGAGGTAGTCAAAATCAAGAGCCCGTATCATGCTTTGTTTGGACGGCCGCTTATGCCAAGTTCATGGCACGACCGTGTTATGTTTATCTGCAGCTCAAGATGCCGGGTCACAAGGGCACCATCAGTGTGCATGGGAGTCGAAAGGTAGCCTTGGAGTGTGAAGAAGGCGACGCGACTTATGCTGAGTCTGTTTGTGCAGCGGAAGAGCTAAAGTTTTATCAAAATAATGTTGACCCGGTGGATATGACCTCTTTAAAGAAGCCAACTACAGAGCATGACCCGGTGTTGAAGTTTAAATCGTCCGCTGAAACAAAGCTTGTTGACTTTACTCCAGGCGACTCTTCCAAGCAGTTCAACATCAGTGCCAACTTGGATCCTAAATAGGAAAGCGCGCTCATCGAGTTCATCCGTGAGAACCGGGACATCTTTGCATGGAAACCTTCTGACATGCCGGGTGTCCCGAGATAACTCGCTGAGCACACTCTTAATATTGATCCAAAGTATAAGCCGGTCAGGCAATTTCTTCGACAGTTCAATGAGGAAAGACGGAAAGCTATTGGGGAAGAGGTCGCCCGGCTCTTAGCGGCTGGGTTCATCGTGGAAGTTTTTCACCCGGAGTGGTTGGCTAACCCGGTGCTGGTACTCAAGAAGAACGGCACTTGGCAGATGTGTGTGGATTACACGGACTTAAATAAGGCTTGTCCGGCTGATCCCTTTGCCCTCCCCCGTATTGATCAAATCATCGATGCTACGGCGGGTTGCGAGCGATTGAGCTTTTTGGATGCTTACTCTGGCTATCATCAGATCAAAATGGCAGTTAAGGACCAGGAGAAGACGGCTTTCATCACTCCGTTTGGAGCCTTCTGCTATGTATCTATGCCATTTGGGCTCAAGAGTGCCCAGGTGACTTATCAAAGATGTGTACAAAACTGTCTCCACAGTCAAATTGGGCGCAATGTTCACGCTTATGTGGATGACATCGTGGTGAAATCCAGGGAGAAGGAAACCTTGATATCTGATTTAAAGGAGACCTTTGATAATCTTCGGGTTTATAAGATGATGCTTAACCCGGACAAGTGTGTGTTTGGTGTACCTGCAGGCAAGCTTCTGGGTTTCCTGGTCTCAAACAGAGGCATTGAAGCTTACCCGGAGAAGGTCAAGGCGATCACCTCCTTGGCCAAACCGGCGTGCATCAATGATGTTCAACGACTGGCGGGTCGTGTTGCCGCTTTAAGCGGTTCATAAGCCGGTTAGGTGAGAAGGCCTCGCGGCTATATCGATGATGAAGAAAAGCGGATGCTTTTATGCGGGTGATGTTGCCGACGCTACCTTTGAGGATTTAAAGAGGCAGTTATACGAGCCGCCGGTCCTTGTTGCTCCCATTGATAGAGAGCCATTGTTGTTATATGTGGCTGCTAACGCCCGAGCCGTCGATATGGCCATCGTGGTGGAGCGCAAGGAGGTCGGCAAGGAGCATCGGTTCAACGGATGGTTTACTACATCGATGAGGTGCTCATTGAGTCCAAGCAAAGGTATCCACATTGGCGTAAACTTGTTTACGGAGTGTTTATGGCAAGCAGGGCTGAAGCAATACTTCCAAGGTCATCCTATCACCGTGGTAGCTCTGCCCCTTAGGAGATATCATCTGAATAGAGAGGCCACGGGACGAGTCGCCAAGTGGGCCATTGAGCTTGGAACCCATGGTTTGAAATACATGCCTCGGACTGCTATCAAGTCTCAAGCCACCGTGGATTTTATCAATGATTGGACAGAGTTGCGAGCACACGAGGAGAAGCCAGATAACACATATTGGACTATACACTTTGATGGATCCAGGCAGTTGGAAGGCTCGGGGGCTCGAGTTGTTTTAACTTCCCCTTGAGGTGACAAATTTTGTTATGTGCTCCGGCTTATGTTTCCTTGTACTAACAATGCAGCTGAGTACGAGGCCTTACTCCATGGTCTCCGGATGGCCAAAGAGATGAATTTGAGCCGGGTAAGGTGCTTGGGCGATTCAGACCTCGTAGCTCAACAGGTGTCAGGCACGTGGGACTCCAAGGATCCCCTTATGGCGGCTTATCGTCGTGAAGTTGATGCTGTGGCTGGACACTTCAAAGGTTATCAAGTGGATCACATTGATCGGAGGAAGAATGAGGCGGCTGATGCTTTAAACCGGCTGGGATCTCAGCGTAAGTCGGTGCCGCCTAACACCTTTCTTGATGTTTTGCATAACCCTTCTGTCAAAGTGCCTACAGAGGAAGAACTAGCGTGCTGGACCGGAGGTACAGTGGTGGCAGCTCTCACGCTATCCCAGATTGGAAAGTCCCATATTTGGCCTATATGACCGGGAGAGTTGCACGAGGATGAGACCTTGGCAAGACAAATCATCAGCGGTCCAAATCTATGACAATTGTTCATGGCGAATTGCATCACCCTTGATGTTATTGGGCGTTTCAACGTTGTGTGTCGCTGCGGAGGGTCGGGAGATACCGTGAGATCCATGAAGGAGATTGTGGTCATCATGCCGGCTCAAAATCTCTGGTGGCCAAGGCTTTCCGTCATGGTTTCTATTGGCTGACGGCTCATGCTGATGCGGAGGATCTGGTCAGCAAATGTGACGGATGTCAAAAATTCTCACGACAAGCTCATGTGCCGGCTCAAGAGTTGAGGATGATTCCAGTTACTTGGCCGTTTGCAGTCTGGGGGCTTGACATGGTTGGACCTTTGAAGAGGTCTAAAGATAAAAAGACACACCTCTTGGTGGCGGTGGATAAATTCACAAAGTGGGTGGAGGCAGAGCCGGTCAGTAAGTGTGATGCAGCCATGGCGGTTCAGTTCATGAAAAAGGTGATCTTTCGTTTTGGTTTTCCACACAGCATCATAACTGATAATGGTACTAATCTCTCCAAGGGTGCCATGGAAGAGTTCTGTCAACGAGAACATATCCGGCTTGATGTTTCGGCTGTTGCTCACCCTCAATCTAATGGTCAAGCAGAGAGAGCTAATCAAGAGATCTTGAAGGGCATCAAACCCCGACTCTTGGTCCCCTTACAGCAAACTCCGGGTTGTTGGGTGGAGGAGCTACCCTCTGTACTATGGAGCATCAACACAACGCCTAACAGATCTACAAGTTATACACCTTTCTTCATGGTGTACGGAGCAGAGGCAGTTCTGCCAAGTGACATCCGGCACGACTCACCCCGCGTGGCAGCTTACGTTGAGGCTGATAATGAAAAAGCTCGTCAGGATGCACTTGACTTGTTGGATGAGGAGCGAGACTTGGCAATTGCCCGCTCGGCGATTTACCAGCAAGACCTGCGCCGCTATCACAGCCACCGGGTTAGAAGCAAAGCCTTTCAGGAAGGCGACTTAGTGCTCCGACTCATCTAGGATCAGTCTGATATGCACAAGCTATCCCCTCCTTGGGAAGGACCCTTTGTGGTCAGTAAAAATCTGAACAACGGGTCATACTACCTCATCGATATTCGAGAGCACAAAGACTCACGTAAGTCGGAGGTAGAGACCCGCCGGCCGTGGAACATAGCTCATCTTCGGCCTTACTATACTTGAGCCACCGGCTCTCAAGATATATATATATATTCTTTTTTGGCAATGTATATATTATATAAAGCAATAAAGCAAGACCTCTTTTCTTTTCACCCTCAAAGGTTTATATATCTTCTTTACCAGGTGGTGGAAACAACCAACAGGGGGCGGATCATATCTGAATCCGGCTTTCCCTTTGGTCCGGCTTATGATCATATTTGAATCTAGCCATGGTCACTTGGGGGCTTCCTGTTCAAACATAGGTCATATTCGAACCAAAGAGAACATAGTTGTCGATACCCAATTGATCGGCATACTGCCAAACCCACTTGGGGGCTTCTTGATCATATTTGAATCATAGCTTAACCCCTTTGGGTCGGACGTGGATCGATTGAATCGAGTCATTAAACAACTCTCATGGTCACTTGGGGCTTCTGTTCAAACATAGGTCGATTGAACCAAAGAGAACATAGCTGTCGATACCCACTTGATCGGCATCGCCAAAGCCACTGGGGCTATATGATCGTATCCGAATCTTAGCTTAACCCTTTGGAATGGTTCACCGATCGTATTGAATCGAGGCCTTTTAAATTCAGTTTATTATTCATTATACTTTGTAAAGCGTAAATGTTATTAAGGGCGGTGAACATCATATGTGCCAATTTTCGGAGTTAAACTCACTATCATGATTTGGGTCGGATAAGCCGCGAGAATACCAAAAAGATCGGAGGTATGCTATTGTGATTATAATCATAAGCCGGCCTTTATATGATGTTTGATTCGTACTCCGGGTTATCAATACTTTATGTGACCCCGGATGCGATAAGTCGCCAAGGTAATTCTGTTTTGTTTTATATGCAGGATAAAGCAAGAAAGTTTTTAACATCAAGGAAAGATCAACATAAGCTGGAAGTATATAGCGATGGCGGCTTATGAAAGTATTAAGCGCCACAAACATGCGCGAAGGCATGACAAAGTTGAGAGGTTTTTCTACCCTATTACAAGACTCCCCGGGTATGAATAATGAAGCATTGTTTTTGCAAAGTCATAACGCATGGCGGTTCACCCCTTTGGTGGGCTTGAAGATTCCGGGTTATCCTTCTTCGCTTCTCCGTCTGCTGCCCTGTCCTGGAAGGTTGACGAGGTCCAGTCAATGCCGCTTAAGGCTTCAAACTCAGCTTCATCATCTATTAAACCGGCTGGGTCAACTTGAGGGGCAAGGTGTGCTTACGAGTTGGAGGGATCGGTGGCGTCATCATAGTGAGGTGTTGGAATTCTCCGATTCTCGCTATCATAGCCGGTGATACTTGGTAAGATCAATATCATTCCCAATGATGGTAGCCACAGGACGTACGACTCTCACACAGGCGGTAAAGTCTGTTTCGTCGAATACAGAGTCGTCTTCCTTCAAGCTGGGATATCCAAGAGCAACGTCTGCCAGGTCTAACTATGGAAGCAACGCCTTGGCCCGTCTTAAGGCAGCTATGGCCCCGGTTCTGGCAGATGCCCGCCTTAGCTCTTGAATCCGCTGGGGTAGCACGGCAAGCCGCTTTAGCACATCTTGCAGGAGATGGGGAACGTCATTTGATAAAGCCACAGCGGCCAAAGCGTTGTAGACCCGACGTCTGACTGTTCCACGTGAGTGTAAACCGCCTTTAGCTTGATCAACATGTTACGCTTGAGGTTTGTGCTCACGGGCCTGCGTTTATACACATAAGGTGAGTGGAGATGACAATTAAAATAGTCATCAAAGGAAGGATTGCGATATTCAAGGTTATATATAGTAACTTACCAAAGATTCTTTGTGACCATTTTAGATATCTGGCGCTTTAAGCCGGATAGCTCATTGTTATACGCAAGTAGCGTTTATTTGTCTCGGCCGGGTCACCAAGTGAGGCCTTTTCATCAGCCCGATTTTCTTCTCGCATCAAAATTCTTCTTCAACTTCTCTTGTTGAGACGCTGAATGCAAATTTGGAGTTGGCCTTTTGAATTTCAAGTTCTTGAGCTTCGAGCGGTTCTTGGTCAGCAATCTCCGAATCAAATTGGCTTGTGGTGGCCTACGTTGATGCCGGGTTATAATCAAAATTATGGTAAGATATCATTAAGTCCCAAGCACTTTGCAAGCAAAGGTACTTGACACTTGGGGGCTAATGTATCTTTGAAGAAATTTAATGTACAATGCGGTTTATGAAATTAAGTCCCAAGCACTTTGCAAGCAAAGATACTTGAGACTTGGGGGCTAATGTGTATTGCAAATTCAAGGTATCATGTTACAACCGGGTTAAATATTTTCATATAAACCGGACAAGGCAGTACTAAGCAGGTTTCTAAGTCTACATCATATTCATTCATAAGCAATAGACTTGGGGGCTGATACAGTAAGTATGATTAAGGAAAGTAGCATAAGTTGTACCTCAGATTTGTGTTGTATTTGTTTCACCATATTAATTTCCAGGTCACGGCTGCTATGTACTTGATTGATATAGCCAGAGACTATATCTCCAATGCTCAAATTAGTATAATCGGCAATGTCTAATTTGGCCTTTCAGCGCTCCAAAAGCTCTTCTTTGGCAGAACACTTGGCAAGGACGGTGGGCTGACTTGGCTCGACAAACTGAGTCTTGGTAATTTCAACCTCCGGATCAATTGTCTTGACCGGGCTAGGAGTTTCGGTTTACCAGAGCCGCCAAAAGTTTCTTCAGAAAGCGGATCAGAGGATGGTGCTGGAATTTCATGTTTGTTCGGCGGCGGTTGATGAATGGAAGTGTCGAGGCGGTTGTTCCGAGTTCGGTTCGATTACTACCGGGTCTTGGGAGGGCTTATTCTTTTTGCCCTCTTCTTGGGCTTCACTTGCACTGCTTGTGGACAAGGTAGAAAGGATGAGTACAAAAGCATGAGTAAGGTGACATAAGGTAAACAAAGTTACATTACCTGAGGCGGTTTTGAAAGCCGGCATGTTAGATTGCATAGACTTGCCAGAGGAAGGAGAGGTATCCTGATAATTGGAGTCAGATGAATTGAGAGGTTGACGAATTAAACCCGCCAAAGGGTAAACAGAACATAAATCGGAGATAACCTCAGCCCGACGCTTCCTGGTTACATCAGGTAAGCCGGAGGAGAGCTCTATATCCTTGCTGGTCCGGGTCTGCCTCCGGCTTTCAAATTGCTGTTGCTTCAAAAGAAATTGAGGATCTTGGTAAGCCAAAGGATGTGAAAATCTTACTTTCCGGGTCACTCTTTGAATTTTCTGACGCGACAGGGGCTCGGAGTCAGAGGAGATTATAGTTACCTCTTCCTCGACGGCTTGGCTGTTCCCCGTATCCTCCTGGAAAGATTAAGGGTCAGCAAGGTGATGATAACGAGTCAAGGGAGTTAAAAGTTACCTCTTCTTCGTCGTCAGAAGTATCATCCAATTTAAGTAAATCGGAAGCGCTTGGCTTCCTTTTCCTTGAAGTTCCCGTCTTGGCGGCTTTCCTCTCAGTTCTTTTTGCCGCTCTGGCTTGTTTTGCCGCCTCATGGTCGTATTTGACCTTCCAGAAGTCGTCATCGGCCTGTGAAAAATGATAAAGGATTATGAGTAAAATCAAGGTGTCAAATAATAAAGAGTATTCATTGAAGTTGATGACTCACTGCGGGGGTTGGGTTCTTGTTGCAGAAGGGAAGTAAGCCAAAGGCGTTACTAGTTACTGTGCCCTCTTTCAACAATGTCTGGGTTGTAGCCTCCACCACATCATCCGTAAGTCGTCGGGACTATGACGATGGGTCATTCTTCTCGCCTGAGTAGGTGCACATTAAGCCGGGGCGGCCTGTAACATCCCAAAATTTCAAATTTTGGAATGTTATATTAAATAAATAACTATGCTTGTTGTCTGATTGTTTGTTTGAATGATTGAGTGAAATTGAGTGGAATTTGAAACTTTTGAAAGTTGAATGAGAGGGAATGAAATGACTTTCCCAAACTTTCCCCTTTGCCTTTTTGGATCCCAATGAATTCAAGTTCATTCCAACACCAAACCCTAGAGTGAAGATGACATGACTTCTTCCATTTTGAAATGAAAAGGGTTTTGGAAAGATTTGAATTACAACTGAGAATATTTCAAATTCAAAGCTTTATGCAACTCAATGATTTTCATGAGGGAAGATAAAAAGACTTCTTCAATTATATGAAATATGAGTTGGAAGTTATAAAGTATCAAATTGAAAGTCATTTGAAAGTGCCATTTGGAGTTTCAGAAGATTTTGAGTTTTGGAATTTGAATTTAAACTTTGGCAAGTGGGAATCATTTCAAAAACTATGCCCGATAAATACTTGAGCAAAAGTATGACAGGAGTAAACATGACACTCCAAAAATATCGAGAGGAAAACAATGCCAAAAGTTTTGAATTCAAACTTGAGTTTTATTTGAATTTGAAAAAAATGAATTTTATAAAGTTTGGATTTTGCCTTTGGAAAATGTTCAAATGATAGGAATATTCCCTGATCATTTTGGTATATATATGTCCTATATAAAATATTTATATTTATTAAGTTATCTCTGTTTTTTAAAAAAAATAAATTTTAAAAAAAACCCCTCAGCGCCGGCTAGGCTAATGGCCCACCAATACCAAGACTGCCCACCAGTGGCCCAGAAGCCAGCCCTAACGAGCAGTGAGCGGCCAGCCACCCTCGCACGAAACCCCTTCGAGCCGGTCGCCCGACCGCACCGCACCTCCTCTCTCTCGCGGGTGGGCCACCACCCGTCTTCAACCTCCCACGCCGCGCGCCGCCACCGATCGCGGATCCGTGAGATCCGGATCCGATCTCCCCGATCGCCCCCCCCCTTGCCAAGCCGAGGCCCTCCCTATTTATACCCCTCCCCGCACCCCATTCTCCCCTCGCCCCTCATGGAACCCTCCTCCCCTCTCACGCGCTCGCCGGAGCCCGAGCCGACCGCCGCCGCCATTTCCCTCGCCGCCGTCGCCCTAGACCCCCCCGAGCCTCGTCGACTCCACCAGACCACCCCCCGAGCTCGTCCGCACCCGCCGGAGCCCTCCGCCGACCTCCCCGACGACCGGAGAGGCCAACGCACTCGCCACCGCCGCCGCCGCCGCCGTCGAGCTCCGGTAAGCCACCGGAGATCACCTCCCCGTCCGATTCGTTCTCTCGGTTAGGATTAGAACACCCTCAAGGGTAAGTTCTTTTAAATAAAACCGGTCCGGCCCGGTTCGTTTACGGTTTATTTTAGTTAGGGTTTTATTTTATTTAGCCCGGCCCGACTCGTTTAACCCTAGGCCCGTTTAGTTTATATTACGCTCAGTGCGTAGGTTAGGCCCATTAGGCCATTTTTTTTCTTTATTTTCGTTTTTCTGTTTTAACAGAATAGTTCCTGATTTTAAAAATTCATATCTTTTATTCTGTTTAATATTTTTGAGTGATTCTTTTTTTGTTGGTTTACAAATTTTCTATAGTTTCTGTAGAAAATATATTTAGCTATGTTAAAATTATTTATAATTGCTTTAATTTAGTTTCAGTCAGAATAGTAAATCTGTTATAACATGAGTTAGGAAATTTATTTTATATGATTCTTTTGTCTCAACTTTATTTTGACATTACCTAACCATAGGAATTAATTTGGGTATTTTAGGATTAATAAAAAATAGTTTTAAGCAGAATTTTGTTAATCCTAATTAATTAACTAGCTACTGTTTTCCTATTATTTTAATTAGTAAATCAATTTATTTTTCACATGTGATTGATTATTCTAGGATAGTTTCTGTCACTTTATAGGATGAACTTTTATTTATAATAAATAAAACTTTTATTTTATTTTTCTTAATAGAAATTGGATTAGGCCTAATAGGAGTTTTATAATAGCTTTTAAATTGATTCCTTTTGCTCCTAGTTGCTTAATTCATTCTTTTCTGTTAAGTTAACAAAAACCCATGATTAGATTATGTTAGAAAAATTTTTGTTATGTAAAACTATTTTAGTTGTTGCTTGAAATAGGAAAAACTTTTAGTTGGATTTCTTCGAGTTTTCCTTTGGGTTTTGATTCGTTTGTTTTGGTGTGTTATGTTACTATGCTATTGTGTTAAGTGATCATGTGCTATGTGCTTATTATGGTTATTGTTTGCCTCGGTAGAATTTCCGGAGTGCGAAGTTTGCTACCACGAGTCCCTAGTTTTCAAGATCGTCAAGAAGGCAAGTTCACTTTGACCATGCTTTCATACCTATGTTTTATTGCACTTAGTGGCATCTTTGCAACCACCCCTCAAGAGTGTTATTGAATCCTTGTAGTTGAGTAGTATGCATGAGGTAGGAACCCATCACCTGTTACCAAGCCCGGACGTTATTTATTTTTGCTACGCTATAGTAGACGCGGTTTGGTATGAGTGCTCAGAGTGGTGTGAGAATGGAGGATCTACGCCAATGACGACAACTCCATGATGGAATCTGCAAGGATCTGCATCTTCAAGCCTCAAGACTTCAAGACTCGAGACAAGAATTCAATACACACCTTTGGGTGAAGGATGGTTGACGGGCACCTGGAGAAACCGGTGGTTGGCGGGATGCATGGAGAAGCGCCATGACATCTTGCGGAAAGCTTCACCCTGACTCAAAGAGACGGAAGAATACTTCATGCCGGAAGCTTACGTGCAACCGCAAGTCATTATGGGCTCGGCTTGGTTGACCTTAGTTGTGACTCTGGTGGGACGGTACTAGCAGATGTAGAACTACGGTAGGGTGGGATGAGTACCGGACGGTGGTCGAGGAACTCTTTGGAAGACCATGTTTGGTCATCTTGTTCTCAAACACTCTGAAGTGCGAGAACGTAAAGAGAGGGATCGAATCTTGCGGGTAAAGTGTACAAACCTCTGCAGAGGGTTTAAACCTAATCGATTAGCCGTGTCCCGATTCACGGACAATTTGAGCATCTGGACTTGGATCTATCTCGGAACTCTCAACACCGGATTGATAACTTAATTGTGGGCAACATATGATGATTTTGGGCTATGAGACATCGGTTGGCGGAACCATGTCATGATAGAAAACTCCATAGTACAGACTTCATTTATTCTTTGAGGTAGGGAAAATAAAACCAGCTTTTACGCAAACAAAAAACTCGAATCTGAGCCATAAAGCCATATTGCATATAGTATAGTTTTATCATCTGTTTTCTCATATTGTGATCTTGCCGGTACATTCAATGTCTTGACCTACACGGCTGCAACGTATCATGTTGCGATATTTCCTCGACGAGTAAGAGTTACGATATGACAGTACGGTCTACACTCAACCTGCCGATGGCGTTGATGGGACTCCACACCCGTTTGTTTGTTTCCGCTGAGAATTATGAGGTATATATCATTTTACGTTATTTATACATGTGATTGCACTTTGATATATATACATTGATGTCTTTGTGTGTGCAAAGATCTTGATCGAGGATGGCACAGATACACAGAGGCTTGACCGTCTGAGGTTGGGTCGCTATAGAAATGGTATCAGAGCACATGTTGGCTGTAGAACGTGACCCTAGAAAATGACTTAGTAATATGAAGACCCCAATAGGAATGACCTTTGTTTTGTACTACTCTCGTAACACCTGATTTCTTTTCTTGAACCTTCCTTATTTCAAACTATAGATGGAGAGCTACATTCGAACAAAAGAAAACACTACGAGAAGGTTCTTGGAGGCCCCTTCCTTGTGGAGCTAGTCAGCTGCTGAAATTACCGATACCGAGATCAAGGCAACTAAGAGGACGCCCAGATCGTGGGGAGTCAAGACCCAAGTTTTTGGTCGAAGAAGACCCCAAGGCTGCAGACATCAGCTTCGAACTATAAATGGTGATCGTGATATGGGCATCAACACCGCCGTCCATGATGCTATTGCACGCTTATGCTATCGTCATCGTGCTGCACTAAACCCACACTTCTTTGGAAGGATTGGATGGCGAAGTCGATGGAGCAACTATTGCCTTGACGGAAGCGCAAAAGATGAAGTTCTCCCACTTTTAGTGTACAATCAGGATCTGGAACAATACGTCAAGAATCTTGGATGGACCTCTGGAAGCCCTGTTTGACAATGAAGCACCGCGAGAAGAGGTCAAGACTCGAGAGATCAAGGTAAACAAGCTGGAGGAGGAGAACCTCGAGATCTCGAGAATGCGCCAGAACCGAAAAGCAGCAGGACCATGTCTCATGCCAAGGACGTTGAAATCCGTAAGCTCAAGGAACAACTTGGGACATACAGGTCGTCACAACAAACTCCGCATCGACAGGGAAAATCTAGCAGAAGAACTGGAGGAGATCAAGTCCACACAGAAGAAACCCCAGTGGGGACAATGACCAAGTTCCTAATAAATTAGCTTAGTAGTATCCCACCATGAGAGAAATAGAGATGAACGCTTTCTCGATTTAAGTATCTGACCATACCAATTTATGTGGGTGGCGATACTGTAGAATTGATTGAATAAATGAATGCTTGGTTGCTATTAATTTTGTGTGTTTATTGAATGGTTGGATAGATGCGATATTCGTAGACTTGTAATTATTTCAACCATGAGAGACGTAAGTTACGGAAGTATGGAAGAAGGCCTTCATATGGGAACAGCATCAGGAATTGGAAACTCCCGAGCATTGAAGACCTGAAGAAATGAGGACTTAGAAACGAAACCATAGTAGAATGGCCATTACAAACGGTACTTTTGAGCTAGGATTCTTTTGTGATGGGTGGGTATTTGCTTTCTCTTTCTATCTCAACCAGACCCCGAAATCTTGAACCCATGGACAACTGAACACCAAACTTTTCTGGAGACAATTGCAATTTCCCCATGGAGATACATCCCTTGTTCTGAGCATCTCTCTTATCCTACACATGCAGATGACAACCCTTTATGAGTCTTTCCTTAAGGGCCCTGAAACGATCATGACCACGACAAGTGATCATGATTACCCAAGATCTGAAGGACATGATGAAGCATATTCACCTTGAAGGAGATGCAGTCTACAAAGGCTACCCTTTCATGCAAAAGGGAGTGGAACTTTGGTATGTGGAGGTACACCTCCACCGTTCGAAAGGAGTTTGCCCAAAGATGATGGGGCAGTACTTTTTCATTTCACGTGTACCACAAGCAACTTTCTTCGATGCTGTTCGTGAAGCAGCCATGGAAGCCATACGCCAGATCGGAGAAATACTTGAAGCAAGACTCCGTTATACTCAGGAATACCTAAGCGAAGTGCGTGCAGAGATGATGGAGATGAAGCTCAAGGCCACCACGATGAAACAGAAGATTGAAGATTTCAAGGCGCATGTCGCACAATTCCAGTGGGACTGAAGAATCCTCGAGGAGGATAAATAAATAAGTTGGAAGTAATGTCTGACCATACCAAATCATGTGGGTGGCAGCATTTGTAACAAAGTACTTTTTGGAATTTGGATTTACGAAAATGGTTAAGGATGTAATAAAAGATTGATATGAAAATAATGAGATTTATGGATAAACTAGTGCATTTTCTTTGGTGTCGCAGTACTCCGTAAAGCTACAGGATCAATGAAGAAAGAAAAGTGTTATTCATGACGGTCCATAGAAGGAAGCTGGACAAAATAAGTTGGAGTTTGGTATGATCGTCACCACAAGAGTATGAAGGAAGAAGTACTATTGGATTTACAGGAGATGTAACGTTGGAATATGGAATCCTAGGAAGGATGAATTAAGCTTGTACAAGAGCTGAAGTGGGCCATAACCCACAGGCCCAGGATTTTGAAAAGGAACAGATGTAACCTTGATGAAGGAAGAAATTTGGAAGAATCGGAGATTCAATCAGCATACGTCTCGTAGGAGGTCACGCAAAAACCTGAGAGTGGTGAAGTAACGATAGATGTTGTTCAGCTTGCAGAAACCATGGATTTACTCGAAACTAGTTCGAGAACAAGAGAAATCTGCAATGCTTGTGAGTATGCCCAAGTGTTAGAATACGTGATTCACTATTTACGTATGTGGTAATGATTCAAGTACGGGATGGATTGGCCCCCATACCGGAGACTTCTATCATGAACTATCATATGTTGATGGAAAATCAGAGAGCCTTGAAAACCTTAGAAGAGTGTCGACGCGATAAGCCATAAAACCATAGAATGGTAGTACGATGGAACCCTTTACAGCAACCGCTGCCAATCGTAGGTTATACGGTGAAGTTCAACCTGCACCCGTTTTCTGCAGGATAAACCATAAATTGTAGACCACCATGAGTATTTCGATAGTTGTCTAGAATGGACACAGACCTATCAGCTAAGAAGATCCAGTCTCGGACGAACTTCAACTTTGACGAACCAACCCAAGATTTGGAGGAAAACTCTATGCTTCTGACAGAAGAGCGTTAATGTGACGCCCGAATAATTAGGCTATAGTAATCCCACGTTAACGATGCCACGTCACCTTGGTTACTGTTGATAATCTCGCGTTAGTTCGGAACGATTCGAATTCAAAATTTGAATTTAAGTTAAAACCATCGGGGTTTTCAAAAGTCAAAACTAAATTGTTCCTAATGTGACAAATAATTCATAGACCATGTTGGTGGAGAGGCCACACCCTTATAAAGTATTTAGATGCACTAAAGTAAAGAAAATTGTGGCTAAAATCAAATATTTAAATACCTCTTAAATAATAAAAAATGTAGCAAGTAATTATTACTACACCAAACTTTTTGAGGTAATGGCCTATATTATAAAAATACTTTAGGAGTTTGTTTTGTATTTTTATAAAAGAAAATAATAAAATAGGTGTAACTAAAATAGAATGTAAAATAGTAAATACAGAAAAGGATAAGAACAAAAAAAAAAAAGGCAAAGCCCCCCCCCCTCTCCTTGGGTCGAGGGCCTAATCGGCCACCCGGCCAGCCAGCCGGCCCACCCTGCTGCCTCCTTATCCCTCCCACTCCTGTGACCTAAACCCTAGCCCGCACCCACCTCTCGCCCCCCCACTCACCCCCACGTTCGTGCTTCCCGATCCAGATCGGGATCGGGAAGGGTCAGATCGCCACGCCCCATCGCGATCCCGCCGCCTGACGCCAGACGCCGCCGCTTTGGTGCCGCCCTGCCCGTCCGGACCTCGCCGAACGCGTCGTCCTCGCCGCCCCTCCCGGCCTTGTTCCTCACCCGCCGACGCCGCCCCCCGGACTCCTCGCACCCTCCTCTCCGTCGCCGGCTCGGCCCCGACCTCACCACTCGACGCGTTGATCGCGGATCCGCTTCTCGCCGGATCTCCACCCGCCGTCGCTCGTCCCGTCCTCCTCCTCGAGCTCGCTGCCACTCCCCTACACCGCTCGTGAGCACTTCCCTCTCTTTCCGTCCCGTCGCTCGTTCGGCCCGGCGTTGCACAAGACATGCGCTGACTGCCTCGCCTGCTGTTCGCTTCGGCCGCCGTCGCCCACGGCGCCCGCGCCCTCCGGCGCCTCGGCCTCCTGCCGCAGCCATCTCAGAGCCACCATGGGCGCGTCTCCTCCTGCCACAACCACCTCGAACAGACGCCCTGCGCTCCGCTCCCAGCCGGTCGCGGCCATCCTCCGCCGCCTCGCCTCGCTGGCGCCAAGGCGTGCGCCGTGTGCGTGCCAGCGCCCCTCGGGCATCGCTTTGTTAAGCCATGCCCATTAGCCACGCGCCCCGCGCCCGTTAGGCTAGATGGGCCACTGCCATTCAGGCCCCACCCCAAAAGAATAAAAATAAAATTAATTAATTAATTAATTAATTAAAGAATTAATTAACTTAATTAATTTTGATTAATTAAACTAATCAAATAACTAAACTAATTAAACTGTTAGTCAATTAATTAATTACTCAATGACAAGTGGGGCCCACCTCCTAATTAATAATAATTAGGTTAATTAAATTGTTTAATTAAAATATGTCACTAACGAGCAGGACCCATCGACAGGTTGACCTAGTCAACCACGTTGATCGCCGACGTCGACATGACGTCATCTTGGACGTCATAAATACATTTTTGAATTAATTAATTAATTAATTAAATTCGAAATTATTAAAATCTTTTAAAATCATATCTTTTAATCCGTAACTTCGGATTAAAATATTTTCAACATGAAAGTTGCTCGGATCGACGAGACGAATCCGGATACGCAGTCCGTTCGTCCGCCACACACCCCTAACCTATCGAGCCTGCAAACTTTCCTCTCCGGTTCCTCTGTCTGACAGACGTCCGGAACTGTGAAAACTTCCCAGATGTTTCCCCTTCGCCAAGATCGCCTAGCGCCTGCGTTAGAACACGTCTAGCTCGTCTGTTGTCTGTTATGCACTTGCTCGCTATGTATTTACTGTTTCTTCCCCTCTTCTCTCGGTAGAGACCCCGAGACCGATGTCGATGTCCTCGTGATCGACACGTCATCGGCGACCCTCCTTCTTGTCTCGAGCAACCAGGCAAGCCCCCTTTGATCACCGGATATCGCTTACTCTTCCCTATACTGCTTGCATTAGAGTAGTGTAGCATGTTCTTCGCTTTGATTAATCCTATCTTTTTGCATAGCTTTGTCCTTGCTACTCTTGTTGTTACCTTTACCGCTATCCTCTATGCTTAGTATAGGATGCTAGTGTTCCATCGGTGGCCCTACATTCTTGTCCGTCTGCGCCATGCTATACTATTGGGCTGTGATCACTTGGGAGGTGATCACGGGTATATACTATATACTTTACACTATTACATTACACGTGGTACTGTTGGGAGATGGGGGTGAAAGGACGGGTGGCTCCATCCCGGTAGAGGTGGGCCTGGGTTCCCGACGGCCCCGATCGATACTTTGTGGCGGGCGGCAGGCAGGTTGAGACTACTGGGTGAGAGGTGGGCCTGGCCTGTTCGGCGCTTATGGTTACTTAACACGCTTAACGAGGTCTTGGTATTTGATCTGAGTTGGCTCTGAGCTTATACGCACTAACCATCTACGCGGGAGTAGTTATGGGTATCCGGCGTCGTGGTATCACCAAGCACTTCAGACGTCGCCGACGGGAGGCGCACCGGATTGGCTGGAACTTTCTTTGGGCTAGGTGCGCTTCGGCGCGTCACAGACGCGTCTTGAGTGTGCTTTCAGGCGATGGGCCTGACCCTGCGCGCTTAGGTTTAGACCAGCGTGTTGGCCTCTCTGTGGTGCCTAGGTGGGGCTGCGGCGTGTTGATCTTCGCGGCGGGCACGACCCGGAAAGTGTGTCCGCCAAATGGGATCAAGCGTCTTTGGGTAAGATGGTGCACCTGCAGGAAGTTAATCTATTCGGATAGCCGTGATCTTCGGTAACAGGACGACTTGGAGTTGTACCTTGAGCTTATGACAACTAGAACCGGATACTTGATAAAACACACCCTTCCAAGTGCCAGATACAACCGGTGGTCGCTCTCTCTCAGGGATATGAGGAGGGGATCGCTGGGTAGGATTATTGCTATGTGATGTTACTTGGAGGACTTCCGATTGTCCCCTCCTACCTGTTGCAAGACAGGTGTCCAGAAGCGTAGTCTTCGTTAAGACTAGCTATCCCCCTCTTATTCTGGCATTCTGCAGTTCAGTCCACGGATATGGCCCTTTACACATATATCCCTGCATATGTAGTGTAGCTCCTTGCTTGCGAGTACTTTGGATGAGTACTCACGGTTGCCTTGTTCCCCCTTTTTCCCCTACCACTACTCGATTGCTGCAACCAGACTATGGAGCCCAGGAGCCAGACGCCACCGTCGATGACGACTACTACTCTGGAGGTGCCTTCTACTACGTGCAGCCCGGCGGCGCACTGGAGTAACCTAGGAGGATCCCGAGCAGAGGCCTGCTCCTCTTCGATCTGATATCGGTTTGTGCTAGCCATCTTATGGCAACTTGATTAACTTATATCTTTACTCAGATATTGTTGCTTCCGCTGACTCGTCTATGATCGAGCACTTGTATTCGAGCCCTCGAGGCCCCTGGCTTGTATTATGATGCTTGTATGACTTATTTTATTTGTAGAGTTGTGTTGTGATATCTTCCCGTGAGTCCCTGATCTTGATCGTACACATTTGCGTGCATGATTAGTGTACGATTGAATCGGGGGCGTCACAAGTTGGTATCGAGCCGATCGCTGTAGGAATCCCCTTCCACACTCCTTGGTCAAGTCGAGTCTAGACATTGCAAAAACTTTTACTAACTTGGCTGTGTGCCTTACGGGCCCACGCCGCCATCGGGTGGTACTAGGATCTTTTACTCCTCGACCTTTACTCGGGACTCGAACTCTCTTCTATTCGGGTTAAATGAATTTGCTAAAACAAAACTAACTTTAGGTTCTCGCAAGTACTTTCTCCGGAGAGCCCTCACTTCAGATGATCGCCTCGCTAATCAAGATTCGAAGATACTCTCGATGTTCTCTCGAGACTTTGTGCTCATCACTTTTGCTATTCGACCACCGATAAATCCGTATGGATAACTACTTACACTTGCCGTTCATACGATCACCCCCCATTGATCTTGTTATTACAAGATACCCCGAAGTTTTCTCTATTGTTCCGAGAATACTTTGTGCCTACTGCCTAGCAGTTCCTTGCTACGTGAATACCCCTTCAAATAAATACTCGCACTTGTCGAGTATCCGCCATCATCGATTGTTCATGTGTTACACAAAATCCTTCAAAATACTATTCGATCTTCCGAGAATCCTCTGGAGCCTTTGGCTCTTGAAATTCTTGCTTGATTGCATTATGGTTAATCCCATAAGTCTCGTAGTCATATTGACATTCCTTGTCATTATCATTTTGAGTCTGTTGACTCAATATGTTTGCGAATACCCGCAATCATCATTGATCCTTATAAATTACCTTTCTGGCTGAGCTGCCATTCTTTTAACTGGAATTGGTTCTCGACCAATCCAATTGCCGTTGATTGTACCCTAAGGCTATTCAACTTATCCATCCCTAATCAGAGCATTGCTTCTGATCCCTTGATTTGGGAATCATAATTCCTTTGCATTTGACAATTGAGTTAGTCAGTTGTTTCTATAATTTGATCTCCTTGCATTCTTCTACCTCTAGTTGAGTATCGATGCTCACGCGGATCCCTTGTGGACCAACAGATCCTTTGTTGGATTTTATCGACAACGCCCTTCATATACAATAACCTTGTGAGCCTTTCCTCCGATACATAATGCCTTTGGTAAATTGTATCCTCTGCTTTTCAACCATGCTCGCCTTGAGCTTGAGTTAATTATTTCTAAAGATTCGGTATATGATTCCAAGAAGCCCTATGGGTTGAACATATGCCTTCACTAAACCGTGTGAACCCGAAAGTTTTCACGAATCATACTCTTACGGTGCTTCGGCGGATAAAATTTTCAACACTGCAACTTCATCGAACGTGAGAAGTGAATGAAAGGTTATGCATTGGAGAAGTGGGAGTCGACCTTGAACTTGTGTTCATGCCCATGGAAACGATGTAGATCTTATCATTAAAGCTTCTCTTAAAATTAGTTATTCCTTTGGTATAAGTTCATCTTATATCAGGGATCTGGCCTTTTGCAATCGTGGTTCCGACCATGTACTCTTTTAAATACCATTTCTCGTGCAAGTTTTAGCACTTGTCTTCTGTAGAGCAGTACCCCCCGTCCAACCTCTACTTTGATATGTCATCGAGTATTACCCCTTGGTATCTCGAGATTACCTTGGAACTGCATAACTTCTGATGAGTTCTTCATCAAGTGCTACCTTTCCACTGATTCCAATTTTTCACGGGCTCTGAGTTATTAAACACTCAAGGACAACGATAACTGAACCGAGTCCGCTCTACGGTTCAACAACTCTTCAGTAAGCTTCTATAAGTACGAGTTTGTACCCGACCATGCCATTCCTAGCCTGTTTGGCTATATCATTGTCGTGATCGTCAACATTCTGAGCTCATCCAGGATATCAATTGAATTCAT
Source organism: Aegilops longissima (assembly GCA_021605205.1). NCBI lineage: Eukaryota > Viridiplantae > Streptophyta > Magnoliopsida > Poales > Poaceae > Aegilops > Aegilops longissima. Next base: position 142,659,890 of record CM038679.1, read on the forward strand.
GATGAGGAATACCATCCTTGCCCTCGATGATTTGTATTATCATCGACCACATTATTGCCTTCCCACCAGCACAAGCTTGTTCATGTTTGGTGTTATACCTTGAGTTCCTTGCTACCCAGCAATCGTTCTTCTTTACCTTGGAGTATTACCATCTGTTAATATCAAGGATGTTGTGAGGACTGCTCCACCTCTTAAGAAATTCTTGGTATTGAGATGCTTCTCACCATCACCATTCTTTCTTGGTCCCGTGTTGCTTCCAACCGTGTACCAACAAGTGAACGAGGTTGTTTGAATTCTGCCCTTCTAGCAAGCCTCTTGCTTTGAAGTGAAATTCTTAGACTATCGATTATTGAATCACCATTCTGACATTGGTCGTGCAACCCAACCCATCGGGCGCACCTTTCAACCAATGTTTACTTGTGTATGTTTCCTCGAGCATACTTCCTTATATCATTTGATCTGACAAATGTTATCTCCTTGTTCACTTAATTGTGGAAGTCCATCTTTTGGGAATCTCGGTGAATTGCCGTTGAGTCACCAGACACCTCCTTGTCCTCTCCTTGGGATAATGATGGACTCTTGTTAACGGAAATCACTTCAAAGTTCATTTCCCCGGGGATCTTACAATGTCATCTCGTCAATTTCGTTGCACCTTTTCTTCTCGGTATCCTAAGTCCGAGGTATCCGACACCAATCAGATCTGAATCTCGGTCGGATATGATGGTTGGGACAACTTTCAAGAGTTATGATGTTGATCCTTGATGACCCGGTAGCATGATGTCATGCCTAGCACTTCCGGTGGAGGACCTATCATTATAGATTCCTTTTCAGCAGGGTTATCCATTCATCCATGAGGGAATTGTAATACTGATTCTACAAGTTATTCCAGATGGATCCTTCGTGATTCCAAAGTCGATCTTCACGAAGACCATGTCAATGCTATCTCGAAGCATGTCGTGATACTCGATTTTCAACAAGAACATTGAAGCCCAATGTTTCTTGCTCAATTATCCGAACACCGTTGTATGGGTAATGTCATGAAATTTCTCTCCCTTACCTAAAGGGTTTTCTACATTATATCCTGTCATGGATATCATGCTCGCTTATCCTTGGGAAGGATATACCCTGAAATATGTGTTTTAGCACATTTTTCCTTTCCATTGTTACATTTAACCTAATGATCACATTTTCCTTTCCATGGGTCTGTTTGACCCTTCTTGGGATATATAAAATCTAGCGGTGATAATCCCCTCGCTTAGGTAAGCAACTCGTTGTACCACTCTGTAAGTAAGACCCTATTACTATTGTTGATGACATTCCGGTAACCACCGGTGGACGAGAACCTTGCCTATTGGTCCGCCTCGTTCAACGAGCAGGAAAATGGTTCTCTTCGTCCCTCGCCCTTGGTACCTATGTTGTTGCCGACATGACCCTCAGACTCTCCTCTGACATGCCTTGCTTACACGATCGTGCAAGATGTCACCAACCTTCTACTTTTAACCACATGGTGGGCCCATAACCCACAGTTTCACAGGATCGAAACCTGACTGTCCTGTACACCCCCTATTCCCAAAGTTATTCCTCGCACGTGGCCTCGTATGTAATTCATGGGCCACCGTCATAGTTATCTATTCTAGTATCAGACGCAATACTTACTCTCGCTACTCTGAACCCCTTTCTCACTCTGGTTCAGGCTTCGAGCAACTATCTATCCGCTTGGAGCCTATTATGGTACCTTCGTACCTTACTCTCGAGGTATTTCATATGTTCAACTCGAGAGATAATCTTATACTAATTCATGGGTTAACCCCAGATTGTTTCCCTCAAAAGCATTATGTCGTAGTGAGCTGCCCCTTATCTTTCGTAAGTACGATGGAGTTCCCGAAGAAATGATGGCCAGTTTATCGTGATGCATCGGAATAAAGGATTGAAGACATCAACGAAAGGGATTAACTTCTTCGAGAAGATCCGTTAGATTATCGTAACCAGAACTTTCCCCTTGCTCCCCTCCTAAATCTCGGGACGAGATTTCTTGTAGTGGAGGAGAATTGTGACGCCCGGAAAATTAGGCTATAGTAATCCCACGTTAACGATGCCACGTCACCTTGGTTACTGTTGATAATCTCGCGTTAGTTCGGAACGATTCGAATTCAAAATTTGAATTTAAGTTAAAACCATCGGGGTTTTCAAAAGTCAAAACTAAATTGTTCCTAATGTGACAAATAATTCATAGACCATGTTGGTGGAGAGGCCACACCCTTATAAAGTATTTAGATGCACTAAAGTAAAGAAAATTGTGGCTAAAATCAAATATTTAAATACCTCTTAAATAATAAAAAAATGTAGCAAGTAATTATTACTACACCAAACTTTTTGAGGTAATGGCCTATATTATAAAAAATACTTTAGGAGTTTGTTTTGTATTTTTATAAAAAGAAAATAATAAAATAGGTGTAACTAAAATAGAACAGAAAATAGTAAATACAGAAAAAGGAGAAGAACAAAAAAAAGAAAAGGGGCAAAGCCCCCCCCCCCCTCTCCTTGGGCCGAGTGGCCCAACTGGCCACCCGGGCCAGCCAGGCCGGCCCACCCCGTTGCCTCCTTATCCCCTCCCACTCCTGTGACCTAAACCCTAGCCCGCACCCACCTCTCGCCCCCCCACTCACCCCCCCCGCGTTCGTCCTTCCCCGATCCAGATCGGGATCGGGGGGAAGGGTCTGCCGCCCCATCGCATCGCGATCCCCGCCCGCCGCCAGACGCCCGCCGCCCTTTGGTGCCGCCCTGCCCGTCGCGGACCTCGCCGAAGCGTCGTCCTCGCCGCCCCCTCCGGCCTTGTTCCTCACCCACGCCGCCCGCCCGGACTCCTCCGCACCCCTCCTCTCCGTCGCCGGCTCGGCCCCGACCTCACCACCTCGACGCCGTCGACTGCCGGATCCCGCTTCCTCGCCGGATCTCCACCCCGCCGTCGCTCGTCCCCGTCCTCCTCCTCGAGCTCGCTGCGACTCCCCTACCCCGTTCGTGAGCACTTCCCTCTCTTTCCGTCCCCGTCACTCGTTCCGGCCGCCGGCGTTGCCTTTGCACATGCGCCTGACTGCCCTGCCTGTTGCCGCTTCAGCCCACGGCGCCCCTGCGCGCCCTCCGGCGCCTCGGCCTCCTGCGCCAGCCATCCGCAGCCACCATGGGCGCGTCTCCTCTGCCACAACCACCTCCACCAAGACGCGCCCTGCGCCCGCTCCGCCCAGCCGGTCCATGGCCATCCTCCGCCACCTCCCCAGCCTCGGCGCGGCGTGCGCCGGTGCGTGCCAGCGCCCTCGGGCATCTTTGTTGGGCCATGCCCATTAGCCACGCGCGCGTTAGGCTAGATGGGCCACCGCCATTGTGCCCCACCCAAAAGAATAAAAATAAAATTAATTAATTAATTAATTAATTAAAGAATTAATTAACTTAATTAATTTTGATTAATTAAACTAATCAAATAACTAAACTAATTAAACTGTTAGTCAATTAATTAATTACTCAATGACAGTGGGGCCCACCTCCTAATTAATAATAATTAGGTTAATTAAATTGTTTAATTAAAATATGTCACTAACGAACGGGACCCACTGACAGGGTTGACCTAGTCAACCCTGTTGACTGCTGACGTCAGCATGACGTCATGCTGACGTCATAAATACATTTTTTCGAATTAATTAATTAATTAATTAAATTCCAGAAATTATTAAAATCTTTTAAAAATCATATCTTTTAATCCGTAACTCGGATTAAAATATTTTCAACATGAAAGTTGCTCAGATCGACGAGTTGAATCCGGATACGCAGTCCGTTCGTCCGCCACACACCCCTAACCTATCGAGCCTGCAAACTTTCCTCTCCGGTTCCTTTGTCTGACAGACGTCCGGAACCGGGAAAACTTCCCCGGATGTTTCCCCTTCGCCAAGATGTCGCCTAGCGCTGCGTTAGAACACGTCTAGCTCATCATTGTCTGTTATGCACTTGCCTGCTATGTATTTACTGTTTCTTCCCCTCTTCTCCGGTAGACCCCGAGACCGATGTTGATGTCCTGTGATCGACTACATCATCCACGACCCTCCTTCTTGTCTGAGCAACCAGGCAAGCCCCGCCTTTGATCACCAGATATCGCCTACTCTTCCCTATACTGCTTGCATTAGAGTAGTGTAGCATATTCTTGCTTTGATTAATCCTATCTTCTTGCATAGCTTTGTCCTTGCTACTCTTGTTGTTACCTTTACCGCTATCCTCTCGCTTAGTATAGGATGCTAGTGTTCCATCGGTGGCCCTACATTCTTGTCCGTCCGCCATGCTATACTATCGGGCTGTGATCACTTGGGAGGTGATCACGGGTATATACTATATACTTTACACTATTACATTACTCGTGGTACTGTTCGGAGATGGGGGCTAAAAGGACGGGTGGCTCCATCCCGGAGAGGTGGGCTGGGTTCCCGACGGCCCCGATCGATACTTTGTGGCGGAGCGGCAGGCAGGTTGAGACTACTGGTGAGAGGTGGGCCTGGCCTGTTCGGGCGTTCATGTTACTTAACACGCTTAACGAGGTCTTGGTATTTGATCTGAGTTGGCTCTGAGCTTATACGCACTAACCATCTACGCGGGAGTAGTTATGGGTATCGGCGTCGTGGTATCACCAAGCACTTCAGACGTCGGACGGGCGGGCGGCCGGATTGGACTGGAACGCTTTCTTGGGCTAGGTCTGCTCGGCAGCAGACATAACGTCTTGAGTGTGCTCAGGCGGTGGGCCTGCACCCTGCGACTTAGGTTTAGACCGGCGTGTTGGCCTCTCTGTGGTGCCTAGGTGGGGCTGCGGCGTGTTGATCTTCGCGGCGGGCACGACCGGAAAGTGTGTCCGCCAAATGGGATCAAGCGTCTTTGGGTAAGATGGTGCACCCTCGCAGGAATTAATCTATTCGGATAGCCGTGATCTTGATAACAGGGGCGACTTGGAGTTGTACCTTGAGCTTATGACAACTAGAACCGGATACTTGATAAAACACACCTTCCAAGTGCGGATACAACGGTGGTCGCTCTCTCTCGGGGATATGAGGAGGGATCACTGGGTAGGATTATTGCTATGTGATGTTACTTGGAGGACTTCCGATTGTCCCTCCTACATTGCAAGACAGGTGTCGAGCGTAGTCTTCGTTAAGACTAGCTATCCCCTCTTATTCGGCATTCTGCAGTTCAGTCCACGGATATGGCCCTTTACACATATATCCCTGCATATGTAGTGTAGCTCCTTGCTTGTAGTACTTTGGATGAGTACTCACGGTTGCCTTGTTCCCCTTTTCCCTACCTCTACTCGATTGCTGCAACTGCACTATGGAGCCCAGGAGCGACGCCACCGTCGATGGCGACTACTACTGGAGGTGCCTTCTACTACGTGCAGCCCACCGACGGCGCATCAGAGTAACCTAGGAGGATCCCAGCAGGAGGCCTGCTCCTCTTTCGATCTGTATCCCGGTTTGTGCTAGCCATCTTATGGCAACTTGAATAACTTATGTCTTTACTCAGATATTGTTGCTTCCACGACTCGTCTATGATCGAGCACTTGTATTCGAGCCCTCGAGGCCCTGGCTTGTATTATGATGCTTGTATGACTTATTTTATTTGTAGAGTTGTGTTGTGATATCTTCCCGTGAGTCCCTGATCTTGATCGTACACATTTGCGTGCATGATTAGTGTACGATTGAATCGGGGGCGTCACAGTTAATGAAGGAGTTATTGTAAGATATGTGAAGAGACATACATTGTCAACACTCCAGAGGAAGTATCTGAGTTTATTGGAACTGTAACCTTGCTTTTAAGTGTGGTAGCACACTAGACCATTCCGATCGACGGATTTGCTAGAAGACCCCCAACCCCTAACCTTTTCTTGCTAGCCTCTTCGAATCTCGAGGACGAGATTCATTTTAAGTGTGGTAGGTTTGTAACATCACAAAATTTCAAATTTTGGAATGTTATATTAAATAAATAACTATGCTTGTTGTCTGATTGTTTGTTTGAATGATTGAGTGAAATTGAGTGGAATTTGAAACTTTTGAAAGTTGAATGAGAGGGAATGAAATGACTTTCCCAAACTTTCCCCTTTGCCTTTTTGGATCCCAATGAATTCAAGTTCATTCCAACACCAAACCCTAGAGTGAAGATGACATGACTTCTTCCATTTTGAAATGAAAAGGGTTTTGGAAAGATTTGAATTACAACTGAGAATATTTCAAATTCAAAGCTTTATGCAACTCAATGATTTTCATGAGGGAAGATAAAAAGACTTCTTCAGTTATATGAAATATGAGTTGGAAGTTATAAAGTATCAAATTGAAAGTCATTTGAAAGTGCCATTTGGAGTTTCAGAAGATTTTGAGTTTTGGAATTTGAATTTAAACTTTGGCAAGTGGGAATCATTTCAAAAACTATGCCTGATAAATACTTGAGCAAAAGTATGAGAGGAGTAAACATGACACTCCAAAAATATCAGAGGAAAACAATGCCAAAAGTTTTTGAATTCAAACTTGAGTTTTATTTGAATTTGAAAAAAATGAATTTTTATAAAGTTTGGATTTTGCCTTTGGAAAAATGTTCAAATGATAGGGAATATTCCCCTGATCATTTTGGTATATATATGTCCTATATAAAATATTTATATTTATTAAGTTATCTCTGTTTTTGTTTTATAAAAAAAATAAAAAAAAAGAAACCCCCCCAGCGCCCACCAAAGCATCGCCCACCAATACCAGACTGCCCACCAGTGGCCCAGAAGCCAGCCCAATGAGCCAATGAGCCGGCCAGCCACCCGCGCTGAAACCCTTCGAGCGGTGGCCGCCTGACCGCACCGCACCCCCTCTCTTTGCAGGTGGGCCACCACCCGTCTTCAACCTCACCACGCTTCGCGCGCTTGCTGCCGATCGCGGATCTCGTGAGATCCGGATCCGATCTCCCCGATCGCCCCCCCTTGCCAAGCCGAGGCCCTCCCTATTTATACCCTCCCCGCACCCCATTCTCCCCTCGCCCCTCATGGAACCCTCCTCCTCTCACGCTCGCCGGAGCCCGAGCCGACCGCCGCCATTTCCCTCGCCACCGTCGCCCTAGACCCCCGAGCCTCGTCGACTCCACAGACCACCCCGAGCTCGTCTCAAGACCACGGAGCCCTCCGCCGACCTCCCGACGACCGGAGAGGCCAACGCACTCGCCACCGCCGCCGCCGCCGCCGTCGAGCTTCGGTAAGCCACCGGAGATCACCTCCCCCGTTCGATTCGTTCTCGACGGTTAGGATTAGAACACCCCCGAAGGGGTAAGTTCTTTTAAATAAAACCGGTCCGGCCCGGTTCGTTTAAAGTTTATTTTAGTTAGGGTTTTATTTTATTTAGCCCGGCCCGACTCGTTTAACCCTAGGCCCGTTTAGTTTATATTACGCTCAGTGCGTAGGTTAGGCCCATTAGGCCATTTTTTTCTTTATTTTCGTTTTTCTGTTTTAACAGAATAGTTCCTGATTTGAAAAATTCATATCTTTTATTATGTTTAATATTTTTAAGTGATTCTTTTTTTGTTGGTTTAAAAATTTTCTATAGTTTCTGTAGAAAATATATTTAGCTATGTTAAAATTATTTATAATTGCTTTAATTTAGTTTCAGTCAGAATAGTAAATATGTTATAACATGAGATAGGAAAATTATTTTTATATGATTCTTTTTGTCTCAACTTTATTTTGACATTACCTAACCATAGGAATTAATTTGGGTATTTTAGGATTAATAAAAAATAGTTTTAAGCAGAATTTTGTTAATCCTAATTAATTAACTAGCTACTGTTTTCCTATTATTTTAATTAGTAAATCAATTTATTTTTCACATGTGATTGATTATTTTAGGATAGTTTCTGTCACTTTATAGGATGAACTTTTATTTATAATAAATAAAACTTTTATTTTATTTTCTTAATAGAAATTGGATTAGGCCTAATAGGAGTTTTATAATAGCTTTTAAATTGATTCTTTTTGCTCCTAGTTGCTTAATTCATTCTTTTCTGTTAAGTTAAGAAAAACCAATGATTAGATTATGTTAGAAAATTTTTTGTTATGTAAAACTATTTTAGTTGTTGCTTGAAATAGGAAAAACTTTGAGTTGGATTTCTTCGAGTTTTCCTTTGGGTTTTGATTCGTTTGTTTTGGTGTGTTATGTTACTATGCTATTGTGTTAAGTGATCATGTGCTATGTGCTTATTATGGTTATTGTTTGCCTCGCTAGAATTTCCGGAGTGCGAAGTTTGCTACCACGAGTCCCTAGTTTTCGAAGATCGTCAGCAAGGCAAGTTCACTTTGACCATGCTTTCATACCTATGTTTTATTGCATTTAGTGGCATCTCTGCAACCACCCCTCAGTAGTGTTATTGAATCCTTGTAGTTGAGTAGTATGCATGAGGTAGGAACCCATCACCCTGTTACCAAGCCCGGGACGTTATTTATTTTTGCTACGCTATAGTAGACGGGGTTTGGTATGAGTGCTCAGGAGTGGTGTGAGAATGGAGGATCTACGTCAATGACGACAACTCCATGATGGAATCTGCAAGGACTGCATCTTCGAAGCCTCAAGACTTCAAGACTCGAGACAAGAATTCAATACACACTACTGGGTGAAGGATGGTTGACGGGCACCCTGGAGAAACCAGTGGTTGGCCGGGATGCATGGAGAAGCGCCATGACATCTTGCGGAAAGCTTCACCCAGACTCAAAGAGACGGAAGAATACTTCATGCCGGAAGCTTACGTGCAACCGCAAGTCATTATGGGCTTTGGCTTGGTTGACCTTAGTTGTGACTCTGGCTGGGGCGGTACTAGCAGATGTAGAACTACGGTAGGGTGGGATGAGTACGGACGGTGGTCGAGGAACTCTTTGGAAGACCATGTTTCGGTCATCTTGTTCTCAAACACTCTGAAGTGCGAGAACGTAAAGAGAGGGATCGAATCTTGCGGGTAAAGTGTACAAACCTCTGCAGAGGGTTTAAACCTAATCGATTAGCCGTGTCCCCGGTTACGGACAATTTGAGCATCTGGACTTGGATAATCTCGGAACTCTCAACACCGGATTGATAACTTAATTGTGGGCAACATATGATGATTTTGGGCTATGAGACATCGGTTGGCGGAACCATGTCATGATAGAAAACTCCATAGTACAGACTTCATTTATTCTTTGAGGTAGGGAAAATAAAACCAGCTTTTATGCAAACAAAAAAACTCAGATACAGAGCCATAAAGCCATATTGCATATAGTATAGTTTTATCATCTGTTTTCTCATATTGTGATCTTGCCGGTACATTCAATGTACTGACCTACACGGCTGCAACGTATCATGTTGCAGATATTTCCTCGACGAGTAAGAGTTACGATACAGGGTACGGTCTACACTCAACCTGCCGATGGCGTTGATGGGACTCCACACCCGTTTGTTTGTTTCCGCTGAGAATTATGAGGTATATATCATTTTACGTTATTTATACATGTGATTGCACTTTGATATATATACATTGATGTACTGTGTGTGCCAGCATATTGATCCAGGGATGGCACAGATACACAGAGGCTTGACCGTCTGAGGTCGGGTCGCTACACGGCCTTAACAAAATCACCCGCCAAGCGACCCAAACCCGGACCAGGTCGGCACCATCTAAGCCGTTTCCCAAAAGAGCTTTGATTTTGATAATGGTGGGAGCAAGTGGCAGACGCTCAACAGCAATCAGTTTATCCGGCAGCGGGTGGTTGGATTCAAGGCGCAAGGCGCGAAAGCCGGGCAGAGGATTTTCGTCAGCCGGAGAAGTATCCTCGCAGTAGAACCATGTCTGATTCCAATCCTTTGGATGACTCGGCTGTTTAGCATAAGGAAAAAGGAAATCTCTCCGCCGCTGAATCGAGATGCCACCAAGTTCCAGACTCGGCCCGTTGGCGCGTTCGTTCTGCCGGTTTAAGTAAAACAATTCCCTGAATAAAAGTATGCTAGGTTCTTCTCCAAGGTACACCTTGCAGAAAACTTGAAAGTTGCAAATATTTGACACGGAATTGGGCCTGATGTCCTGAGGTCTGAGATCGAAGAAATGCAAAACATCCCTGAAGAATTTTGAACCGGGTGGAGCGAAGCCCCGGTTCATGTGATCAGTAAAAACGATCACCTCTCCCTCTTTGGGTTGAGGCCTCTCCTCTGACGGGTTAGGAGCACGATAAGACATGACTTCTCTCTTGGGCAGGTGGTCGGATTTCACACAGTCTGACAAGGTGCTTTCTGTGACAGTGGATTTGACCCAGTTGCAGGTCACAGGAGCTTTGGGGGCCTTGGGTGCCATCATGTAAATTGAAGCCTATGACAAAATAAGAAGTTCCGGTTCAAATTTAACCCGGAGGAAAGCATTTAAAAGTTTATTCAAATGGCGGCTTAAGAAGGGGCCTAATGACATATGGGTAACTATGCAGTAATATTTAAACTGTTACAGGTATCAAAGGCACTTAAATTTTCTTAAGTCGCCAGAACAAGCGAGGTTGACAACCGGTGTTGTCTTAAACCGGCCGTATGGGCTACCATGGCTAAACAGATTCAACAGCTGCAGTTTTTGGCTAAGTGTGGAACAAACAGGTTTCACAATTTTCTGAAATTATTTTGGATCAAACGGTTGCTCTGAAAAGAAAAATTTCTAGACCTAAAACAGTGCAGAGAAGCTCATACACTTGAAGAGGGCTTCCGAACAAGGGAAATGAGATGTGTTTCTATGTAAGTTAAGCACAAACAATCACCGCAGCAGTTCTACGTTATTTTTACGATCTAACAGGGCATTGGAGGTAAAAACTATTGAGGGTTTGCAGTAGGCGGCGATGAACACCGACGAACTCAAAAAAGTTCCAATGCAGATCTAAGAAAGGGAAGGAGAGGAACTCATGGATGTGGACGAGCTGCGGAGATTAGCCGTCGATTTCTGGTCAGAGTCGGGTTGATGTAGCGGCCTGAGTCGATGAAGACGGGGAGTTCGACGGCGGCGGCGGCGGAGCTCGAGAGACGGGGAGGCAGCAAGAGGAAGAAGACGACTGGAAGAGGGGAGAATGGAAGACCTAGATCGTGCCTATTTATAAGGGAAGGCCGACTGAGACGGCACGAGAAACGAGGAGACCAAACATCATTATCCAGCGGCCCCGACGCCTCGGTTTTCGGAAGGGTCAGTAAAGGCAAAGATCTGTTGGAGGATACGACGGAGTAAAATATGAATTTAATTGAAGATGACGTCACGGCGGGTTAACACAGATCCAGAAGATGACGTCACGACGGGTTATGACCTTTTCGCAGGACTGAAGACAGAAGGACTGGTTGTCAAGGTATTTTAAGATTGACATGAACCGGTTCAAATCAATCTGGGGCCTAATGTTGGGGATATGACTATTTGTGTAAGCCGCCCAGGAGGGGCCGGGTTATGCAAAGAGAGACTCATCAGAAGAAGCCCAAGACCAAGCATGAAGATGGTAGTTCAATAAAGGGTCTAAGGCCCATTGGCGACTTAAGGCCGTGATAAACCGCCATAATGGCATGACTTGTATCATAAGGTAGATTTAACTAGTCACCGAGCCAGACACTGTTTATGAGCCGGCCGGGACTCTGTAAGCCGCAGGGCGTCAACCCGTGTATATAAGGGGACGACCCGCCGGCGGCTTAGGGCAAGAAACAACTCATCGAGAGCCGGGCATAGCATATCTCGCTCCCTGGTTATCGAAACACCAAGCAATATCAACCCAACTAGACGTAGGCCTTACCTTCACCGTAAGGGGCCGAACTAGTATAACCCTCTCGTGTCCTTTGTCCCGATTAACCCCTTTAAGCTTCCTAGTTGCGATGGCTCCATGATTAAGTCCTTGCAAGAGGAATCTGCCGTGACAATTCCACGACATGCTAAAGAGTTGATGTTGGACAAGGAAGACAACGTAATGGGTTATGTTTTCTTATATCTGAGATAAAGTATATTGTCATGGATCATCCAGCATGTTGAGCTTGCCTTTCCCCCTCATGCTAGCCAAATTCTCAGCACCAAGTAGAGATACTACTTGTGCTTCCAAAAACCCTTAAACCAGTTTTGCCATGAGAGTCCACCATATCTACCTATAGATTGAGTAAGATCCTTCAAGTAAGTTATCATCGGTGCAAGCAATAAAAATTGCTCTGTAAATATGTATGATTTATTGGTGTGGAGGAAATAAGCTTTATAAGATCTTGTGATGTGGAAGAAATAAAAGCGACGGACTGCATAATAAAGGTTCATATCACAAGTGGCAATATAAAGTGACGTTCTTTCGCATTAAGATTTTGTGCATCCAACTATAAAAGCGCATGGCAACCTCTGCTTCCCTCTGCAAAGGGCCTATCTGTTACTATCATCTTCTACCTTATGCAAGAGTCATGGTGATCTTCACCTTTCCTTTTTATTTTATCCTTTGGCAAGCACAGGGTGTTGGAAAGATCCTGATATATATATCTAATTGGATGTAAGTCAGCATGAGTTATTATTGTTGACATTACTATTGAGGTAAAAGGTTGGGAGGCGAAACTATAAGCCCCTATCTTTCTCTGTGTCCGGCAAAAACTTTGTAACCACAAGTATTGCATGAGTGTTAGCAATTATGAAAGACTAAATGATAGTTGAGTATGTGGACTTGCTAGAAAGCTCTGACATACTCTTTCTAATGTTATGATAAATTGCAATTGCTTCAATGACTGAGATTATAGTTTATTAGTTCTCAATAAAGTTTATGATTTGTACTTTTGCATTGTGAATAGATTATTACTTGAGCATAAGAAATCATATGACAATATCTATATATGATGCTGTTATGAAAATAATCATGATGCCCTCATGTCCATATTTTATTTTTATCGACACCTCTACCTCTAAACATGTGGACATATTTATCGTTATCGGCTTCCGCTTGAGGACAAGCGAGGTCTAAGCTTGGGGGAGTTGATACGTCCATTTTGCATCATGCTTTTATATTGATATTTATCGCATTATGGGCTGTTATTACACGTTATGTCACAATACTTATGCCTATTCTCTCTTATTTTACAAGGTTTACATAAGGAGGAGAATGCCTGGCATTTGGAATTTGAAATGAAAAGGAGAAAATATTAGAGACCTATTCGCACAACTCCAAAAGTCCTGAAACTCCACGAAAGTTATTTTGGAAATAATAAAATATATTGAGCGGAAGAAATGCATGAGGGGGACCCACTGGCCATGAGGGTGGGGCGCCCTACCCCAGCGCGCCCCGCCTCGTGGGCCCCTGTTGGCTCTCCGGTGGCCATCTTCGCTATATGAAGTCTTTCGTCAAGGAAATATCATAAGCAACCTTTCAGACGAGACTCACGCCACGAGGCGGAACCTCAGCGGAACCAATCTAGGGCTCCGCAGAGCTGTTCTGCCGGGGATACTTCCCATCGGGAGGGGGAAATCATCGCCATCGTCATCACCAACGCTCCTCTCATCGGGAGAGGGCAATATCCATCAACATCTTCACCAGCACCATCTCCTCTCAAAACCCTAGTTCATCTCTTGTATCCAATTCTTGTCTCCAAGTCCGGTATTGGTACTAGTAGGTTGCTAGTAGTGTTGATTACTCCTTGTAGTTGATGCTAGTTGGTTTATTTGGTGGAATATCATATGTTCAGATCCTATATGCATATTAATACCCCTCTGATTATGAACATGAATATGCTTTGTGAGTAGTTACGTTTGTTCCTGAGGACATGGGAGAAGTCTTGCTATTAGTAGTCATGTGAATTTGGTATTCGTTCGATATTTTGATGAGATGTATGTTGTCTAGCCTCTAGTGGTGTTATGTGAACGTCGACTACATAACACTTCACCATTATTTGGGTCTAGAGGAAGGCATTGGGAAGTAATAAGTAGATGATGGGTTGCTAGAGTGATGAGCTTAAACCCTAGTTTATGCATTGCTTCGTAAGGGCTGATTTGGATCCATATGTTTCATGCTATGGTTAGGTTTACCTTAATACTTTTGTTGTAGTTGCGGATGCTTGCAATAGAGGTTAATCATAAGTGGGATGCTTGTTCAAGTAAGAACAGCACCCAAGCACCGGTCCACCCACATATCAAATTATCAAAGTACCAAACGCGAATCATATGAACATGATGAAAACTGCTTGACGATAATTCCCATGTGTCCTCGGGAGCGCTTTTCTCCATATAAGAGTTTGTCCAGGCTTGTCCTTTGCTACAAAAAGGATTGGGCCACCTTGCTGCACTTTATTTACTTTTGTTACTTGTTGCTCGTTACAAATTATCCTATCAGAAAACTATCTGTTACCACTTATTTCAGTACTTGCAGAGAATACCTTGCTGAAAACCGCTTATCATTTCCTTCTGCTCCTCGTTGGGTTCGACACTCTTACTTACGAAAGGACTAAAATAGATCCCCTATACTTGTGGGTCATCACTTCCTCCTATATATACACATGTACGCCGAAAACATCCAGGAGCACCACGAAACCCTATTTCCACCGCCGCAACCTTCTGTACCCGTGAGATCCCATCTTGGGGCCTTTTTCGGCGCTCCGCCGGAGGGGGCATCGATCATGGAGGGATTCTACATCAACGCCATAGTCTTTCCGATGATGTGTGAGTTGTTTACCTCAGACCTTCGGGTCCGTAGTTATTAGCTAGATGGCTTCTTCTCTCTCTTTGCATCTCAATACAAAGTTCTCCTCGATCTTCTTGGAGATCTATTTTATGTAACTCTTTTTGCGGTGTGTTTGTCGAGATCCGATGAATTGTGGGTTTATGATCAAGATTATCTATGAAAAATATTTGTATCTCCTTGGAATTCTTTTATGTGGTTATCTTTGCAAGTCTCTTTGAATTATCAGTTTGGTTTGGCCTACTAGATTGATCTTTCTTGCAATGGGAGAAGTGCTTAGCTTTGAGTTCAATCTTGCGTTGCTCGATCCCAGTGACAGAAGGGGAAACAACATGTATTGTATTGTTGTCGTCGAGGATAAAAAGATGGGGTTTATATCATATTGCTTGAGTTTATCCCTCTACATCATGTCATCTTGCCTAATGCGTTACTCCGCTCTTATGAACTTAATACTCTAGATGCATGCTGGATAGCGGTCGATGTGTGGAGTAATAATAGTGGATGCAGAATCATTTCGGTCTACTTGTCACGGGCGTGATGCCTATATACATGATCATGCCTAGATATTCTCATAACTATGCACTTTTCTATCAATTGCTCGACAGTAACTTGTTCACCCACCGTAATACTTATGCTATCTTGAGAGAAGCCACTAGTGAAACCTATGGCCCCCGGGTCTATTCTCCATCATATCAATCTCCCGCAAACTAGCTATTTCTGTCGCCGTTTATTTTCCAATCTTTACTTTCATTATTTATCATAAAAATACCAAAAATATTATCTTATCATCTCTATCAGATCTCACTTTTGCATGTGGCCTTGAAGGGATTGACAACCCCTTTACCGCATTGGTTGCAAGGTTCTTATTTGTTTGTGTAGGTATGAGGGACTTGCGTGTGGCCTCCTATTAGATTGATACCTTGGTTCTCAAAAACTGAGGGAAATACTTACACTACTTTGCTACATCACCCTTTCCTCTTCAAGGGAAAACCAACGCATGCTCAAGAGGTAGCAAGAAGGATTTCTGGCGCCGTTGCCGGGGAGTCTACGCACAAGTCAAGACATACCAGGTACCCATCACAAAACTCTTATCCCTCGTATTACATTATTTGCCATTTGCCTCTCGTTTTCAGAATAATGGGTTAGGGTTTTTTCTTGAACAAAGTCTTATGACTTTTTGCCAAAAGAATGCTTATAATGATGAATTGGTTGTGCAATATAAGGGGCCAAAGGAGGAACCCATACCTCCCGAGCTTGATCTTGAGGACTTTTGTCCCATTAAATTTAGCCCTTTTGATTATTTTTGCTTGCCACAAAGGAAACTTGCTGCTGAATGTAGGGAATATGAGAGGAGTTTTCACGATTTACCTTATCATTATTATGATAATACCTAGATATATCCTTGCTTTTATGCCTAGATAGGGGCGTTAAACGATAGCGCTTGTTGGGAGGCAACCCAATTTTATTTTTGTTTCTTGCTTTTTGGTTTTGTTTAGTAATAAATCTTTGATCTAGCCTCTGGTTAGATGTGGTTTTATGTTTTAATAAGTGTTTGTGCCAAGGAAAACCTATAGGATCTTCTTGGATGATAGTTATTTGATCTTGCTGAAAAAATCAGAAACTTTCTGCTCACGAAAACAATTGTTAAAAATCACCAGAATGTGATAAAATACTGATTCTAATTGCAGTAGATCAATAAGCAAATTATCGAGGTCTTCCTATTTTGGTAGAATTTTTGAGTTACATAAAGTTTGAGTTAGATACAGATTACTACTGACTGTTCTGTTTTGTCAGATTCTGTTTATCGTGTGTTGTTTGCTTATTTTGATGAATCTATGGCTAGTATCGGAGGTTATGAACCATAGAGAAGTTGGAATGCAGTAGGTTTAACACCAATATAAATAAAGAATGAGTTCATTACAGTACCTTAAGGTGGTGGTTTGTTTTATTTGGCTAACGGAGCTCATGAGATTTTCTGTTGAGTTTTGTGTTGTGAAGTTTTTAAGTTTTTGGGTAAAGATTTGATGGATTATGGAACAAGGAGTGGCAAGAGCCTAAGATTGGGGATGCCCAAGGCACCCCAAGGTAAAATCCAAGGACAACCAAAAGCCTAAGCTTTGTGATACCCCGTAAGGCATCCCCTGTTTTGTCTTCGTCCATCGGTAACTTTACTTGATGCTATATTTTTATTCACCACGTGATATGTGTTTTGCTTGGAGCGTTGTCGGGGAAGCTGATCGTGTCCCACGAACACCTATGGGACCTGGCGGACCGAGTCCCTTGTGGTTCGGAGGGGGGCGGAGATTGCACAAAGAGCAGATCGAAGCAATGCACACGAGCAGTTTTACCCAGCTTCGGAGCTCTCCGGAGAGATAATACTCCTACTGCTGCTTGGTTGATTGTATTGTCTTGTGTTCTTGCTAGGGAGCAATGAGAGCTACAAAACCTAGCCTGAGTGTCTCTAGTCTTGTATGTGTCGAATGAACCGAGCGGGCGAACCCTTTCTCGTTGCACACGGGCCTCCTTTTATAGGCTCAAGGGGTCACCACAGTGGCAACGAGAGCGAGGGCAAAATGGTAAAACAGTAGTTGGTACACCGACTTGTGCGAGGTAACGAGTGCATATACCTAACTCGACAGCAAGGGACAAGATCAATAAATGCCGTCCCAATCGCCTAAACAAAGGCAACAGGGACCATCAAGTGCACCACCGTTTGCCACGATGGTAGGCTCGTCAGCGCCGCTTATCGCTGCTCCCCGCTGGTTGCACAGCCCTTCGTCACGCGTGCCTGGAGTGGCCCCATGGCGACACGTTGGTGGATGAGCTGGAGCGGAGATGAAGAGAGTTGCTTGCCGCGGCAAGCGCCTTGCCGCACCCGGGAGTTTGTCGCTCACCGAGCCTTCCCGGCAAGCTCCTCTTGCCGGGGTCTTGTTTCCTTCGTGCCTTGGGTGGCCTTCCCGGCAAGCTCCTCTTGCCGGGGCCATGAGTACTTTGTTCTTGGATGGCTCCAAAGGAGCCGCGGAGGACCTTGGCGGTCACTAGGCCAGCCCTCGCATGAGGTGTTTGATTGCCCGTGCACGAGTTCGGGATACTAGGGTACCCCTACTCTAGTACACCGACAAGCGTCTTGTATGATTTGAGTATTTGATTTTAGTTTACCACAATCATCCTTGTTGTACACACCTTTTGGGAGAGACACACATGAATCGGAATTTATTAGAATAATCTATGTGCTTCACTTATATCTTTTGAGCTAGATAATTTTGCTCTGGTGCTTCACTTATATCTTTTAGAGCACGGTGGTGGTTTTATTTTATAGAAATTGTTGATCTCTCATGCTTCATTTATATTATTTTAAGATTCTTTTAGAACAGCATGGTAATTTGCTTTGGCTATAAAATTAGTCCTAATATGATAGGCATCCAAGATGGATATAATAAAAACTTTCATATAAGTGCATTGAATACTATGAGAAGTTTGATACTTGATGATTGTTTTGAGATATGGAGATAGTGATATTAAAGTTGTGCTAGTTGAGTAGTTGTGAATTTGAGAAATACTTGTGTTGAAGTTTGCAAGTCCCGTTGCATGCATGTATGGTAAACGTTGTGTAGCAAATTTGAAACATGAGGTGTTCTTTGATTGTCTTCCTTATGAGTGGTGGTCGGGGACGAGCGATGGTCTTTTCCTACCAATATATCCCCCTAGGAGCATGCGCATAGTGCTTGGTTTTTGATGACTTGTAGATTTTTGCAATAAGTATGTGAGTTCTTTATGACTAATGTTGAGTCCATGGATTATACGCACTCTCACCTTTCCATCATTGCTAGCCTCTTCGTTACCGTGCATTGCCCTTTCTCACCTTGAGAGTTGGTGCAAACTTCACCGCTGCATCCAAACCCCGTGATATGATACGCTCTATCACACATAAACCTCCTTATATCTTCCTCAAAACAGCCACCATACCTACCTATTATGGCATTTCCATAGCCATTCCGAGATATATTGCCATGCAACTTTCCACCGTTCCGTTTATTATGACGCGCTTCATCATTGTCATATTGCCTTGCATGATCATGTAGTTGACATCGTATTTGTAGCAAAGCCACCATGCATATTATTCATACATGTCACTCTTGATTCATTGCTCATCTCGGTACACCGCCGGCGGCATTCATATAGAGTCATATTTTGTTCTAGTATCGAGTTGTAATCATTGAGTTATAAATAAATAGAAGTGTGATGATCATCATTAATAGAGCATTGTCCCCCAAAAAAAGAGTAAAAGGCCAAAAATAAAAAAAAGAAGGCCCAAAAAAAGGGGCAATGCTACTATCCTTTTTTTTCCACACTTATGCTTCAAAGTAGCACCATGATCTTTATGATAGAGAGTCTCTTGCTTTGTCATTTTCATATACTAGTGGGAATTTTTCATTATAGAACTTGGCTTGTATATTCCAACAATGGGCTTCCTCAAATGCCCTAGGTCTTCGTGAGTGCTACGACTTGAGCTTGCGTTGGTTTTCCCCGAAGAGGAGAGGATGATGCAGCACATTAGCGTAAGTATTTCCCTCAGTTTTTGAGAACCAAGGTATCAATCCAGTAGGAGGCCACGCACAAGTCCCTCGTACCTGCACAAAACGATAGCTACTCGCAACCAACGCAATTAGGGGTTGTCAATCCCTTTGCGGTCACTTACCAGAGTGAGATCTGATAGAGATAATATTTTTGGTATTTTTTGTATAAAGATGCAAAGTGAAAAGTAAAAAAGCAAAGTAAAAAACAAAGCAAGTATAAAAGTGATGGAGATTGATATGATGAGAATAGACCCGGGGGCCATAGGTTTCACTAGTGGCTTCTCTCATGAGCATAAGTATTCTACGGTGGGTGAACAAATTACTGTTGAGCAATTGACAGAATTAAGCATAGTTATGAGGTTATCTAGGTATGATCATGTATATAGGCATCACGTCCGAGACAAGTAGACCAAACGATTCTCGCATCTACTAATATTACTCCACTCATCGACCGCTATCCAAGCATGCATCTAGAGTATTAAGTTAAAAACAGAGTAACGCATTAAGCAAGATGACATGATGTAGAGGAATAAATTCATGCAATATGATAAATACCCCATCTTGTTATCCTCGATGGCAACAATACAATACGTGCCTTGCAACCCTTTACATCCTTTGGGTAAGGACACCGCAAGATTGAACCCAAAGCCATGCACTTCTCCCATTGCAAGAACTACCAATCTAGTTGGCCAAACCAAACGGATAATTTGAAGAGACTTGCAAAGATAACTCAATCATACATAAAAGAATTCAGAGAAGATTCAAATATTATTCATAGATAAGCTGGATCATAAACCCACAATTCATCGGTCTCAACAAACACACCGCAAAAAGAAGATTACATCGAATAGATCTCCACGAGAGAGGGGGAGAACATTGTATTGAGATCCAAAAAGAGAGAAGAAGCCATCTAGCTACTAGCTATGGACCCGAAGGTCTGAAGTAAACTACTCACACTTCATCGGAGAGGCTATGGTGTTGATGTGGAAGCCCTCCGTGGTGGATGCCCCCTCCGGCGGAGCTCCGGAACAGGCCCCAAGTGAAGGAAATATGCCCTAGAGGCAATAATAATGTTATTATTTATTTCCTTATATCATGATAAATGTTTATTATTCATGCTAGAATTGTATTAACCGGAAACATAATACATGTGTGA
The DNA here is from genome assembly GCA_021605205.1 of Aegilops longissima. Lineage (NCBI taxonomy): Eukaryota > Viridiplantae > Streptophyta > Magnoliopsida > Poales > Poaceae > Aegilops > Aegilops longissima. Next base: position 142,680,336 of record CM038679.1, read on the forward strand.
ATACATAAACCTACAGAGTGTCACTAGTATGCCTCTACTTGACTAGCTCGTTAATCAAAGATGGTTATGTTTCCTAACCATGAACAAGGAGTTGTTATTTGATTAACGGGATCACATCATTGGTTGAATGATCTGATTGACATGACCCATTCCATTAGCATAGCACCTGATCGTATAGTTTGTTGCTAGTGCTTTTCTTCATGACTTATACATGTTCCTATGACTATGAGATTATGCAACTCCGTTTGCCGAGGAACACTTTTGGTGCTACCAAACGTCACAACGAACTGGGTGATTATAAAGGTACATTACAGGTGTCTCCGAAGGTACATGTTGGGTTGGCATATTTCGAGATTAGGATTTGTCCTCCGATTGTCGGAGAGGTATCTCTGGGCCCTCTCGGTAATGCACATCACATAAGCCTTGCAAGCATTGCAACTAAATGTGTTAGTTGTGAGATGATGTATTACGGAACGAGAAAAGAGACTTGCCAGTAACGAGATTGAACTAGGTATTGGATACCGACGATCGAATCTCGGGCAAGTAACATACCGATGACAAAGGGAATAACGTATGTTGTTATGCGGTCTGACCGATAAAGATCTTCAGAGAATATGTAGGAACCAATATGGGCATCCAGGTTCCGCTATTGGTTATTGACCGAGAATAGTTCTAGGTCATGTCTACATAGTTCTCGAACCCGTAGGGTCCGCACGCTTAAGGTTTCGATGACGGTTATATTATGAGTTTATGAGTTTTGATGTACCGAAGGAGTTCGAGTCCCGGATGAGATCGGGGACATGACGAGGAGTCTCGAAATGGTCGAGACGTAAAGATCGATATATTGGACGACTATATTCGGAGTTCGGAAAGGTTCGAATGATTCGGTATTTTTCGAGTACCGGGAGTTACGGGATTACGGAGAAGTAATGGGCCTTGATGGGCTTTAGTGGGAAGAGGAAAAAAAGGCTGCTGCCCCCTCCCCTCTAGTCCGAATTGGACTAGGGAAAGGGGCGGACACCTCTCCTTCTCCTCCTATTCCTTCTCCCTTCCTCCCTTTTGATGGACTCCTACTAGGACTTGGAGTCCTAGTAGGAATCCATATCCTGGCCGCACCTTTGCCTTGGCGGCCTCCTCCTCCTCCATCCTTTATATCTGAGGGCAGGGGCACCCCATAGACACACAAGTTGATCTACGGATCTTGCCTTAGCCGTGCAGCGGTGCCCCTTCCACCATATTCCACTTGGTCATATCGTCGCGGAGCTTAGGAGAAGCCTGCGCGGAGAAGTCATATCGTCGCGGAGCTTAGGTGAAGCCCTGCGTCGGTGGAGCATCAACATCGTCACCACGCCGTCGTCTTGTGGAACTCATCCCGACACTTTGCTGGATCGAGTCCGGGATCGCCATCGAGCTGAGCGTGTGCAGAACTCGGAGGTGCCGACGTTCGGTGCTTGGATCGGTCGGATCGTGGAGACGACGACTACATCAACGCGTTGTTATAACGCTTCGCTTTCGGTCTCGAGGGTGCGTGGACGGACCTCTCCCTCTCGTTGCTATGCCATCACCATGGTCTTGTGTGATCGAGGAAAATTTTTGAAATTACTACGTTCCCCTTCAGTGGCATCCGAGCCTGGTTTTATGCGTTGATGTCATGTGCACGAGTAGAACACAAGTGAGTTGTGGACGATACAAGTCATACTGCCTACCAGCATGTCATATTTTGGTTCAGCGGTATTGTGAGATGAAGCGGCCGGACCGACATTACGCAGACGCTTACGCGAGACTGGTTTCACCGCTCCGAGCACTCGTTGCTTAAAGGTGACCGGCGGGTGTCTGCTCTCTCACTTTAGTTGAATCGAGTGTGGCTCGCCCGGTCCTTGAGAAGGTTAAACGGAGTCTATTTGACGAAGTATCGTTGTGGTTTTGATGCGTAGGTAAGAACGGTTCTTGCTCACCCGTAGCAGCCACGTAAAACTTGCAACAACAAAGTAGAGGACGTCTAACTTGTTTTTGCAGGGCATGTTGTGATGTGATATGGTCAAGGCGTGATGCTATATTTTATTGTATGAGATGATCATGTTTTGTAACCGAGTTATCGGCAATGGCAGGAGCCATATGGTTGTCGCTTTATTGTATGAAATGCAACGCCATGTAATTGCTTTACTTTATCACTAAGGAGTAGCGATAGTCGTAGAAGCAATAGTTGGCGAGACGACAACGATGCTACGATGGAGATCAAGGTGTCGCTACCGGTGGCGATGGTGATCATGGCGGTGCTTGGCGATGGAGATCACAAGCACAAGATGATGATGGCCATATCATATCACTTATATTGATTGCATGTGATGTTTATCCTTTATGCATCTTATCTTGCTTTGATTGACGGTAGCATTATAAGATGATCTCTCACTAAAATTATCAAGAAGTGTTCTCCCGAGTATGCACCGTTGCGAAAGTTCTTCGTCTTTGAGACACCACGTGATGATCGGGTGTGATAAGCTCTACGTTCAAATACAACGGGTGCAAAACAGTTGCGCACGCGAATACTCGAGTTAAACTTGACGAGCCTAGCATATAAAGATATGGCCTCGAACACGGAGACCGAAGGTCGGCGTGAATCATATAGTAGATATGATCAACATAGTGATGTTCACCATTGAAACTACTCCATCTCACGTGATGATCGGACATGGTTTAGTTGATTTGGATCACGTGATCACTTAGATGACTAGAGAGATGTCTGTCTAAGTGGGAGTTTTTAATATGATTAATTGAACTTTAATTTATCATGAACTTAGTCCTGGTAGTATTTTGCAAATTATGTTGTAGATCAATAGCTCGCGTTGTTGCTTCCCTATGTTTTTATATGTGTTCCTAGAAAATTGTATTGAAAGATGTTAGTAGCAATGATGCGGATTGGATCCGTGATCTGAGGTTTATCCTCATTGCTGCTTGAAGAATTATGTCCTTAATGCACCGCTAGGTGACAGACCTATTGCAGGAGCAGATGCGAGACGTTATGAGCGTTTGGCTAGCTCAATATGAGCAGATCTGAGACGTTATGAGCGTTTGGCTAGCTCAATATGATGACTACTTGATAGTTTAGTGCACCATGCTTAACGGCTTAGAATCGGGACTTCAAAGGCGTTTTGAACGTCATGGACCATATGAGATGTTCCAGAATTGAAGTTAATATTTGAAGCAAATACCGAGTTGAGAGATATGAAGTCTCCAACAAGTTCTATAGCTAAAAGATGGAGGAGAATCGCTCAACTAGTGAGCATGTGCTCAGATTATGCGAGTACTTCAATCGCTTGAATCAAGTGGGAGTTAATCTTCCAGATAAGATAGTGATTGATGAATTCTCTAGTCACCATCACTAAGTTAGTAGAACTTCGTGATGAACTATAGTATGCAAGGGATGACGAAAAAGATTCTCGAGCTCTTCGCGATGCTAAAATCGCGAAGGTAGAAATCAAGAAAAACATCAAGTGTTGATGGTTGACAAGACCACTAGTCTCAAGGAAAATGGCAAAGGGAAGAAGAAGGGAAACTTCAAAAGGAATGGCAAGCAAGTTGCTGCTCGAGTGAAGAAGCCCAAGTCTAGACCTAAGCATGAGGCTGAGTACTTTTGCTGCAATAGAACTGGTCTTTGGAAGCGAACTACCCTGAATATTTGGTGGATAAGAAGGATGGCAAAGTAAACAAGGTTATATTTGATATACAGGTTATTGATGTGTGCCTTACTAGTGTTTATAGTAGCCCCGAGTATTTGATACTCGTTAGGTTGCTAAGATTAGTAACTCAAACAGGAGTTGAGAATAAGCAGAGACTAGTTGAAGGGAAGTGACGATGAGTGTTGGAAGTAGTTCCAAGATTGATATGATCATCATCGCACACTCCCTATACTTTCGGGATTAGTGTGGAACCTAAATAAGTGTTATTTGGTGTTGAGCATAAATATGATTTGATCATGTTTATTGCAATACTGTTATTCATTTAAGTAAGAGAATAAATTGTTGTTCATTTACATGAATAAAACCTTATATGGTTACACACCCAATGAAAATGGTTCATTGGATCTCGATCATAGTGATACACATATTCATAACATTGAAACCAAAAGATGCAAAGTTAATAATGATAGTGCAACTTATTTGTGGTACTTGCCGTTTAGGTCATATTGGTGTAAAGCGCATGAAGAAAAACTCCATCTTGATGGACTTTTGGAATCACTTGATTATGAATCATTTGATGCTTGCGAACCGTGCCTTTTGGGCAAGATGACTAAAACTCCGTTCTCCGAACAATGGAACAAGCTCTTGACTTATTGGGAATAATACATACCGATGTATGCGATCCAATGAGTGTTGATGCTCGTGGCAAGTATCGTTATTTTCGACCTTCACAAGATGATTTGAGAAGATATGGGTATATCTACTTGATGAAACATAAGTCTGAAATAGTTGAAAGGTTCAAAGAATTTCAGAGTGAAGTGGAAAATCATCGCAACAAGAAAATAAAGTTTCTGCGATCTGATCGTGGAGAGCGAATATTTGAGTTACGAGTTTGGTCTTCAATGAAAACAATGTGGAATAGTTTCACAGCTCACGCCACCGGAACACCACAAGCGTTATGGTGTGTCCGAGCGTCAGAATCGTATTTTATTTTGATATGGTGCGATCTATAGCGTATCTTACCGATTTACCACTATCGCTTTGGGGTTATGCATTAGAGACAGCTGCATTCACGTTTAATAGGGCAACCATCTAAATCCGTTGAGATGACACCGTATGAACTATGGTTTAGCAGTAAACCTAAGCTGTCGTTTCTTAAAGTTTGGAGTTGTGATAAGCTCGAACCCAAATCGGAGAAATGCGTCTTCATAGAATACCCAAAGGCAACTATTGGGTACACCTTCTATCACAGATCCGAAGGCAAGTTTTTCGTTGCTAAGATGGATCCTTTCTAGAGAAGAAGTTTCTCTCGAAAGAAGTGAGTGGGAGGAAAGTAGAACTTGATAAGGTAATTGTACCTTCTCCCTTATTGGAAAGTAGTTCATCACAGAAATCAGTTCCAGTGATTCCTACACCAATTAGTGAGGAAGTTAATGATGATGATCATGAAACTTCAGATCAAGTTGCTACCAAACCTCGTAGGTCTTCAGAGTAAGATCCGCACTGTGAGTGGTACGGTAATCCTATTCTAAAAGTCATGTTACTAGACCATGATGAACCTACGAACTATGAGGAAGCGATGATGAGCCCAGATTCGCGAAATGGTTTGAGACCATGAAATCTGAGATGGGATCCATGTATGAGAACAAAGTATGGACTTTGGTTGACTTGCCGATGATCGGCAAGCCATTGAGAATAAATGGATCTTCAAGAGGAAGACGGACACCGATAGTAGTGTTACTATCTACAAAGCTCGACTTGTCGCAAAAAGGTTTTGACAAGTTCAAGGTGTTGACTACAATGAGATTTTCTCAATTGTAGCGATGCTTAAGTCTGTCTCGAATCATGTTAGCAATTGCCACATTTTATGAAATCGGCAAATGGATGTCAAAACTACATTCTTTAATGGATTTATTAAAGAAGAGTTGTATATGATGCAACCAGAAGGTTTTGTCAATCCTAAAGGAGCTAACAAAATGTGCAAGCTCCAGCGATCCATCTATGGACTGGTGCAAGCATCTCGGAGTTGGAATAAACGCTTTGATAGTGTGATCAAAGCATATGGTTTTATCTGAGACTTTTGGAGAAGCCTGTATTTACAAGAAAGTGAGTGGGAGCACTACAAGCATTTCGATAAGTATATGTGAATGACATATTGTTGATCGAAATAATGTAGAATTATTCGCAAAGCATAAAGGAGTGTTTGAAAGGAGTTTTTCAAAGAAAGACCTCGGTGAAGCTGCTTATATATTGAGCATCAAGATCTATAGAGATAGATCAAGACGCTTGATAAAGTTTTTCAATGAATACATATCTTGACAAGATTTTGAAGTAGTTCAAAATGGAACAGTCAAAGAAAGAGTTCTTGCCTGTGTTACAAGGTGTGAGATTGAGTAAGACTCAAAACCCGACCACGGCAGAAGATAGAAAGAGAATGAAAGTCATTCCCTATGCATCAGCCATAGGTTCTATAAAGTATGTCATGTTGTGTACCAGATCTATTGCATACCCTACCACTAAGATTGGCAAGGAGTGCAATAGAGATCTAGGAGTAGATCAATGGACAGCGGTCAAAATTATCCTTAGTAGAATAAGGATATGTTTCTCGATTATGGAAGTGAAAAAGGTTAGCCGTAAAAGGTTACGTCGATGCAAGTTTTAACACTAATCTAGATGACTCGAGTCTCAATCTAGATACATATTGAAAGTGGGAGCAATTAGCTAGAGTAGCTCCGTGCGAGCATTGTAGACATAGAAATTTGCAAAATACTTACGGCTCTGAATGTGACAGACCGTTGACTATAATTATCTCACAAGCAAAACATGATCACACCTTAGTACTCTTTGGGTGTTAATCACATAGCGATGTGAACTAGATTACTGACTCTAGTAAACCCTTTGGGTGTTGGTCACATGTCGATGTGAACTATGGGTGTTAACCACATATAGATGTGAACTATTGATGTTAAATCATATGGCGATGTGAACTAGATTATTGACTCTAGTGCAAGTGGGAGACTGAAGGAAATATGCCCTAGAGGCAATAATAATGTTATTATTTATTTCCTTATATCATGATAAATGTTTATTATTCATGCTAGAATTGTATTAACCGGAAACATAATACATGTGTGAATACATAAACCTACAGAGTGTCACTAGTATGCCTCTACTTGACTAGCTCGTTAATCAAAGATGGTTATGTTTCCTAACCATGAACAAGGAGTTGTTATTTGATTAACGGGATCACATCATTGGTTGAATGATCTGATTGACATGACCCATTCCATTAGCATAGCACCTGATCGTATAGTTTGTTGCTAGTGCTTTTCTTCATGACTTATACATGTTCCTATGACTATGAGATTATGCAACTCCCGTTTGCCGAGGAACACTTTGGGTGCTACCAAACGTCACAACGAATCGGGTGATTATAAAGGTACATTACAGGTGTCTCCGAAGGTACATGTTGGGTTGGCATATTTCGAGATTAGGATTTGTCACTCCGATTGTCGGAGAGGTATCTCTGGGCCCTCTCGGTAATGCACATCACATAAGCCTTGCAAGCATTGCAACTAAATGTGTTAGTTGTGAGATGATGTATTACGGAACGAGAAAAGAGACTTGCCAGTAACGAGATTGAACTAGGTATTGGATACCGACGATCGAATCTCGGGCAAGTAACATACCGATGACAAAGGGAATAACGTATGTTGTTATGCGGTCTGACCGATAAAGATCTTCGTAGAATATGTAGGAACCAATATGGGCATCCAGGTTCCGCTATTGGTTATTGACCGAGAATAGTTCTAGGTCATGTCTACATAGTTCTCGAACCCGTAGGGTCCGCACGCTTAAGGTTTCGATGATGAGTTATATTATGAGTTTATGAGTTTTGATGTACGAAGGAGTTCGAGTCCCGGATGAGATCGGGGACATGACGAGGAGTCTCGAAATGGTCGAGACGTAAAGATCGATATATTGGACGACTATATTCGGAGTTCGGAAAGGTTCGAATGATTGGGTATTTTTCGAGTACCGGGAGTTACGGGATTACGGAGAAGTAATGGGCCTTGATGGGCTTTAGTGGGAAGAGGAAAAAAAGGCTGCTGCGCCCCCTCCCTCTAGTCCGAATTGGACTAGGGAAAAGGGGCGGACACCTCTCCTTCTCCTCCTATTCCTTCTCCCTTCCTCCCTTTTGATGGACTCCTACTAGGACTTGGAGTCCTAGTAGGAATCCATATCCTGGCCGCACCTTTGCCTTGGCGGCCTCCTCCTCCTCCATCCTTTATATACAGGGCAGGGGCACCCCATAGACACACAAGTTGATCTACGGATCTTGCCTTAGCCGTGCGGTGCCCCTTCCACCATATTCCACTTGGTCATATCGTCATGAGCTTAGGAGAAGCCTGCGCCGGAGAAGTCATATCGTCGCGGAGCTTAGGTGAAGCCCTGCGTCGGTGGAGCATCAACATCGTCACCACGCCGTCGTCTTGACGGAACTCATCCCGACACTTTGCTGGATCGAGTCCGGGATCGTCATCGAGCTGAACGTGTGCAGAACTCGGAGGTGCCGTGACGTTCGGTGCTTGGATCGGTCGGATCGTGGAGACGTACGACTACATCAACCGCGTTGTTATAACGCTTCCGCTTTCGGTCTACGAGGGTACGTGGACGGACACTCTCCCCTCTCGTTGCTATGCCATCACCATGGTCTTGTGTGATCGTAGGAAAATTTTTGAAATTACTACGTTCCCCTTCACCAAGATGGGATCTCGTGGATACAGGAAGTTGCGGCGGTGGAATTAGGTTTTTGGCTCCTGTTCTGATCGTTTGGGGGTACGTAGGTATATATAGGAGGAAGGAGTACGTCGGTGGAGCTTCGAGGGGCCCACGAGGCAGGGGGCGCGCCCTGGGGGGGGCGCCCTCCACCCTCGTGACCGCCTCTCTGGTTCCTTGGCGTAGGGTCCATGTCTGCTGGATCACGTTCGGTGATAAAATCACGTTTCCGAAGGTTTCATTCCGTTTGGACTCCGTTTGATATTCTGTTTCTTCGAAATACTGAAAAAGGCAAAAAACAGCAATTCTGGGCTGGGCCTCCGGTTAATAGGTTAGTCCCAAAAGTAATATAAAAGTGGAAAATAAAGCCCAATATAGTCCAAAACAATAGATAAAGTAGCATGGAGCAATCAAAAATTATAGATATGTTGGAGACGTATCAGTGAGCAAGCAAGTTGGATGCACACCCACTTAGTTTCTTTTGTTGAGCTTTCATACATTTATAGCTCTAGTGCATCTGTTGCATGGCAATCCCTTGTCCTTGCATTGACATCAATTGAAGGGCATCTCCCTAGCCCATTGATTAGCCGCGTCAATGTGAGACTTTCTCCTTTTTTTGTCTTCTCCACATAACCCCCATCATTATATTCTACTCCACCCATAGTGCTATATCCATGGCTCACGCTCATGTATTGCGTGAAAGTTGAAAAAAGTTTGAGATTACTAAAGTATGAAACAATTGCTTGGCTTGTAATCGGGGTTGTGCATGATGAGAGCATTCTTGTGTGACGAAAATGGAGCATGACCAAACTATATGATTTTGCAGGGATGACCTTTCTTTGGCCATGTTATTTTGAGAAGACATAATTGCTTAGTTAGTATGCTTGAAGTATTATTATTTTTATGTTAATATTCAACTTTTATCTTGAATCTTTCGGATCTGAACATTCATGCCACAATAAAGAAAATTACATTGAAGAATATGCTAGGTAGCATTCTACAACAAAAATTCTTTTTTTTATCTTTTAACTACTCGAGGACGAGCAGGAATTAAGCTTGGGGATGCTTGATACGTCTTCAACGTATCTATAATATTATTGTTCCATGCTATTATATTATCTGTTTTGGATGTTTAATGGGCTTTATTATACACTATTATATTATTTTTGGGACTAACCTATCAACCGAAGGCCCAGTGCAAATTGCTGTTTTTGCCTATTTCAGTGTTTTGCAGAAAAGGAATATCAAACGGAGTCCAAACGGAATAGGAGCATGATTTTTGGAACAAACATGATCCAGAGGACTTGGAGCGGACGTCAAGAAAGAAGCAAGGAGGCCACGAGGCAGAGAGGCGCGCCTGCCCCCTGGGCGCGCCCCCACCCTCGTGGGCACCTCGTAGCTCCACCAACCTACTTCTTCCTCCTATATATACACATGTACCCCGAAAACATCCAGGAGCACCATGAAACCCTATTTCCACCGCCGCAACCTTTTGTACCCGTGAGATCCCATCTTGGGGCCTTTTCCGGCGCTCCGCCAGAGGGGGAATCGATCATGGAGGGCTTCTACATCAACACCATAGCCTCTCCGATGATGTGTGAGTAGTTTACTTCAGACCTTCGGGTCCATAGTAATTAGCTAGATGGCTTCTTCTCTCTCTTTGGATCTCAATACAAAGTTCTCCTCGATCTTCTTGGAGATCTATTCGATGTAACTCTTTTTGCAATGTGTTTGTCAAGATCCCATGAATTGTGGGTTTATGATCAAGATTATCTATGAACAATATTTGAATCTCCTCTGAATTCTTTTATGTATGATTGGTTATCTTTGCAAGTCTCTTCGAATTATCAGTTTGGTTTGGCCTACTAGATTGATCTTTCTTGCAATGGGAGAAGTGCTTAGCTTTGGGTTCAATCTTATGTTGCTCGATCCCAAATGATGTAAGGGGAAGCGACACGTATTGTATTGTTGCCATCGAGGATAAAAAGATGGGGTTTATATCATATTGCTTGAGTTTATCTCTCTACATCATGTCATCTTGCCTTATGCGTTACTCCGTTCTTATGAACTTAATACTCTAGATGCATGCTGGATAGCGGTCGATGTTGTCGGCGTTCAGGAACGGGGTACCAGACTTGCTCGCTGCTGACTGCGGCATGGCTCAAGGGTGGCCCAAGATGGCCCATCTTCATCAAGCACAAGCTCAAGACCCTCGCGAGGGGCCAAGCCTCGCGGGGCGGACGACAGGAAGCTTCCTCAGGCACGGCCTCGTCAGGCTGCCTCGCGAGGAGGCGGAGAGATCAAGGCGGGGTACCTCACGAGGTGCCCATGACGCAAGCCATGACGACCAAGGGCGCCAGGCGGGCGCCAGCCCGCGTAGTGTCCTCATTTCCTCTTTGGTGCAAAGGAGGCAAGCGTAGGCCAAGAGCATCAAGCAAAGGCAACCATTTCGGTGCAACAAGACCAAGACCAACACAACGGCAGGAAGAAGGTCATCATGGAGCCCAAGCCGGCGTCATCGTCAGAGCCTTTGGCAGGCGAGGACTGACTTTAGTCAGGATAAGTGTACTAGATGTTCCCCTTCAAAATGGCCAATTGTTGGTGCCCTTCCCGCTCAATATTTGGGAAGTGGCCCAGGGCCTCTGCCTATAAATAGGACTAGCCACCCACAGGGTAGAAGAGATTGATCGATCTAGAGGCATCTCGAATCCAGAGAGATCGATCGATCCAGAGGCATCTTGAATCCAGAGAGAGAGAGAGAGAAAGAGAGAAGCGACTGAACTCCCCTAGCAGTTCCTCGCACCGGCCAAGAACAGACCCTCGCGAGGCCGTTCTTCCTTGTACTGTTCATCATCAGCCCCAGAGGCAATCCACCACACCACACACTGGAGTAGGGTATTACACCACAATGGTGGCCCGAACCAGTATAAACCTTGTGTCCCTTGTGTTGCTCTTTGTGTAGTTTAGATCCTTGCGAGGCGACGAGGTGTAGGTAGGTTGGAGGTGAGATCTTCGCATGCACCCCAGAGTTCGAACCTAGAGGGTCTGCCGGAACCCGAGATCCGACATATGGCGCGCCAGGTAGGGGTGCACCGGAATCCGCCTTCCGCCGCCCTGTTCTTCGCCACCCCTCGCATCCATGTTAGATGCTCGTCGGGCCCGCGCCGAGCGCCGGGCCGCTCTCGCTACTGGCGTCGCCTAGATGGCCCCCGTCGGCAGCCGCCCCCGCTGTTCCCCGTCGCCTGCCGTCAACGCCGCCACCGGCCCGGCGGGGAACGAGCAGCAGGCGTCGTCCCAGCATCCATCCATGAGGCTTGACGGCCGCACCGCTACTCCCTCGCTCGCCCCAGCTGGTTCTTCGTCCCGCGCGCTCCGTGCGCCCATGGAGGCTCGAGTCACGCTCATCGTGGCAAACGAGCTCCTTCGCTACTGCCCCGTCGACGACGTCTATGAGGAGTGGCTTGGCCGCGTCGCCGAGCTCGTCCGCGCGCCGCTGGGGCTCTCCTCGCGCCGTCCTTCTCAAGACTGGCGCCCGCCTTGCGCTGGCGATGAAGCTCGGCGCGCCAGCCGCCTCCCCTCAAAAGGCGCCTTGGCCCCAAAGCGCGTGGCCTCTGGCGGAACCCACTCCGTCCGGCACCAGTGAGCAAGAGCAGAGCTGCCAAGAGGTCCTCGCCCCAAGAAGCTGCCCGAGTGCTCCCTACACCGCCCGTCACGACCGCGCTCCTGCTCCAAAGATGCCAAGACCCCGCTGCTCCCCGGGGCAGCGCCACGGGACCCGCAAGATCAAGCCTCCATCACCAAAGGCCTCCGTGGCCACCGCAGGCTGCCGCGCCTTCACCACCGAGCTACGCAGCGTCGCATGGCCCGGAAAGTTCAAGCCAGACCTGCCTCCTCGCTACGACAGCACGGCCGACCCTGCGGAGTTCCTCCAGCTCTATGAGCTAGGCATCGAAGCCGCTAACGGGGACGAGAAGGTCATGGCGAACTGGTTTCCCATGGGCTCAAGGACGGTGCCCGCACCTGGCTCCTGAACCTGGCTCCCGGCACGATCTCCTCCTGGGACGAGATGCGCACCCGCTTCATCGCCAACTTCCAAGGCACTCGCGACCTGCCTCCTGCCGTGAGCGACATGCGCCGCATCAAACAGCAGCCAGGAGAGACCCTGCAGAAGTACATCCAGTGCTTCAACAACGCACGCCTCAAGATTCCCAAGGTAACCGAGGAAGCCATCATCTCAGCCTTCTCCGACGGTGTGCGTGACGTCAAGATGAAGGAGGAGCTGTCGATGCATGAAGACCTGTGCACATCCCTGGAGCTGTTCAACGTGGCGACCAAGTGCGCCAGGGCTGAGGAAGGACGCCTTTCCCTCCTCGAGCTGCCAGCTGCTGACCCCGAAGAGAAGAAGCCCAAGGTCAAGGACGTGAAGCGCAAGGGGCTGCCGTGCTCATGTGCGTAACCGCACACCAAGCGAGGCAGGGATCAGCCCGAGTCTTCCAAGGGCAGCCGGTACTATGTGTACCACGGCCTCCACACCCACAACACCAACGAATGCCAAGAGCTCAGGGCCGTGCGAGAAGGGCGAATCGGTCGACGCCCCGACCGCGGTGATCGAGGCTATAGCCGAGGAGGAGGAAGAAGCATAGGACATTGGGAAGACCGTGTCCCTCGCCAAGGGTGGCGTGACCGACCTCGCGAGGACCGCTGGCAGGATCAGCCTCGCAAGGGAGGTTGGAGGGACCCGCCTCACGAGGGAGGCTGGAGGGATCAACCTCGCGAGGATCGCCCGCAAGGCAACGCAGGCCTCCCTCCTCTACCACCGCAGCCAAGGAGAAATGAAGACCATCATCAGGACGAAGAGACTGGGGGCTTCCAGGAGCCCCGCGCAATAGCTTGCATCCTGGGCGGAGCTCAAGCCCTAGCCTCTCAGCGCATCTTCAAGCAGTTCGCCCGCGAAGTGAATGTAGTCCTCCCCAAGCTCGAAGCCACGCGCCCTCTTAGGTGGTCAGCGTGCACCATCACGTTCAGCTCAGCGGATCATCTCAAGTGCGCAGCCACAGCCGGAGTCCTCCCGATGCTTTGTTCCCCAATCATCAGCAACGTGCAAGTCACCAGGACCCTCATCGATGGCGGAGCAGGGCTCAATGTCCTGTCCGTCGAGACATTCAACAATCTCCAAGTGTCGTACAATCAGCTTCAGCCAACCAAGCCTTTCTCCGGAGTCACTGATGGCTCCACAGTTCCGATAGGGCAGGTCCGCCTCCCTGTCACCTTCGGGGCACGCGACAACTACCGCACCGAGCTCATTGACTTCGATGTCGCCCACATTCGCCTGCCATACAATGCCATCCTCGGGTACCCAGCTCTGGCCAAATTCATGGCCGTGACTCATCACGGCTAAAATGTCCTCAAGATGCCAGGAAGCGGTGGAGTCATCGCGGTGCCTTGTGAAGAGAGAGACGCAGTGTGTTCCTTGGAGCGTGCTTTTCAAGCCGCGTCAATTGAAGACCCAGATCACAGGAGCGGAAGGCTCCCCGAGGCTACTCCTAAGAAGAAGAAGACATCGCCTGGCCCGACCCCTCGGGAGGCAGGCCCCTCAGGGTCCGCGCCTGTTCAGGGGGCACCTCCTTCTATCGCATAGGAAGGCGCGCCCGGCGCCCTCCTCGAGCAAGGCTCGGGGGCTCTCTCCTGGAGGGCCACCGACTTTGCTAAGATCACGAGGGAGGCGCTCGGGCACCGCTTGGAGGCGTGTTTCAAAGCACGTTTCCCTCAGGAAGGAGCGAGGCAAGGAGGGCCAAACCCTCAGGAGTTCGTCAGCAAGATCATTCAGGAGCTGTAGGAGTCAAGAGTCATGAGTGGCAGCCGCCGCTTACCTGCCGTAGCTCCCCATCCAGGCGAGGATGGTGGGCTGCGCGTCTGCATCGACATACCAGGGCTCAACCGAGCCGCCTCTCAGGAGCGCCTCTGGCCCTCACGCGTGGGGCGCTGTGAAGGTCCACCCCATAGCTACGTTCGCATGCCTTACGGCTTGCCGAACGCGGCTGCCACGCGCCAGCGCCTCATGAGGAGCATCTTGGAGGCTCAATTGGCCAGGCGTTCCACAGTCCTGGCGGAGATGGAGATGGTCCGCGAGGAGCCACCAGCGCCTCCGGAGCCTCCCGAGGCTCCTGGGCCTGGGTGTCACGCCCAATATGCGACCCTATCCAAAAGGAACTCGAAGGTCCCACCAAGGATAGGCCCGCATATTGAAACGCTTTTGCAAGGTGGATATCATTACATCAACATTACATAATAGATGGGGGGTACATACATACAATGTCACATGAAAACAACAATACAGCAATACCACATACAAGATCAACATCCGACTACGGATGAATCATAAACAGAAACTCAAACAACATCCACCCTGCTAGCCCAGGCTACCGACCTGGAACCTATCCCCTGATCGAAGAAGCAGAAGAAGAACTCCAAAACAGTAACACCGCTCTCGCGTCAAGATCATCGCATATCATGTACCTGCAACTGTTGGTGTAGTAATCTGTGAGCCACGAGGACTCAGCAATCCCATTACCATGGGTATCAAGACTAGCAAAGCTTAAAGGGAAAGGAAGGGGTAAAGTGGTGAGGTTGCAGCAGCGACTAAGCATATCTGGTGGCTAACATACGCAAATGAGAGCGAGAAGAGAAACAAAGGAACGGTCGTCAACTAGTAATGATCAAGAAGTGATCCTGAACTCCTACTTACGCCGACATAACCCGAAACCGTGTTCTCCTCTCGATCACCCCGAAAAGAGACACTCACGATTACGCACACGGTTGGTGTATTTTAGAAGAGTTTGCTTCAAGTTTACTACAACCGGATATTAACAAATTCCCATCGCCACATAACCGCTGAGCACGGCTTTGAAAGTTCAAACCCTGCAGGGTGTCCTAACTTAGCCCATGATAAGCTCGCGATCAACGAAGGATATTCCTCCTCCCGGAAGACCCGATCAGTCTCGGAATCCCGTCTACAAGACATTTTGTGATAATAAAACAAGACCAGCAAAGCTGCCGGATGTCCGACAAATCCCGATAGGAGCTGCACATATCTCGTTCTCGAGGCACACCGGATGAGCAGACGTCGGGTTGGCATAGACCACGATTGCCCGAGGGCGCCGGACATCGCTTCGGTTTGGACCAGCACTCGAGAGGAGAACCGGCCGGGGGCTAAAATAAAGATGACCCTCGGCTCCGAAACCCAAGGAAAAAGGGCATAGGTGAGGCAAATGGTAAAACCAATGTTGGGCCTTCTTTGGAGGAGTCTTATTCAAAGCGAACTGTCAAGGGGTCCCATAAATCACCCAACGCGTTAGGGATGCAAAATCCGGGAACATAATACCGATATGACGGAAACTAGGGCGGCAAGAGTGGAACAAAACACCAGGCATAAGGCCGAGCCTTCCACCCTTTACCAAGTATATAGATGCATTAATAATATAAGAGCTATTGTGATATCCCAACATAAACATAATCCAACATGGAGCAATCTTCACCTTCACCTGCAACTAGCAACGCTATAAGAGGGGCTGAGCAAAAGCGGTGACATATCCAAACAACGGTTTGCTAGGAAGGGTGACAAAGGTTAGAGGTTCATGGCAATTTGGGAGGCTTGAGCAGCAAGTGGTAGGTAACGCAACATAGCGATAGAACGAAGCAACTAGCATAGCAATGATAGTAATGAGATCCAAGGTGATGGTCATCTTGCCTGAAATCCCGCAAGGAAGAAGAACGAGTCCATGAAGAAGATGAAGCCACGAAGATGAACCAAGCGTAGACGAACGAATCCTCACGATCGCAACGAAACGGGAACTATCGAGAAGAAGCACACAACATAGTAAACACACCACACATGAACAAGACATGATGCATAACAAGCATGATGCATGACAAGGCTAGATGAGGCTACTCATGGCAAGAGATGATGCATACAAGAGCAACACATCAAGGCAAGTTTAAATGAGGCCGGAAACAACATATAACAATTCCGGTAAGTCCTCATATGCAAATTTCGAAATTGGTCCAGATCTGAATAAACCTTATGTTCAAGTTGTTAAACAGCAAGTTAAGATGCACCACGATGATCTACACGAAATTCTAGTCAAGTTACATATAAGGTTCATTAGATTCGGAGCTACGACCTAGAAGATATGAGCAAAACAAGTTAAACATGGCATTGATGCAAAATGCATACAAACATCAAGAAAACACCTCAAAACAAGGATGCAACATGGTAATATGAAACTACATGCAAAATCAAGCAAGTTTCATATAGAGCACACTCAAAACGGAGCAACGGTTCAACACATACACCCTATACAAGTCATGACAACAATCTGTCCAAAACAGCAAGTAGGCATATTGCAAGCATCAAAATAACATACTACAGTACCAAAATATGAAAACAAAAGGCATGGGCATGATTTACAGGTAAAGCATGACAAAACATGAACACTGAGCTATCTCCAGAAATCACTAGAACATGCTCAAACACACATGGCAAGATTGCAAATAATAACAGTTTCAGACTTATCAGGAAATAACATCAGGTTGCAATGTTTAGAGCTATCAAACAACATGTTACAGGAACTTATCATGGCAAAAAAAGGCATGGCATGAATCTACTAATTGCATATAACAAAAGTCCTTTACTGACCATGAGCCAAAAGGGCACAGAAAATATGATGGCAAGTTATATGACAGATTCATACATGGCAGGAACAACAATAAGTAGGCATGTTGGTGAGAATGAACCACTCACCACAGAGCAATACATGGCATGCCAAGGCAACTCACAGTAAGAAGACATGTTTATGAAGCTACGAATGGCAAGAGCAAGTTCATAGGGTACATGGATCACTAGCAAAGCTCATGGCAAAACTGAACTTAATGTTAACAGGCTGACAGCAACATTATTTAGCAACTTGAGAGCAAGATAACAGCAAGCTACAGCAGGCTATAAATGCAACCAGGGGTATGGATGGATAGAGCATGACATGTAGAACAAATCACCCTTAGTGAACATCTCCAGATTATGCGTAGAATGACTTGTAGAAGCAGGTTAACATAGCATCATGATATAGCAGATTCAGACATGCAAAACAGCAACAGCAAGTACCCTACTTAACAAGCTTGATGAACTCACTAAAGGAATCACAAAAATACATGGATGGCACCCCTGTAAAGATGGCATGACATAGATCAAAACTCATGTAGGCATCAACCTCATAGGATGCACACATCAAATGCAACAAAAATGGCAAATCACCAAGTTATAACAGTTTCAGCAGATTAACATCACATAGCACTTTTGCGACGAAGATTCAGGCATCAAGATGAACTCAAATGAACATGGTGCAATGTATTGAAATGTAGAGCATCTCGCAACGAACATTTTGACATATTACACGCATGAAACGGAGCCGTATGCAGAGAGTTATTAAGCAATGAACATGGCTCCAGAATGTCGAAAAATCGGGGACTTAGTGAAATAAACAGGGTCAACCTGCGAGATCCGGATCCGGGGCACGGTTGACGAGGATGGCCGGAGGTCTTGCCGGAGACGAAGGAGAGGCGACAGAGGGCACGGGATCCGGCGGATCCGGCGGAGGGCGAGGTCGGGGGAGGACCGACGGGGTCGGGGAGGCGGCTCCGGGCGGCGCGGGCGGCTTGCCGGGCGAGGGGCGGCGACGCGGAGGCGACGGCCGGTGGCTGGGCGCGACGGCACCGGGCGGCGCCGGCGGGACGGGGCGGGCGGAGGAGCTCGCGCTGGGGGGCACGCGGCGAGGCGCGGGCATCGGGCGTGGGTGGCGGAGGAAGACGGGCGGCGGCCGCGGAGGTGGACGGAGAGGACCTTCTCGGCGGCGGCGCTGCCGGGAGCCAGCGCCGTGAGCGGCGGTGCGGGCTGAGGCGCGGCGGTGGGGACGCGGCTCGCGGGCGTCGCTGGCCGGCGGCGGCGGATCGGGCCCCGCTGGTCCGAGATGGGCTCCGGGGGCGGCGAAGGGGTGAGGCGCCACGTGGCGGCCTCCGGTTGGCTGTGGGCGGCGGCGCTGACGCGTCCGGTCCGATCCGGACGTGTCCGGCGGCGGAGAGGGAGCGAGGCTAGGGTTTGGTCCCGAAATTTCGGAGGGGAAGGTCTATTTATAGATAGAGGGAGCTAGGAGAGTCCAAATGGGGTGCGGTTTTCGCCCACACGATCGTGATCGAACGACCGAGAGCATGGAGGGGAGTTTGCTGGGTTTGGGCCACTTTGGAAGGGGTTTTGGGCTGCAAAGAGAAAGGGGCTTTACGGTTACCCGGTTAACCGTTGGAGTACCAAACGACCTCCAAATGGCACGAAACTTGACAGGCGGTCTACTGGTGCTATACCAAGGCCGCTTAGCAAACCTCGGTCCATTCCGAGGACGTTTAATACCCACACAAAAGAAGAGGCAAAAAGGGGGCGCCGGGAGACATAGGAGTGCCGGATTGCAAAACAGACAACGGGGAAAATGCTCGGATGCATGAGGCGAACACATATGCAAAAGCGATGCACATGATGACATGATATGAAATGCAGATGATGACATGGCAAAGTGCAACACGCAAGCACATGACATGGCAACAACGACGAATAACTGGCAGACACCTGGCGCAACGAATCCGGGGCGTTACACTGGGGGCTCGTGAAGATCGGCTTCCGCAGCGCACGACGTCCACTACTTCAGCATCCCTTCATCTTCAACATTATCAGGTGACATCTTTCGAGTTTCATTTTCAGCTGGGAGCGCCCCCCAGGGCTGCATCATTCCCAAGCCGCGTGGGTTCGTCCCTGCGGCGTGTATCCCTTTTGATTCATGTTTCTAGTTTACTTTATTGGGGGCGCCCCTCGGGCTGCGTCACCCCCAAATCGCTCGGGCCCGACCCAGCGATGTCCGCCTTCTCTGCACCTATTTAAATAGAGTTGCTCCTTCGTGATTAACGTGTTTGATCTAGTCGCCCGCTCGATTGACACCAACTAACGGAGCTGCTCCCTAACGGCACGACGCTTGCGCATGGGTCCGTCCCTGCAACGCTGACAAACCTGAATGGCTGAGCTCTGGCCGCGGCAGCCCCACATGGCGCCACCTCGTCAAGCCTTCAGTGCCTCGTCACCCCTCCAGAGCAACCAACGGCCGACTGTCGATTGTCATGGCGAACTCTTGTTCTTCTTGTGATGAGCCTGCAGGATCTCTTCAAGGAGCAGCATCAGGCGAGGCCCTCACGGCGTCTCCTTCACTCTCGTCCGCGCGAACCGCTTGCACGTTAAAGGGGGGTACCTGAGCATCGCGACTCATGGGCTCCTACTGGCTCTCCAGCCCTCACCCTCTAGCCTTGTCCACGGGATCGCGACCGGCATACTAGCGACGGCTGAGCCCGCCGAGGCCGTGACCCGAGGACGAGCGAAAGGGAGTAAAGGCGAGAGGGAAGAGGCACGCGGGGACCCCGCCAGGCAACTCCTCATCTGCCGATGCGTGGACCTAACGCCACACCAAGAAGTGGTTCCTAACCCCCGAGATAAGTCCTCCTCCGGAGATACTAGGTATCGCAACACCGACCTCGCACCTAAGGCAATCCCGTGTTAGCAACATCGCGCTCCTTTCTCACCGAACGATGGCTGCTTGAGCGCTAAAGGGGACCTCCTGAGCATCGCGACTCAGGGGCTCTTACTGGACCCCGGGCCGCTTACCTCCTGGCCTTGACCACGGCATCGCGACCTGGCATACCAGCGACGACTGAAGCCTGCCTTGGGACCGGGACCTGTCGGCGCAGAGCATCAAGCCCTCGTGAGGTTCGAAAGGAGGAACTAAGCTAAGATGGGATGAGCATCCCGCACCACTTCACGACAAGGATCATATTAACAAACAGAACCGCAGGCACCTTACAAGCCCCCACGGGGCGCGTTTTTCGATTCCTCGCAGGGAACAAAGGGAGCAGATCCTAAAGAATGCTAACTACATGCGCCTCTACAAAAGACGCCATCATCAACAGTGGGTCGTCAGGCACCGGTGCCAACCCCATCCAGATCAGTGGCGGCGACGGCCTGACGAGCCCGCCCTACTCCGAGAGCGACGCAAGCTCGGGGGCTCGTAGCTGTCGTCGCTCGTCTCCGGGGTCGCGAAGAGCTCGGCGGAGTCGCTGGATCCTCCACCGCCTCCGCCGCCTGAGGAGCTGCTGGGGGAGCGGTCGGCGAGCCTAGTCCTCGCTTGTGGCAGGCCCTGACCACCTCTCTCAGGGCAGCACTCCAGCCGGCGTCCTTCCACGTCGAAGACCTTGAAGAACATCATGGAAGCGCCGTCGTACTCCAGGTGGATCACGAGGGCGCCCCTCGTCCTGCAGACCCGGGCGATCTCGCCCCAGCCTCGAGTCATAAAGACCTTACCCGGAGCGACGACCGCGACCTCCGCTCCGGTCGCAAGGGTGCTGCAGCCGGCGTGCTGCAACCAGAGCTCCAGAGATCCCCTCTGCGGAATCACGAAGGCGAAGGAGGGAGGAAGGCGAAACCAAGACTGAGGAGGCACGGCGGCGTGGAGGACAAACTCTCGGGAGGAGCCCTCAGCATGGACTCCAGGAGGAACAACGCGCACCGCCGTGACCCGCCGGCGCCGACGGCGGCGTCGTCCATGGCGCTTGGTGTCAACTCCTTCAGGGCCCTCAATGTGGGCGTACAAGGGCAGCGGGAACCCTGGCGGTGGCTGCTCGTACTAGGGCCTCGACACCTCTTGCCGGGCGCCCTCATCTCGACGGCAGAGGGCTACCGTTTCTTCGGCGGAAGCGCATCGGGACCCTCTCGGGGGGGGGGGGGGCTTTCCTTTCTCTTCTGCGGAGAACCGACGGATCGGAGCCATTGCCACAATGTGGAGCAAGGGCAAGGATGGAGAAGAAGGAGAAGCAAGAAGAGATGGACTGGAAGGGCACGCGCCGTTCCGTACTTATAGCCGGGGAAGGCCAACCATCGACCTCCACGATCACAGGTAATCATGACCCGCTTTGCATGCAGGGACTCGTCAATTCGTGCGGTTGCCGAGGCGTCATGGGGAAGTGGAGACGCCCACGTCCAATCAACCGCCACGCGGCGCCCAAGGCCGCAGGCTGTTAGGGCCCGCGGCGCTTCGCACTTGCCCCTTCGCTTCTCTGCTAAGCCAAGTCCAGGCGCGCCTTGGGCCCGGGGGCTACTGTCGGCGTTCTGGGAACGGGGTACCCAGACTTGCCTGCCTGCGGCCTGCGGCGTGGCTCAAGGGGTGGCCCAGTACGGCCCATCTTCATCAGCACAAGCTCAAGACCTCGCGAGGCCAAGCCTCGTGGGGCGAGGCGACCGAAGCTTCTCGAGCACGGCCTCGTCAGGCTGGCTCGCGAGGTGGCGGAGAGATCAAGGCGGGGTACCTCACGAGGTGCCCATGACGCAAGCCATGACGACCAAGGGCGCCAGGCGGGCGCCAGCCCGTGTAGTGTCCTCATTTCCTCTTTGGTGCAAAGGAGGCAAGCGCAGGCCAAGAGCATCAAGCAAAGGCAACCATTTCGGTGCAACAAGACCAAGACCAAGACCAACACAACGGCAGGAAGGAGGTCATCGTGGAGCCCAAGCCGGCGTCATCGTCAGAGCCTTTGGCAGGCGAGGACCGACTTTAGTCAGGATAAGTGTACTAGATGTTCCCCTTCAAAATGGCCAATTGTTGGCGCCCTTCCCGCTCAATATTTGGGAAGAGGCCCAGGGCCTCTGCCTATAAATAGGACTAGCCACCCACAGGGTAGAAGAGATCGATCGATCTAGAGGCATCTCGAATCCAGAGAGATCGATCAATCCAGAGGCATCTTGAATCCAGAGAGAGAGAAAGAGAGAAGCGACTGAACTCCCCTAGCAGTTCGTCGCACCGGCCAAGAACAGACCCTCGCGAGGCCGTTCTTCCTTGTACCGTTCATCATCAGCCCCAGAGGCAATCCACCACACCACACACTGGAGTAGGGTATTACACCACAATGGTGGCCCGAACCAGTATAAACCTTGTGTCCCTTGTGTTGCTCTTTGTGTAGTTTAGATCCTTGCGAGGCGAAGAGGTGTAGGTAGGTTGGAGGTGAGATCTCCGCGTGCACCCTAGAGTTCGAACCTAGAGGGTCTGCCGGAACCCGAAATCCGACAGATGTGTGGAGTAATAGTAGTAGATGCAGAATCGTTTCGGTCTACTTCTCGCGGACGTGATGCCTATATACATGATTATGCCTAGATATTCTCATAACTATGCACTTTTCTATCAATTGCTCGACAGTAATTTGTTCACCCACCATAATACTTATGCTATCTTGAGAGAAGCCACTAGTTAAACCTATGGCCCCCGGGTCTATTCTCCATCATATTAATCTCCCGCAAACTAGCTATTTCTGTCGCCGTTTATTTTGCAATCTTTACTTTCAATCTTTATCATAAAAATACCAAAAATATTATCTTATAATCTCTATCAGATCTCACTTTTGCAAGTGGCCGTGAAGGGATTGACAACCCCTTTATCGCGTTGGTTGCAAGGTTCTTATTTGTTTGTGTAGGTACGAGGGACTTGCGTGTGGCCTCCTACTGGATTGATACCTTGGTTCTCAAAAACTGAGGGAAATACTTACGCTACTTTGCTGCATCACCCTTTCCTATTCAAGGGAAAACCAACACATGCTCAAGAGGTAGCACTGCTATAGTCGTGTGAAAAAGGTGGACATCAACATTTATTCAGCCGAGATGGTTGTGATATGTACATTATCGCACACGGTTCAAGAATGTAAAATGTGTGCGGTGCCTCTACTAACGCCAACGTGTCCATTTTCATAACTGTGTGCGATTGGTATCCTATCACACACGCACACTGGTTTGAAACGTTTGCCGTATTACCATGAATGGCACGTGCATATGAAACGAAACCGTGTGTGCGTCCGTCGGGCATCACAAATGTTTCACGTCGAAGAACCGTCTGTTCTCTTTTTTTATTGCACACGTTGTTTTCTTTCTAACCGTGTGCACATTATTTTATTCGCTCATGTATATTTTTATTTTTTCCTGTAATTTATTATTCAAATAGGAAATTTTGAAATATGAAACGTGCAATTCAAATTCTCAGCAGAATGGTTCAACAACGAATCCATAAATAAAATTGTCAGTACAATATGTTCAGTAATTACAGGATTAGACAGAAATTAACTATGATGAACCATAATATTTACAGGCGATAAAGGTGAAGAGACAAGTGTAAATCATTTTGACTGTCGATGGTGTTGACGAAGCGGAATGCCCATAATGTGCCTTCCTGCATGCCATAGGCATGGACAACTTTTGTTCAACCCCTTGTGACGATCGCCCGCCCATCCTTCACTGCCTCCAGGAGGACTTGTAGGGCATTATCATGGTAGCATGAATTATATACTTTAACCTTAATTGCCTACACTCCGGTCATGTAGTTTGCAAGGTAATCATCAGTAAATAGCTTCGGAAACCATTGAAAAGACAAAAATATCAGATACTGAGGTCTAATAGAGTAACTTGTTGTGGGCAGGGGGAAAAGACAACACATTACTTACCATCCTAAAATTCACTGTTGTCTTGGAAAAAGTGTAAATAAAGAGGTTAATTTCCATCACCCGTTTCTTTCGCCTAACAATATTTCTTAGTTTCCTCACTTGATGCTTGTTCATGAATATCTCATTGCCCCATACGCAAAAGGGATCGAAGCGTGGATCAGTACCGCTCATATATGTACCTTCAAGCAACTAGTAAATGTTAGAAGCTAAACTGAGATTGCACAAATGATGTAAAATACAACTACCCACGTTCCTAAGTACAAGTATTTTTAGGGATTTCAATATGAACTACATACGGATGTATATAGAATTATAGATATAGCTTATATTAGAATCTAGATTCACTCATTTTGCTCCTTATGTAGTCTATATTGGAATCTCTGAAAATACTTATATTTAGGAATAGATGGTGTATAAGACATGGGATGCAGCTAACCTCGATGGCAAACAACAACAATCGCCCATTGTAGCCATGTATAAGTACATGGAAAGCCAATGTTAACTACGACAGGGTTAACATGCACCAAAAATAGAAAATGGTAATAAAACGTCATCATCTGTAGTGATATCTTCATTGCGAAAGAGTAGCATGGTAGCAAAGGGACGGATTAAAAAATAGATACACCTATTAATTGCAACAGGCTTAACAACATCCTAATTCATGTTTTGTAAGTTCGTAGCCACCGAAATACAACTGTTTAAAAATGGATACAACTATTAATTGCAACAGGCTTAATGGCCATTGAAACCGGTACTGATAAAAATGTAATTGGCAGAGTTAAACATCACAGGGTAGGTGCTTCCAGAGCAGATAATGGCCCAGTTGTCTATGAAAAGGTAGGGAAAATAGCTAAAACATGTTAGGCATGTTTACTACAACATGCTTAATACATCGATCGTACAATGCAACTGGTATTGGTAAGATTGAACTGGTGAGTACATACTTGGTAAGTCCTGAGAGGTAGTTGCTAGGGCACTTCATCTTGGCCAGAGCCCGCCCAAAGTCAGCGGCAGCGGAGGCGAGCTGTTCCTCCGAGTCAAAGCGTGGATCAGTGCCACTGACATGTGTACCTACAGGCAACCAGTAAATGGTAGAAGTTAAACTGCAATTGCACAAATGATGTGAAATACTGTAAGACATGGGATGCAGCTAACCTCGACGGCAAACAACAACATCGGCCGTTATGACCCTACGTAAGTACATAGACACGCATGTTAAGTACAATAGGGTTAGCATCCACCAAAAATAGCAAATGGGCAGCATCTCTAGTATATCTTCATTGCGGAGAGTAGCATGGTAGCAAAGGGACTGATTAAAAAATGGATACAACTATTAATTGCAACAGGCTTAACAACATCCTAAGTCATGTTTTGTAAGTTTGTAGCCATTGAAATACAACTGTTTAAAAATGGATTCAACTGTTAATTGCAACATGCTTAATAGCCGTTGAAACCGGTACTGATAAAAATGCAATTGGCAGAGTTAAACATCACAAGGCAGGTGCTGCCAGAGCAGAGAATGGCACAACTGTCTATAAAAAGGTAGGGAAAGTAGCTAAAATGTGTTAGGCATGTTTACTGGAACATGCTTAATACAACGACCATACAGAACATAACCATTAATTGCAACCGGTATTGGTAAGATTGAAGTGGTGAGTACATACTTGGTAAGTCCTGAGAGGTAGTTGCTGGGGCACTTCATCTTGGCCAGAGCCCGCTCAAAGTCAGTGGCGGCGGAGGCGAGCTGTTCCTCCGGGTCGAAGCGTGGATCAGTGCCACTGACATGTGTACCTATAGGCAACCAATAAATGGTAGAAGTTAAACTGCAATTGCAAAAATGATGTGAAATACTGTAAGACATGGGATCCACTTATCCTCGACGCCAAACAACAACATCGGCCGTTATGACCCAGCGTAACTACATGGACAGGAATGTTAAGTACAAAAGGGTTAGCATCCACCAAAAATAGCAAATGGGCAGCATCTCTAGTGATATCCTAAGTCATGTATTGTAAGTTTGTTGCTGGTATTGGTGAAATTGAGTTGGACAGTTAATACTTGAACATCACACGTATGCAGTACTGAAATAAACAAGGCACGGACATTCTTAATACATCAACCGTACAAAACATAGCCATTCCAAGTGGTATTGGTAAGATCTAGCTTGTCAGATCATACCCATTAAGTCCTGGGGGTAGTCACTTGGGCACTTCATCTGGGCCAGCGCCTGCACCATGTCGGCGGCGGCGGAGGCGAGGTGTTTCTCTGGGTCAACACGCACAGCGGCCATCGCACCATGGACCGCCATCAGCTCCTCGACCTCCACGTGATATGTGGTTGGGCTTGTGCGATGATGCTCTGGAGGTAGGGCTGGTGGGGATTTGGAAGCATGAGGACGTTTCGCATGCGCCATTTAAGCAATCAGGTCGGGGCCGTGATAGAGCTCGATGGGTTACCTGTCTGGATCCCAGCAGAATGTAGATGTGGTTGAAGCTATGGTTGCGGCGGCGTCAGTTTGATATGATGATGACCCACAAGTATAGGGGATCAATTGTAGCTCTTTTTGATAAGTAAGAGTGTCGAATCCAATGAGGAGCATAAGGAAATGACAAGTGGTTTTCAGCAAGGTAATGTCTGCAACAGCTGAAATTGTAAGTAACAGAGTAGTTTGATAGCAAGATAATTTGTAACGAGGAAGTAACGATAATAGTAACAAAAGTGCATCAAGATAGACAAATCCTCTTGAGGCAAAGGATAGGCTAAAATGGTCTATTATAGTAAGCAAAGTGTTCTTGAGGGTACACGGGAATTTCATCTAGTCACTTTCATCATGTTGGTTCAATTTGCGTTTGCTACTTTGATAATTTGATATGTGGGTGGACCGGTGCTTAGGTGGTGTTCTTACTTGAGCAAACCACCTACTTATGATTAACTCCCTCGCAAGCATCTGCAACTACGAGAAAATTATTAAGAATAAATTCTAACCATAGCATTAAACTTTTGGATCCAATCGATCCCTTATGGAATAGCGCATAAACTAGGGTTTAAGCTTCTGTCACTCGCAACCCATCTTCTAATAACTACTCCACAATGCATTCCATTAGGCCCAAATATGGTGAAGTGTCATGTAGTCGACGTTCACATGAGACCACTAAGGGAATCACAACATACATACTATCAAAATATTGAACACATATCAAGTTCACATGATTACTTGCAACATGATTTTTCCCGTGACCTCAAAAAAAAAGTAACTACTCACAAATGATAATCATGCTCAAGATCAGTGGGGTATTAAATAACATAATGGATCTGAACTTATAATCTTCCACCAAATAAACCTTCTAGTAATCAACTACAAGATGTAATCAACACTACTAGTCACCCACAAGCATCAGTCAATAGTTCCGGTACAAAGATTGAACACAAGAGATGAACTAGGGTTTGAGATGAGATGGTGCCGTTGAAGATGTTGATCGAGATTGCCCTCCCCAAGATGGGAGAGTTGTTGGTGATGATGATGATGATGATGACGATGATTTCCCCCTCCGGAAGGGAAGTTCCCCCGACAGAGTCGCTCCGCCGGAGGGCAAAAGTGCTCCTGCCCAAGTTCCGCCTCGAGACGGCGACGCTCCGTCCCGAAAGTCCTCCTCTTATTTTTTTTCTAGGTCAAAATGACTTATATACCAGAAGATGGGCACCGGAGGTGGGCCGAGGGGAGCACAACCCACCAGGGCGCCCCTGGGCTCCCTGGCGCGCCCACATGGGTTGTGCCCACCTGGTGGGCCCCCTCTGGTACTTATTGGCTCCAATATTCCTCATATATTCCATAAAAAATTTCCGTAAAGTTTCAGGTTGTTTGGAGTTGTGCAGAATAGGGAGCTTGACGTAGCTTTTCCAGGTCCAGATTTCCAGCTGCCGGAATTCTCCCTCTTTATGTGTACCTAGCATATTATGAGAGAAAAGGCATTATAATTACTCCAATAAGCATTATTATACATAAAACAATATAAATAACAGTACTAAAAAATTATGCAAAATGGACGTTGCTACGTCTTGAGCTTGCGTTGGTTTTCCCCGAAGAGGAGAGGATGATGCAGCAAGTAGCGTAAGTATTTCCCTCAGTTTTTGAGAACCAAGGTATCAATCCAGTAGGAGGCCACGCGCAAGTCCCTCGTACCTACACAAAGCAAATAACTCCTCGCAACCAACGCGAATAGGGGTTGTCAATCCCTTCACGGTCACTTACAAGAGTGAGATCTGATAGAGATAATAGATAATATTTTGGGTATTTTTTTGGTATAAATATGCAAAGTAAAATAAAAGGCAATGTAAAGAGCAAAGCAATAATAAAGCGTAGGAAGATTAATATGATGAAAATAGACCCGGGGACCATAGATTTCACTAGTGGCTTCTCTCAAGAGCAAAAGTATTTTACGGCGGGTGAATGAATTACTGTTGAGCAATTGGCAGAATTGAGCATAGTTATGAGAATATCTAAGTATCATCATGTATATAGGCATCACGTCCGAGACAAGTAGACCGACTCCTGCCAGCATCTACTACTATTACTCCACTCATCGACCGCTATCCAGCATGCATCTAGAGTATTAAGTTAATGAAAACAGAGTAACGCCTTAAGCAAGATGACATGATGTAGAGGAATAAATTCGTGCAATATGATAAATACCCGATCTTGTTATCCTCGATGGCAACAATACAATACGTGCCTTGCAACCCTTTCTGTCACTGGGTAAGGACACCACAAGATTGAACCCAAAGCTAAACACTTCTCCCATTGCAAGAACTACCAATCTAGTTGGCCAAACCAAACGGATAATTCGAAGAGACATGCAAAGATAACTAAATCATACATAAAAGAATTCAGAAAAGATTCAAAAATTGCTAATAGATAATCTTGATCATAAACCCACAATTCATCGGTCTCAACAAACACACTGCAAAAAGAAGATTACATCGAATAGATCTCCACAAGAGAGGGGGAGAACATTGTATTGAGATCCAAAAAGAGAGAAGAAGCCATCTAACTACTAACTATGGACCTGAAGGTCTGAGGTAAACTACTCACACTTCATCGGAGAGGCTATGGTGATGATGTAGAAGCCCTCCGTGGTGGAATCCCCTTCCATGGAGCTCTGAACAGGCCCCAAGATGGGATCTCGTGGATACAGAAAGTTGTGGCGGTGGAATTACGTTTTTGGCTCCGTATCTGATCTGTTGGGGGTACGTAGCTATATATAGGAGGAAGGAGTACGTCGGTGGAGCTTCGAGGGGCCCACGAGGCAGGGGGCACACCCTAGGGGGGGGGCCTCCACCCTCGTGACCGCCTCGTGGCTATCTTGACGGAGGGTCCAAGTCTCCTGGGTCTTATCCGATGAGAAATCACGTTCCCGAAGATTTCATTCTGTTTGGACTCCGTTTGATATTCCGTTTCTTCGAAGCACTGAAATAGGCAAAAAAAACAACAATTCTGGGCTGGGCCTCCGTTTAATAAGTTAGTCCCAAAAGTAATATAAAAGTGGAAAATAAAGCCCAATATAGTCCAAAACAGTAGATAATATAGCATGGAGCAATCAAAAATTATAGATACGTTGGAGACGTCTCAGGCATCCCCAAGCTTAATTCATGCTCGTCCTCGAGTAGGTAAATGATAAAAGGAGAATTTTTGATGCGGAGTGCTACTTGGCATAATTTCAATGTAACTCTTCTTAATTGTGGTATGAATATTCAGATCCGAAAGATTCAAAACAAAAGTTCATATTGACATAAAAATAATAATACTTCAATCATACTAACTATGCAATTATGTCTTCTCAAAATAACATGGCCAAAGAAGGTTCATCCCTACAAAATCATATAGTTTAGTCATGCTCCATTTTCATCACACAAGAATGCTCTCATCATGCACAACCCCAATGACAAGCCAAGCAATTTTTTCATACTTTAGTAATCTCAAACCTATAAACTTTCATGCAATATATGAGCGCGAGCCATGGACATAGCACTATGGGTGGAATAGAATATAATCATGGGGGTTATGTGGAGAAGACAAAAAAGGAGAAGGTCTCACATCAACGAGGCTAATCAACAGGCTATGGAGATGCCCATCAATTGATGTTAATGCAAGGAGTAGGGATTATCATGCAACGGATGCACTAGAGCTATAAATGTACGAAAGCTCAACAAAAGAAACTAAGTGGGTGTGCATCCAACTTGCTTGCTCACGAAGACCTAGGGCATTTGACGAAGCCCATCGTTGGAATATACAAGCCAAGTTCTATAATGAAAAATTCCCACTAGTATATGAAATGACAGCATATGAAACTCTCTATATGAAAAACATGGTGCTACTTTGAAGCACAATATATGAGACTCGCTATATGAAGAACATGGTGCTACTTTGAAGCACAAGTGTGGACAAGGATAGTAGCATTGTCCCTTCTCTCTTTTTCTCTCATTTTTTTGTGGGCTCTGTGGCCTCTTTTTTTTTATTTGGTGGGCTCTTTGGCCTCTTTTTTTTATTTGACCTCACATGGGACAATGCTCTAGAAAATGATGATCATCACACTTCTATTTATTTACAACTCAATGATTACAACTCGATACTAGAACAAAGTATGACTCTATATGAATGCCTCCGGCGGTGTACCAGGATATGCAATGAATCAAGAGAGACATGTATGAAAGAATTATGAACGGTGGCTTTGCCACAAATACTATGTCAACTACATGATCATGCTAAGCAATATGACAATGATGAATGTTTCATGAAGAATGGTATGGTGGAAAGTTGCATGGCAATATATCTCGGAATGGATATAGAAATGCCATAATAGGTAGGTATGGTGGCTGTTTTGAGGAAGATATAAGGAGGTTTATGTGTGAAAGAGCGTATCATATCACAGGGTTTGGATGCACCAGCGAAGTTTGCACCAACTCACAATGTGAGAAAGGGCAATGCACGGTACCGAAGAGGCAAGCAACGATGGAAAGGTGAGAGTGCGTATAATCCATGGAATCAACATTAGTCATAAAGAACTCACATACTTATTGCAAAAATCTACAAGCCATCAAAAACCAAAGCACTACGCGCATGCTTCTAGGGGGATAGATTGGTAGGAAAAGAACATCGCTCGTCCCCGACCGCCACTCATAAGGAGGACAATCAAATAACACCTCATGTTTCAAATTTGTTACATAACGTTTACCATACGTGCATGCTACGGGACTTGCAAACTTCAACACAAGCATTTCTCAGATTCACAACTACTCAACTAGCACGACTTTGATATTATCACCTCCATATCTCAAAACAATTATCAAGCATCAAACTTTTCTTAGTATTCAACACACTCATAAGAAAGTTTTTATTATTTTTATATACCTAGCATATTATTATTTTAAGCAAATTACCATGCTATTTAAGACTCTCAAAATAATCTAAGTGAAGCATGAGAGATCAATAGTTTCTTTAAAACAAATCCACCACCGTGCTCTAAAGGATATAAGTGAAGTACTACAGCAAAACTGTAAAGCTCTAAAGATATAAGTGAAGCACATAGAGCAAAACTATCAAGCTCAAGAGATATAAGTGAAGCACATAGAGTATTCTAACAAATTCCAATTCATGCATGGATCTCTCAAAAGGTGTGTACAGCAAGATTGATTGTGGTAAACTAGCAAGCAAAGACGCAAATAATATAAGACGCTCCAAGTAAAACACATATCATGTGGTGAATAAAAATATAGCTCCAAGTAAAGTTACCGATGGAAGTGGACGAAAGAGAGGATGCCTTCCGGGGCATCCCCAAGCTTTGACTTTTTGGTGTCCTTGGATTATCTTTGGGGTGCCATGGGCATCCCCAAGCTTAGGTTGCAATATATATCAAGAACGATAAAGTCTATGGGCACATAATTCCTATTTGCAACAATAATAACATCATTAATTCTTCCCATAGGTTTCCTAATAGTGGAATCCGCAAGGTGCAAGTTTAGAGAGCATTCATCAAAATCACGGAAATCTAGCAAATCACACAAAGTTTTGGGAATAGTGGAGACACTAGCACCCAAATCACATAAAGCATAAAATTCATGATCCTTAATCTTAATTTTAATAGTTGTTTCCCACTCATCATAAAGTTTTCTAGGGATGGAGACTTCCAACTCAAGTTTTTCCTCATAAGATTGCATCAAGGCATCAACGATATGTTTAGTAAACGCTTTATTTTGACTATAAGCATGCGGAGAATTTAGCACGGATTGTAACAAGGAAATACAATAAATTAAAGAGCAACTTTCATAATTAAACTCCTTGAAATCCAAAATAGTGGGTTTAGCAACATCTAAGGGTTTACTTTCTTCAATCCCACTTTCATCAATTTTAGCATCATACTCTAAAAGCTCCAAATTCTTAGAACACCTTCTAGGTAAAGGTGACTCATATTCAATCTCATCATTATCAAGATTCATATTGCAAAACAAAGATTTAATGGGAGACACATCAATAACTTTTAGATCTTCATCTTGATTTTCATGGAAATTGGAAGAACACGCTTTAATAAAGGCATCTTTCATAGCACGCATCTTAGCGGTTCTTTCTTTGCACTCATCAATGGAAGTTCTCATGGCTTTGAGAGACTCATTGATATCATGCTTAGGAGGAATAGATCTAAGCTTTAAAGAATCAACATCAAGAGAAATTCTATCAACGTTCCTAGCCAATTCATCAACTTTAAGTAATTTCTCTTAGAGCAAAGCATTAAAATTCTTTTGTGAATTCATAAACTCTTTAAAACTATTCTAAAATTCAGAGGGCATCTTATTAAAATTTCCATAAGAGTTGTTGTAGGAATTTCCATAATTATTGGAAGGATTACTAGGATAGGGCCTAGGATTAAAATTCCCTCTATATGTGTTGTTACCAAAATTATTCCTACCAACAAAATTCACATCCATAGATTCATTATTATTTTCAATCAAAGTAGACAAAGGCATATCATTAGGATCAGAAGAAACACTCTTAGTAGCAAATAATTTCATAAGTTCATCCATCTTTCCACTCAAAACATTAATTTCTTCTATCGCATGCACTTTTTTATTAGTAGATCTTTCAGTGTGCCATTGAGAATAATTAACCATAATATTATCTAGGAGTTTAGTAGCATCTCCTAAAGTGATTTCCATAAAAGTGCCTCTCCATGTCAATCTAAAAGATTTCTAGAAGCAAAATTCAATCCGCATAAATTTTTGTATAATCATCCACAAATTTAAACCATGAGTAGGGCAATTACGTATCATTAATTTCATTCTCTCCCAAGCTTGTGCAACATTTTCATGATCAAGTTGCTTAAAATTCATAATATCGTTCCTAAGAGAGATGATCTTAGCGGGAGGAAAATACTTAGAGATAAAAGCATCTTTGCACTTGTTCCAAGACTCAATACTATTTTTAGGCAAAGACGAAAACCAAGCTTTAGCACGATCTCTAAGTGAAAAAGGAAATAGCTTCAATTTAACAACATCATTGTCAACATCTTTCTTCTTTTGCATATCACACAAATCCACGGTTATTTAAATGAGTAGCGCATCTTCACTAGGAAGGCCATGAATTGATCTTTCATAACAAGATTCAATAAAGCAGCATTGATTTCACATGATTCAAGATTGGCAAGAGGAGCAATCGAGTGCTAAGGAAATCATTATTGTTGGTATTGGTAAAGTCACACAATTTGGTATTATCTTGAGCCATAGTGACAAGCAAGCAATCCAACACACGAGCAAACAGAAAAAGGCAAGCGGAAAAGAGAGGAGATTGGGAAAGAGAGGGCGAATAAAACGGCAAGGGTGAAGTGGGGGAGAGGAAAACGAAAGGCAAATGGCAAATAATGTAATGCGGGAGATAAGGGATTGTGATGGGTACTTGGTATGTTGACTTTTGCGTAGACTCCCTGGCAACGGCGCCAGAAATCCTTCTTGCTACGTCTTGAGCTTGCGTTGGTTTTCACCGAAGAGGAGAGGATGATGCAGCAGAGTAGCGTAAGTATTTCCCTCAGTTTTTGAGAAGCAAGGTATCAATCCAGTAGGAGGCCACGCGCAAGTCCCTCGTACCTACACAAAGCAAATAACTCCTCGCAACCAACGCGAATAGGGGTTGTCAATCCCTTCACGGTCACTTACGAGAGTAAAATCTGATAGAGATGATAGATATAATTTTGGTATTTTTTTGGTATAATGATGCAAAGTAAAATAAAAGGCAAAGTAAAGAGCAAAGCAATAATAAAGCGTAGGAAGATTAATATGATGAAAATGGACCCGTGACCATAGATTTCACTAGTGGCTTCTCTCAAGAGGATAAGTATTTTACGGCGGGTGAACGAATTATTGTTGAGAAATTGACAGAATTGAGCATAGTTATGAGAATATCTAGGTATGACTATGTATATAGGCATCACGTCTGAGACAAGTAGACCGACTCCTGCCTGCATCTACTACTATTACTCCACTCATCGACCGCTATCCAACATGCATCTAGAGTATTAAGTTAATGAAAATAGAGTAACACCTTAAGCAAGATGACATGATGTAGAGGAATAAATTCATGCAATATGATAAATACCCCATCTTGTTATCCTCGATGGCAACAATACAATACGTGCCTTGCAACCCTTTCTGTCACTGGGTAAGTGTTGGGAAACGTAGTAATTTCAAAAAAATTCATACGCACACGCAAGATCATGGTGATGCATAGAAACAAGAGGGGAGAGTGTTGTCCACGTACCCTTGTAGACCGAAAGCGGAAGCGTTATACCAACGCGGTTGATGTGGTCGTACGTCTTCACGGCCCGACCTATCAAGCACCGAAACTACGACACCTCCGAGTTTTAGCACACGTTCAGCTCGATGACGATCCCCGGACTCCGATCCAGCAAAGTGTCGGGGAAGAGTTCCGTCAGCACGACGGCATGGTGACGGTGATGATGTTCTACCGACGCAGGGCTTCGCCTAAGCACTGCTACGATATGACCGAGGTGGAATATGGTGGAGGGGGGCACCGCACACGGCTAAGGAACAATCACAAAGATCAACTTGTGTGTCATGGGGTGCCCCCCTGCCCCCGTATATAAAGGAGGGAGGGGGGAGGTGCGGCCGCCCCTAGGGGTGCGCTTAGAGGAGTCCTACTCCCACCGAGTAGGACTCCCCTCTGCCTTGTTGGAGAAGAAAGGGGAGGGGAAAAGAGGGGCGCCGCCTCCCCTTCCTTGACCTATTCGGACTGGGGGGGGGAGGAGGCGCGTGGCCTGCCCCCGCCGACCCTCCTCTTCTCCCTTAGGGCCCATGAAGGCTGATATCCCCCCACTTCGGGAGGTCCGATAACCCCGGCACTGTAAAATTCGATTTTACCGGAACGATTCTGATATCCAAATATAGGCTTCCAATATATCAATCTTTATGTCTCGACCATTCCGAGACTCCTCGTCATGTCCGTGATCACATCTGGGACTCATAACCACCTTCGGTACATCAAAAACTATAAACTCATAATGTAACTGTCATCGTAACGTTAAGCGTGCGGACCCTACGGGTTCGAGAACAATGTAGACATGACCTAGAACTGTTTCCGGTCATTAACCAATAGCGGAACCTGGATGCTCATATTGGCTCCTACATATTCTACGAAGATATTTATCGGTCAAACCGCATAACAACATACGTTGTTCCCTTTGTCATCGGTATGTTACTTGCCCGAGATTCGATCGTCGGTATCTCAATACCTAGTTCAATCTCGTTACCGGCAAGTCTCTTTACTCGTTATGTAATGCATCATTCCGTGACTAACTCATTAGTCACATTGCTTGCAAGGCTTATAGCTATGTGCATTACCGAGAGGGCCCAGAGATACCTCTCCGACAATCGAAGTGACAAATCCTAATCTCAAAATATGTCAACTCAACAAGTACCTTTGGAGACACCTGTAGTGCACCTTTATAATCACCCAGTTACGGTGTGAGTTTGGTAGCACACAAAGTGTTCCTCCAGTAAGCGGGAGTTACATAAAATCTCATAGTCATAGGAACATGTATAAGTCATGAAGAAAGCAATAGCAACATAATAAACGATCAAGTGCTAAGCTAATGGAATGGGTCAAGTCAATCACATCATTCTCCTAATGATGTGATCCCGTTAATCAAATGACAACTCATGTCTATGGTTAGGAAACTTAACCATCTTTGATTTACAAGCTAGTCAAGTAGAGGCATACTAGTGACACTATGTTTTGTCTATATATTCACACATGTATTATGTTTCCGGTTAATACAATTCTAGCATGAATAATAAACATTTATCATGATATAAGGAAATAAATAATAACTTTATTATTGCCTCTAGGGCATATTTCCTTCAG
The DNA here is from genome assembly GCA_021605205.1 of Aegilops longissima. Lineage (NCBI taxonomy): Eukaryota > Viridiplantae > Streptophyta > Magnoliopsida > Poales > Poaceae > Aegilops > Aegilops longissima. The sequence goes on from CM038679.1 coordinate 142,716,825, forward strand.
TCTCCCACTTGCACTAGAGTCAATAATCTAGATTACATAGTAATGATTCTAACACCCATGGAGCCTTGGTGTTGATCATGTTTTGGTCGTGGAAGAGGCTTAGTCAACGGGTGTACAATATTCAGATCCGTATGTATCTTGCATATCTCTATGTCTCCCACCTGGACTTGGTCCCGGATGGAATTGAAGCGTCTCTTGATGTGCTTGGTTCTCTTGTGAAATCTGGATTCCATTGCCAAGGCAATTGCACCAGTATTGTCACAAAAGATTTTCATTGGACCCGATGCACTAGGTACGACACCTAGATCGGATATGAACTCCTTCATCCAGACTCCTTCATTTGCTGCTTCCGAAGCAGCTATGTATTCCGCTTCACATGTAGATCCCGCTACGACGCTTTGTTTAGAACTGCACCAACCGACAGCTCCACCGTTCAATAAAAACACGTATCCGGTTTGCGATTTAAAATCGTCCGGATCAGTGTCAAAGCTTGCATCGACGTAACCATTTACGACTAGTTCTTTGTCACCTCCATAAACGAGAAACATATCCGTAGTCCTTTGCATGTATTTCAGGATGTTCTTGACCGCTGCCCAGTGATCCACTCCTGGATTACTTTGGTACCTCCCTGCTAAACTAATAGCAAGGCACACATCAGGTCTGGTACACAACATTGCATATATGATAGAGCCTATGGCTGAAGCATAGGGAACTTCTTTCATTTTATCTCTATCTTCTGCAGTGGTCGGGCATTGATTCTGACTCAATTTCACACCTTGTATTACATGCAAGAACCCTTTCTTTGCTTGATCCATTTTGAACTTTTTCAAAACTTTATCAAGGTATGTGCTTTGTGAAAGTCCAATTAAACATCTTGATCTATCTCCATAGATCTTGATGCCTAATATGTAAGCAGCTTCACCGAGGTCTTTCATTGAAAAACTTTTATTCAAGTATCCTTTTATGCTATCCAGAAATTCTATATCATTTCCAATCAACAATATGTCGTCCACATATAATATCAGAAATGCTACAGAGCTCCCACTCACTTTCTTGTAAATACAGGCTTCCCCAAAAGTCTGTATAAAACCATATGCTTTGATCACACTATCAAAGCATTCCAACTCCGAGAGGCTTGCACCAGTCCATAAAGGGATCGCTGGAGCTTGCACACTTTATTAGCTCCTTTAGGATCGACAAAACCTTCCGGTTGCATCATATACAACTCTTCTTACAGAAATCCATTCAGGAATGCAGTTTTGACATCCATTTGCCATATTTCATGATCATAAAATGCGGCAATCGCTAACATGATTCGGACAGACTTAAGCATCGCTACAGGTGAGAAGGTCTCATCGTAGTCAACCCCTTGAACTTGTCGAAAACCTTTTGCAACAAGTCGAGCTTTGTAGATGAAGAATATTACCGTCGCGTCGGTCTTCTTCTTGAAGATCCATTTATTCTCTATTGCTTGCCGATCATCGGCAAGTCAACCAAAGTCCACACTTTGTTCTCATACATGGATCCCATCTCAGATTTCATGGCTTCAAGCCATTTTATGGAATCTGGGCTCACCATCGCTTCTTCATAGTTCGTAGGTTCACCATGATCTAGTAGCATGACTTCCGTAACAAGATTACCATACCACTCGCACAGATCTTACTCTGGTTGATCTACGGTTCAAGAATAACTTGATCTGAAGTTTGATGATCATCATCATTAACTTCCTCACTAATTGGTGTAGGTGTCACAGAAACCGGTTTCTGTGATGAACCACTTCCAATAAGGAAGCTGGTACCGTTACCTCATCAAGTTCTACTTTCCTCCCACTCACTTCTTTCGAGAGAAACTCCTTCTCTAGAAAGGATTCATTCTTAGCAACGAATGTCTTGCCTTCGGATCTGTGATAGAAGGTGTACCCAACTGTCTCCTTTGGGTATCCTATGAAGACACATTTTTTCGATTTGGGTTCGAGCTTATCAGGTTGAAGCTTTTTCGCATTAGCATCGCAGCCCCAAACTTTCAGAAACGACAACTTTGGTTTCTTGCCAAACCATAGTTCATAAGGAGTCGTCTCAACGGATTTTGATGGTGCCCTATTTAACGTGAATGCAGCCGTCTCTAAAGCATATCCCCAAAACGATAGCGGTAAATCAGTAAGAGACATCATAGATCGCACCATATCTAGTAAAGTACGATTATGACGTTCGGACACACCATTACACTGTGGTGTTCCGGGTGGCGTGATTTGCGAAACTATTCCGCATTGTTTCAAATGTAGACCAAACTCGTAACTCAAATATTCTCCTCCATGATCAGATTGTAGAAACTTTATTTTCTTGTTACGATGATTTTCAACTTCACTATGAAATTCTTTGAACTTTTCAAATGTTTCAGACTTATGCTTCATTAAGTAGATATACCCATATCTGCTTAAATCATCTGTGAAGGTGAGAAAATAACGATATCCGCCACGAGCTCCAACATTCATTGGACCACATACATCTGTATGCATGATTTCTAACAAATCTGTTGCTCTCTCCATAGTACCGGAGAACGGCGTTTTAGTCATCTTGCCCATGAGGCACGGTTCGCAAGTACCAAGTGATTCATAATCAAGTGGTTCCAAAAGTCCATCAATATGGAGTTTCTTCATGCGTTTTACACTGATATGACCTAAATGGCAGTGCCACAAATAAGTTGCACTATCATTATCAACTCTGCATCTTTTGGCTTCAACATTATGAATATGTGTATCACTACAATCGAGATTCATCAAAAATAGACCACTCTTCAAAGGTGCATGACCATAAAAGATATTACTCATATAAATAGAATAACCCTTATTCTCTGATTTAAATGAATAACCGTCTCGCATCAAACAAGATCCAGACATAATGTTCACGCTCAACGCTCGCACCAAATAACAATTATTCAGGTCTAAAACTAATCCCGAAGGTAGATGTAGAGGTAGCGTGCCGACCGCGATCACATCGACTTTGGAACCATTTCCCACGCGCATCGCCACCTCGCCCTGGCGGTGTTCGCTTAATCCATAGTCCGTGTTTCGAGTTGCAAATATTAGCAATGTAACCAGATCAAATACCAGTGCTATCTGCGAGCTCTAGTAAGGTACACATCAATAACATGTATATCACATATACCTTTGTTCACCTTGCCATCCTTCTTATCCGCCAGATACTTGGGGCAGTTCCACTTCCAAAGGACCAGTTTGTTTGCAGAGAAGCACTCAGCCAGTGCTTAGGTCCCGACTTGGGTTTCTTCTCTGAGCAGCAACTTGCTTGCTGTTCTTCTTGAAGTTCCTTCTTCTTCCCTTTGCCCTTTTCTTGAAACTAGTGGTCTTGTTGACCATCAACACTTGATGCTCCTTCTGATTTCTACCTCCGCAGCCTTTAGCATTGCGAAGAGCTCGGGAATTGTCTTTTCTATCCCTTGCATATTATGGTTCATCACGAAGCTCTTGTAGCTTGGTGGCAGTGATTGGAGAATTCTGTCAATGATGCTATCATTCGGAAGATTAACTCCTAGTTGAATCAAGTGATTATTATACCTGCACATTTTGAGTATATGCTCACCGGCGTAACTATTCTCCTCCATCTTGCAGCTATAGAACTTATTGGAGACTTCATATCTCTCAATCCGGCATTTGCTTGAAATATTAACTTCAACTCCTGGAACATCTCATATGCTCCATGACGCTCAAAACGCCGTTGAAGACCCGGTTCTAAGCTGTAAAGCATGGCACATCGAACTATTGAGTAGTCATCAAGATTGCTCGCCGGACATTCACAACATCCGGCGTTGTTCTGCAAAGAGGCCTAGCACCAGCGGTGCTTCCAGACGTAATTCTTCCGTGCAGCAATGAGGATAATCCTCGTTACGGACCCAGTCCGTAATTGCTACCATCATCTTTCAACTTTGCTTTCTCAAGGAACGCATTAAAATTCAACGGAACAACAAAGACGAGCCATCTATCTACAATAAACATAGACAATCAAAATACTATCGGTACTAAGTTCATGATAAATTTAAGTTCAATTAATCATATTACTAAAGAACTCCCACTTAGACACACATCTCTCTAATCATCTAAGTGAACACGTGATCCAAATCAACTAAACCATAACCGATCATCACGTGAAATGGAGTAGTTTTCAATGGTGAACATCACTATGTTGATCATATCTACTATATGATTCACGCCGACCTTTCGGTCTCGGTGTTCCGAGGCCATATCTGCATATGCTAGGCTCGTCAAGTTTAACCTGAGTATTCTGCGTGTGCAAAACTGGCTTGCACCCGTTGTAGATGGACGAGAGCTTATCACACCCGATCATCACGTGGTGTCCGGGCACGATTTAACTTTGGCAACGGTGCATACTCGTGGAGAACACTTTTATCTTGAAATTTAATGAGAGATCATCTTATAATGCTACCGTCAAACAAAGCAAGATAAGATGCATAAAAGATAAACATCACATGCAATCAATATAAGTGATATGATATGGCCATCATCATCTTGTGCTTGTGATCTCCATCTCCAAGCACCGCCATGATCACCATCGCCACCGGCGCGACACCTTGATCTCCATCGTAGCATCGTTGTCGCCTCGCCAATCTTATGCTTCTACGACTATCGCTACCGCTTAGTGATAAAGTAAAGCATTACAGGCGATTGCATTGCATACAATAAAGCGACAACCATATGGCTCGCCAGCCATTGTCGATAACTCGTTACAAAACATGATCATCTCATACAATAAAATATAGCATCACGCCTTGACCATATCACATCACAACATGCCCTGCAAAAACAAGTTAGACGTCCTCTACTTTGTAGTTGCAAGTTTTACGTGGCTGCTACGGGCTTAGCAAGAACCTTTCTTACCTACGCATCAAAACCACGACAATAGTTTGTCAAGTTGGTGTTGTTTTAACCTTCGCAAGGACCGGGCGTAGCCATACTCGGTTCAACTAAAGTTGGAGAAACTGACACCCGCTAGCCACCTGTGTGCAAAGCACGTCGGTAGAACCAGTCTCGCGTAAGCGTACGCGTAATGTCGGTCCGGGCCGCTTCATCCAACAATACCGCTGAACCAAAGTATGACATGCTGGTAAGAAGTATGACTTATATCGCCCACAACTTACTTGTGTTCTACTCGTGCATATAACATCAACGCATAAAACCTGGCTCGGATGCCACTGTTGGGAAACGAGTAATTTCAAAAAATCCCACGCACACGCAAGATCATGGTGATGCATAGCAACGAGAGGGAGAGTGTTGTCCACGCACCTTGTAGACCGAAAGCGAAGCGTTATATCAACGCTGCTGATGTAGTCGACGTCTTCACGGCCCGACCGATCAAGCATCAAACTACGGCACCTCCGAAGTTTTAGCACACGCTCAGCTCGATGACGGTCCCGGACTTCGATCCAGCAAAGTGTCGGGAAGAGTTCCACAAGACGACGGCGTGGACGGTGATGATGTTCTATCGACGCAGGCTTCGCTTAAGCACCGCCACGATATGACCGAGGTGGAATATGGTGGAGGGGGCACCGCACACGGCTAAGGAACGATCACGAAGACCAACTTGTGTGTCATGGGTGCCCCCGCCTCAGATATAAAGGAGGGAGGGGGAGGTGCGGCCGCCCCTAGGGTGCGCCGAGGAGTCCTACTCCCATCGGGAGTAGGACTCCCCCCCTCTTGCCTTGTTGGAGAAGGAAGGGGAAGGGGAAAGAGGAAAGGGGGTCGCCGCACCCCCCTTCCTTGTCCTATTCGGACTAGGGGGGAGGGGGCGCGCGGCCTGCCCTAGCCGGCCCTCCTCTTCTCCCTTAGGGCCCATGAAGGCCCTTTAACCCCCCGGGGGGGGGGGGGGGTTCCGGTAACCCCCCGGTACTCCGATAAAATTCCGATTTTACCCGGAACGATTCCGATATCCAAATATAGGCTTCCAATATATCAATCTTTATGTCTCGGCCATTCTAAGACTCATCGTCATGTCCGTGATCACATCCGGGACTCCAAACAACCTTCGGTACATCAAAAACTATAAACTCATAATGTAACTGTAATCGTAACGTTAAGCGTGCGGACCCTACGGGTTCGAGAACAATGTAGACATGACCTAGAACTGTTTCCGGTCAATAACCAATAGCGGAACATGGATGCTCATATTGGCTCCTACATATTCTACGAAGATATTTATCGGTCAAACCGCATAACAACATACGTTGTTCCCTTTATCATCGGTATGTTACTTGCCCGAGATTCGATCGTCGGTATCTCAATACCTAGTTCAATCTCGTTACCGGCAAGTCTCTTTACTCGTTACGTAATGCATCATTCCGTAACTAACTCAGTCACATTGCTTGCAAGGCTTATAGTGATGTGCATTACCGAGAGGGCCCAGAGATACCTCTCCGACAATCGGAGTGACAAATCCTAATCTCGAAATATGTTAACTCAACAAGTACCTTCGGAGACACCTGTAGTGCACCTTTATAATCACCCGGTTACGTTGTGACGTTTGGTAGCACACAAAGTGTTCCTCCGGTAAGCGGGAGTTACATAATCTCATAGTCATATGAACATGTATAAGTCATGAAGAAAGCAATAGCAACATACTAAACGATCAAGTGCTAAGCTAACGGAATGGGTCAAGTCAATCACATCATTCTCCTAATGATGTGATCCCATTAATCAAATGACAACCCATGTCTATGGTTAGGAAACTTAACCATCTTTGATTTACGAGCTAGTCAAGTAGAGGCATACTAGTGACACTATGTTTTGTCTATATATTCACACATGTATTATGTTTCCGGTTAATACAATTCTAGCATGAATAATAAACATTTATCATGATATAAGGAAATAAATAATAACTTTATTATTGCCTCTAGGGCATATTTCCTTTAGTTAGGACACCACAAGATTGAACCCAAAGCTAAACACTTCTCCCATTGCAAGAACTACCAATCTAGTTGGCCAAACCAAACGGATAATTCAAAGAGACTTGCAAAGATAACTCAATCATACATAAAAGAATTCAGAAAAGATTCAAATATTGCTCATAGATAATCTTGATCATAAACCCACAATTCATCGACCTCAACAAACACACCGCAAAAAGAAGATTACATCGAATAGATCTCCACAAGAGAGGGGGAGAACATTGTATTGAGATCCAAAAAGAGAGAAGAAGCCATCTAGCTACTAACTATGGACCCGAAGGTCTGAGGTAAACTACTCACACTTCATCGGAGAGGCTATGGTGATGATGTAGAAGCCCTCCGTGGTGGAATCCCCTTCCGACGGAGCTCCTAACAGGCCCCAAGATGGGATCTCGTGGATACGTAAAGTTGCGCGGTGGAATTAGGTTTTGGCCCAGATTCGATCTGCTAGTACGAGGTATATATAGGAGGAAGGAGTACGTCGGTGGAGCTGAGGGGCCCACGAGGCAGGGGGACGCGCCTAGGGGGCGCCCACCTCGTGACCGCTTTGTGGCTTTCTTGACGGAGGGTCCAAGTCTCCTGGTCTTATCCGATGAGAAAATCACGTTCCCGAAGATTTCATTCCTTTTGGACTTCATTTGATATTGCGTTTCTTCTAAACACTGAAATGGGAAAAAACAACAATTCTGGGCTGGGCCTCCGGTTAATAGGTTAGTCCCAAGAGTAATATAAAAGTGGAAAATAAAGCCCAATATAGTCCAAAACAGTAGATAATATAGCTGGAGCAATCAAAAATTATAGATACGTTGGAGACATATCAGACGTATCAACTCCCCCAAGCTTAGACCTCGCTTGTCCTCAAGGAAAAACCGAAAAACATGTCCACATGCTTAGAGAGAGAGGTGTCGATAAAAACAAAATACGGACATAGAAGCATCAGGTAGGTTTGTAACATCCCAAAATTCTAAATTTTGGAATTTTATATTAAATGAATAGTTTTGGTTGATTGCTTGATTGTGGTGTGGTTGCTTGAGTGAAATTGAGTGAAATTTGAAACTTTTTGAAAGTTAAATGAGAGGGAATAAAATGACTTCCTGAAAACTTTCAGTTTTGCTTTCATGATCTCCATGAATTCAAATTAGTTTCATCACAAAACCCTAGAGTGAAGATGATATGACTTCTTCCATTTAATTAAATGAAAAAGGGTTTTGAAAAGGATTTGAATTCCATTTGGAAATATTTCAAATTCAGAAACTTTATGCAACCCAATGATTTTCATGAGAGAAGATAAAATGACTTCTTCAAAACATATGAAATATGAGTTGGAAGTTTCAAAGAATAAAATTTAAAGTCCCTTTGAAATTATTTTCAAATTGAGTTATTAGGTTTTTATTCAAATTATTTTTCTCCAAAAATAAAATGTATGGAAAATAGGGTAAAATGATTCCCTACTTTAGAAAAATGGAGAGAAATAAATTTGAAACTATTTTGGTATTTTAAAATATTTTATTTGGTTTGTAAATAAACTAGAAGCACTCTTTGACTTATTAAATTTTTGTGGATTTTATTTGACGTTAGAAAATGTTCATGTTGTAGAAAATCTTTTTTTGAAAATTTTGATATATTACATGCCTATAGTATATTTTTATTTTATTTGATTTATTTATTTATAAAATTGTTTTTTTAAAAACTTTCCCCACCGACTGGGCTGGCCCAGCTCCTCCCACCAAGCTGCTGCCAGCCTCAGACCGCTTTCCTCGACCTCCCGACGGAGTCCGACGGCAAGACGACGCAGCCACCCATTGTGGCCGACTCGGCCACCACTTTGCCGCCCTGTCCCTTCCCCACGCCACCGCCCCCCCTCCCCCTTTATATACTCCGCCCCGACCCCTCTCTCTCTCTTTCTTTCGCATTGTCGCGCAGATCTCGCAAAAAGCCACCGAGTTAAGCGCCGCCGCCGCCGCCTCGCCCGCCACCTTTATTCTTTGTTGTTGCTGTGCCCGCGCCGCCTCACCTCACCCGCAAGCCGCCGTCGCAAGAGATCCGCCGCCGCCGTCGATCTTCGCCCGCCATTGATCGAGCCGCCGGCCAAGTCCGGTTAACCGGTATAAAAACATCGATTTTCATTCGGTTTTTCTGGTTAGTTAGGTTTAGATCGGTTTTTATTTTAGTTCGTTATTTGACGAACGTTCACCCGTTAGTTTATTTTTTAGTGAACGAGTTCGTTCGTTAGGTTCTGTTAGCGGACGTCCGTCCGATAGATTTTTCTTTTTCTGTTTATTTATGGTCAGGGACCTATCTGTAATTATTTTTCTTACAGATTAGTCCCTTAATTTCAAACCCTCGCAACTTTTTACTCGCTTGTCCAAATCCAACGAAACCAACGCTCACTTCTTCATTACGATCCCTATGTCGAGATAAACAACTTAAACATATTTTTGAAAGTTTAAAATTTGATTTCAACTAGTTTTGAATTCAAACTTCTTTTGTTAATAACTCGAATTTATAACTCTGTTTTAGTTGATTCTTTTTGCAAATCAAAGCTCTTGACCTAAACTTTCTGATAAGGCCAAATCCACTCAATTTTGGTGCTGTTAGAAATTGTTTTCTGTTGCAAGAGTTAATTGCTTGTTTTCGAGGTTTTCCGAGATCTTTTCTTCGATTCTTTTGCATGATTGCTTATGTGTGGTTACTATTGCTTGCTTACGATAGATTGAACGGAGTGTGACGAGTAGAACTAGCAAGAGTTATGAGTGTGAATCATCTTCATCAACAGTACAAGGCAAGTTCACACTTTGATCATACTCTTTCGTACCCAGTTTTTATGCATTAGTTTCAACCCTCAAACATTGCATGAGTAGGATTTTGGTAACATGTGGTTGTGGGAAGTAGTTGTTGAGGTAGGAACCTATTGTCTTTTATCAACCCTGGGACTATACATTATGTTCATGCTGCTTTGCTATGCTCGTAGACGTGGATTGGTATGTGAGATTCATGAAAGTTGCGAGAGTAATATTATCTAAGGGAAACTCAAGGTGGCTACTTTAATACACATCTGGGTGGAATGGTTGGGGCACCCTGGAGCACCCAGTGGTTTGCCCGGGTACCTGGAGAACCCAGTGCTTGCCCAAGGGAATCCCGGAGTACCCGTGTGATCACCCTATGGAATGCCACCCAGCCTCAAAGGGATCATAAGATTATTCATGCTAGAAACTTCCGTGTGCTGCCACAAGCCATTATGGGCTCTGGCATAGTTGAGTATGTTGTGTGACCTCTTTCAGTGGTAAGCTAGCAGATGTAGGGAAAAGTAGGTGGTACCGTCTACCCAGAGTAAAGAGTAAATGCTTCAGAAAGACTGTGTCTCGATCATCCGTTTCTCAAACATCATGTAGTGCGAGAAATTCAACGGAGGAGATCGAGTCTTGTGGGGAAAAGTGCGCAAACCTCTGCAGAGTGTACAAACTAATCATGATTAGCCGTGTCCCCGGTTATGGACATCTTGAGTATCTGGTACTTGAATTATTGATTTGATCTCATCACTCTACTTAATTATTTTGATGGGTTGTTAACTTTTATTTGGGATTGAGTTGGGGTTACCTTTGTCGGCGTTCTGGGAACGGGGGTACCCAGACTTGCCTACCTGCGGCCTGCAGCGTGGCTCAAGGGGTGGCCCAACACGGCCCATCTTCATCAGCACGAGCTCAAGACCCTCGCGAGGGGCCAAGCCTCGCGGGGCGGACGACAAGAAGCTTCCTCAGGCATGGCCTCGTCAGGCTGGCTCGCGAGGAGGCGGAGAGATCAAGGCGGGGTACCTCACGAGGTGCCCATGACGCAAGCCATGACGACCAAAGGCGCCAGCGGGCGCCAGCCCGCAAGCAGTTGTCCTCATTTCCTCTTTGGTGCAAAGGGGCAAGCGCAGCGAGAGCATCAAGCAAAGGCATCCATTTCGTGCAACAAGACCAAGACCGTCGCGAACGGCAGGAAGGAAGTCATCGTGGAGCCCAAGCCAAGGCCACCACCGTGAGCCTTTGACAAAGCGAGGACCAACTTTAGTCGATAAGTGTACTAGATGTTCCCTTCAAATGGCCAATTGTTGGCGCCCTTCCCGCTCAATATTTGGGAAGAGGCCTGTGGCCTTTGCCTATAAATAGGACTAGCCACCCACAGGGTAGAGGCATCTCGGAGACATCTTGGAGAGATCCGCACATCTCGCCCCATCTTAGCTTGATCCACTCCGATCGAGAGCCTAGCCACAAGAACACCTCACTCGCGAGGCCGTTCTTCCTTGTATTGTTCATCATCAGCCCAAGAGGCAATCCACCACACCACACACTGGAGTAGGGTGTTACACCACAATGGTGGCCCAACCAAGATAAACCTTGTGTCTCTTGTGTTGTTCTTTTGGTAGTTTAGATCCTAGCGAGGCGGCGAGGTGCAGGTAGGTAGGGGTGAGATCTCCGCGCACCCTGTAGTTCAACCTAGAGGGTCTCGGAACCCGAATCCGACATTTGGCGCGCCAGTAGGTGCGCCGGAATCCACCTTCGCCGCTTCGCGCCAAATCGCCATCATCATCATGTCCGCGACCAGCGGGCAACCTGATCCCTAGGCGGCTGGCCCGCCCATCGCAGAATCGCCGCGCCCGGCGACCCCATGCCCTAGGCAGCTCGCGGTCCGCAGGGCGCTTGCCGCAGCGGGCGACGCGTCAGCAACGACAGCTCTCACGCCGCGGCAGCGCGGTCGGCGGCGAGGGCCTCCAACCACGCTGCGGCCACGACGCCGTACACCCGACGGGAGTAGGCGAACTCAAGGGCCGCGCTCACGGTGGCCCGAGAGCTACTGCAATGCAGTCTGCTGGAAGGCGATCGCGACGTGCTGCTCGAACGGGTGGCAGAGCTCCTGGGCTTCGCTGCATCGGGGGCTCACCCCTTCTGCACCCAAATCCCACCTCAGGTCCAGGGTGGCCCATGCGGGGGCTCCACGCACGCCCGGGCGGCTCCAAGCGGACTCCAAGGCCACCCCAACGCCAGCCAGGCCATCAGCACCGGGCCAGCAGCCGCGCTGCCTCCGCCCCTGGCCAGTGAAGAAGGACTCGCCACGACCCATTGCCCGAGTGGGCCACCGCGCTACCACCCCTAGGTGGGCGCTTCAAGAAGAACTGCATGGCACACGGAGCACTACGACGCAGCATTCGGGATGGCGGCCCCGGAAGAGTACGTGCCCCACATGATGGATCAAGGGCACGCGCAGGAGGACGAACATGGCTCGCTCCTCGGCCCAAGCTGGGGGGACGAGGCACCAGAAGCTGAGCTCTTCCAGGAGCCCCGGGAAAGCCTCGTCGGCCGCGCTGGAAGCAAGGATTATCGGGTACCGCTAATTCATCAGGAGCAGGCATACGCTAACCATGGATCGCAAGAGGTACAGGTCGTCGCGACGGACGGCTGCCCCACTCCTGCAGTTTCCTACCCCTCAGGAGGAGGGCGCCGGGAGATGCACGAGAGGGGCCGAGATCCAGCATCACCACCGCGGCGTTCAGAGCAAGGCGTCCTCAGGAGGTAGGCCCTCTGCCGGGGAGGTGCCTTAGGGCCTACCCCGGCAGAGGACCCATGGTCGTTTGGGAACGGCCGCACCGCCTACCCCATCGGCGGCGCCCTTGGTTTCCGGTCATCATCGGTGGCACTAGAGTGTGGCGCAGGCGGGGCCTCGTCTGGCGATATGCAGCAAGGCCGGTATCTGTGAAGAAGGCCCAAAGGCTCGTGAAGCTTCGCCGCCCGTGACACTCTCACGTAATAATGAGTGGGGTTGTACACGCCCGGAGTCTCGGGGTGCGGCCTCAGCCCCGGGCTCCCTCCCACGCCCAATGGCAGCACTTAGCTCCGCTACCGGTGAGAAGACGCCCAAGACTAGACTAGGTGCCGGACGCGCCTTTTTCTCGCTTTCCTTGCTTTTCCCCCTTGGCTGTCGCTTTCCCCGCTGATTTAAGTTGGATTTGAGCTTGAGATTTGCGTGTGTTCGGGAAGGGTGTTTAGTCTCGCTCGAGCAATCTCGCTCTGGTTACCACTTTGCCTTAGCTGCCTCCCCTCGTGAGCCCCTCGCGAGCCGGGCCAGGCCTAGCTTGCGTGCAGCCCGGACTGCCGTCACCACGCCCTCTCAGGAGGTTTTCATTACAGGTTCAATGGGCTAGTTCGGGAGACACTCGAGACACCACAGCCCTCCGCAGGCTATCTCGAGGCCCACGCGGGTCAAAGGTAAACAAGCTAGCCAGCTCGTCGCAAAGCCAGCCACTTGGCGCAGGCGTATGGGTGATATCGCATCTACTAATACGCTGAATGCAAGTTTTTACATGAGGGGCTCCCCCTCCCAAAATGCTCTTACAACCTTCAGGGCAAAGCCCGAACTCTATCTGCGCAGGGTAAGAAAGCAGGAACAACATGCGGTCAGTCGGATAAATCCCCCAATGCATCCTCAAGGGCACCTCCTGAATCGTCGCTGGCGTCGCTGGCCTCGCCATCGCTCTCCGCGTTGCCGTCAGCGGCGTCAGGGCCGTTCACCACGCCGCCTTCATCAGCAGCCACGACCACGCCGTCGTTGTCAGTAGCGAAGGCCCTGACGAGGGCATCCATGTTGTCCTCCACCCAATGCGCCAAGTCGTCCCGGATGGCCTGGGGCACCGGGGCGATGGCGGCATCAAAGTCGAAGTTGGGATCCATGTTCCGAAGATGGCTGAAGACGCGAGAAAAGGCGCGCCCGAGCAGGGCGCGGCTCCTCTCCTCCACCAACCTGTTGGCTCGACCGATCAGCACCTCCAACAAGGCCACCACGCCAAGAAGAACTGAAGGTTGCCAGCATAGTTGACCACATGAGGCTCGCAAACGGCCGCCTCGCAGATGTTACCCAAGGCCGTGTTAGCTCTCTCTCAGAGCGTGGAGAGCATGCGGCCATGCTCGTGCTCCAGGATCCGCCGCTGGCGTATCTCGTCCTCGTTCTGCCACGCAACGGCCTCAGTCTCGTCCACCCATTGACGAAGAAGAAGCGCCTCGGCGCGGGAGGTAGTCAGCTCCTCCTGCGCCACGCCAAGGGCGGCCGGAAGCGCGGCCCGCGCGTCACTTCATCCAGCTTGGCCTCGGCGGTGGTCCTGCCTTCAGCCTCGACCCGATCAACCCCAGCCTCTCCTCGAACTCGCCAAGGTTCAAGCGGGCCGTCGCCACCGGCGTTGAACCTCTTCCAGACTCGGGCTTCTGCAAGCAGCGACGCCATCCTCCGCTGGCCACCAAGCGCTCCCTCGTCTCCAGATGCTCAAGATCGCGGCGCTGCTCGCAGCTTCAGCGCCAAGGCCTCCTCACGCTCCGAGCTCTGCTGGTCGATCAAGCCCCTTCATCGATGCAAGGCCGCCTCACGCAGCTCCACCTCTGCTCCGTGGAATGGCACCAGGCCCGAGTTCCGTGCGTTCTCCTCCGCCGCCTCACGCCACGGTCAGCCTCTCGGGCGCCCTCGACGACCCGGAATGGGCCTCCCGAGAGGCCGCCAGCGACGCCGGCTTTCTCATTGTCGAGGTCACGCTGGTGGCGCGCAAGAGCAACACCACCTTCAGCTGCGCTCTCTTCAGCCAGCGCAGCCCTCACCAAGGCGCGTCTTCATCAACGAGCTCTTCACCAAGCTGGCTCACCGCGTCGGCCCGCCCGAGAAACCTTGGCGAAGAACGCGGCGCCCCGCACGCCGAGCGCCAGATTCCACGCCATCCTCTGCCCTAAGTGTGCTGGGAGCCGAATCAGCACTCCCCTGGGCAGGGGGGGGGCTAAGCGCCCTCGCGATGGCGGGCATGCCTCGCCAAGCCCGGCCGGAGCCAGCCCATCCCCAAATGAAGAGCGCAGGGCTGACCTCAGCCAATCGCCATCCACGACCAGACGAGAAGCCCAAGGCAGGCTGGCTATGCCCCGAGAAGGCTCACGAAGGAGGGTAGCGAGGCGCGCAGAGCCGTGATGCGCCACAAGATGGCTCACCTCTCCGACCGACCTCACCACAAGGGCTCTGCTTGAGCTCGGAGCGCTCTAAGACGGTGGAGAGGGCGAAGCCTGGGGGGATGGCTCCTCAGCCATCTCCGTGAGCTCGGCAGGAAGGGCCCTGCAGAGCAAGGATCCGCCAAAGCAACGGGAAGATAAGGAACTAGGAAAGGGGAAGGCTTACTCATCAATGGCGAAATATTTCCGGCGCTTCAACAGGCGGCAGGGGTAGTCGTCACCCAAGGCCTCCCTTCTCTTCCGGAGAGCCTCGAAGTCCACGCAGAAGCGGCCCAGGAGTTCAGCGCATGGGTCAGCCTGCGACGAGGAAGAAGCATCAAGGCGACCAGCGTCAGGGGCGTCGTCCTGACGCACGCCGCCGGTCGCCTCACCAAGAAGGGTAGCTGAGGCTCCAGGGGCCTCGGCCACAGGAGCCGCGGGCCGCGGCTCAACGCCTTCAGCCGCAGCAGTGCGGGCCTCAGGAGCTGCCACCTCAGGAGTGCCGCCTGGCGTCGTCATCCCGGCGGAGGCCCCCTCAGCCTCCGGTGGCCCATGCCTCCCTGCTCCGCCACTCGAGGAAGGACCGCCGTGGGCGACTGGAAGGGCAGTCACCACCACTGGGTTCTCGCGAGGCCCCATGAGGCCTCAAGGGGCAGCCCCCATTCTGTCAAGCTGGGCATCTGATTCACAAAGTCGCCCCTGTTCGAGCAAAAGTACAGCAAAGCCCCCCCTTGCCGGACGCTGCCGGGGGAAGGGTCCCCAGTTAAGACCAAGAGCACCTTCCTCAGCTCTTTAGGCGTTAGGTCCTCCTCCTGGAGCCTCATGCGATCCTCACGCCCGCCGAAGGCCCACATCCGGCGGGAGTGACGCTGGAGAGGGGCAATGCGGCATAGCAGGAACTCCTTCACCACCTTGGGCTCCGTCACGCCGAGCGCCCTCAGGAACGCGAAGCGACGCCAGACGAAGACGAGCCGGGGGCTCGTGAGCGTCTCCTGGCCCCAGCCTGAATTGGGGACAGCGGGCGATGTTGGCTCCGAAGAGGGGCTGGGCACCCGACATCCACATACCACCACCGCCGGAACCTGACGACGGGCGGAGGAAGGCTGAAATCAATCCTGAAGCCGTCGTTTACAGTGCGGCAATGAAGCTCACGCACCCGAGCATTGGGTGGGGCCGACGAGGCGCAAAGAAAATAAGTGACGCAGCAAGGCAATCAAGGAGGATGCCCATCGTTGCCTCACGCATAAAGGCAAAACGGCAAGAAGAGTAATGGATTCAGACCCAAATGCATCATATGGATCGGTAATGGGAAAGCACAGCGTTGAAGAAATTGGAAAAGGGGAACCAGTCCCGCCTATTGTGGCGTCGGGCAATCTGGGACCTCGGTGACTATTCTCAATGGAGAAGTGAGACGCGGGCCAGGCCGTCGTCCTCCCGCACTCGTTGAAGATAGTGGCCAGAGCAGAGCTGACCTTGTCCAAGCCTTCTCGACGACGGCGAGCGAGGCGGAGGCACAGGTTTCTTCCCTTTCCCCTTCTTCGTCAGAGCCATGGCGACTGAAGGGGGGAGGATTCGAGATTGAATTGGAAGCGGAGACTGGAGCTCGAGAGGAGGAAGAGCAGGGGACGGTCGAGCAGCGAAAAGAGGGACAACTGTGTGCAACCACGGGCCCGCCTAGCTGGGCGCAAAATAAGGAGGCGTGGGGAAACAGGCCGCCCACGCCCAATCAACCGCCACGCTGGCGCCGAGGTCCAGAGCTGTTAGGATCTGCGGCGCTCAGACTTGCCCTTCGCTTCTCTGCGCAGCCAAGTCCAGGCGCGTCTTGGGCCCGGGGGCTACTGTCGGCGTTCTGGGAATGGGGGTACCCAGACTTGCCTGCCTGCGGCCTGCAGCATGGCTCAAGGGGTGGCCCAGCACGGCCCATCTTCATCAGCACGAGCTCAAGACCCTCGCGAGGGGCCAAGCCTCGCGGGGCGGACGACAAGAAGCTTCCTCAGGCACGGCCTCGTCAGGCTGGCTCACGAGGAGGCGGAGAGATCAAGGCGGGATACCTCATGAGGTGCCCATGACGCAAGCCATGACGACCAAGGGCGCCCAGGGCGCCAGCCCGCAAAGGTGTCCTCATTTCCTCTTTGGTGCAAAGGGGGCAAGCGCAGGCGAGAGCATCAAGCAAAGGCATCCGTTTCGGTGCAACAAGACCAAGACCATCGCAACGGCAGGAAGGAAGTCATCGTGGAGCCCAAGCCGGCGTCACCACCAGAGCCTTTGACATGTGAGGACCAACTTTAGTCAGGATAAGTGTACTAGATGTTCCCCTTCAAAATGGCCAATTGTTGGCGCCCTTCCCGCTCAATATTTGGGAAGAGGCCCAGGGCCTTTGCCTATAAATAGGACTAGCCACCCACAGGGTAGAGGCATCTCGGAGACATCTTGGAGAGATCCAGACATCTCGCCCCATCTTAGCTTGATCCACTCCGATCGAGAGCCTAGCCACAAGAACACCTCACCCTCGCGAGGCTGTTCTTCCTTGTATTGTTCATCATCAGCCCAAGAGGCAATCCACCACACCACACACTGGAGTAGGGTGTCACACCACAATGGTGGCCCGAACCAGTATAAACCTTGTGTCTCTTGTGTTGTTCTTTTGGTAGTTTAGATCCTAGCGAGGCGGCGAGGTGCAGGTAGGTAGGGGGTGAGATCTCCACGCGCACCCCGGAGTCCGAACCTAGAGGGTCTGCCAGAACCCTAAATCCGATAACCTTCTCAATAATTTTCAACAAACTTTGTAGTTAAATAAAATATATTCCATTGTTGTAGGGAAAAATTAGCTTTACACAAATGTTAAACTTAGAGCCTCCACTAGCCAAATATGCATGTAGTGATAGCCATTATTCAGCATTGCTCTACAGTGTGAAATTGCCAGTACATTCAATGTACTCACCTACATGGCTGTAACATCTCATGTTGCAGGATTCTTACGACGAGTAAGTGATACGTTAGGGTTATGATGTCTACACTCAACTTTTCCGTTGGTGTTGTGGGGAACTCCACAACTTTGTTGTTACTTCCGCTATATGGATTGAGGTAATAATATTTACGTTACTTTATACATGTGATTTACCTCTGTTATAAATCCTCGAGTACTGTGTGTGTCAGCATACCGATCCAGGGATGACACTTAAGCACAGAGACTTGACCGTCTGAGTACGGGTCGCTACAAGATTATTATAACAACAACAAATTTAAACATAAAACTTTTATCATAGACTTCTCATGAATAAGTAATAGTTCATCACACTATTGAAGTATAAAGCATAAACTCTATTAGAAACCAACAAACTATGTTCTCAGTCAACTTTGCAACTACAATTCATCATCTTTTCAGGAAGGGTCACGTATCGGAGCCTTTAGGCAAGTCCACATACTCAACCATTATATAGTCTTCTATGATTGCTAAGACTCACCGCATACACATGAGCAAAACATTTCAACCAGACACATAGAAAGATAGGGGCTTATAGTTTTTCCTCCCAATGTATTCACCTCAAGGGTGATGTCTACAATAGTAATTCATGCTACCCATATTCAAGTGGACATATGTGCCTAGATCTTTCCTCACCGTATGATGCTTGCCAAAGGAGAAAAATAAAAAGGAATAGAGAAAAGAAACTTGACTCTTGCATAAAAGTAAATACATAAAAGTAAAAGATAGGCCCCTCGTAGAGGGAAGCAGAGGTTGCCATGCGCTTATTTGTTTGTATGCTCAACCCCTTAGTGCAAAAGAACGTCACGTTGTATTGCCCCTTGTGATGGCAACCTGTATTATGTAGTCTGTCGCTTTTATTCTTCACCATCACAAGTTCGTACAACACACAATTTTCTCTTACACTAAATGATCTCACATTTTTAGAAGCAATTTCTATTGCCTTATTGCACCGATGACAACTTACTTGAGAGATCTTTCTCAATCCCTAGGTAGGTATGGTGGACTCTCGAAAATAAGATTTGGGTTTAAGGGTCTTTGGATGCATAGGTAGTATCTCTACTTAGTGCGTAATTTTTGGCTAGCAAAGATGGGGGGGCAAGCACCACATGTTGAAGTAACTTCTATGTGAATATGAACAAACATAAGTCATTACGTTGTCTTCCTTGTCAAACGTCAACAATTTTGGCAGATAATATTTTGATGGGGGCTTACAATCACAAAAGATTTTTAGGATAGTGTAT
The DNA here is from genome assembly GCA_021605205.1 of Aegilops longissima. Taxonomy (NCBI): domain Eukaryota; kingdom Viridiplantae; phylum Streptophyta; class Magnoliopsida; order Poales; family Poaceae; genus Aegilops; species Aegilops longissima. Next base: position 142,736,021 of record CM038679.1, read on the forward strand.
TTATATGTGAATCTTCTCTTCCCTTATTAAATCTTTAATGAGTTGCATCATTGACCAATGCTATGTTTGTTAATCTCTAATAAAAATTTCTACTTATACTTTTCCTTATGTGGTGTCATCACCTACCCTAAGATTAGCATATAATCTTTTTCATTTATTTCCTTTCTTTTTATTGCAACATGAATGTAAAGAAAGCAAAAACTCAAACTAAATTTATTATATATCTCGCACATGATTACAAGGATATATCACTAAGAAAACTCTCGAAAAGAAATGATCGAACTAAAATTTTAGTCATCTAAAGAAAAAATCGAACTAAAATAAGTAAAGGCAAAATATAGTGGGGGTGATACGATTCCGGGGCACCTCCCCCAAGCTTGGCGGAAGCCAAGGGGAGTGCCCATACCCGATACTCTATTTTATTTTGGTGATGAAGAAGAAGGTGGTGGTGATGAAGTAGAGGCGATCTTGTCCTAGGGTTTCCATGGCAGAGGTCCACCATCATAGGAGGAAGAGTGAGTCTCACGGGTCCTGCAACTGGCAGCCAAACTCATACCTTTGAACCTCGCCTCATATTCAAAGACTTGGTTTTGGAGATTGTAGATCTGGCTCTGGAAGAAGTTGATTTGCTCGTTGAGGGTGAAGATGATGTCTTTCATGGACTTGCCATCCACCTTGAGATCACGGGTGTAGTCCGCGATCATGAGGTGATTGGCATTGAGTCCACGTTCCACCATCTCCTTGCATCGGAAGACCTCTTGCTCCATAGCTTCAAGCCTGGCCTTCACAGTTCTTGTCCCCTTGGGACCTTGCACATCGAGGATGTGAAGCACCCCCTCATGCATCTGGATGACCTGAGGGTGCTACTGTAGATCGAAAGTATGTCTAGAGGGGGGGTGATTAGACTACTTGACCAAATAAAAATCTAGCCTTTTCCCAATTTTAGTTCTTGGCAGATTTTAACAACTTAGCACAAGTCAAGAAATCAACCTGTCGGATTTCGGGTTCCGGCAGACCCTTGAGGTTCGAACACTGGGGTGCGCGCGGAGATCCAACCCTCCACCGCCTCGCCTCTGGCGAATCGCAGGGACCTAAACTACTAAGCAGAACAGCACAAGAGACACAAGATTTATACTAGTTCGGGCCACCGCTGTGGTGTAATACCCTACTCTAGTTTGTGGTGTGGTGGATTGCCTCTTGGGCTGATGAGGAATAAGATAGGGAAGAACAGCCTCGCGAGGAGTCTGTTCTTGGTGGGTGTGATGAACTGCTAGGTGGTGTCCCATCGCCTAGCTTGAGGATCGGGTCTCTGTCTTTCTCTCGATGCCGATCGCTTCCATCGCCCGATCCCCTACTCGAGTGTGGCTACTCCTATTTATAGGCGAAGGCCCCGGCCTCTTCCCAAATATCGAAGGGAAGGGCGCCAACAATTGGCCATTTTGAAGGGAACAGCGGGTACACTTATCTCGACTAAAGTTGGTCCTCGCCGCCAAAGGCTCGTGATGACGCCCGCTTGGGCTCCACGATGACTCCCTTCCAGCCGTTGGGGCGGTCTTGGTCTTGTTGCATCAAACGGATGCCTTTGCTTGATGCTCTCGCTGCGCTTGCTCCCTTTGCACCAAAGAGGAAGGAGGACGGGCGCTGCTGGCTAGCCGCCCGGGCGCCCTTAGTCGTCATGGCTTGCATCATGGGCACCTCGCGAGGTACCCTGCCTTGAACTCTTCGCCTCCTCATGAGCCAACCTAACGAGGCCGTGCTCGAGGAAGCTCCTAGTCGCCCGCCCATGAGGCTTGGCCTCGCGAGGGTCTTGAGCTGCGTTGATGAAGATGGGCTGTCACAGCCTCCTTCGAGCCACGCCGCAGCGAGCAAGTCTGGGATCCCGTTCCCGAACGCCGACAAGAGCCGGGCCCACGGCGCGCCCGAACTTGGCCGAGCAGAGAGGCGAAAGGGAAAGTGCGAAGCGTCGTGGGCCCTAACAGCCTGCGGCCTTGGGCGCCGCATGGCGGTTGATTGGACGCGTGCGTCCTGCTTCCCCATGATGCCTCGGTAACTACCCGGATTCGACAGGTCCCTGCATGTAGAGTTGGTCGTGATTACCGGTGATCGTGGAGGCCGATGGTTGGCCCTCGCCGGCAATAAGTACGGAACGGCGTGCGCCCTTCCAGTCTATCCTTCTGCTTCTCCTCCTCCTCGTTTCGTCTGGTCGCCATGGCTCCGATCCGCCGGTTCTCCATGGAAGAGAAGGAAAGGCTCCTCAAGAGGAACCGACCTGCTCCCCCAAAGAAGCGGCTTGCTCTCGGGTGTCGAGGCAGGAGCGCCGCCAGAGGCGCCCATGCCCTGAGTGCGCGCCGCCACCAGTGTTTCTCTCTCCTTGTATGCGCAAATTGGTGGCCCTGAAGGAGGCGACGCAGGCGCCACGAGCTGTGCCGCCGACGCCGGCCGGGTCACGAGTGTGGGTCTTCCCACGAGTCCACACCAGAGGCTCCTGCCGGGAGTTCGTGCTTGTCGCCGCCTCCTAAGTCTTGGATTCGTCTTCCTTCTTTCTTCGCCTCCGCCGTCGAGGCGAGGGGAGCCTCGACTCGGGCTGCAAAGACGCCGGGCTGCAGCACCCTCGCGATCGGGCAGAGGTTGCAGTGGTGCCCAGGCGAGGTCTTCATGACTCGAGGCTGGGACGAGGTCGCCTGGTCTGCAGGACGAGGGCGCCTCACGATCCACCAGGAGTAGACGGTGCTTGGTGGTGTCCTTCAAGGTCTTCGACGGAGGGTCGTCGGCTGGAGTGCTGCCTCGGAGAGGCGGTGGGCCCCACTGCGGTGAGACGGAGGCCGACCGACCACTCCCTTGGCAGCTTCTCGAGGCGGCAGGCGCCGGAGGATCCAGCGACTCTGCCGAGCTCTTGGCGACGCCGAGAGGCAGCGATGACAGCTCTGAGCCCCGAGCCTGTGCCACTCCGGAGCAGGCGGGCTCGTCAGTCGTCGCCGCCCCCGATCTGGATGGGGTTGTCTCGGACGGGTGGCCCATCGCTGATGATGGCGCTGCCGTGGTGGTCCCTGAGATAGGACTCCTTAGGATTAGCGTCTTTTGTTCCTGCGAGGAGCCAAGAATGTACCCACGGGGCTTGTAAGATGTTTGTAGCTTCGTTTGTCAATATGATCCTTATTGTGAGGCAGTGCGAGATGCTCATTCCGTTCTAGCTCGGTTTCCTACTTTCAGACCTCGTGAGGGCTTGGTGCTCTGCGCCGACGGGTCCCAGTCCCAAGGCGGCTTCAGCCGTCGCTGGTATGCTGTGTCGCGATGCCGTGGTCAAGGCTGGGAGGTGAGCGCCCGAGGTCGGTAAGAGCCTCTAAGTCGCGATGTTCAGGGGGTCCCCCTTGGCGCTCAAGCAGCCATCATTCGGTGAGAAAGGAGAGCGACGTTGCTAAGACGGGGTTGCATTGAGTGTGGGGATGGTGTTGCGATGACTAGTGTGTCCGGAGGGTGAGTTATCTTCGAGGGTCAAGACAATGCTTCCTAGTGCGACGCTAGGTCCGTGCCTTGGTCGGCTAGAGATTGCGTGGCGAGGTCGTTTCGTGCTCCTTGGAGGGACCCTGCAGGTTCACCACAAAAGGAACAAGAGCTCGCCGTGGCGATCGTTAGTCCTGCCGTTAGTTGCTTTGGAGAGGTGCGAGAGGCCTCGCGAGGTGCGTTGGGGCACCCGTGAGCTAGCGCGGGACTCACGAGGCCCTACCTCAAGGCGGGTTGCGCCTGGCTCTGGGCCTTATCTTCAAGTGTGTTCCTGCTAATTTGGCGGATGCCGGTGTTTCTCGTCTTCGGTCCGGCTCTCGGGCTGGTCTCGGCCGTCATTTGGCAAGCCAGTCGCGATGCCATGGACAAGACCAGAGGGTGAGGGCGGAGAGCCGGTAGGAGTCTGAGTCGCGATGCTCTGGCACCCCTCCTTTAACGCATAAGCTAGGTTAGATGGCGCAACCCTCGTCCTCGGGTCCCGGCTCGGGCTGGTCTCGGCCGCCGGGCAAGCCAGTCGCGATGCCATGGACAAGACCAGAGGGTGAGGGCTGCAGAGCGGTAGGAGCCTGAGTCGCGATGCTCGTGCACCCCCTTTAACGTGCAAGCTGGGCTAGATGACGAAACTCACGTCCTCGGTCCCGGCTCGGCTGGACTCAGCCGTGTTGGCAAGCCAGTCGCGATGCCATGGACAAGACCAGAGGGTGAGGGCCGGAGAGCCGGTAGGAGCCCTGAGTCGCGATGCTCAGGCACCCCCCTTTAACGCGCAAGATTTCGCCACCCAGGAAAAGGTACCAAATAACAAGCATGGTGAAAAGAGAGCATAATCCTAAGGAAAGCGCAAGAAGGATACATGCCGCTGGGACTGGCCCGAGCGGCTTGGGGATGATGCAGCCCGAGGGGCGCCCCCAACAGGACAAGCTAATGACATGAAATAAAAGGGATACATGCCGCAGGGACGGACCCACGCGGCCTGGGAATAATGCGGCCCTAAAGGCGCTCCCAGCCTGAAACGAAACTTAAAGATGTCACCTGGTGATGTTGGGGACGAAGGGGTGTTGATGTAGCAGACTCGGTGGGCTGCGGGAGCCGATCCTCACGAGCCCCGGCCCGGGGCCTCGGGAGGCTCGGAGGCGCTGGCGGCTCCTTAGGGGCCATCCCATCTCCGCGGGGCTGCGGCGTGCTCGACCTCTTGAGCCTCGGGATGGCCCTCATGAGGCGCCTGGTGCCAGCAGCCCGCGTTTGGCAGGCCATAAGGCATGCGCGACGTAGCCGAGGGGCGGACCTTGGCGTCCCACTCGCGAGGGCAGGCGCTCTTGAGATGCGGCTCGGTTGAGCCCTGGTATGTCGATCAGACGCGCAGCCCACCATCCTCGCCTGGATGGGGGGCCACAGCGGGTAGGCGGCGGCTGCCCCTCATGACCCTTAACTCCTGTAGCTCCTGAATGGCCTTGCTGACAAACTCCTGAGGGTTTGGCCCTCCTTGCCTTGCTCCTACTTGCGGGAAACGTGCTTCGAAACACGCCTCCACGTGGTGCCCATGCGCCTCCCTCGAGACATTGGCGAGGTCGGCGGCCCTCCAGGGGAGAGCCCCCGAGCCCTGCCCAAGGAGGGCGCCGGGCGCGCTTTCCTATGTGATGGAAGGAGGCTCCCCCTGGCCCGGCGCGGGCCCTGAGGGGCCTGTCGATGTCTTCTTCTTCTTGGGTGCGGCCTCGGTAGGCCTCCTGCTGCTGTGGTCTGGGTCTTCCAGCGATGCGGCCTGAAAAGCTCGCTCCAGGGAGCACACTGCGTCTCTCTCTTCACAGGGCACTATGATGACTCCGCCGCTCCCTGGCATCTTGAGGACATTGTAGCCATGGTGGGTTACGCCATGAATTTGGCCAACACAGAGTACCCGAGGATGGCGTTGTACGGCAGGCGAATGTGGGCGACGTCGAAGTCGATGAGCTCGGTGTGGTAGTTGTCGCGAGCCCGAAGGTGACAGGAAGCGGACCTGCCCGATCGGGACCGTGGAGCCGTCGGTGACTCGGAGAAAGGCTTGGTTGGCTGAAGCTCCTTGTAAGGCACTTGAAGATTGTTGAATGTCTCCATGGATGGACGTTGAGCCCTGCTCCACCGTCGATGAGGGTCTTGGTGACTAGCACATTCTTGATGATTGGGGAACAAAGCATCGGAAGAACTCCGGCTGTGGCGACTTGAGGCTGATCCGCTGAGCTGAATGTGATGGCGCACGCCGACCACCGAGAGGCGTGTGGCCTCGAGCTTGGGAAGGACTGCATTCACTTGGGGCGAACTGCTTGAAGATGCGTTGAGAGGCTGGGGCTTGAGCTCCGCCCAGGATGCGAGGCGATCGCACGCGCTTCACTGAAGCCCCAGCCCCTCGCCCCGATGACGGTCTTCAATTCTCCTTGGCAGCGGCAGCGGAGGGAGGCCTGCGTTCCCTTGCAGGCGATCCTCGCAAGGCTGATCCCTCAGCCTCCCTCATGGCCGGGTCTTGCCAGCCGTCCTCGCGAGGTTGGTCGCGCCACCCTTGGCGCGGGCATGGTCTTCCCGAGTCTGCATTCCTTCCTCCTCCTCGGCCGTAGCCCCAGGTCACTGCGCTTAGGCTCTGCCGACCCTTCCTTCAGCGTCTGACGCCCGGAGCTCTTGACATTCATTGGTGTTGTGAGTATGGAGGTCGTGGTACACGCAGTACCGCTGCCCTTGGAGGACTCGGGCTGATCTCTGCCTGGCTTGGTGTCTGGTTCGGCTGCGAGCACAGCAGCCCCCTTGCGCTTCACATCTTGGCCTTGGACTTCTTTTCTTGGGATCCATGGCAGGCAGCTCGAGGAGGAGGCGCCCCTCCTCAGCCACGGGCGCACTTGGTCGCCAAGTTGAACAGCTCGAGGAGGTGCAGATCTTCATGCATCGCCGACTCCTCCTTCATCTTGACATCGCGCACGCCGTCGGAGAAAGGCGAGATGATGGCCTCCTCCGTCACCACAGGGATCTTGAGGTAGCGTTGTTGAAGCGATGGATGTACTTTTGCAGGGTTTCCCTGGCTGCTGCTTGATTCAACGCATGTCGCTCACGGCGGGTGGCCGGTCGCGAGTACCTTGGAAGTTGGCGATGAAGCGGGTACGCATCTCGGCCCAGGAAGAGATCGTGCCTGGGGCCAGATTCAGGAGCCAGGTGCGGGCCCCGTCCTTGAGCGCCATGGGAAACCAATTCGCCATGACCTTTTCATCCCTGTTGGCAGCCTCGATGCCCAGCTCAGAAGCTGGAGGAACTCGTAGGGTCATTTGTGCTGCGTCGTGAGTGGGGAGGCAGGTCTCAGCTTGAACTTGGCGGGCTACGCGACGCTGCGCAGCTCGGAGGTGAAAGCGCGGCAGCCCGCCGTGGCTGCGAGGGCCTCGGGCGGCGGAGAGTTTGGTCTTGTGGGCCTCCCTGGCCTTGGCTGGGGCAGCGCAGGTCTTGGCGTGTTGGAGGCGGGAGCACTCGGGCAGCTTCTTGCGGCGAGAACTTCTTGGCAGCTCTGCTCTTGTTGCGGGCGGCGCTGGCGGAGCAGGTTCCGCCCGAGGACCGCGGCTTTGGGAACAGGCGCCTTCTTGAGGAGGAGGCGGCGAGGTGCCCGAGAGCTTCATCGCCAGTGGGCGGGTGCAGTGCAGCGAGACGGACGGTCTTGAGGTCGCCTCCTGCAGTGTGACGAGCTCGGCGACTTCGGTCGAGCCATTCTTCGTAGCTGTCGTCGGCGAGGCGGTAGCAGGAGCTCGTTAGCGCGAGGAGTGCAGCTCGGCCTCCATGGCGCGAAGCGCGCGTGTAAGAACCAGCGGTGAGCGGCGTGGCAGTGAGGCCGTCCGCCTCATGGGCGGAGTCTTTGGGGCGGCGCTTGCTTGCTCGTTCCCTGCCGGGCGGTGGCGGCGTTGTGGCGGTGACGAGGAACGATGAGGCGCCCGCCGACGGGAGCTGTCTGGGCGACATGGGGGCGAGGGCGGCTCGGGCTTCGGCCGCGGCCCGACAGGCGTCGAACATGGTTGCGGTGGTCGGGAGGAACGAGGCGAAGCAGCAGATTCAGCGCACCCTACCGGCACGCCAAATGTCGGATTCGGGTTCCGGCAGACCCTTGAGGTTCGAACACTGGGGTGCGCGCGGAGATCCAACCCTCCACCGTCTCGTACCTCGCCGAATCGCAGAGACCTAAACTACTAAACAGAATAGCACAAGAGACACAAGATTTATACTAGTTCGGGCCACCGTTGTGGTGTAATACCCTACTCTAGCTTGTGGTGTGGTGGATTGCCTCTTGGGCTGATGAGGAACAGTACAGGGAAGAACAACCTCGCGAGGGTCTGTTCTTGGTGGGTGTGATGAACTGCTAGGTGGTGTCCCGTCGCTCTAGCTTGACGATCGGGTCTCTGTCTTTCTCTGGATGCCGATCGTTTCCATCGTCCCGATCCCCCTACTCTGAGTGTGGCTACTCCTATTTATAGGCGAAGGCCCTGGGCCTCTTCCCAAATATTGAGCGGGAAGGGCGCCAACAATTGGCCATTTTGAAGGGGAACAACGGGTACACTTATCGACTAAAGTTGGTCCTCGCTTTGCCAAAGGCTCTGGTGATAGCCTTTGCTTGGGCTCCACGATGACTCCCTTCCAGCCGTTGGGGCGGTCTTGGTCTTGTTGCACCAAAGCGGATGCCTTTGCTTGATGCTCTCGCTGCGCTTGCTACCTTTGCACCAAAGAGGAAAGGAGGCGCTGCTGGCTGGCGCCCGACCGGGCGCCCTTGGTCGTCGTGGCTTGCGTCATGGGCACCTCGCGAGGTACCCTGCCTTGAACTCTCCGCCTCCTCATGAGCCAACCTGACGAGGCCGTGCCTGAGGAAGCTCCTGTTCGTCCGCCCCGCGAGGCTTGGCCCCTCGAGAGGGTCTTGAGCTTGCGTTGATGAAGGTGGGCTGTCCTGGGCCTCCTTCGAGCCACGCTGCAGGCCGCAGGCAGGCAAGTCTGGGGACCCCCGTTCCCAGAACGCCGACACAACCTACACATGCAATTCTAAGAGTATAGCAGCGGAATGTAAAACAATTGCATATGGAGGTAAAGGGATGACATTGAGGGAGCAAACGCAATGTTTACACGGAGATTTTTTATCCGTGGTTCCGTTAGGTGGTGCTATCGTACATCCACGTTGTTGGAGACTTCAACCCACGAAGGGTAACGGTTGCGCGAGTCCACGGAGGGCTCCACCCACAAAGGGTCCACGAAGAAGCAACCTTGTCTATCCCACCATGGTCGTCGCCCACGAAGGACTTGCCTCACTATGGTAGATCTTCACGAAGTAGGCGATCTCCTTGCCCTTACAAACTCCTTGGTTCAACTCCACAATCTTGACGGAGGCTCCCAAGTGACACCTAGCCAATCTAGGAGACACCACTCTCCAAGAAGTAACAAATGGTGTGTTGATGATGAACTCCTTGCTCTTGTGCTTCAAATGATAGTCTCCCCAACACTCAACTCTCTCTCACAGGATTGGATTTGGTAGAAAGAAGATTTGAGTGGAAAGCAACTTGGGGAAGGCTAGAGATCAAGATTCATGTTGTTGGAATGGAATATCTTGACCTCAACACAAGTGTAGGTGGTTCTCTCTCAGAAAATGTGTGTTGGAAGTGTAGGCATGTTCTGATGGCTTTCTCCACGAATGAAGAGTGGGTGGAGGGGTATATATAGCCTCCACACAAAATCTAACCATTACACACAAATCACCAAACTCGGTGGGACCGATTCAAATAACTTGGTCAGACCGATTTGGTTCATAATGTGACCGTTAGGTGTTTCGGTGGGACTGACACGTCAACTCGGTGGGACCGATATGATTAGGGTTAGGGCATAACGTAATCTCGGTGAGACCGATTACACAAACTCGGTGAGACCAATTTTGGTAAAAGACTAACAGAGAGTTGGCCAGGCAAACTCGGTGGGACTGATTCGCTCATCTCGGTTGGACAGAAACGTTACGAAAAGGAAACAGAGTGTTTGCATTGCAATCTCGGTGGGACCGATCGCTCATCTTGGTTTGACCGAAATGTTATGAAGGGAAACATAGAGATTACAATCCCATCTCGGTGAGACCGAGATCCCTATCGGTGAGACCGAAAAGACTAGGGTTTCTAGCAATGGCTATGTCAACTGAACTCGGTGGCGCCGAATAGAAAGAATTGGTGGGGCCGAGTTGGACTTGTGGTTTGGGACATGTGTGGATATGAGAAAGTAGTGGAGGGTTTTGGAGCATATCACTAAGCATTTTGAGCAAGAACCTCATTAAGCAACACCTCATCCCTTCTTAATAGTATTGGCTTTTCCTATAGACTCAATGTGATCTTGGATCACTAAAATAGAAAATGTAGAGTCTTGTGCTTTGAGCTTGAGCCAATCTTTTGTCCTTAGCATTTTGAAGGGTCCACTTTCTAATCCATGCCATGCCAATCATTGAGCTTTCCTGAAATATTCATCTTGAAATAGCATTAGCTCAATGAGCTATATGTTGTTAGGAATTAACGGAACCACCCAGGGATAGTTGCACTTTCAATCTCCCCCTTTTTGGTAATTGATTACAACATATAGATCAAAGCTTCGACAGATGATAAATAGTATTGAAAAACATCGTCGCTTTGAGAAGTATGTGATAAGCAAGAGCTCCCCCTAAATTTGTGCATTATTTAAAATTTGCTTTTGAATGCAAATGCACAATCGATTAGGATGATGGGTTACTCTTTCATGTCACATACATCTTGGTGGAGCGCTCAAAATGATAGAAGTTAAAGCATGCACTCATCGCCAAAACAGGTGAATGATCATCTAGGATATAAGAGATAATATCATCCAACAAGCATTAAGGGTAGTGTCGGTGTCAAAACCGGCGGATCTCGGGTAGGGGGTCCCGAACTGTGCGTCTAGGCGGATGGTAACAGGAGACAAGGGACATGATGTTTTTACCCAGGTTCGGGCCCTCTCGATGGAGGTAATACTCTACTCCTGCTTGATTAATATTGATGATATGGGTAGTACAAGAGTAAATCTACCATGAGATCGGAGAGGCTAAACCCTAGAAGCTAGCCTATGGTATGATTGTTGTTAGATCCCACGGACTAAAACCCTTGGTTTATATAGACACCGAATAGGGTTAGGGTTACGAGTCGGTTACAATGGTAGGAGATCTACATATCCGTATCGCCAAGCTTGCCTTCCACACCAAGGAAAGTCCCATCCGGACACGGACGAAGTCTTCAATCTTGTATCTTCATAGTCCAGAGTCCGCCAGCGGTGATAGTTCGGCTATCCGGACACCCCTAGTCCGGGACTCCTCGGTGGCCGTGAACTAGGCTTCAATGACGTCGAGTCCGGGCGCATATTGTCTTGGCATTGCAAGGTGGGTTCCTCTTCGAATACTTCATAGAAGGTTTTGAACACAAGGATAGTGTCGGCTCGCAAAACAAGTTCCACATACCACCGTAGAGAGAATAACTTTTTGCACAGATCTGCTGACGTATTCCGCAGCATGACATCACACCACGACCAGGCCTTTTACGAATCGTTTTTACTGTTCCACTTCAGCGCATTTAGCGAGGCGGTTTCCTTGGCACGTCTTATCAAAGCGGAGATCGTGCCCCTTATTCGGGATTCCCATCAATACGGACGTGGGTAACCCATCCGCGCCGTTGATTACAGGCTTGGGAGATAAGCGAGTTTTACCGGGCTGGCGGGGGCGCGATAGCCGTCCGTCCATATAAGGGATAAGGATCCACATTTTCACCTCGCCTTCTTCCTCCTTTTCTCATCCATTTCCGCTTTCGAGCTCCAGCGCCCAAGTCCCACATCCCACCTCAACCTTCTCCAACTATGTCCGGAGCGGGAGGCAGGTGGATGGCCTCCTCCGTCACGGAGGGCACATCGAAGCTGCGGGAGGCTGGATACTTGTCCAGCAACATCGCGCGCCGGCTACCCGACGAGGGGCAGCTCATTCCAACCCCAGGCCCCATGAGAGGTGGTGTTTCTCACCCACTTCCTCCGCTGGACTAGGTTTTCCACTTCACCCATTTGTCAGGGGCTCATGTTCTACTACGGCCTGGACTTCCACGATCTGGCCCCAATTTCATCCTCAACATCTCGGCGTTCATCGTGCGTGTGCGAAACCTTCCTCGCATCAGCCCCACTTCAGCTTATGGCTGAAGATCTTCAATGTCAAGCCGAAGGTAGTGGGCGGCCGCCAAGCGGAGTGCCGAGGTGCCATGGTTGGCAAGATGGCCAAAGTCCTATGGCTCGAGGGCTCCTTTGTGGAGACCATAAAGGGGTGGCAATCGGGGTGGTTCTACATCACCGAGCATGCTGACTCTCAATGGCGGCGGCCCCAATTCGATCTGGCCTCCCCACGCGGCTCACATCATGGAAAGAGACGGGCTGGCGTGGGGGATTCGGACAAGCTATCCGGACTCCAAACCTGCGTCCGAAACCTGGTGGACAAGAATCTCAGGCTTGTCAACGTAATCCAGGTGATGCTCATCCGCCAGATTCTCCCATGCCAACAATGGGCCTTCAAATTGTGGGAGTTCGATCCGGCACAGCACCCCAACTCTGAAAAGGCTCTTCGACACTACGTACGAAGATGCCTGGAAGGTGCTGTTCAAGGGCGCCGAGGCTCCCACATCCGCTACCGAAGATCGCGGATTCAGCTTGCAGCATCAAGACAGCGAGGTAAGTTATTTTACCCTTTATGGGACTCTTGTTTTTTATAGATTGACTCTATGTGGGATCTAAAACTCCCTAACCTTTGGCAGATCGGTTGAAGGCGTCCGGACAGATTAACTGTCGGCCCTTTGCCGAAGACCAGTGACGCCTTGATTGTGGGGCTGCTGGCTCGGCACCTCACGTGGTGCGGAGAAGAAGGCCAAGAAGAAGGCCACGGAACTCGAAGGAGCTCGGCGCCAGGGGCTGTCAGACTCATCGCTGACAACCACTGGCGGAATCCTCCTCTAAGGAAGAGGAGGAGGAAAAAGCCTCTCCCAGTGAAGAGAGAAAAGGAAGGCCGCCTAACCGGGAGGCCGGAGGGTCCAAGAAAGGAAGGACCCTTCCTCCGGACTTCTCCGCCAACGCCGACAACGACGAGGACGAGTGGCCAACAAGGTCCAAGCCCCTGGCGAGATCGTAAGTGTCCGGATACCCATGGCTTTTTTTCATTGCATAGTGTTCTCTAATGCCGAACAATCATGCAGCCCGCCCAAGGATGAGCTCGCCGCTTCGTCGAGCGGGTCCCTGAATTCATCGGAAGTGGAGAGTACTTCACTTCCGGCCGCCTCCTCACCTCACGCTGCGGACGACACCGAGGTGGGGCCCCGAGGGGGGCCTGGTCAAGAGGAGGTGGCGCAGGAGGCGCCGCAAGGCAGCCTCCTGGACTCAGCGCGAGGGGCGAGACCCCGGGGCTCTAAGCCCGACCCTTGTCCGGACTCCATACGGAACCTTCAGCCGTTCGAAGTCCGCAAGCGGTCCTTCGTAGGAAGGGTAAGACGCCGGTGTCCTCCGTCCAGCTGGAGGCACGGATAGCTTCTTGGGCGCTTAACAGCGCCACCATCGAGGAGGAGCACCGCCTTTGTTATGAGTGTGGTGATCCGAGAGAGTTCAGTCCGCCAAGAGCGGTCATGACTGAAGAAGTGTCGTGCCTTCTAACGGGCTTTGAGGTAAGTTTAGAATATGTAAAAATATCACCGCATAGACAGTAGCCCCTGATGCTTAGTTCGGTGTTCGGAAAGAAAAGCCAGACTAAGGATCTAAAAAGATATACACAGGAGTCTAACATAAGGATGTTAATATGCGAATGCAGGCTGCGCTGCTGACCTCTGCCGCACTAACTGCGGAGGTCAATACGTTGAAGAAGAGCCTCGAGCGGTCCGAGAATGAGCTCGGCCTTGCCAAGAAGCAGCTCGAGGACAGGGAAGGTAAGCAATACCTTATTAAAGAAATACCTTATAGAAAGGATTCGGTTGCAAAAAATGATAGGAATAACGTGGGTATTGTAGGGGCCACGAACGAGGTGGTGACCCTGAAGGAAGCGGTTTCCGCGGCCGAAAGCAAAGAGGCCGCGGAGCGCACCGGGCGAGAGAAGCATGAGGCGCGGGTGGCGGAGGTGCGGCAAGAGCTCCAGGCTCTCGTGGAAAAACACGAGAGTTTGGAGCGTGACTCGAAGACTTGAGAGTCCGAGCTCGCCTCGGCTCTTGAGAGTGCCAAAGCCGCTAAGGCCGAAGCCCAAAAAGCCCTCCAAGAGATTGAATCATTAAAAAAGATAGCGGCGGGTAAGGCATTCTTTATGCAAAGCAAGCATGTGAAAGTGAATTACCTATTACTTACCCGAATCCGGAGCTCTCGGGGAGCATTCGCAGATTTGCCCGTGAGTGTGTACGATCTTTGCCGTGTTCTACAGCGCCAAGGAAGGGAGCTCGACGGAGAAGGTGTTCTGGTCTCAGTATGCTGAGGCCGAACGTTCGGTGCCCCTGAGCGACTAGCTGAAGCAGCTGGTCGAGCTCCACAAGGTCGCCGAACAGGCCATGAAGGGCCTCATAGTTCGGCTGTGGCCATTGGAAGCCATGCCTGGGAGCTACTTTGGGTTAGTGCAGCGGCTGGTGGACACATGTCCATGGATTGAAGTCATCAAGAACTCCGTCTGCATTGAAGGTGCCCGTCGGGCCCTTGCCCGTCCTAAAGTGCACTGGGGCAAGCTGGATGCGGAGAAGCTTGTGACGGACGGGCCACTGAAGGGCAAGGAGCATCGCAAGCCCGTAATGTACTATTAGGGCGTCCTGAAGGGTGCCCGCCGTATAGCGGATGAGTGCTCCAAAGATGTAATTTTTTAATAGACTCGCATTTGTTATCCTGTACGCTGAAAAATTGTTCGTATGCGCTAAGCAACGCTTGTTAATTTAAAATATTACCTTACATGCGGCCGTTTATCAAATTTGAGAGATGGCAAGTCGTTGGCTTCAGCCCCATGCCCACAGTTTGGGGTGTTCGGGATAAACTTGGCGCTCTTGTTCCCATTCTTGGGTCCATCGAGGAGGCGCTCAGCATAGCGAACAAGGCAACCGCCTTATAGTGCTTGAACACTCTCACTTAGCCATAGAATTCTATAATTTTAAATTTCGTGAAGCCCCTAGTATTCGGAAGAGCGAGTTCGGGCGCTATCACGCCTTGGCGGACAATGCCGACTCCTCGCTCTAAGCGGCATAAGTCTTTAGGGACCGAAAAACCTCTCGAACAACGACCGGCTCTCGCCCTATCATGACGGTCAGTTTTAGCTTTCTCGAGGTGCTCAACCCAGCTCAACCGGGCACAATCGCGATGGTTCTCCCAGCGCTACCTTAGCCGATATAATGGAGCGTAAGGTACCAAAACATGGGAGCCGGGCAAACCCAACTATTGACCCAAGAGATGATTGAACCGATGCATATAATGCTATAAGTTCGGGTGCTGCACTTGTGAAAGTGTTCGGACTTATCACACCATACTTTTGGGGTACTTAAGCCCTGGTGTATTGGCCGTACCAAAGTGTACAGGTGCAACATGTCATGAAATGAACATATATATAGATAAAGAAAGGAGTGCAATAATAGGCAAAAGCTATGTATTGTTTATTCAAAAGCGCAAATAAAAGCGAGCGATACAAATTGTGCGATAAGCAAGGTGCGGACTTTTGACATGTCCCCTTCCGAGGTAAGTTTGCGGTGTGGTATGTAAAACAGGTATATCTTGCTCGTAATAGAGACCACCTGGACATTCGACGCAGTTTTACGCTTCCTGGCTGTTGCATCGTGTATTGGCGCGAATGCGGATAGGGCTTCGGAGAACGAGTCCTGAAAGTAAGAAAAAAAGAAAAAAAGAAAAGAATGACACAATCGGGGCCACAGTGCGGTTGAGCCGCATGCAGGGCGTGCCGTGGTCGTGCCCTCCCTTAGGCCCATGGTATCTCGGGCGTAGTTATGCACGCGTAATCCGGCTTCGCAGTTTCGCGAGGGCAGGGGTTGGGGCGGATTACTACGCGTGCTCGATCGTGGTAGGCGGTCTTGTTGTAGGTTACTCCGGCGCACAGCGGTGGCGGACGTTTAATAGCCGGACTCGAGAATTGCTGTGAGAGGCTGCTTTGCACCTCCGCCGCGAGGGCCGCCGTGTGCTCCTCCGTTCGAAGAGCGTTCGGTGTTTCCATTGACCATGATTACTCCTCGGTCGGCATCTTGAGCTTGAGGTATGCGTAGTGCGGCACCGCATTGAACTTTGCAAATGCGGTTCGTCCAAGCAAAGGCGTGATAGCCGCCATGAGCGGGACTATGTCAAGATTAACTCTTCACCGGAAGTTATCCGGGATCCAAGACCACTTCGAGTGTAACTGAGCCTGTACAATTGGCCTCTACACCTGGTATGACGCCTTTAAAGGTCGTCTTTGTGGGTTTAATCCTTGAGGGGTCTATGCCCATTTTGCGCACTGTATCCTGATAAAGCAGGTTCAGGCTGCTACCGCCATCCATCAGGACTCTAGTGAGGTGAAATCCGTCGATAATTGGGTCAAGAACCAATGTGGCGAATCCTCTGTGACGGATGCTAGTGGGGTGGTCCCTTCGATCAAAGGTGATCGGGAAGGAGGACCATGGGTTGAACTTCGGGGCGACTGGCTCCATCGCATATATGTCCCTTAGCGCACGCTTCCGCTCCCTTTTGGGTATGTGGGTTGCGTATATCATGTTCACCGTCCGCACTTGTGTGGGAAAGCCCTTCTATCCTCCATTGTTCGGCGGCCGGGGCTCCTCCTCGTCATCGCTATGCAGCCCCTTGTCATTGAGTTCGGCACTTAGCTTGCCTGCTTGCTTGAACACCCAACAATCCCTGTTGGTGTGGTTGGCTGGTTTTTCGAGGGTGCCATGTATCTGGCACAAGCGATCGAGTATTCGATCCAAGTTGGACGGGCCCTGGGTATTTCTTTTGAATGGCTTCTTCCGCTGACCGGGTTTAGAGCCTCTGAATCCGGCATTGACTGCCATATCTTCATCATTGTCGCCGTTAATGCGGCGCTTGTTCTTGTTGCGACGCGACCTGCCATTGTTGTCCTTGGTATCCGAACTACCAGGGTTTTTGGTCAAGTTGTTACTACGAGCTAGCCAGCTGTCCTCTCCCAAGCAAAAGCGGGTCATGAGTGTGGTGAGGGCTGCCATGGATTTCGCTTTTCCTGTCCTAGGTGCGGGCTAGCCACTCGTCGCGGATGTTATGTTTGAAGGCTGCAAGGGCCTCTGCATCCGGACAGATCAACGATTTGATTTTTCTTGGTTAGGAACCGTGTCCGAATTGTCGGCGATTCTTCCGGCTGCTGAATTATGTGGCTGAGGTCATCGGCGTCGGTGGTCGCACATATGTGCCCGGAAGTTATCAAGGAATGCGGCTTCGAGGTCCTCCCAACAACCGATTGACTCTGCTGGCAAGCTGTTGAGCCAATGCCGAGCTGGTCCTTTAAGCTTGAGTGGGAGGTATTTGATGGCGTGTAGATCATGCTGTGGGCCATGTGGATATGGAGGAGGTAGTCCTCGATCCAAACCGCAGGATCTGTTGTGCCATCGTATGATTCGATGTTTATGGGTTTGAAACCCTCGGGGATTTTATGATCCATTACTTCATCTGTGAAGCATAGTAGGTGTGCGGCGCCTCTGTATTGGGCTATGTCACAACGTAGCTCATATGAGCTTTGTCTACTGTGTTCGGCCTGGCCGGAATTGCTGTATCCGGCGTGACGGTTATCATCACATGTCGTGGGGCGCCCACGCGATCCGTATATCGATCTTGTTTGCCTTGCCTTGTCCTCCAATATGTCTCGCAGGTCCGCACGTTTCCCGTGCCTTGGTACTTTTCGGCGGCCGAGTGCGGCTTGAATGGAGGTCTAGAGGCCTCTCTGCCGCGACCACGGGTGGCAGCGGGTTTTGGTCAATTTGTTACTGAGCTAGCCAGCTGTCCTCTCCGCGCATAAGCGGGTCATGAGTGTGGTGAGGGCTGCCATGGATTTGGCTTTTCCTGTCCTAGGTGCGGGCTAGCCACTCGTCGCGGATGTTATGTTTGAAGGCTGCAAGGGCCTCTGCATCTGGACAGATCAACGATTTGATTTTTCTTGGTTAGGAACCGTGTCCGAATTGTGCGGGCGATTCTTCTGGCTGCTGAATTATGTGGCTGAGGTCATCGGCGTCTGGTGGTCGCACATATGTGCCCTGGAAGTTATCAAGGAATGCGGCTTCCAGGTCCTCCCAACAACCGATTGACTCTGCTGGCAAGCTGTTGAGCCAATGCCGAGCTGGTCCTTTAAGCTTGAGTGGGAGGTATTTGATGGCGTGTAGATCATCGCCGCGGGCCATGTGGATATGGAGGAGGTAGTCCTCGATCCAAACCGCAGGATCTGTTGTGCCATCGTATGATTCGATGTTTACGGGTTTGAAACCCTCGGTGATTTTATGATCCATTACTTCATCTGTGAAGCATAGTGGGTGTGCGGCGCCTCTGTATTGGGCTATGTCACGACGTAGCTCATATGAGCTTTGTCTACTGTGTTCGGCCCGGCCGGAATTGCTGTATCCGGCGTGACGGTTATTGTCACGTGTCGTGGGGCGCCCACGCGATCCGTAGATCGATCTTGTTTGCCTTGCCTTGTCCTCCAATATGTCTGCAGGTCCGCACGTTTCCCGTGCCTTGGTACTTTTCGAGCGACGCCGGAGTGCGGCTTGAATGGAGGGTCTAGAGGCCTCTCTGTCGCGACCACGGGGTGGCCGGTCGGCCGCATCATGCGCTGGTGATGTAGGTTTGGGTGCTGCTTCCTCTAGTTGGGGTAGAAGCCTGCGTTTGGGTATCTCTTGGAGGGGCGTTCGAGTTCATACTCTTCGGCTGCAAGGACTTCAGTCCATCTGTCAGCTATCAAGTCTTGGTCAGCTCTAAGCTGCTGCTGCTTTTTCTTGAGGCTGCTTGCCGTGGCCATAAGCCTGCGTTTGAAACGCTCCTGTTCGTCGGGGTCTTCTGGCACGACAAATTCGTCGTCGTCGAGGCTTGCCTCGTCTTCAGAGGGGGGCGCATAATTGTCGTCCTCTACCTCTCTTTCTGCCCACTGTCATGCGGACTTGCTTCTCCCTCCTCCTGCGCTGAGTCCTGCTGGAGGGGTCGCGTCTTGCACCGTCCGGTATTATTGTCTCCCGTGCCGGAATCGCCGTTTTTACTGTGGCGGGATTTAGAGCGGCGCCGTTGACGTCGGCGCTTGGGTTGTTTCTTGGAGGGGTCATCCTCCGCCGTTCCATCACCATTCCCATCTTTTGGGATGTCCAACATGTATATGTCGTATGACGAGGTGGCCTTCCAGTGCCCTGTAGGCGTTGGTTCTTGGTCGTCTCCGGCATCGTCGTCCATACCGTCGATGTCTTCGGAGTTGAAGTCAAGCATGTCGGTTAAATCATCGAGAGTGGCTACAAAGTGGGTGGTGGGTGGGCGTTGAATTTCTTTGTCGTCCGCATCCCAACCTTCCCGACCGTAGTCCGCCAGGCTCTCGATAAAGAGAGAGACTTTAGTGAATTCAGGATGTCGCCAAAGGCGAGTCTTGAAAGACGTCATGGCGATGAACTCCATGACCGGCGCCCAATCGGATTCGATTGGCGGTAGCGGAGGGTTCGGAGTCCGAGAGGAGTCCGCACCTTGGAGTCACGGTCTTCGCAAAGGACAGGATGAAGTTCGCTCGATCGCCGTAGAGATCGTAGCCCCGAGGCGGTGTCCAACCACTCGTCCTCGATCGGGAGTCGGCTCCGAGCTAAGGGTCGGAGCGGACTCTGGTGCGGCTTCCAAGGCACTGTTCGGCGGCAGAGCTAGATCGTGCCCATCGAGACTGTGCGGTGCGCTTGGCTGTGGCTCGAATCCGTCGAAGATCAAGTCTCCGCGGATGTCGGCCGTGTAGTTCAAACTCCCAAATCTGACCTGATGGCCAGGGGCGTAGCTTTCGATCTGCTCAAGATGGCCAAGTGAATTGACCCGCAGTGCAAAGCCGCCGAATACGAAGATCTGTCCGGGGAGAAAAGTCTCACCCTGGACCTCATCGTTGTTGATGATCGAAGGAGCCATCGGGCCTAAAGATGACGACACAGAGGAACTCTCAATGAAAGCACCAATGTTGGTGTCAAAACCGGCAGATCTCGGGTAGGGGGTCCCGAACTGTGTGTCTAGGCGGATGGTAATAGGAGACAAGGGACACGATGTTTTTACCCAGGTTCGGGCCCTCTCGATGGAGGTAATACCCTACTCCTGCTTGATTAATATTGATGATATGGGTAGTACAAGAGTAGATCTACCACGAGATCGGAGAGGCTAAACCCTAGAAGCTAGCCTATGGTATGATTGTTGTTCGTCCTACGGACTAAAACCCTTCGGTTTATATAGACACCGAATAGGGTTAGGGTTACTGAGTCGGTTACAATGGTAGGAGATCTACATATCCGTATCGCCAAGCTTGCCTTCCACGCCAAGGAAAGTCCCATCCGGACACGGGACGAAGTCTTCAATCTTATATCTTCATAGTCCAGGAGTCCGGCCAACAGTGATAGTTCGGCTATTCGGACACCCCCTAGTCCATGACTCCCTCAGGTAGCATATGATCAAACACATGATCAAACAAGTATCTGACAAGTAGCTCACAATAAAGTTCCAAACCAAACCAACCAAACCAAATAAGTGCAAAGAGAGATAAAAACCAACACTCTCTCTCTCTTGGAGCCTATGATCTATACATTTTTCTCCCCCTTTGGCAACCAGTTACCAAAAATTTCAAAAATGCATAGTGCTAAAACGACTCTCAGGCTTGGTCTTCGGGAGGTGGTGTTAAGAGAACTCCAAGGACGAAGCCTTCAGATGAAGTAGCTGGAGCTAGTGGAGTGGCTGCTGGAGGTGGAACTAGATCTGTAGCTGCTTGTGCTAATGCTGTAGCTCTGGTGTCTGTCACTGGCACTACAACAGATCTCTATCCTCTGGGCACTCTGGCAAAAGCATCTGTGGTAGACTTTGCCTTCTTGTCCTTAGCTTCCTCCTGAAGTTGCTCAACTGCAGTTTGGATCTTTGTCACATTGACATCAAGGTCATAGAATTTTGTCTCAATGATCCTTTCCAAGCTCTCCTGGTTCTTGGTCAGGGTGGCCAAGCCCTTCTCAATCCTCAGGGTGGATTGGATCAGATAACCAAGCTGGTCTTGCTTGCTCTTCAAGAATACTTGAGATGCCTCTTCCACAGTTGGCATCTTTGCAGCCTTCTCAGCTTTAGCCTTCTCTCTCTTCTCATGTGCTTGAGCAAAAGATGGTTCATTCTCATTCATCACAACAATGTTTTCTTCAAATTCAGGATAGATGGGCAGGTGCTCCTTATCCAAGATGTACTTGCCTTTGCCCATCTTTGAGTTGATTAGCTCCTGAATGTGTGGGGCATACCCAAAACTTCTATTCTGGTCAGTAGCAGTCCTCTTGATTGTCTCAACAATCAGGCTCATGACTTTGATTAGTAGTCTTCTATTCTGGCCATACTGTTGTGGTCTTTCTTCTTCTCTGCATGAATGTCCAAGTCATCCTCATGTTCCTCAGGAGCATTGATTAGCTTAGCCCATTCATCAACTGTAGACTGGTACCTAGTACCCTCAGACATCCACACTATCATTCCATCTGGATAGAAGTGGGTAGTGGAGTAAAACTGCATGATGAGCTCATCATTCCACTTGGTGAGCTTCTGGGAAACAAAAGTATCTACTCCACATGCCTTAAAGCTATCAAGCACGCCAGGGAAGTGATCCTCATTCTCCTTGATGAATTCCCAGTCAACCATCTCATATCACACACAATGGGCTTCTTGTCGAGCAAAACAGTCTCATAGAAGTCCTGCTATTCCTTAGTGTGAAATCTGTAGTCCACAACAGTCCTTCTCCTAATAGCATAGGGATCAGACTCTCTCCATAGTCTCAATCCTGCATCCTTCTTGATCTTCATATTCTCTGCAACTGGGTGTGCATCAGTGTGGTCAGGGATCTTGGGCTTCAGCTTTCTTAGAACAATAGAATCATCTTCTTCTTCTTTAGCAGCTTGAGGCACTGGGGCCTTTTTCTTCTCTTCAGCAGGTATGTTCCTAGTGCTCCTTTTGGGTTTTGGTTTTGGAGCTGGAGCAGCAGCCTTGGGAGCAGCTTTAGACTTTGATGGAGCAGCCCCTGATTTGATTGCATCTCCCATAAGCTTCTGAGCTTTGGGTGCTGGTGCAGCATCTTCTTCCTCTTCCTCTTCTTCTGAGTCTCCCATCATTGATGGCTTCCCAATAACTCTGGCAATGGTCTTCTTGAACCTTTCTTTTCTTTTCTTGCCATCTCCAGTTTCCTTGGGTTCAAGAGTGAACTCCGTCGTTTCTCCTGTGGCAACTTTTCTTGGCTTAGACATGGGATGTCTTCTTGCTGGCATCTTTGTTTTCAGACCTGGCTTAGTTGCAGCAGCTGAGCCATACTCTTTCTTCAGCACTTTCTTCTTTGAAGTGGCTTCATCTTCAACTGCCACATAATCTTCATCCTCAGAGTCAGAAGTTCTCTTCTTCCTTGTCCTGGTGGCAGCCTTTGGCAGATTGCTGGGAGTGGTCCTGCTGCCTTCATCATAGCTGCCTGAGGGACTAGTGCCCTCACTCAACTAAACCTGCTCTTCTGACTTGTTCAGGCTGTCACTTTGGTCAGACATCTCTGCAAATACTCTGACAACAGATCCTATGAATAGGTTATAGATGAGGTAGAGTAGATGAGCATCACAAAGTACATGAGTTTTGCAAAAAGGATGACTTAAAAACTTAGTTTTAGTTCTTCACAGAAAGCATTTCGGATCTACCGATTTGTAAACTTGGTGATACCGAAGCAGCTTTTGGAACCTAAACTAGTGAACTCGGTCAGACCGAGTCACAGTTTGGTGGTACCGAGACTGCTAGGGTTTCACAGAGAATCGAACTCGGTCACACTGATTTGCAATTTTCGGTCGGACCGAAAATGCGTGTGCTTTGGCCTAAGCCAAAATCGGTGAGACCGATTTCTACAACTCGGTCGGTCCGAGATGAATTTGGCGGAGACCTAACCCTAAATTTTCAAATCAAAACTAATCTACGGGATGTTTTTGCTGGACAGGATGATTTCAATCGTGGCAAATATCGTGGCAAAGCAATGTGCTAAGAATCGGAGTTAGGGATTAGCACAAAGGTCAAGTTCGTACCCTAGTTCGGTGATGAACTTGCTACGGCGGCAACGGCGGTGAAGATATCCGTTGACGGCGGCGGAGACCAGCGGCGGGAGGTCGCTGGCGACGAGAGGACGATCCGGAGACCCGAAGAGGCAGAGTAGGTTATGCGCGGGCGAGGAGGTTCGGAAAATTTTCCAAAATTTGGCCCGTCGGTATATATAACCTAACCCTGTCTGTGTGACCGAGTGGAACGACTCGGTGGCACAGAGATGCAAAACTGCAAGCAGTTACTGCAACTCGGTGTGACCAAAAGGTTCTAATCGGTTGCGCCGAGATTGAAAAGCCTAGATCAACTTAGTGATCTCGGTAGGACCGAAAAGGATGAATTTGTCAGACCGAGATGCACAAAGAGGTTTTGGGGTTTAAGTCTATGATGAATCGGGAATTCTGAGTGCTCCTCACACAGAGTGGTTCAAATCTGACTTGATCAAACTTTGTGATGTAGCATGAATAGAGTTTGAGACTAGAAAATTATAGATAGGTAGAGGGAGTTCTTAGGCATTCTTGTCCATCCATTTGGCAAAAGAGAAAGAGCCAAACAATCAAAACAACAAATGGATGTCCTCGAATGAGTAAAATATGCAACCAACATGCTCACAAAATAAAATGGCAAATGAAATATGTGACAAATCATGCACAAACACTCTAGCATCTATCAAGCAATTTGGCGATGACTAGGTCATCTATATGAGTATTTTGACATAGGAGTCAAATGAGATCATTTGATCATAGTTCATACTCATCGTTTAAGCACAAGTGGGGTTACCACTTTTACATAAAGCATTGATGTGTTCACACCATTAGAGTTGCTTTAGCTCAATTGATTAGAGTAAAGCTCCCCCTAGATGTGATATCCCCCCTAAGAGGGATGAACTAACCTTGGGTTTTGTTGATGATGACTTCATGTAGGTGTTGAATATGTAGATGCTCAATGTTGATGTAGATCATTTGGAGCAATCCTTTGGAGTGAGTTGTGATGTCTACTACACAACCTTCTTCTTGTAGACGTTGTTGGGCCTGCAAGTGCACAGGTTTGTAGGATAATAGCAAATTTCCCTCAAGTGGATGACCTAAGGTTTATCAATCCTTGGGAGGCGTAGGATGAAGATGGTCTCTCTCAAGCAACCCTGCAACCAAATAACAAAGAGTCTCTTGTGTCCCCAACACACCCAATACAATGGTAAATTGTATAGGTGCACTAGTTCGGCGAAGAGATGGTGATACAAGTGCAATATGGATGGTAGATATAGGTATTTGTAATCTGAAAATATAAAAACAGCAAGGTAACAAGTGGTAAAAGTGAGCGTAAACGGTATTGCAATGATAGGAAACAAGGCCTAGGGTTCGTACTTTCACTAGTGCAAGTCCTCTCAACAATAATAACATAAATAGATCATATAATAATCCCTCAACATGCAACAAAGAGTCACTCCAAAGTCACTAATAGCGGAGAACAAACGTAGAGATTATGGTAGGGTACGAAACCACCTCAAAGTTATTCTTTCCAATCAATCCGTTGGGCTATTCCTATAAGTGTCACAAACAGCCCTAGAGTTCGTACTAGAATAACACCTTAAGACACAAATCAACCAAAACCCTAATGTCACCTAGATGCTCCATTGTCACCTCAAGTATCCGTGGGCATGATTATACGATATGCATCACACAATCCCAGATTCATCCAACCAACATAAAAGTACTTCAAAGAGTGCCCCAAAGTTTCTACCAGAGAGTCAAGAACGTGTGCCAACCCCTATGCATAGGTTCATGGGCGGAACCCGCAAGTTGGTCACCAAAACTTACATCAAGTGGCACATGATATCCCATTGTCACCACAGATAAACATGACAAGACATACATCAAGTGTTCTCATAGAAGACTCAATCCGATAAGATAACTTCAAAGGGGAAACTCAATTCATCACAAGATAGTAGAGGTGGAGAAACATCATAAGATCCAACTACAATAGCAAAGCTCGGGATACATCAAGATCGTGCCATAGAGGGAACACGAGAGCGAACACGAGAGAGAGAGAGAGAGAGAGAGAGAGAGAGAGAGAGAGAGAGAGAGAGAGAGAGAGAGAGAGAGAGAGATCAAACACATAGCTCTTGGTACATACCCTCAGCCCGAGGGTGAACTACTCCTCCTCGTCATGGATAGCGCCGGATGATGAAGATGGCCACGGTGAGGGTTCCCCCTCCGCAGGTGCCGAATAGGGTCCCGATTGGTTTTTGGTGGCTCTGGAGGTTTTGCGGCGGCGGAACTCCCGATCTATCCTCGGTTTTGGAAGTTTCAGGGTACATGAGTATATATGGGTGCAGGAATTATGTCAGGGGACCGAAGTGGGGGCCACGAGGCAGGGGGCGCGCCCCAGGGGGTGGACGCACCCCCCACCCTCGTGAGCACCTCCCTTATTTCCTGACATGCACTCCAAGTCCATCGGGTGGCTTTCCTTCCAAAAATAACTTCTCCAGTTGATTTTGTTCCGTTTCGACTCCGTCTGATATTCCTTTTCCTCGAAACACTGAAATAGGCATAAAACAGCAAATCTGGGCTGGGCCTCCGGTTAATAGGTTAGTCCCAAAAATAATATAAAAGTGGATAATAAAGCCCAATATTGCCCAAAACAGTAGATAATATAGCATGGAGCAATCAGAAATTATAGATACTTTGGAGACGTATCAAGCATCCCCAAGCTTAATTCCTGCTCGTCCTCGAGTAGGTAAATGATAAAAAAGATAATTTTTGATGCGGAGTGCTACTTGGTATAATTTCAATGTAAATCTTCTTAATTGTCGTATGAACATTCAGATCCGAATGAATACAAAATAAAAGTTCATATTGATAAAAGAAATAGTAATACTTCAAGCATACTAATCAAAGTAATCATGTCTTCTCAAAATATCATGGCAAAAGAAAGTTCTTTTCTACAAAATCATATAGTTAGGCTATGCTTCATTTTCGTCACACAAAGATGTTCCCAACTTCTATACCCCCGATGACAAGCCAAGCAATTGTTTCATACTTAAATAATCTCAAACTTTTTTAACCTTCACGCAATACATGAGCGTGAGCCATGGATATAGCACTATGGGTGGAATAGAATATGATGATGGGGATTGTGTGGAGAAGACAAAAAGGATAAATTCTCACATTGACGAGGATAATCAACGGGCTATGGAGATGCCCATCAATTGATGTCAACATGAGGAGTAGGGATTGCCATGCAACGGATGCACTAGAGCTATGAATGCTCAACAAAAGAAAACTAGTGGGTGTGCATCCAACTTGCTTGCTCATGAAGACCTAGGGCATTTGAGGAAGCCCGTCGTAGGAATATACAAGCCAAGTTCTATAATGAAAAATTCCCACTAGTATAAAAAGACAACTTATGAGACTCATTATATGAAAAACATGGTGCTACTTTGAAGCACAATATATGAGACTCACTACATGAAGAACAAGGTGCTACTTTGAAGCACAAGTGTGGAAAAAGAGATAGTAGCATTGCCCTTTTTATTTATTTTCTTTTTTTGGGCTTTCCTTTTTTTTCTTTTTGGCCTTTCTCTTTTTCTTTTGATTGGCCAATGCTCTAATAATGATGATAATCACACTTCTATTGATTACAACATAAGGATTACAACTCGAAACTAGAACAAGATATGACTCTATATGAATGCCTCCGATGGTGTACCAAGATGGTGCAATGAATCAAGAGTGACATGTATGAAAAATAATGCATGGTGGCTTTGCCACAAATACGATGTCAACTACATGATCATGCAATGGCAATATGACAAAAGTAAAGTATGTCATGATGATGATGAACGGAACGGTGGAAAGATGCATGGCAATATATCTTGGAATGGCTATGGAAATGCCATAATAGGTAGGTATGGTGGCTGTTTTGAGGAAGATATAAGGAGGTTTATGTGTGATAGAGTGTGTCATATCACGGGGTTTGGATGCACCGGCGAAGTTTGCACCAACTCTCAAGGTGAGAAAGGGCAATGCACGGTACCGAAGAGGCTAGCAAAGGCGGAAAGGTAAAAGTGCGTATAATCCGTGGACTCAAAATTAGTCAAAAGAACTCATATACTTATTGCAAAAATTTATAAGTCATCAAAAATAAAGTACTACACGCATGCTCCTAGGGGGATAGATTGGTAGGAAAAGACCATCACTCGTCCCCGACCGCCACTCATAAGGATGCACAAGCCAGGTACACTTCATGTTTCAAATTTGTTACACAACTTTAACCATACGTGCATGCTATGGGACTTGCTAAATTCAACACAAGCATTCTTTAAATTCACAACTACTCAACTAGCATGACTCTAATATCACCATCTTCATATCTCAAAACAATTATCAAGTATCAAACTTTTCTTAGTATTCAACACACTCATAAGAATTCTTACAAATCTTGTATGCTTAGGATATTATGATTATTTAAGAAAATTACCACGCTATTTAAGACTCTCAAAATAATATAAGTGAAGCATGAGAGTTCATCTATTTCTTAAAAATAAAACTACCACCATGCTCTAAAAGATATAAGTGAAGCACTAGAGCAAACGACAAACTACTCCGAAAGATATAAGTGAAGATCAATGAGTAGTCGAATAATTATACAACTATGTGAAGACTCTCCCATTTAATAATTTCAGATCTTGGTACTTTATTCAAACAGCAAGCAAAGCTAAATAAAATAAAATGACGCTCCAAGCAAAACACATATCATGTGCTGAATAAAAATATAGCTCCAAGTAAAGTTACCGATGAACGAAGACGAAAGAGGGGATGCCTTCTGGGGAATCCCCAAGCTTAGACGCTTGGTTGTCCTTGAATATTACCTTGGGGTGCCTTGGGCATCCCCAATCTTAGGCTCTTTCCACTCCTTGTTCCATAATCCATTGAATCTTTACCCAAAACTTGAAAACTTCACTACACAAAACTTAACAGAAAACTCGTGAGCTCCGTTAGCGAAATAAAACAAAACACCACTTCAAGGTACTGTAATGAACTCATTATTTATTTATATTGGTGTTAAACCTACTGTATTCCAACTTCTATATGGTTTATAAACTATTTTACTAGCCATAGATTCATCAAAATAAGCAAACAACACACGAAAAACAGAATCTGTCAAAAACAAAACAGTCTGTAGTAATCTGTAACTAACGCAAACTTATGGAACTCCAAAAATTCTAAAATAAATTGGTGGACCTGAGTAATTTGTATAGTAATCATTTGCAAAAATAATCAACTAAATAGCACTCTCGAGTAAAAAGTTCTAGCTAATCTCGTGAGCGCTAAAGTTTCTGTTTTTTACAGCATGATCATAAAGACTTCACCCAAGTCTTCCCAAAGGTTCTAGTTGGCACAAACACTAATTAAAACACAAAACCACATCTAAACAGAAGCTAGATGGATTATTTATTCCTAAACAGAACCAAAAAGCAAGAAACTAAAATAAAATTGGGTTGCCTCCCAACAAGTGCTAACGTTTAAAGCCCCTAGCTAGGCATGATGATTTTAATGATGCTCACATAAAAGATAAGAATTGAAACATAAACAGAGCATCATGAATAATATGACTAGCACATTTAAGTCTAACTCACTTCCTATGCATAGGGATTTTGTGAGCAAACAACTTATGGGAACAATAATCAACTTGCATAGGAAGGTAAAACAAGCATAGCTTCAAAACTTTAAGCACATAGAGAGGAAACTTGATATTATTGCAATTCCTACAAGCATATATTCCTCCCTCATAATAATTTTCAGTAGAATCATGAATGAATTCAACAATATAACCAGCACCTAAATCATTCTTTTCATGATCTACAAGCATAGAAAATTTACTACTCTCCACATAAGCAAAATTCTTTTCATTCGGAATAGTGGGAGTATCATAAGAGACTTGAATACTATAAATTGTTTCCACATTAAAAGAGTAATGTTCAGAGGAAGGGTAATCATAATCATGACAAGTTTTATAAATATAATCATCACTACTCTTTATAGCATAAGTTTTATCACAATAATCATCATAAGTAGTAACTTTGTCCTCATCATAATCAATTGAAACCTCTTCCGAAATAGTGGATACATCACTAAATAAAGTTATGACCTCTCCAAATCCAATTTCATAAATATTATAAGATTCAACATCCTCCAAAATAGTGGGATCATTACTTCCTAAAGTTGACACTCTTCCATACCCACTTTCATCAATATAATCATCATAGGTAGAAGGCATGCTATCATCATAACAACTTTGCATATCATGACTTGAGAGGCTAAAAATATTATCATTATTAAGCATAGCATCCCCAAGCTTGGCACAAGCATTAATTACAGCAAATATATTCTCAAATATGTCATCCTCATCAAACATAGCTTCCCCAAGCTTGGGCCTTTTCATATCATAGGCATAATCACTCTCATCATTAATAGTATAGATAGCACCAATAGTATAGCAATTATTATATTCTTCCAAGCAAGTTCCAAAAAGATTTTCAAAATCATAAGGGGTATCATTATCTTCCCAATCATAATCATCACAACAAGTAATAGGCATAACTAGATCATCATAAAGTGTATCATCTTCATTTTCATGAGGCACAGCAATAATAGGAGCAACTTTATTTGGGAGAGATACCTTTTTACCTCTATTCCTTTTTCTTTTCTTCTTCTCCACCACATCATGTGTGGGTTCAATCCTCTTTTTGGAGCTCCTTATTAATGATATTGGTTGAATAGAAGGCTTCTCCTCATTACCTGATTCATCATAAGAAATAATAGGAGGACATTGGGAAGTCTCTTCCCTTTCATTAGTATTCTCTTCATCCTCTATTTGTTTTCTTTTCTTTATGTAATTGGCAATATACGGATTTTCCATGAAATTCACCGCACAATACATATAAATCTTCTCTAGATCAAAATCAAGTATTCTATCAAGATTAAATTTTGGAATACCCTCAGTTATACGTTTCATTTCTTCATACCCCAAAAGAAGGCTAAGCTCTTTATGATGCTCAAGGGTAATCAAATTATCACAATATTTGGACACGACTTGATCATGAAACAAATAACATTGGAGCTTTAAATGACCATGTTCATTGCAAAGTTCACAAGGGACACGAAAAATATTGAATCTTTCAGCACATTCATCTAGCTCTTCTTGCAACAATTTGGTTTCTAAGTACTTATGCCTTTTGCAATATCTATCTTCCTTATTTGGTGTGTACTTACAAACCCAATGCACTCCACAAAAATTGACATGTTTATAGGAGGCATTTTCATCATAACTAGTGCAATCATCATTAGTACCATGGATATTCAAGGAGTTCATACTAACAACATTGCAATCATGCTCATCATTCAAAGATTTAGTGCCAAACATTTTAATGCATTCTTCTTCTAACACTTTGGCACAATTTTCTTTTCCATCATACTCACGAAAGATATTAAATAGATGAAGCGTATGAGGCAAACTCAATTCCATTTTTTTAGTTTTCTTTTACAAACTAGACTAGTGATAAAACAAGAAACAAAAAGATTCGATTGCAAGATCTAAAGATATACCTTCACTTACCTAGCCTCCCCGGCAACGGCGCCAGAAAAGAGCTTGATGTCTACTACACAACCTTGTTCTTGTAGACGTTGTTGGGCCTGCAAGTGCACAGGTTTGTAGGACAGTAGCAAATTTCCCTCAAGTGGATGACCTAAGGTTTATCAATCCGTGGGAGGCGTAGGATGAAGATGGTCTCTCTCAAGCAACCCTGCAACCAAATAACAAAGAGTCTCTTGTGTCCCCAACACACCCAATACAATGGTAAATTGTATAGGTGCACTAGCTCGGCGAAGAGATGGTGATACAAGTGCAATATGGATGGTAGATATAGGTATTTGTCATCTGAAAATATAAAAACAGCAAGGTAACAAGTGGTAAAAGTGAGCGTAAACGGTATTGCAATGATAGGAAACAAGGCCTAGGGTTCATACTTTCACTAGTGCAAGTCCTCTCAATAATAATAACATAGATAGATCATATAATAATCCCTCAACATGCAACAAAGAGTCACTCCAAAGTCACTAATATTGGAGAACAAACATAGAGATTATGGTAGGGTACGAAACCACCTCAAAGTTATTCTTTCCAATCAATCCGTTGGGCTATTCCTATAAGTGTCACAAACAGCCCTAGAGTTCGTACTAGAATAACACCTTAAGACACAAATCAACCAAAACCCTAATGTCACCTAGATACTCCATTGTCACCTCAAGTATCCGTGGGCATGATTATACGATATGCATCACACAATCTCAGATTCATCCAACCAACATAAAAGTACTTCAAAGAGTGCCCCAAAGTTTCTACCGGAGAGTCAAGAACGTGTGCCAACCCCTATGCATAGGTTCATGGGCAGAACCCGCAAGTTGGTCACCAAAACTTACATCAAGTGGAACATGATATCCCATTGTCACCATAGATAAACACGGCAAGACATACATCAAGTGTTCTCATAAAAGACTCAATCCGATAAGATAACTTCAAAGGGGAAACTCAATTCATCACAAGAGAGTAGAGGGGGAGAAACATCATAAGATCCAACTACAATAGCAAAGCGCGGGATACATCAAGATCGTGCCATAGAGGGAACACGAGAGAGAACACGAGAGAGAGAGAGAGAGAGAGAGAGAGAGATCAAACACATAGCTACTGGTACATACCCTCAGCCCCGAGGGTGAACTACTCCCTCCTCCTCATGGTTAGCGCCGGGATGATGAAGATTTCCACCGGTGAGGGTTCCCCCCTCCGGCAGGGTGCCGGAACAGGGTCCCGATTGGTTTTTGGTGGCTCTGGAGGTTTTGCGGCGGCGGAACTCCCGAACTATCCTCTGTTCTGGAAGTTTTAGGGTACGTGAGTATATATGGGTGCAGGAAGTAAGTCAGGGGACCGAAGGGGGGGCCCCGAGGCAGGGGGGCGCGCCCCAGGGGGGTGGGCACGCCCCCCACCCTCGTGAGCACCTCCCTTCTTTCCTGACATGCACTCCAAGTCCATCGGGTGGCTTTCCTTCCAAAAATAAATTCTCCAGTTGATTTCGTTCCGTTTCGACTCCGTCTGATATTCCTTTTCCTCGAAACACTGAAATAGGCATAAAACAACAAATCTGGGCTGGGCCTCCGGTTAATAGGTTAGTCCCAAAAATAATATAAAAGTGGATAATAAAGCCCAATATTGCCCAAAACAGTAGATAATATAGCATGGAGCAATCAAAAATTATAGATACGTTGGAGACGTATCAAGTTGCACTTTCAATACCTACACGGATTAGTCCAACAAGGAACAAACAAGGATATCCATAGACATAGAGTGATGCATACACAAGATGATGTCCATGAAAGCATTAGGTTACCTTGTCCCTTGTCTTACCAACAAGAGGGTTTGTGACTCCTTGAACTAGTGCAAGATATGGAAGTTGTTTGCACTTGTCCTTGCCAAAATGATAAGAGTGAAGTATGTTGGCGAAGTCACCCTCAAGAACTTCTCTAGTTCTTCTTCTTCTGGATCCACACCATATTGATGGAAATCCTTGGAGTTGTAGTTGTACTTGAAGTAGAACTTGATGTAGTCTTGGGAACCCACTTGACCAAGGCCTTAGGTGCTTCTTCAAATGCATCAATTTCCTCTTGAAGCTTGTCCTTGCCTTTTTGCTTGTGGTCTTGTGGTGGAAGATCGTCTTCAGCTTGTGTCCCTTTGAAGGAAGTAGGATCATACGTCTCTTGTTGAGGAACAAACTTCGTCTTGGGGCATTGATCTTCTTCCCACTCAACTCCATTGGCATTGAACTTTCGTTCAAAACCAACACCTTGATTCTTCCGATGTCTTCCTTGCTTGTGTACAATTTCCTCAAATTGCTTACTTCCGGCAAGGCTCTTGTAAACACCTTTCTCTATAATTCCCTTCAATAAGCTATTTTCTTGCTCAAGTGTAACTTGGCTAAGAGAATCATTAGTGGAATCAAGAGAACTACTAGAAGCAACAATATTGGATTTAGCATGATTGTTGTTACTACTAGATGAAGAATCTTTCTTGTTCTTGTTGCCAGATTTAACTTGTGGCATGTAAGTAGACAAGAGTAAATGCTTGGCAATGTAAGAAGAACTTTTCTTGCGAAGATCATCATTGATTGCCTTTAAAAACTCATGCTTTTGCTCAAGGTTGAGCTTTTCAAAGCATAGCTTATCATGAGTCTTTAAAAGCTCTCGATGATTTTCCAAGGTAGTTTCATGAGCTAACTTAAGAGTGTTTAGTTCTTTAGTTAGACGCTCAATCTCCTTCTTATCATTGTTATTCATTTTATCTTGATTAGCATGATTAATTGACGTTTCATCATAGTTTTCATCACTAGAGTTGTAAAATAAGTAAGTCATCATCACCTATCAAATCATCTTCATCACTATTGAAATCAACATACTCGAGATGTGTTACCTTTGGACCTTTGGCCATGAAGCATCTTCCAATTCCTTCATTTGGTGAGTCAAATATGTCCTAGGAGTTGGTTGACACAAGTGCTAGACCGGCAACACCTTCATCTTGAGTATATTCGGAGTCGGAGTGATAACTTCTTTCGGAGTGATTGTCGGAGTCGGACCCGGATACCCATTCACCAACATGAGCTTGATGTCTTCTTTTTGTGTAGCTCCTTGATGACTTTTCTTTCCTTTCCGGGTCCTTGCTTCTCCGAGAGGGTTTTCGTTCATTACGATCATCTCTACTCCTCCTTTCTCTTGGTGGTGATTCTTCTCTTCTACTTCTTCTTTTGGGAGAATCTTCTCTTCTCTTGTAGGGGGGCGTACACTCATTGGAGTAGTGTCCGGGTCTTCCACAATTGTAGCAATTACGCTCGCGACTAGAAGATCTTTTGTCATTGTAGGACCTTGACTTGGAACCTCTTTCTTTGCTTCTACTCTTATAGAACTTGTTGAAGTTCTTCACCATTAGACTCAATTATTCATTGAAGGTTTGTTTCTCACTTGATGATGTGGGAGCATCACACGAGGCTTTGTAAGCACCACTTGACTTATTGTGAAGCTCTTCCTTATGCTTGAGTGACATCTCATGAGCAACAGTTCTTCCAATGACTTCGGTTGGCTTGAGATCTTTATAATTGGGCATCATTTGGATCAATGTGCACATGGTATCATATTTTCCATCCAAGGCTCTTAGGATCTTCTTGATGATGAATTTGTCGGTCATCTCTTTACTTCCTAAGCCGACAACCTCATTTGTGATGAGAGCAAGCCTAGAGTACATTTCCGCGACACCTTCACCATCCTTCATTTTGAACTTGTCAAGTTGACTTTGAAGTACATCCAACTTGGATTCCTTGACGGAGTCGGTACCTTCGTGCATATCAATCAAAGTATCCCAAATTTCCTTTGCATTCTCAAGACGGCTGATTTTGTTGAATTCTTCGGGGCACAATGCATTGAAGAGAATATCACAAGCTTGAGCATTGTATTGTAGCATCTTCAACTCTTCTGCGGTAGCTTCACGGTTTGGTTCTCTCCCATCAAAGAATTCACCTTGCAAGCCAATACACACAATAGGCCAAACGGCGGGGTTATGTCCAAGAATGTGCATTTTCATCTTGTGCTTCCAACTAGCAAAATTAGTACCATCAAAGTAAGGACCTCTACGGTGGTAATTTCCCTCGCTAGACGCCATACTCTCCTAGGTTGTGAAACCAAGGCTATGACCACCAAAAGCTATAGAAATCAAAGCAAATGGAGACCAAAGCTCTGATATCACTTGTAGGATCGAAAGTATGTCTAGAGGGGGGCCAATAGACTACTTGACCAAATAAAAATCTAGCCTTTTCCCAATTTTAGTTCTTGGAAGATTTTAACAACTTAGCACAAGTCAAGCAATCAACCTACACTTGCAATTCTAAGAGTATAGCAGCAGAATGTAAAACAATTGCATATGAAGGTAAAGGGATGAGATTGAGGGAGCAAACGCAATGTTGAAACGGAGATTTTTTATCCGTGGTTCCGATAGGTGGTGCTATCATACATCCACGTTGATGGATGATACGTCTCCAACGTATCTATTATTTTTGATTGCTCCATGCTACTTTATCTACTATTTTGGACTATATTGGGCTTTATTTTCCACTTTTATATTATTTTTGGGACTAACTAACCGGAGGCCCAACCCAGAATTGTTGTTTTTTGCCTATTTCAGTGTTTCGAAGAAACGGAATATCAAACGGAGTCCAAACAGAATGAAACCTTCGGAAACGTGATTTTCTTACCGAACGTGATCCAGGAGACTTGGACCCTACTCCAAGGAATGAGAGAGGCGGTCAAGAGGGTGGGGGGCGCCCCCCCTAGGGCGCGCCCCCCTGCCTCGTGGGCCCCCTGTTGCTCCACCGACGTACTCCTTCCTCCTATATATACCTACGTACCCCCAAACGATCAGATACGGAGCCAAAAACCTAATTCCACCGCCGCAACTTCCTGTATCCACGAGATTCCATCTTGGGGCCTGTTCTGGATCTCCGCCGGAGGGGGCATCCACCATGGAGGGCTTCTACATCATCACCATAGCCCCTCCGATGAAGTGTGAGTAGTTTAGTTCAGACCTTCGGGTCCATAGCTAGTAGCTAGATGGCTTCTTCTCTCTTTTTGGATCTCAATACAATGTTCTCCCCCTCTCTCGTGGAGATCTATTCGATGCAATCTTCTTTCTGCGGTGTGTTTGTTGAGACCGATGAATTGTGGGTTTATGATGCAGCTTATCTATGAATAATATTTGAATCTTCTCTGAATTCTTTTATGTATGATTGGTTAACTTTGCAAGTCTCTTTGAATTATCAGTTTGGTTTGGCCAACTAGATTGGTAGTTCTTGCAATGGGAGAAGTGCATAGCTTTGGGTTCAATCTTGCGGTGTCCTTACCTAGTGACAGAAAGGGTTGCAAGGCACGTATTGTATTGTTGCCATCGAGGATAACAAGATGGGGTATTTTATTGCATGAATTTATTCCTCTACATCATGTCATCTTGCTTAAGGCGTTACTCTATTTTTAACTTAATACTCTAGATGCATGCTGGATAGCGGTCGATGAGTGGAGTAATAGTAGTAGATGCAGAATCGTTTCGGTCTACTTGTCTTGGACATGATGCCTATATACATGATCATACCTAGATATACTCATAACTATGCTCAATTCTGTCAATTGCTCAACAGTAATTTGTTCACCCACCGTAGAACTATGATCTTGAGAGAAGCCACTAGTGAAACCTATGGCCCCCGGGTCTATTCTCATCATATCAATCTCCATCACTTTAATACTTGCTTTGTTTTTACTTTGCCTTTTACTTTTTACTTTGCATCTATATACCAAAAAATACCAAAAATATTATCTATCATCTCTATTAGATCTCACTCTCGTAAGTGACCGTGAAGGGATTGACAACCCCTAATCGCGTTGGTTGCGAGTAGCTATCGTTTTGTACAGGTACGAGGGACTTGTGCGTGGCCTCCTACTGGATTGATACATTGGTTCTCAAAAACTGAGGGAAGTACTTACGCTACTTTGCTGCATCATCCTCTCCTCTTCGGGGAAAAGCAACGCAAGCTCAAGACGTAGCAAGAAGGATTTCTGGCGCCATTGCCGGGGAGTCTATGCAAAAGTCAACATACCAAGTACCCATCACAATCCCTATCTCTCGCATTACATTATTTGCCATTTGCCTCTCGTTTTCCTCTCCCCCACTTCACCCTTGCCGTTTTATTCACCCTCTCTTTCCCAATCTCCTTCTCTTTTTCCTGTTGCCTTTTCCTCGTCCGTTTGTTTGCTCGTGTGTTGGATTGTTTGTTAGTTGCGATGGCCCTACCTATATTTGGTGATCTTCACCTTAAAAGGCTAGAGAAGATCAAAAACAATGTCAGAAAGTTTATGGTCTTGCAATTTGAGCATAATAATTTCTTTAGAAATGAGCTTAAGGAACAAAAGAGTTTATGAGTTATATGAATAAAGAGCTCGATGGTATGTCTAAAGAATTTGATGGTATAAGATCCCAAATTGCTCGTCTTGAAAAGTTGACCGCTGAAATTTCGGATATGCAGGCTACTTTAGTTAATAAGATGGCTGCTAAACCGAATTCCTATGAAAATCAAGATGAAGATCTAAAAGTTATTGATGTGTCCCCCGTTAAATCTTTGGTTTGCAATATGAATCTTGATGAAACTGAATATGATCTTCCTTTACCTAGAAGGCGTTCTAAGAATTCAAAGTTTTTAGATCTTGATGATGAAATTGATAAATGTGGGATTGAAAGAAATAAAAACCTAGATGTTGCTAAACCCACTATTTTGGATCTCGAGGAATTTAATTATGAAAATTGCTCTTTAATTGATTGTATTTCCTTGTTGCAATCCGTGCTAAATTCTCTTCATGCTTATAGTCAAAATAAGGCCTTTACCGAACACATTGTTGATGCTTTGATGCAATCTTATGAAGAAAAACTTGAGTTGAAAGTTTCTATCCCTAGGAAGCTCTATGATGAGTGGGAACCTACTATCAAAATTAAAATATTATGAGTTTCATGCTTTGTGTGATTTGGGTGCTAGTGTCTCCACTATTCCCAAAACTTTGTGTGATTTGCTAGATTTCCGTGACTTTGATGATTGCTCTCTAAACTTGCATATTGCGGATTCCACTATTAAAAAGCCTATGGAAAGAATTAATGATGTTCCTATTGTTGCAAATAGGAATTATGTGCCCGTAGATTTTATCGTTCTTGATATAGATTGCAATCCTTCATGTCCTATTATTCTTGGTAGACCTTTCCTTAGAACGATTGGCGCAATTATTGATATGAAGGAAGGGAATATTAGATTCCAATTTCCCTTAAAGAAGGGCATGGAACACTTTACTAGAAAGAAAATAAAATTACCATATGAATCTATCATGAGAGCCACTTATGAATTGCCTACCAAAGATGTCAATACTTAGATCTATCCTTGCTTTTATGCCTAGCTAGGGGCGTTAAACGATACGCTTGTTGGGAGGCAACCCAATTTTATTTTTAGTTTTTTTTTTGTTTTGCTTCTGTTTAGGAATAAATAATCCATCTAGCCTCTGTTTAGATGTGGTTTAATGTTTTAATTAGTGTTCGTGCCAAGCTAGACCTATTGGATCTTCTTGGATGATAGTTATTTGATCTTGCTGTAATTTCCAGAAACTTTGCGCTCAGTGCCCGAATTATTAAAAATCACCAGAACGTGATAAAATACAGATTCCAATTTTTGCTGATCAATAAACAAATTGTCTATGTATTCTAATTTTGGTAGAATTTTGGAGTTCCAGAAGTTTGCATTAGTTACAGATTACTACAGACTGTTCTGTTTTTGACAGATTCTGTTTTGCGTGTGTTGTTTGCTTATTTTGATGAATCTATGGCTAGTAAAATAGTTTATATCCATAGAGAAGTTGGAATACAGTAGGTTTAACACCAATATAAATAAATAATGAGTTCATTACAGTAACTTAAAGTAGTCTTTTGTTTTCTTTCTCTAACGGAGCTCACGAGATTTCTATTGAGTTTTGTGTTGTGAAGTTTTCAAGTTTTGGGTGAATTCTTTTGATGGATTATGGAACAAGGAGTGGAAAGAGCCTAAGCTTGGGGATGCCCATGGCACCCCCAGGATAATCCAAGGACACCAAAAAGTCAAAGCTTGGGGATGCCCCGGAAGGCATCCCCTCTTTCGTCTACTTCCATCGGTAATTTACTTGGAGCTATATTTTTATTCACCACATGATATGTGTTTTGCTTGGAGCGTCTTGTATCATTTGTGTCTTTGCTTGTTAGTTTACCACAATAATCCTTGATGTACACACCTTTTGAGAGAGCCATACATAAATTGGAATTTGTTAGAATACTCTTTGTGCTTCACTTATATCTTTTGAGCTTGATAGTTTTGCTCATAGTGCTTCACTTATATCTTTTGAGCGTGATAGTTTTTGCTCTAGTACTTCACTTAGATCTTTTAGAGCACGGTGGTGGATTTGTTTTAAAGAAACTATTGATCTCTCATGCTTCACTTAGATTATTTTGAGAGTCGTTAATAGCATGGTAATTTGTTTAATATTAATATACTTGGTATTCAAGATATGTGAAACTTTCTTTTGAGTGCGTTGAATACTAAGATAAGTTTGATGCTTGATAATCGTTTTGAGATATGGAGGTGATAATATCAAAGTCGTGCTAGTTGAGTAGTTGTGAATTTGAGAAATGCTTGTGTTGAAGTTAGCAAATCCCGTAGCATGCACGTATGGTTAAAGTTGTGTAACAAATTTGAAACATGAAGTGTACCTGGCTTGTGCATCCTTATGAGTGGCGGTCGGGGACGAGCGATGGTCTTTTCATACCAATCTATCCCCCTAGGAGCATGCGCGTAGTACTTGATTTTTGATGACTTCTAAATTTTTGCAATAAGTATATGAGTTCTTTTGACTAATGTTGAGTCCATGGATTATACGCACTTTTACCTTTCCGCCTTTGCTAGCCTCTTGATGTATCGTGCATTGCCCTTTCTCACCTTGAGAGTTGGTGCAAACTTCGCCGGTGCATCCAAACCCCGTGATATGATACGCTCTATCACACATAAACCTCCTTATATCTTCCTCAAAACAGCCACCATAACTACCTATTATGGCATTTCCATAGCCATTCCGAGATATATTGCCATGCAACTTTCCACCGCTCCGTTCATCATCATCATCATGACATACTTTACTTTTGTCATATTGCCATTGCATGATCATGTAGTTGACATCATATTTGTGGCAAAGCCACCATGCATTATTTTTCATACTTGTCACTCTTGATTCATTGCACCATCCTGGTACACCGCCGGAGGCATTCATATAGAGTCATATCTTGTTCTAGTTTCGAGTTGTGATCCTTATGTTGTAATCAATAGAAGTGTGATGATCATCATTATTAGAGCATTGCCCCCCAAAAACGGAGAAAGGCCAAAAAGAAAAAAGAGAAAGGCCCAAAAAAATAAAAAATAAAAAGGGTGTCGGTGTACTAGAGTAGGGGTACCCTAGTACCCCGAACTCGTGCACGGACAGTCGCAGCACCCCGCGGCAGGGCTGGCCTGGTGACCGCCAAGGTCCTCAGCGGCTCCTTTGGAGCCATTCAAGAACAAAATAATCAAGGCCCCGGCAAGAGGAGCTTGTCGGGAAGGCCACTCAAGGCACGAAGGAAACAAGACCCCGGCAAGAGGAGCTTGCCGGGAAGGCTTGGCGGGCGATAAGCTCCCTAGCGCGACAAGGACCTTGCCGCGGCAAGGCGCTTGCCGCGGCAGGTAACCTCTCTTCATCTCCGCTCCAGCTCATCCGCCAACGTGTCGCCGTGGGGCTTTCCCAGGCACGCGTGTCAATGGGCTGTGCAGCCAGCGGGGAGCGACGATAAGCGGCGCTGACAAGCTACCATCGTGGCAAACGGAGGCGCACTTGACGGTCCCTGTTGCACTATTCAGGCGACAGGGATGGACATTTATGGCTCTTGTCCCTTGCCGTCAGAGTTAGGTATAGATCACTGTACACTGTACAAAGCGGTGTACCAACCTCTGTTTTTACTATTTTACCCTTGCCTACTTGCCACCTGTGGTGACCCCTTGTGCCTATAAAAGGAGGCCCAAGTGCAACGTAGAAAGGGTTCGGCTCCGGTTCAGTTCATTTGCCACATACGAGACTAGAGACACTCAGGCTAGGTTTTGTAGCTTCCATTGCTCCCTAGCAAGAACACAATATAATCAACCAAGCAGCAGTAGGAGTGTTATCTCTCCGGAGAGCTCCGAAGCTGGGTAAATCTGCTCGTGTGCATCGCTTCGATCCGCTCTTTGCGCAATCTCCGCCCCCCTCCGAACCACAAGGGACCCGGTCCCATAGGTGTTCGTGGGCCACGATCAGCTTCCCCGACATCTTTGGCGCGCCAGGTAGGGGGCGTCGAGGCTGTGTGAACCTGATCCAGCGGTCACACGAGCAACTTCATCATCATCTTCATCAACATGGCACCGAAGAAGAAGTCTTCGGCAGCAGCAGAGCCGTCCGCGTCGAACCCACCACCACCGGAGCTGACGGGGGGTGGGGAAGACGCTGGCGGAGGAACGGGCGTCGTCGAGAGAGCCCACGACGCCGCCAGGTCCAAGGACAAGGCGGCGCAAGCTTCGGCGTCCGAATCCGCACCGCGTCCTTCTCAGGAGGCGCGGGACCGACAACGTCATGATGCCCGCAGCACCATACGCTCGTTGGATCAAGGCCAAGCAGGAGGATCCCGAGGCCCTCGAGACCCGCATGCACACCAGCATGCCAAGATGGCGGAGTATTTGTCGCAGGCGGGATGCTGCTCCTCCTAACTTGGTTAGGAGTCCGAGCACATCCCGTTCCTCGCTCCGTACGCCTTTGCCACCTACTACTCCAGCGGAAGCCTTGGCGAGAGCTCAGCTACTTCTAGACTACCCTCCAACGGCCGACAAGGTCGACGAATGGAGGCCACAATCGAGTCTCATCGGCTTTGCTAACGGCGGCGTTCGCAGCAACCAACTGCGTCCTTGCCGCGGCGAGGCGACAAGGCACGAGCCGGTGGTGACGAGACCTGCGGGGGTGACACCACCATGCACTCCCCTTCCCGAAGGCCAAGATCACCAGCTCCTCGGATCCACATCGACAGCGACTCCACCGCGTCGTCGGATCCACGAGCTCGCCGTGATCAGCGCCAAGTTCTTAAAGAACGACAAGAAGAAGACGCTCGAACCGCATCGAGCGCCGAAGAGAAGCGGCGTCAATCCGACCAGCGCTGGGCCCACTGTCGATATGCATGCGCCGAGGAACCAGCGACTTGTCAGTCGCGTAGGTTGCCCTGCGTTCACCCGTGAGCTGCGGCAAGTCCAGTGGCCCGACAAGAAAAACTTCAAACCAGATGTGCCAGAAAAGTATGATGGCAGGACACACCCTTCGGAGTTCCTCAGCATCTACACCATCGCGGTGCAAGCTGCGGGGGGACGAGACGACAAGATCCTTGCCAACTACTTGCCTCTGGTGCTCAAGCCAAACGTCAGATCTTGGCTCATGCACTTGCCGGACAGTTCCATATCCTCTTGGGTAGACCTGTGCCATCAGTTTGTTGGCGCCTTCACAGGCGGCCACAAGCCTCATGGCCAGGAGAGTGACCTTCACCTGCTTGCCCAGAAGGAGGGAGAGTCCCTGCGCAAGTTCATCCAGAGATTCAGTCGTGTGCACTACAACATCCCAGACGTCCACCCTGCCGCGGTGATCAGCGCGTTTCACCAAAACATGCGGAACCGTAGGATGAGGGAGGAGATGGCGATGTGCAAAGTCAAGGACGTCAGCGAGCTGTATGCCTTGGCCGACAAGTGTGCACGCGCTGAGGAGGGAAGAAGACTCCCAGGAGAGAATGTGGGAGCAGAATCTGACAGTGAGGAGACCGCCCCGGCAAGGAAGAGCCGGCGGCGGAACAACAGAAGGAAGAAGAACAAGGAGGTACTAGTTGTCGAGCAGTCCGGCAATGGAGGTGGTGCCGACAAGGCTAAGGCTAGTGGCTCCGGCAAGGAGGTTGCCGCTGACACCGACCGCCAAGCCGTGGCGGCCGCCGACAAGAAGGACAGCTCCAACAAGCAGTACTGCAAGATTCACCGCACCAAGGGCCATGACCTCCAGAGCTGCAAGAAAGTCAAGTAGCTTGTTGAACTGCAGAAGGCAGAATACGAGCGGCAAGACAAGGAGAAGGCCCAGGAAGGTGCAGGGGTAGCTAACAAGAAGAGACCCGGCCGGGGAGGGCGCCGCGGCAAGGCCAAGCAGCGGCAAGGAGACAGACCTCCCCGCGGCCGCGACAAGGACGAAGACGATGATGATGACGAAGATATGGAGGAAGATGAAGCTGATGAACAGGAGTTTCAGAAGGCAACAGAGGTTCTCTGCGTTGATGGTGGTGCCTCTCTGCATACCTCGCACCGCCAACTCAAACAGTGGATGCGAGTGGTTAATGCAATAGAACCATCCGTGGAGTCGCGCAAACCTCTGAAGTGGTCTAGCACGCCCATCATCTTTGACATTGAGGACCACCCTGATCGCATAACTGCGGTCGGGTGTTTGCCGATGTTGGTCTCACCAACAATCCGCAACCTCAAGGTCACCAAG
Organism: Aegilops longissima; assembly: GCA_021605205.1. Taxonomy (NCBI): domain Eukaryota; kingdom Viridiplantae; phylum Streptophyta; class Magnoliopsida; order Poales; family Poaceae; genus Aegilops; species Aegilops longissima. The sequence goes on from CM038679.1 coordinate 142,779,079, forward strand.
ATGTTGATTGACGGCGGGGCCGGCCTGAACCTGATCTCCTCTGCAGTGCTTCAGAAACTTCAAATCCCTGACAGCGAGCTCGAAGAGACTGGCACTTTCCAAGGAATCAACCCAGGAAGGAGCAAGCCGAAAGGGAAGATCACATTGCCGGTAACATTTGGCAGTGAGCTAAACTTCAGAACTGAGAGGGTCACATTCGACGTTGCCGATTTCCCATTGCCCTACAATGGCATACTTGGTCGTCCAGCACTTGCCAAGTTCATGGCAGCCGCTCATTACGCCTACAATTTACTCAAGATGCCCGGCCCTATAAGCGTCATTTCTGTCCTTGGCGACAAGAAGGATGCGCTTATCTGCGCCGACAAGATTTACCGGGATGCAGCAGCCGCGACAGATAGCAAACCACTTGCCGCTGAAGCTCCCGGGGGGAAGAACAAGACCACCAAGTCCGGCAAGAGTTCTGGTGCCCACTCCGGCAAGCGCACCTCTTCGGAGTGCTGCGCTACCGTCGAGGACGCACCATCGAGCTCCACCGGCAAGTGCAAGAAGATGATGGCAGCTCCGCCGAAGACCAAGAAGGTGCCCGCCAAGGAGGACGGCACTGGTGGTACCTTCACCATCAGTGCCACGCTTGACCCTAAATAGGAAGGCGAGCTCGTTGCTTTTCTGCGGGCGAATGTCGATGTGTTTGCATGGCAACCATCTGACATCCCCGGTGTTCCCAGGAAAGTAATTGAGCACCACCTAGCTGTCTGTCCTCACGCGCGGCCCGTCAAGCAAAAAGTTAGGAAACAGGCAGTGGAGCGCCAAGAATTCATAGCAGAAGAAATCAAGAAGTTGGAAGCAACAAGCCTTGTCAGAGGAGTGCTCCATCCCACGTGGTTGGCCAATCCGGTAGTTGTACGCAAGGCCAATGGGAAATGGAGACTTTGTATTGACTTCACGGATGTTAATAAAGCTTGTCCCAAAGACCCATTTCCCTTGCCACGTATCGACCAGATTGTTGACTCCACGGCTGGATGTGATTTGCTTTCATTTCTTGATGCATATTCAGGATATCATCAAATTTTCATGGCACGGGAGGATGAAGAGAAAACCGCGTTCATTACACCATGTGGCACATACTGTTTCATACGGATGCCTTTCGGTTTGAAGAATGCTGGTTCAACATTTGCGAGAGTAGTCCATGATGCCTTTGAGCCACAAATACACAGAAATGTAGAAGCCTACATGGATGACATAGTGGTCAAGAGCAAGGACAAAGCAACTCTGGTTCAAGACTTAGATGAGACTTTTGCAAATTTGCGCAAGATCAACCTCAAGCTCAACCCCGAGAAGTGCGTGTTTGGAGTCCCTTCCGGCAAGCTTCTCGGGTTCTTTGTGTCTCAGCGAGGAATTGAAGCCAATCCCGACAAGATCAAGGCCATTGAGCAGATTGAAGCACCGAAGCGCGTCAAGGATGTAAGAAGGCTTGCCGGTTGCATGGCTGCTCTCAGCAGGTTTATCTCTAAGTCTGCTGAGCGCGCCCTGCCATTTTTCAAGATTTTGAAAAAGGCAGGTCCAATAAAATGGACTCCCGAAGCGGAGGCTGCGCTGCAAGACTTGAAGAGGTACCTGTCCTCCACTCCGATACTTGTCGCACCTAGGCCACAAGAGAAGTTGCTGCTGTATATAGTGGCAACCAATCAAGTGGTTAGTGCTGCGTTAGTAGCGGAGAGGGAGGCGGATGATGAGCCGGCAACCGAGGCAGGTGCATCCAGCGACAAGCAGGGGACTTCGCCGTCAAGCTCTGGTCCCGACAAGGACGAATCTGCATGAGATTGCGACAAGGCACGTAAAAGGATGGTGCAGCGCCCGGTCTACTTTGTCGGTTCCCTTCGCAGGGGCTAGGTCAAGGTACTCTGGTGTGCAGAAGTTGCTTTTCGGCCTCCTCATGGCCTCGAGAAAGCTGCGCCATTACTTCCAAGCACATGAGATAACAGTTGTCACTCGCTTTCCGTTGAAGAGGATATTGCAAAATCCAGAAGCAACATGCAGGATTGTCGAGTGGGCACTGGAACTGTCAAGCTTTGGCCTCAAGTTTGAAAGCACTTCAACTACCCAAAGCAGAGCATTGGCAGAATTTATAGCAGAGTGGACGCCAACGCAAGATGAAGAAATTCCAGAGACGAGCATCCCCGTCAAGGAGGCAAATAAAGAGTGGCTCATGTACTTTGATGGTGCCTTCTCGCTGCAAGGCACCGGTGCCGGCGTGCTGCTTATTGCACCCACCTGAGAGCACCTCAAGTACATAGTCCAGATGCACTTTCCCAAGGAGCAAGCAACAAACAATACTGCGGAGTATGAAGGTTTGCTTGCCGGTCTCAGAATCGCGGTGGACCTTGGGATCAAGAAGCTTATCGTCAGGGGTGATTCGCAGCTTGTCGTCCGCCAAGTAAACAAAGACTATCAGAGTCCATTGATGGAAGCCTATGTTGATGAAGTGAGAAAGCTAGAAGAACACTTTGAAGGCCTGCAAATGGAACATGTTCCAAGAGCTCAGAATGATATTGCTGATGGCCTTTCAAAGTGTGCTGCACTCAACTTACCTGTGGAACCAGGAATTTTTGTGCTCAAGCTGACTCAACCAACTGTAACACCATCGACTGGGCAGAACAAGAAGAGGAAGTTGGTTTCTGGTGACTACTTTTCGGCAGAGCTCCCTGAGGCCGCCGCCAAGAAGGTCCCCAAAATCAACGCAAATATCGCCGAGGAGCAGTCTGCTCCGACAAGCCTCAAGGTTTGTTTCGTTGAAGCGACGCCCCGACAAGTTTTGCTCTCGGCAAGCTTGCCGGGATCATCAAGCTTCGCCGAGCCACTGGTCCTTGCCGAGAAGCTGATGTTCCCTTGAGCGAGATGAGCCTTTAGTCCTTGTTGTCGAGCCACAAGCTCCAAAGATGGGCCCAACAGATCGTCCATTTCCTTGAGATGGAGAACTTCCGAAGAGCAAGAAGAAGCGGAAAAAGTAGCCCGGCAGTCCGGTATGTACCAGTTTGTTGACAACATCCTGCATGTAAGAAGACTCAACGGTATGAAATTGAAGTGTATTTGCGGGAAGATGGGATGAAGCTGTTGGCAGAGATACACGGAGGCATATGTGGTCACCACATTGGCGAAGAGCACTTGCCGGCAAAGTTTTCCGGCAAGGTTTCTTCTGGCCAGAAGCCCTCCAGGATGCAACCGCACAAGTAACCAAGTGTGAAGCATGCCAGTTCCATTCAAAACAGATACACCAACCAGCTCAAGCTCTCCAAACGATCCCTTTATCCTGGCCCTTTTCGGTCTGGGGGCTCGACATCCTCGGCCCCTTCCCCCGAGCTGTCGGGGGCTTTGAGTACTTGCGTCATGAATCGACAAATTCACAAAGTGGCGGAAGTGGAAGCGGTGAGGAAGGTGACAGCACGATCAGCGATCAAGTTCTTCAGTCAATTGTTTGCCGCTTTGGGATTCCTAACAGGATCATCACCGACAACGGCACACAGTTCACGAGCCGCACCTTCATGCAAAGACGCCCAAGATCTTGGCGCCAAGATCTGCTTTGCTTCGTTGCTCATCCAAGAAGCAACGGTCAAGCAGAGAGAGCAAATGCTGAAGTGCTGCGGGGACTCAAGACCAGAACTTTTGATAGGCTGCGCAAGTGCGGAAGAAACTGGATCGAGGAGCTGCCGGTGGTTCTTTGGTCGATCAGGACGACGCCAAATCGAGCCACTGGCCAGACACCTTTTGCTCTAGTCTATGGAGCAGAGGCAGTTCTCCCCACGGAACTCATATACGGATCGCCTCGAGTGCTCGCTTATGATGAGCTTGAGCAAGAGCAGCTGCGACAAGATGACGCGCTGCTCCTTGAGGAGGATCGTCTTCAGGCTGCTGTTACGAGCTGCTCGTTATCAGCAAGCTTTGCGCCGCTACCATAGCCGCAGTTAATGCCGAAGCTTCGAGGAAGGCAACCTTGTTCTTGGCGCGCTCAATCCGCCAAGAATTCCAACAAGTTGACGCTTGAAGTGGGAAGGCCCTTATCGGGTGAAACGAGTCACTAGGCCCGGCGCTGTCCGCCTTGAGACCGAAGATGGCGTTCCGGTGAGCAACTCCTGGAATATAGAGCATCTTTGTAAATTTTACCCATAAGGCGCGTTTGCCGGAACCCGTTCCGGCAACCACCCTGTTGTACAAGTCTTGCCACTGTTGCATGTAATCCTTTGTACAAAGACGGGCGCAGACCCCGTGCATCAGTAAAGCCTATGTGTTGCGCACAACTTGTCAATACATGCTTTCATAATCTTATATGCATGTGTTATCTAACATTTTGTGCAGCATCCACACCCGGTAAGAGATAACGAGCCACTAGGCTCCATAACTTTATTTTCTCTTCCTTCTTCTTAATAAGAGGGCAAGGTTCATCCACCCACAAGTTAACCGGGGGGAAGGAGAAGATAATGGTGTGGACCACCAAGTGTCGCTCGAGGAAGTATCACCTTGCCGGGAAGCAAACAACAGAAGAGCTAAGTTTCTAAGTTCAAGCAATCAGTTTTTAAATTTTCAAGTTATCTTCCTCAAACGATAGTACTTTGTATGGAAAACCCGTGCGCGGAGGAACCAACTCGCGGCTAGCTTGCGCACTTACGTTGTTTCGAGTCCGCTCAACAACCTAAGCGAGCTGCAACTAGTTGCGACAAGGTTGCGTGTCGGAGGCAGCATCGCCAGCAGGCTGCTGACGTTACGCACTCAGCGCTCGCGGCAAAGGTGTTTGCACCGACAAGTCCCCTAAAAGCATAGGGCATAAAACATACAAGGGAAGAAATCGAGTAAAGGAAATAACATTGCATTCGATTGCCTAAGATAGTGTATATTACAAAAATAACTTGTCGCAGATCTAATGAATTGTTCTAAACATGGTCTGCAGCGACAAGGGAAAGATAAAACTTGGCGGCCTAGTCCACGCGGTCGCCATCAACCCTCTTCACTTTGCTCACCCTGTCCACGATGGGTGCGACAAGGGCTTTGAGCGCTTCAACGTCAGCGCTTGGCGGCAGTGACTTGAGGACATTGGTGAAGTTGACGCCTGGATTGCAGAAGGCCACCTTCATCAGTACCTTCTGGAGGGCCCCGACGCAGACTTGGCGCGACTCCTCAGCTAGCTGCTTTGGGATCTCCTCTCGGAGCCGCTGGAGACCCGTCAACACGCCCTTGAAGAATAGGCTGAGCTTGGCGCTGGGTTGGAGGTTCTCGTCGGTGGAGTACCCAAGATCCACCATCCCCAGCTCCATCAGCTCATTATGGATGCCGGCGGCGGTGTCCACAAGGCCTTCTGTCCAGTGCATTATGCTATCTCTGAGATCATTCAGGCGTCGCGACATTCGGCCAACAGCTCCTCGTTGGCCTTGATCTTCTCCAACAGGCCGCTTCTCGATCCTTGGCGCCGTTCGGCGCCTCCGTCGAGTGGTCGGTTTCAGCTCCAGATCCGCCTTGGAGTCCTTGGCGTCAAGCTCTTTGATCTTCTCAAGAAACGACCCTCCGGTTCGCCGAGGGTGTATCGTCCTTCTCGGCCGTGCTTCAAAGACGGTGACCTCCTCGCCGCTCTTCAGAGGGTGGCCTCCAGCTGAGCCACCCTCGCCTCCAATTCCTTCTTGAGGTCTCGGCAGCCGCGGCGGCGCCCTTGCTTCCTTGAGTGCTCCGCCAATTGATTGCTCGCTGCAAGATCTTCCTCGTAGCTATCGAGGTTGATCTTCCGCGCGCCAGCCACCTTCTTGCTTGAGAGCTTCTCGCCGGCAAGCCTTTGCTGCTCCTCGACCTCAGCCTTCTCCAAGATGAAGGCCGTGCGCTCCTCGACAAGCTGCTCCCGCTCGCAATGTCCCGGAGAGTTTCCTTGTTAGCGCGCCGGAGCTCTTCTGCGCGCTTCTCCATGTCAGCTCCCGCCCTTGCGACAAGAGCTTCCCTCGACTCCAGCTTAGCTTGCCGGGCGCGGTAGAGCGACAACAACTTCTTCAGCAGCTGCTCTTCCTCGGACTCGCCACTGCTGCTGCTTGGCGCGTTAACCAGCGACAGCCCAGCAGAGGCGAGCAGCTCCACGTCGAAGGTCTCTCCCTCGACCAGCGCCCTGGAGCTCGACGCCCATGGAAGCTTGATGAAGACACCTTCGCCGGCCTTCAGATAGGCACCGGGCTGAGGCTCTTCAGAGTCTGGTGCGGCATCGGTGGCGGGGATCGGCGATCGAGCAGCGCTGGCGCTCCTGCGGCCTCAGGGCCGTCAGTACGATCACCGGACCCCTCCCCAGCCTCTGCGCCGGCAGCCTTGGCGGCCTCTTCGCCGGCGGACCCGTCGGCGCCGGCCTCCTCCACCATGTTGGCGGCGTCGTCATTGTTGCCACGAGCGTCCTCCTCGCCGGCAACCTCAGTCTCCATCGGCTCTCCAGCAGATGGATCTGATGATCAGAAAAAGAAAAGAACAAGTCAAGCAAATGTTCGAAGAGAAGAACAGAAGATAAAAGACCCAAGGGAAATTTTCAGTCAAGAAGATTACCTACAATGGGATCTGTTGCCACGGTCTCCACCACCGGAGGGTCGTCGGCACTGCCCCTTGTCGGAGAAGCTCCCTTTGTCGGAGAGGCCTCCCTTGCCGGAGAGCGCTCCCTTGGCGGAGACTTCTCCCTCGGCGGCGTAGTTGAAGCAAGCAGAACTTCGGGAGTGACCTCCGGTGCTTCCTGATGAGGCTGCTCTGCTCCTACATAATTCAACAAGTCAGATATCAGTAATGAAAGAGCACCCAAGCACACCTAACCGTAAGAAATGAATCAAATACTTACACTGGGGCTGTCTGGGGCTGCTCATGAAGAGTTGCGAGATCCGCAAGGAGTCTCGGACGTGCTCTCCTGCCGCCATTGGGGAATCATCCGAGACGAAAACCACCGGGTCTTGGCCCTCTTCGACGCCTCGAGCCAGCGCCCCAAGAAGGAAAAGCTCAGAATGAAGCAAGTCAGATACAAGACGAAGCAGTATATTAAAGAATTACAAGTAGCAGCGACAAGAACTTACTCTTCCTCTTCTTCCTCGGAGCTGAGAGTGGAGAAGTCAAATTCCGCTCCAGAGCGACGAGCTGGAGGAGTAGGCTCCCTCGGGCACTTGGCGGGGACCGTGGCTCCAGAAGGCCCCGCTCCCGTTGCTGTGGCGGCAGGAGGCGCTCCAGCGGCAACAGTGCTTGCCGCGGTGGAGCGCGTCGGGCGGCGAGGCGGCTGTTGAGCCGTCTGCCGCCCCGCCATTTCTTCGGTCTTGCGGAGGCGTCTCCTTGGCGGGGCTGCGGGCTCCTCCTGCGGCAAGCTGCTTGACGGCGGAGGGGAGGCGCCCCCGGCAGGATCTTCCGGATCGGCGTCGGGCTCGGCCTGCTCCTCCTCACCGGCGAGCTCTTCTCGGTCGGCAAGGCTTGCCGCCTCGGCTGTTTCCGCCTCCTCGACGGTAAACCCAAACACGCCGGCGGCCGCAGCTTCTGCCGCCTCCTCCCACCTTGTGGCGATGTGTGCCATCTCCTGCTCGGTGGTGTCGCGGGTGAGCCGCTTCTGCTCGTCGGCATGGATCGGCACTTCTGCCAAGTCGTCGAAGAACTGCTGCACGACGTCGTCAGCGGGCTCTGCCAGTTGGAACGATTCCGTGGGAATCGCGACAACAACATCATCGGCGCTGATGCGGTCAAGCGACGAGTTGTTGCACAAGGCACGACTCCCTCGGCAACATGAACCACTCGGGGTGATCTCATCGGCTTGAACAGCTCGGGCAGCATGCCGCCCAGCTCCAAGACAAGAAAGTTCCGCTTGAGGCCCGGACGCAGCCTCATGATGTCCGCCGCGCTTTGGAATTCCCAAGCTGGCCTCCCCTCTCTGCAAGGGCGCAATGCGGCGACGGCGAAGTCCGCGCCAACTGCTTCCTACGGTAAGCCCTGCTTGCCGGAGGCGCAAGATCCTAGTCACGGCAATCTTCAACTTGGCATCTTCCGGCGCCAAGTTGCTCCAATTGTTGCCGCGCACTATGGGAGTTTGGCGCAGGGCAGTAAAAGGCTATGGCTCCTCCTCTAAGATCCAACACCAGTCAGCTCTCCACTCCTCCCACTTGCTGCGCAACTCTCCGTCAAGATACGCTTCCTTCTTGCCGATCCTAGAGGTCCATGCAATTCCTCCGGCAAGCGGCTCTCCTCTCTCTACGCGGGGTGTGAAGTAATGGCGGAAGAGTGCGACATTTGGGTGGACCCCGACAAAGTTCTCGCAGAGGTGTGCGAAACAGCCATGGTGAGGACGGCGTTGGGGGTGAAATCAAGGAGGCGGAGGCCATATGTGTTCATGACATCGCAAAGAATTAGAAAAGGCGGGCAGAGCTCATGGTGGAAGAAAAGCCAAGAAAGGGTACCCGATGGAAACCTTCTCGGATGTGGCGGCGGAGATGACCCTCGTGCGCGGGTGCGCCCGTGTCTCCGTCGACCAGAAAAGGTAATACAGCTCCCGCAGCTCCTTCCTGTCAAGCAGGGGATCGAAGAGGGCCCGCTCCTTCCGCAGATGCCAGCAGCTGCGCCGCGGCCGATTTCACCCCTTTGCCCTTGTCGGCTTTCGGAGCCATGGCGGAGGTGGTGGAGGAGGTCGACGGCGTTGATGGTGCCGGTGGCAATGGGGAAGGGGCGGAGCGTCGCTCTCTTTGGGCTCGAGAAGAAGGGGGGGCGGCGGTGGTTTCTGATGTGACAGCAATGGGCAAGTGGGCGTCCTGCCCCTGTTCCCCCTGCTTATAAGGGGGGAGAGGGGACGGGCGTTCCGGTTTTCCCATTAAAGAAAGCCCCCACGATCTCTCCCACGACGCCACGCCCGATTCGTGCTGCTTGTGGGGGACGTGGTGGGTCCAAGGCGAGTAATCTGCGTGATCAGGCGCAAGCGTGCCGTGCCTGCTTTTGGGCCTGGCCCAACAGAGCTTAGCGCGTGTGTGGCCCAGCCGGGGCTCTGTCGGTGTACTAGAGTAGGGGTACCCTAGTACCCCGAACTCGTGCATGGACAGTCGCAGCACCCCGCGGCAGGGCTGGCCTGGTGACCGCCAAGGTCCTCAGCGGCTCCTTTGGAGCCATTCAAGAACAAAATAATCAAGGCCCCGACAAGAGGAGCTTGTCGGGAAGGCCACTCAAGGCACGAAGGAAACAAGACCCCGGCAAGAGGAGCTTGCCGGGAAGGCTTGGCGGGCGATAAGCTCCCTAGCGTGACAAGGACCTTGCCGCGGCAAGGCGCTTGCCCCGGCAGGTAACCTCTCTTCATCTCCGCTCCAGCTCATCCGCCAACGTGTCGCCGTGGGGCTTTCCCAGGCACGCGTGTCAATGGGCTGTGCAGCCAGCGGGGAGCGACGATAAGCGGCGCTGACAAGCTACCATCGTGGCAAACGGAGGCGCACTTGACGGTCCCTATTGCACTATTCAGGCGACAGGGACGGACATTTATGGCTCTTGTCCCTTGCCGTCAGAGTTAGGTATAGATCACTGTACACTGTACAAAGCGGTGTACCAACCTCTGTTTTTACTATTTTACCCTTGCCTACTTGCCACCTGTGGTGACCCCTTGTGCCTATAAAAGGAGGCCCAAGTGCAACGTAGAAAGGGTTCGGCTCCGGTTCAGTTCATTTGCCACATACGAGACTAGAGACACTCAGGCTAGGTTTTGTAGCTTCCATTGCTCCCTAGCAAGAACACAGTATAATCAACCAAGCAGCAGTAGGAGTGTTATCTCTCCGGAGAGCTCCGAAGCTGGGTAAATCTGCTCGTGTGCATCGCTTCGATCCGCTCTTTGCGCAATTTCCGCCCCCCTCCGAACCACAAGGGACCCGGTCCCATAGGTGTTTGTGGGCCACGATCAGCTTCCCCGACAAAGGGCAATGCTACTATCTCTTTTTCCGCACTTGTGCTTCAAAGTAGCACCTTGTTCTTCATGTAGTGAGTCTCATATATTGTGCTTCAAAGTAGCACCTTGTTCTTCATGTGGTGAGTCTCATATATTGTGCTTCAAAGTAGCACCATGTTTTTCATATAGTGAGTCTCATAAGTTGTCCTTTTATACTAGTGGGAATTTTTCATTATAGAACTTGGCTTGTATATTCCTACGATGGGCTTCCTCAAATGCCCTAGGTCTTCAAGCGCAAGCAAGTTGGATGCACACCCACTAGTTTTCTTTTGTTGAGCATTCATAGCTCTGGTGCATCCGTTGCATCGCAATCCCTACTCCTCATGTTGACATCAATTGATGGGCATCTCCATAGCCCATTGATTATCCTCGTCAATGTGAGATTTTCTCCTTTTTTGTCTTTTCCACACAATCCCCATCATCATATTCTATTCCACCCATAGTGCTATATCCATGGCTCACGCTCATGTATTGCGTGAAGGGTGAAAAAGTTTGAGATTATTTAAGTATGAAACAATTGCTTGGCTTGTCATCGGGGGTATAGAAGTTGGGAACATCTTTGTGTGACGAAAATGAAGCATAGCCTAACTATATGATTTTGTAGAAAAGAACTTTCTTTTGCCATGATATTTTGAGAAGACATGATTACTTTGATTAGTATGCTTGAAGTACTATTATCTTTATGTCAATATGAACTTTTGCCTTGAATCTTTCGGATCTGAATATTCATACCACAATTAAGAAGATTTACATTGAAATTATGCCAAAGTATCACTCCACATCAAAAATTCTCTTTTTATCATTTACCTACTCGAGGACGAGCAGGAATTAAGCTTGGGGATGCCTGATACGTCTCCAACGTATCTATAATTTTTGAATGCTCCATGCTACTTTATCTACTGTTTTGGACTATATTGGGCTTTATTTTTCACTTTTATATTATTTTTGGGACTAACCTATTAACCGGGGGCCCAGCACAGAATTGCTGTTTTTTTGCCTATTTCAGTGTTTCGAAGAAATGAAATATCAAACGGAGTCCAAACGGAATGAAACCTTCAGGAACGTGATTTTCTCACCGAACGTGATCCAGATACTTGGACCCTACTCCAAGGAACGAGAGAGGCGGTCACGAGGGTGGGGGGCGCCCCCCCAAGGGTGCGCCCCCCTGCCTCGTGGGCCCCCTGTTGCTCCACCGACGCATTCCTTCCTCCTATATATACCCACGCACCCCAAACGATCGACACGGAGCCAAAACCTAATTCCACCGCAAGAACTTCCTCAGATCCACGAGATCCCATCTTGGGGCCTGTTCCGGAGCTCCGTCGGAGGGGGCATCCACCATGGAGGGCTTCTACATCATCACCATAGCCTCTCCGATGAAGTGTGAGTAGTTTACTTCAGACCTTCGGGTCCATAGCTAGTAGCTAGATGGCTTCATCTCTATTTTTGGATCTCAATACAATGTTCTCCCCCTCTCTCGTGGAGATCTATTCGATTTAATCTTGCTTTTGCGGTGTGTTTGTTGAGAATGATGAATTGTGAGTTTATGATTCAGCTTATCTATGAATAATATTTGAATCTCCTCTGAATGCTTTTATGTATGATTGGTTATCTTTGCAAGTCTCTTCGAATTATCCGTTTGGTTTGGCCAACTAGATTGGTAGTTCTTGCATTGGGAGAAGTACATAGCTTTGGGTTCAATCTTGCGGTGTCCTTACCCAGTGACAGAAAGGGTTGCAAGGCACGTATTGTATTGTTGCCATCGAGGATAACAAGATGGGGTATTTTATTGCATGAATTTATTCCTCTACATCATGTCATCTTGCTTAAGGCGTTACTCTGTTTTTAACTTAATACTCTAGATGCATGCCGGATAGCGGTCGATGAGTGGAGTAATAGTAGTAGATGCAGAATCGATTCGGTCTACTTGTCTTGGACGTGATGCCTATATACATGATCATACCTAGATATACTCATAACTATGCTCAATTATGTCAATTGCTCAACAGTAATTTATTCACCCACCGTAGAATATCTATGCTCTTGAGAGAAGCCACTAGTGAAACCTATGGCCCCTGGGTCTATTCTCTTCATATCAATCTCCATCACTTTAATACTTGCTTTGTTTTTACTTTGCCTTTTACTTTTTACTTTGCATCTATATACCAAAAAATACCAAAAATATTATCTATCATCTCTATTAGATCTCACTCTCGTAAGTGACCGTGAAGGGATTGACAACCCCTAATCGCGTTGGTTGCGAGTAGCTATCGTTTTGTCCAGGTACGAGGGACTTGTGCGTGGCCTCCTACTGGATTGATACCTTGGTTCTCAAAAACTAAGGGAAATACTTACGCTACTTTGCTGCAACATCCTCTCCTCTTCGTGGAAAACCAACGCAAGCTCAAGACGTAGCAATGGAGACTTCAACCCACGAAGGGTAACGGTTGCGCGAGTCCACGAAGGGCTCCGCCCACGAAGGGTACGAAGAAGCAACCTTGTCTATCCCACCATGGCCATCACCCACGAAGGACTTGCCTCACTAGGGTAGATCTTCACGAAGTAGGCGATCTCCTTGCCCTTACAAACTCCTTGGTTCAACTCCACAATCTTGACGGAGGCTCCCAAGTGACACCTAGCCAATCTAGGAGACACCACTCTCCAAGAAGTAACAAATGGTGTGTTGATGATGAACTCCTTGCTCTTGTGCTTCAAATGATAGTCTCCCCAACACTCAACTTTCTCTCATAGGATTGGATTTGGTAGAAAGAAGATTTGAGTGGAAAGTAACTTAGGGAAGCCTAGAGATCAAGATTCATGTGGTTGGAATGGAATATCATGACCTCAACACAAGGGTAGGTGGTTCTCTCTCAGAAAATATGTGTTGGAAGTGTAGGCATGTTCTGATGGCTCTCTCCACGAATGAAGAGTGGGTGGAGGAGTATATATAGCCTCCACACAAAATCTAACCGTTACACACAAATCACCAAACTCGGTGGGACCGATTCAAAGAACTCGGTCAGACCGATTTAGTTTATAATGTGACCGTTAGGTGTTTCGGTGGGACTGACACGTCAACTCGGTGGGACCGATATCATTAGGGTTAGGGCATAACTTAATCTCGGTGAGACCGATTACACAAACTCGTTGAGACCGATTTTGGTAAAAGACTAACAGAGAGTTGGTCAGGCAAACTCTGTGGGACCGATTCACTCATCTCGGTTGGACCGAAACGTTACGAAAAGGAAACAGAGTGTTTGCATTGCAATCTCGGTGGGACCCATCGCTCATCTCGGTTTGACCGAAACGTTACGAAGGGAAACAGAGAGATTACTATCCCATGTTGGTGAGACCGAGATCCCTATTGGTGAGACCGAAAAGACTAGGGTTTCTGGCAGTGGCTATGTCAACTGAACTCGGTGGCGGCTGATAGAAAGAATCGGTGGGGCCAAGTTGGACTTGTGGGGTGTGGATATGAGAAAGTAGTGGAGGGTTTTGGAGCATATCACTAGCATTTTGAGCAAGAACCTCATTAAGCAGCATCTCATCCCTTCTTAATAGTATTAGCTTTTCCTATAGACTCAATGTGATCTTGGATCACTAAAATAGAAAATGTAGAGTCTTGTGCTTTGAGCTTGAGCCAATCTTTTGTCCTTAGCATTTTGAAGGGTCCACTTTCTAATCCATGCCATGCTAATCATTGAGCTTTCCTGAAATATTCATCTTGAAATAGCATTAGCTCAATGAGCTATATGTTGTTAGGAATTACCAAAACCACCTAGGGATAGTTGCACTTTCAGCTGCACCACCTCCCACAAATATGGGTTGATGACGTTCTTGAAGAACTTGTCCTTGGAGGAGCTTGAAGCGGCCATGGTAGATGGGATCAGACAGAAAACATCAAGGAAAAGAAAACATAAGATTTCTTTGGGATATGATGGTCAATAGGTTCGTGGGGTATATAAATATTTTTTATCTTGGGAAGCAAGCAAACTGTAGAAAAACAGAGTCTGGAAGGTACACGAGGTGGGCACAACCCACCTGGTATCTTGTGCTCACCAGGGTAACCTTCCTGGTTGTTTCTTATTTTCCTAATATTTGTGATATTCCAAAACTAACAAAAAATATTTTTGCAGATTTTTCTTAGTCCGTTTACTTACCGTATCACGCACCTCCTCTTTTTCATGATTCTGGAGTGTTCCGGAAGGACTCTTTTATGTGTTCTTCCGGTGTTATAGTTTGGATAATATTACTTTCAACATTATGGGCATACCTGAGATATAATGTTTTATTCATTGCCCATTAAGAACCTTCGGGTTAGTACCTTCGGCATTATTTATTTTGATAGCTCCAGACCGATAAATCTCCTCGATAACATAGGGTACTTCCCATTTGGAGAGGAGTTTCCCTGCAAAGAATCTGAAATGAGAGTTGTACAAAAGAACATATTCTCCAACTTTAAACTCACGCTTTTGGATTCTTTTATCATGCCATCTTTTAACTTTTTCTTTAAATAACTTGGCGTTTTCATAAGCTTGGGTTCTGCTTCATCTAATGAGCTAATATCAAATTACCTCTTTTCACCGACAAGTTTGAAATCATAGTTGAGTTCTTTGATTGCCCAATATGCTTTATGTTCTAACTCAAGAGGTAAATCACAAGCCTTTCCATAAACCATTTTGTAAGGAGACATACCCATAGGATTTTTATATGATGTTCTATAAGCCCAAAGTGCATCGTCTAATTTCTTAGACCAATTCTTCTGGGACCTATTGACAGTCTTTTGCAAAATTAACTTAAATTCTCTATTCCTAAGTTCAACTTGACCACTAGACTGAGGATGATAGGGTGATGAAATTCTATGGTTAACATCATACTTGGCAAGCATTTTACGGAAGGTACCATCAATAAAGTGTGAACCACCATCAGTCATTAAATATCTAGGGACTCCAAGCCTTGGGAAAATAACTTCCTTAAGCATTTTAATAGAGTTTTTGTGATCATCACTACTGGTTGGAATAGCTTCTACCCATTTAGTAACATAATAAACACCAACCAAAATATGTGTATACCCATTAGAGGAAGGAAAATGTGACATGTAATCAAATCCCCAAACATCAAATGGTTCAATAGCAAGCGAATAATTCAGAGGCATCTCTTGACGCTTACCGATATTACCTTTTCTTTGGCATTCATCACAAGATAAGACAAACTTACGGGCATCCTTGAAGAGAGTAGGCCGATAATATCCGGACTACAGTACCTTATGAGCAGTTCTGTCTCTAGCATGATGCCGTCCATAAGCTTCGGAGTGACATTTCCATAGGTTTTGTCCCTGTTCATGCTCAGGTACACAACGTCTAGTAATGCCATCTAGTCCTTGTTTATAAAGATGTGGGTCATCCCAAAAGTAGTGTCTTAAATCATAGAAGAATTTTTTTATTTTGTTGGTATGTAAAGCTAGGTGGTAAATATTTAGCAACGATGTAATTAGCATAGTCAGCATACCAAGGAGTGTTATGAGAAACATTTATTGCAGCTAACTGCT
The DNA here is from genome assembly GCA_021605205.1 of Aegilops longissima. Classification (NCBI taxonomy): domain Eukaryota; kingdom Viridiplantae; phylum Streptophyta; class Magnoliopsida; order Poales; family Poaceae; genus Aegilops; species Aegilops longissima. The sequence goes on from CM038679.1 coordinate 142,794,573, forward strand.
CATCAAGAAAATTATCATCAATTGGTAGTGGGTCATCAAGCACATTTTCAAGCCTAGACAACTTATCAGCTACGGGGTTCTCAATTGTAACAAGAGTACCCATCGAATAAGTCTAGGTTTAGCATATTTCTTTTCCATAAGATATTTTATATCAGCATAATTAGTGTGAGCAATTACTTTTGAATCAACAATGTAAGATCTAAATTTATCACAAGCAAACACCACTGCTAGGAACTCTTTTCCAGTAGTTGCATAATTTCGTTGAGCACTATCTAGAGTTTTACTAGCATAAAGAATAACATTCAGTTTCTTATCAACTCTTTGTCCTAGAACAACACCAACAGCATAATCACTAGTATCACACATAATTTCAAAAGGCAAGTTCTAGTCAGGTGGTTGAACAATAGGTGCAGAAATTAAGGCTTTCTTGAGTGTTTCAAAGGCTTCTAAATAATCATCATCAAAAACAAAAGGAACATCCTTTTGCAAAAGATTTGTGAGGGGCCTAGAAATTTTAGAAAAGTCTTTGATAAATGTCCTATAGAAACCAGCATGACCTAAGAAACTACAAATACCTATGATGTCTTTTGGACATGGCATTTTCTCAATTGCATCAACCTTAGCTTTGTCCACTTCAATACCTCTTTCAGAAATTTTATGGCCGAAAACAGTACCTCCATTAACCATAAAGTGGCACTTCTCCCAATTTAAGACAAGATTTGTTTGCTCGCATCTCTGCAAAACTCGATCAAGATTGCTTAAACAATCATCAAATGACTTCCCGTAAATAGAAAAATTATCCATGAAAACCTCAACAATCTTTTCACGAAAGTCAGAGAATAAAGCAGTGATACATCTTTGAAAGGTAGAAGGTGCATTGCATAACCAAAAGGCATACGTCTATAAGCATAAGTTCCAAAGGGACAAGTGAAAGTGGTCTTTTCTTGATGAGGTTGAGAAACAAGTATTTGTGAAAAACCAGAGTATCCATCAAGGAAGCACAAATGTGTGCGCTTAGATAATCTTTCTAGCATTTGATCAATAAAAGGCAAGGGGTAATGATCTTTTCTAGTTTCTTTGTTTAATTTTCTAAAATCAATTACCACTCTATAGCCTGTAACTATTCTTTGTGGAATAAGTTCATTATTATCATTTGGAACAACGGTAATGCCTCCTTTCTTAGGGACACAATGAACAGGACTTACCCATCTACTATCAGCTATGGGATAGATTATACCTACTTCCAGAAGTTTTAATATTTCTGTTCTTACCACTTCCTTCATCTTCGGATTTAACCGACATTGGTGATCAACAACGGGTTTAGCATCAGGTTCCATATTAATCTTGTGCTGACATAGAGTGGGACTAATGCCCTTTAGATCATCAAGAGTATATCCAATAGCAGCTCGGTGCTTCCTTAGAACTTTCAATAATCTTTCTTCTTCATGTTATGAAAGGTTAGCACTAATAATAACATGATATATCTTCTTTTCATCAAGATAAGCATATTTAAAAGTGGCTGGCAATTGTTTTCATTCAAACACAGGATCATCTTTAGGGGTACGAGGACCTCCTAGAGTTTCAATAGGCAAATTGTGTTTAAGCAGAGGACGTTGTTCAAAGAAAATCTCATATATTTCATTTCTTTCATGCATATGTAAATCATTTTCATGGTCTAGCAAATATTGTTCTAGTGGATCAGTAGGAGGCACATCAGTAGGAGGCACATCAATAGAAAGGTCTACCAAATATAATGGGACAAAAGTCATCTTGTGGAGAACCAAGAACAAGAAAATCAGTAGGGTATTTTATTTTTTCACACAAGACTTCAACATATCTAACAATCCCAATTGGTGAAATTTTATCACTATTAGCAAGTTTAATAACATCTATGTCTCCTATTTCTGCGGGTGCTATGTCATTCATAATTTCCTGATATAAGGTAAAAGGAATAGCACTCACGCTCGCACCTATGTCGCATAAACCACGATAACAGTGATCTCCTATTTTAACAGAGAGAACGGGCATGCCAACAACGGGTCTATGATTATCTGTTTTATCAGGTTTGACAATTCTAGTAACTTCAATACAGAAGTAAATAACATGCCAATCTATATTTTCTTCCAGGAGATCCTTAACCATAGAAACACTAGGTTCTACTTTGATTTGTTCATTAGGTTTAGGTGTTCTAATATAACTTTTGTTAACCACAGTTGAAACTTTAGCATGTTCCTTTATCCTAACAGGGAAAGGTGGTTTCTCAATGTAAGCAGTAGGAACAACTGGGTCAACATTATAAATAATAGTTTCCTCTTTAGCTAGTACCGGTTCTTTTTCTTCTTTAACACGTGGGTGATATTTGAACCAGTTCTCCTTAGGGAGATCAACATGAGTAGCAAATGTTTCACAAAAAGAGGCTACTATCTCAGAGTCAAGTCCAAATTTAGTGCTAAACTTTTGAAAAGCATCGGTATTCATAAAAGATTTAACACAATCATATTCAAGCTTAATACCTGACTCTTTACCTTCATCGAGTTCCCAATGTTCAGAGTTGCGTTTAATTCTTTCCAAACGATCACACCGGAATTCAATAGTCTTCTTCATAAAAGAACTAGCACAAGAAGTATCACGCATGGATTGATCATTATGAGAAAGCCGAGCATAACCATTCTGGATAATAGTTTCTCTTGAGAGCTCATGATTGGGGCATGAATATAATATTGACTTAAGCCTCCCCCAAGCTAGAGTGATACTTTCTCCTTCACGAGGCCAAAAATTATATATGTAATTCCGCACGATGAACTAGATGCATAGGATAAATTTTTTGGTGGAACTCCAATTTCAATCGATTCCAATTCCAGGATCCAATATCATCGCATAGCCTATACCATGCCAATGGTTTTTCCCTTCTAAGATAAAGGGAAAACCTTCTTCTTAAATTCATCTCCGGGTAAACCTGCAAGCTTAAACAATCCACAAATTTGTTCCACATATGTCAAGTGCATATCAGGATGTTCGGTTCCATCTCCTGCATAAGGATTAGCTAGCAGTTGTTCTATCATACCCAAAGGAATTTCATATTCAATATTTTCAGTAGGTGCAGTAGGTTGATGGTAGCTAATTGTGGTTCCGGTCGAGGTGAAGATGCCCCGAACAAACCCCTCAATGGATTGTTTTCCATAGTGACCAGTGACAGTAAATTTTAGCACACTATATAAATGTTTCCTTACCAAATTCCACTTACCAAAGGCGCTTCACTCCCCGGCAACGGCGCCAGAAAATAGCCTTGATGACCCACAAGTATAGGGGATCAATTGTATCTCTTTTCGATAAGTAAGAGTGTCGAACCTAACGAGGACCAGAAGGAAATGACAAGTGGTTTTCAGCAAGGTAATGTCTGCAAGTGCTAAAATTGTAAGTAACAAAGTAGTTTGATAGCGAGATAATTTTAACGACCAAGTAACGACAATAGTAAAAAAATTGCAGAAAGATAGCCCAATCCTCTTGAGGCAAAGGACATGCCAAAATGGTCTCTTATCGTAAGCAAAGCGTTCTTGATGGTACACAGGAATTTCATCTAGTCACTTTCATCATGTTGGTTCGATTTGCGTTCGCTACTTTGTTAATTTGATATGTGGGTGGACCGGTGCTTAGGTGTTGTTCTTACTTGAACAAAGCTCCTAGTTATGATTAACCCCCTCGCAAGCATCTGCAACTACGAGAAAAGTATTAAGAATAAATTCTGACCATAGCATTAAACTTTTGGATCCAATCAGTCCCTTACGGAATAGCAAATAAACTAGGGTTTAAGCTCCTGTCACTCTCGCAACCCACCATCTAATAACTACTCCAGAATGCATTCCCTTAGGCCCAAATATGGTGAAGTGTCATGTAGTCGACATTCACATGACACCACTAAGGGGATCATAACATAAATACTATCAAAATATCGAACACATATCAAGTTCACATGATTACTTGCAACATGATTTCTCCCGTGACCTCAAGAACAAAAGTAACTAGTGACAAATGATAATCATGCTCAAGATCAGAGGGGTATTAAATAGCATAATGGATCTGAACATATAATCTTCCACCAAATAAACCATGTAGTAATCAACTACAAGATGTAATCAACACTACTAGTCACCCACAAGCACCAATTTATAGTTCCGGTACAAAGTTTGAACACAAGAGATGAACTAGGGATTGAGATGAGATGGTGTTGTTGAAGATGTTAATGGAGATTGCCCTCCCCAAGATGGGAGAGTTGTTGGTGACGATGATGACGACGATTTCCCCCTCCGGGAGGGAAGTTCCCTCGGTGGAATCGCTCTGCCGGAGGGCAAAAGTGCTCCTGCCCAAGTTCCGCCTCGAGACGGCGGTGCTCTGTCCCGAAAGTCCTCCCCTTATTTTTGCTATGTCAAAATGACTTATATACCAGAAGATGGGCACCGGAGGTGGGCCGAGGGGAGCACAACCCACCAGGGCGTGCCTGGGCTCCCTGGTGTGCCTAGGTGGGTTGTGCCCACATGGTGGGGCCCCTTTGGTACTTATTGGCTCCAATGTTCCTCATATATTCCATAAAAATTCTCCATAAAGTTCCAGCTTGTTTGGAGTTGTGCATAATAGGTAGCCGTACGTAGATTTTCCAGGTCCAGATTTCCAGCTGTCGGAATTCTCCCTCTTTGTGTGTGCCTTGCATATTATGAGAGAAAAGGCATTAGAATTACTCCAATAAGCATTATTATACATAAAAACAATATAAATAACAGTAGAAAAGCATGATGCAAAATGGACATATCAGCTGCCGGTAGGGGAGGCGGGGGGGAGATCTTGAGGAAAATTGATGTGTGGGGATGTGGTTGGAGGAATAAATTCTAAAATCACGCGCCTAATGAAAATTTTGCTGCGAAACTTGAAACTTGGGCGGGGGGAACACACAACAGAGATGAAGCGCGTAAAATACTTGTGTGCGAGAAAACTGAAAATTGGCAGATCCCGTCTTCAAAAAAATGTACACGTGTAGTTGTTTTTTTCGGTCTATGGTACACATGGTTTATTAGGAAACATTGCACATGTAACTGACTTATGGATCATTAACGCAAAAAAACGCACACGGGTACGACATAAAAACCGTGTGTTTTGTGATCTTCTAATGATTAACGCAAAAAAAAATGCACAGGGGAACACATGCTAATCAACGCTCAAAGCCCTCAAAGGACGCTCTTACCGCCATTGTAAGTTAATACTACAAACTTAATGTACTACTGGTAATTTTCTCTAATACTACAAACTTAAACTACATCTCACATGCTGCCATTGGGGCATGCTGGCCAGACTCCGGCATTCTCCTTCCCAGCCTTGTAGGCGGCAACCCACCGTGCTTCGATCTCCGCCAAGCTCTCCTCACCATGGCGTGCGGCCTCTTCTTTCTTGCGGCGGCGGGACTCTCTTGTCTTGACTGCTTTGTGCCTTCTCCGCTCCTTCTATGTGGCTTTGGCCGCCTCTAGATCCACCGCCCATTCGGCCATGGAAGCCTCATAGTCCATCCACGTAACTGTGTGGCTGCCGACGGCGATGAACTCGGCGCGGCGAGATGCCATCGCTTCCTTACCATGTGTGCAGTCGCGGGCGGTGAGGAACGCGGCGCGGCGGGATGCCATCGCTTCCTTACCAGTTACTGTGTGCCACGGTGCCATGAACGACGCTTGGAGAGAGCTCTGGGACGGAGGGGCCGGACAACCATACAGTGTGGTGGTATTCAAGAGCTCAACGACAGATGACAAAGTAAATTTGGCTTCCCTTACAATTTTGATCGTTCATTATCGCACATGGTTTATCTCCATCTGTAGGATCAAAAGTATGTCTAGGGGGGTGATTAGACTACTTCACCAAATAAAAATCTTGCCTTTTCCCAATTTTAGTTCTTGTCAGATTTTAGCAACTTAGCACAAGTCAAGCAATCAACTTACACATGCAATTCTAAGAGTATAGCAATGGAATGTAAAACAATTGCATATTAAGGTAAAGGGAGGAGTTTGAGGAAGCAAACGCAATGTTGACACGGAGATTTTTTATCCGTGGTTCCGATAGGTGGTGCTATCGTACATCCACGTTGATGAAGACTTCAACCCATGAAGGGTAATGGTTGCGCGAGTCCACGGAGGGCTCCACCCACGAAGGGTCCACGAAGAAGCAAACCTTGTGTATCCCACCATGGCCATCGCCCACGAAGGACTTGCCTCACTAGGGTATATCTTCACGAAGTAGGCGATCTCCTTGCCCTTACAAACTCCTTGGTTCAACTCCACAATCTTGACGGAGGCTCCCAAGTGACACCTAGCCAATCTAGGAGACACCACTCTCCAAGAGATAACAAATGGTGTGTTGATGATGAACTCCTTGCTCTTGTGCTTCAAATGATAGTCTCCCCAACACTCAACTCTCTCTCATAGGATTGGATTTGGTGGAAAGATGATTTGAGTGGAAAACAACTTGGGGAAGGCTAGAGATCAAGATTTATGTGGTTGGAATGGAATATCTTGACCTCAACACAAGTGTAGGTGGTTCTCTCTCAGAAAATGTATGTTGGAAGTGTAGGCATGTTTTGATGGCTCTCTCCACGAATGAAGAGTGGGTGGAGGGGTATATATAGCCTCCACACAAAATCTAACCGTTACACACAATTTACCAAACTCGGTCGACCGAATCATGAAACTCGGTCAGACTGATTTAGTTCATAATGTGACCGTTAGGCATTTTGGTGGGACCGACACGTCAACTCGGTGAGACCGCTTTCATTAGGGTTAGGGCATAACGTAATCTCGGTGAGACCGATTACACAAACTCGGTGAGACCGATTTTGGTAATAGACAAACAGAGAGTTGGTCAGGCAAACTCAGTGGGACCGATTCGCTCATCTCGGTTGGACCGAAACATTACGAAAGGGAAACAGAGAGTTTGCATTGCAATCTTGGTGGGACCGATCGCTCATCTCGGTTTGACCAAAACGTTACGAAGGAAAACAGAGAGATTACAATCCCATCTCGGTGAGACCGAGATCCCTATCGGTGAGACCGGAAAGACTAGGGTTTCTGGCAGTGGCTATGTCAACTGAACTCGGTGGCGCTGGATAGAAAGTTTCGGTGGGGCCGAGTTTGACTTTTGGTTTGGGACATATGTGGATGTGAGAAAGTAGTTGAGGGTTTTTTGGAGCATATCACTAAGCACTTTGAGCAAGAAACTCATTAAGTAACATCTCACCCCATCTTGATAGTATTGGCTTTTCCTATGGACTCAATGTGATCTTGGATCACTTAAAATGAAAAATGTAGAGTCCTGAGCTTTGAGCTTGAGCCAATCCTTTGTCCTTAGCATTTTGAGGGGTCCACTTTTCTCATCCATGCCATGCCAATCATTGTGCTTTCCTGAAATGTTTATCTTGAAATAGCATTAGCTCAATGAGCTATATGTTGTTAGGAATTACCAAAACCACCCATGGATAGTTGCACTTTCACCGTTGGTTCTGAAAACAGTGTGTGCTGAGCCTATTATGTGTTGCATTATGATTGGCCGAAACCCCAGCCATGCGGATCGCGCGTGTGCATCGTAGGATGCGCTGCGATCGAACAACAATCCATGTCCCTCACATCAAACCCGTGCAGTAGTAGCTGGATTGGATTTATATGCGCTAAATGGCTAGAAAATGCACATAATCCCCTAAATATGGTAAATGAGCCCGGAAAAATGCCAAAATTGAACATGGTGATTTGCAGGGTGTATGTTCGTCGTAGAAAAAAAAACACCAGGGTAAAGAACAAAGAAAATTTGGATTCCCCTTCAATCTTGGTGATTTCCCTCTCGAAAGCATGGAACTTCCTCGGTGATGGTTCGATTGATGAAGGCCGTGCATGACGACATAAGCCAACCTTCTCAATTTTATACCAGGGCATGGTGAGGTCATACCATGGAACCATGCCAGGCATCATGTTTTTCAAACATTTATTTCATTTTTTCTATAGTTGAAAACCCAATAAACAAACGTTTGTGGTTGACTATTGCCACACATTTCATCGAAATATCCGTTCGTTCCTTCTAAAAGCCATGAGAATTTACTAAATGGCATGAGCATGATTTTCTAGGCCATTCTTGTGCACCCTTTCATGCACCTATGGTTTGAACTTGAATTATGCGCATTAATGCCTAGAAAATGCACATAATCCCCTAAATATGGTAAATGAACTCGGAAATGTGCCAAATTTGAACACGGTGATTTGTAGGGTGTATGTTCATCGTAGAAAAAAACTCATGGACAAAGGACAAAGGAAATTTGGATCCCCTTCAATCTTGGTGATTTCCCCCTCGAAACCATGAAACTTCCTCGGTGATGGTTCGATTTATGAAAGGCGTGCATGACGACATAAGGAATTTTTTCTCAAATTTTTACCATGGCACGGTGAGGCCATACCATGGCACCAAGCCAGGCGTCATGTTTTCCAAGCATTATTTCATTTTTGTATAGTTATTAACCCAGTAAACGACACGTTTATGGTTGACTATTGCCACACATTTCCTTGAAATATCTTCCCATTCCTTGTAAAAGGCATGATAATGTACTAAGTAGCACGAGCATGGTTTTCCAGGCCGTTCTTGTGCACCTATTCATGCACCGATTGTTCGAATTTGAATTATGTGCATTAATGCAATGCACCCTAAATATGGTAAATGAGCCCGGAAAAATGTCAAATTTGAACATGTTGCATTTGCGGTGGTATGTTGATCGTTGGAAAAAAACTGAATGACAAACTAGGACGGAAATTTTGTTTCCCCTTCAAGCTTGGTGATTTCCCTCTCGAAAGCATGGAACTTCCTTGGTAATGGTTCAATTTATGAAGGGCGTGCATGACGACATAAATCAAACCTTCTCAGCTTTTAACCAGGGCACGGTGAGGCCATAACATGGCACCATGCTAGGCGTGATGTTTTTGAAGCACGTATCTTATTTTTCTATAGTTGATAACCCAGTAAATGACGCTTTTGTGGTTGATTATTGCCACACATTCCCTTGAAATCTCTGCCCATTCCTTGCAAAAGGCTTGAGAATTTATTAAATATCACGAGTACGGTTTTTCCAGACCGTTCTTGTGCACCTTTTCATGCACCGATTGTTCGAATTTGAATTATGTGGATTAATGCCTAGAAAGTGCACATAATCCCCTAATATGGTAAATGAGCCCGGAAAAATGCCAAATTTGAACACGTTGCATTCGAGGGGGTATGTTGATTGTAGAAAAAACTGAATGACAATCTAGGAAGGAAATTTGGATTCCCAACCCCTTCAATCTTGCTGATTTTCCCCTCGAAACCATGAAATTTCCTCGGTGATGGTTCGATTTATGAATGGCATGCATGACCACATAAGACAAACATTCTCAAATTTTTACCAGGGCATGGTGAGGCCATAGCATGGCACCACGCCAGGCGTCATGTTTTCCAAGCATGTATTTCATTTTTGTATAGTACCCAGTAAACACATTTCCTTGAAATATCAACCCATTCCTTGTAAAAGGCATGAGAATTTACTAAATAGCACGATCATGGTTTTCCAGACCGTTCTCATGCACATTTTCAACCACTGATTATTTGAATTTGAATTATGTGCATTAATGCCTAGAAAATGCACATAATACCTGCTACTCTTGAGCACTGCGTTGGTTTTCCCTTGAAGAGGAAAGGGTGATGCAGCAAAGTAGTGTAAGTATTTCCCTAAGTTTTTGAGAACCAAGGTATCAATCCACTAGGAGGCTACGCGCGAGTCCCTCGCACCTGCACAATACAAATAAATCCTCGCAACCAACGCGATAAGGGGTTGTCAATCCCTTCATGGTCATTTACAAGAGTGAGATCTGATAGATATGATAGTATAATATTTTTGGTATTTTTATGATAAAGATGCAAAGTAAAATAAAAGCAAAGTAAAAAAATCAAAGGCAATAACAAAGTGTTGGAAGATTAATATGATGGAGATAGACCCGGGGCCATAGGTTTCACTAGTGGCTTCTCTCAAGAGCATAAGTATTTTACGGTGGGGTGAACGAATTACTGTTGAGCAATTGACAGAATTGAGCATAGCTATGAGAATATCTAGGTATGATCATGTATATAGGCATCACGTCCGAGACAAGTAGACCGACTCCTGCCTGCATCTACTACTATTACTCCACTCATCGACCGCTATCCAGCATGCATCTAGAGTATTAAGTTCATGAAAACAGAGTAACGCCTTAAGCAAGATGACATGATGTAGAGGGATAAATTCATGCAATATGATAAAACCCCATCTTGTTATCCTCGATGGCAACAATATAATACGTGCCTTGCTGCCCCTACTGTCACTGGGAAAGGACACCGCAAGATTGCACCCAAAGCTAAGCACTTCTCCATTCCAAGAAAGATCAATCTAGTAGGCCAAACCAAATTGATAATTCGAAGAGACTTGCAAAGATAACCAATCATACATAAAAGAACTCAGAGAAGATTCAAATATTGTTCATAGATAATCTTGATCATAAACCCACAATTCATCGGTATCAACAAACACACCGCAAAAAGAAAATTACATCGAATAGATCTCCACGAGAGAGGGGGAGAACATTGTATTGAGATCCAAAAAGAGAGAAGAAGCCATCTAGCTAATAACTATGGACCCGAAGGTCTGAGGTAAACTACTCACACTTCATCGGAGGGGCTATGGTGTTTATGTAGAAGCCCTCCGTGATGGATGCCCCCTCCGTGAACCAGACAGCCCCAAGATGGGATCTCGTGGATGCAGAAGAAGGTTGCGGCGGTGGAATTAGGTTTTGGCTCCGTGTCGATCATTTGGGGTGCGAGGTATATATAGGAGGAAGAAATACGCCCGGTGGAGCAACGTGGGGCCCACGAGGTGGAGGGGCGCTACAGGGGGTGGGCGCCCCCTACCTCGTGGCCTCCTGAAGCTTCTCTCACGAGGGTCCAAGTCTCTGGATCATGTTCGCTCCAAAATCACGCTCCCAAAGGTTTCATTCCGTTTGGACTCCGTTTGATATTCTTTTTCTGGAAACTCTGAAATAGGCAAAAAAACAGTAATTCTCGGCTAGGCCTTCGGTTAATAGGTTAGTCCCAAAAATAATATAAAAGTGGATAATAAAGCCCAATATTGTCCAAAACAGTAGATAATATAGCATGGAGCAATCAAAAATTATAGATACGTTGGAGACGTATCAAGCATCCCCAAGCTTAATTCCTGCTCGTCCTCGAGTAGGTAGATGATAAAAACGGAATTTTTGATGCGGAGTGCTACTTGGCATAATTTCAATGTAATTCTTCTTAATTTTGGTATGAATATTCAGATCCGAAAGATTCAAGATAAAAGTTCATATTGACATAAAAAAATACTTCAAGCATACTAACTAAGCAATTATGTCTTCTCAAAATAACATGGCCAAAGAAAGTTCATCCCTACAAAATCATATAGTTTAGTCATGCTCCATTTTTGTCACACAAGAATGCAATCATCATGCACAACCCCGATGACAAGCCAAGCAATTGTTTCATACTTTAATAATCTCAAACTTTATAAACCTTCACGCAATACATGAGCATGAGCCATGGACATAGCACTATGGGTGGAATAGAGTATAATGATGTGGATTATGTGGAGCAGACAAAAAAGGAGAAAGTCTCACATCAACGAGGTTAATCAATGAGCTATGGAGATGCCCATCGATTGATGTTAGTGCAAGGAGTAGGGATTGCCATGCAACGGATGCACTAGAGCTATAAATGTATGAAAGCTCAACAAAAGAAACTAAGTGGTTGTGCATCCAACTTGCTTGCTCACGAAGACCTAGGGCACTTGAGGAGGCCCATTGTTGGAATATACAAGCCAAGTTCTATAATGAAAAATTCCCACTAGTATATGAAAGTGACGAAACAAGAGACTCTCTATCATGAAGATTATGGTGCTACTTTGAAGCACAAGTGTGGAAAAAAAGGATAGTAGCATTGCCCCTTTTTATTTCTTTTTTTTGGCCTTCTTCTTTTTTATTTGGCCTTTCTCTTTTTTTATTGGGACAATGCTCTATTAAATGATGATCATCACACTTCTATTTATTTACAACTCAATGATTACAACTCGATACTAGAACAAAGTATGACTCTATATGATTGCCTCTGGCGGTGTACCGGGATATGCAATGAATCAAGAGTGACATGTATAAAAGAATTATGAACGGTGGCTTTGCCACAAATACTATGTCAACTATATGATCATGCTAAGCAATATGACCATGATGAATGTGTCATGATAAACGAAATGGTGGAAAGTTGCATGGCAATATATCTCGGAATGGCTATGGAAATGCCATAATAGGTAGGTATGGTGGCTGTTTTGAGAAAGATATAAGGAGGTTTATGTGTGAAAGAGCGTATCATATCACGGGGTTTGGATGCACCAACAAATTTTGCACCAACTCTCAATGTGAGAAAGGGCAATGCACGGTACCGAAGAGGCTAGCAATGATGGAAGGGTGAGAGTGCGTATAATCCATGGACTCAACATTAGTCATAAAGAACTCACATACTTATTGAAAAAATCTACAAGTCATCAAAAACCAAGCATTACGCGCATGCTCCTAGGGGGATAGATTGGTAGGAAAAGACCATCGCTCGTCCCCGACCGCCACTCATAAGGAGGACAATCAAAGAACACTTCCTATTTCAAAGTTGTTATATAACATTTACCATACGTGCATGCTACGGGACTTGCAAACTTCAACACAAGCATTTCTCAATTTCACAACTACTCAACCAGCATGACTTTGATATTATTACCTCCATATCTCAAAACAATCATCAAGCATCAAACTTCTCTTAGTATTCAACACACTCATAAGAAAGTTTTTACTAATCTTGAATACCTAGCATATTAGGATTATTTAAGAAAATTACCATGCTATTTAAAACTCTCAAACTAATCTAAGTGAAGCATGAGAGATCAATAGTTTCTATAAAACAAATCCACCACCGTGGTCAAAAAGATATAAGTGAAGTACTAGAGCAAAACTATATAACTCAAAAGATATAAGTGAAGCACATAGAGTATTCTAACAAATTCCAAATCATGTATGGCTCTCTCAAAAGGTGTGTACAGCAAGGATGATTGTGGTAAACTAAAAAGCAAAGACTCAAATCATACAAGACACTCCAAGCAAAACACATATCATGTGGTGAATAAAAATATAGCTCCAAGTAAAGTTGCCGATGGAAGTAGACGAAAGAGGGGATGCCTTCCGTGGCATCCCCAAGCTTTGGCTTTTTGGTGTACTTATATTATCTTGGGGGTGCCATGGGAATCCCCAAGCTTAGGATCTTGCCGCTCCTTGTTCCATAATCCATCAAAATCTTTCACCCAAAACTTGAAAACTTCACAACACAAAACTCAACAGAAATCTCGTGAGCTCCGTTTGCGAAAGAAAAGAAAAGACCACTTCAAGGTACTTTAGTGAACTCATTATTTATTTATATTGGTGTTAAACCTACTGTATTCCAACTTCTCTATGGTTTATAAACTATTTTACTAGCCATAGATTCATCAAAATAAGCAAACAACACACGAAAAACAGAATCTGTCAAAAACAGAACAGTCTGTAGTAATCTGTAACTAATACAAACTTCTGGAACTAAAAAAGATCAGACAAAATAGGAAGACCTAGGAAATTTGTTTATTGATCAGCAGCAATTGGAATCAGTATTTTATCACTTTCTGGTGATTTTTAACAATTATTTTCGTGAACAGAAAGTTTCTGGAAATTTCTGCAAGATCAAATAACTATCATCCAGGAAGATCCTATAGGTTTAACTTGACACAAACACTAATTAAAACATAAAAACACATCTAACCAGAGGCTAGAACAAATACTTATTCAACGACAGAAAGGAAATATATTGGGTTGTCTCCCAGCAAGCGCTTTTCTTTAAAGCCTTATAGCTAGGCATTGATAATTTTAATGATGCTCACATGAAAGACAAGAAATGAAGCGCGAAGAGAGCATCATGAAACACGTGACAAAATCATCTAGGTCTAACATACTTCCTATTCATAGGCATATTATAGGCAAACAAATTATCATAGCAAGCAAAAACTAGCATATGCAAGGAAGCGGAAAAGAACAATAGCAATCTCAACATAACGAGAGGTAATTTAGTAACATGAAAATTTCTATAACCATATTTTCCTCTCTCATAATAATTACATGCAGGATCATAAGAAAATTCAAAAAAATAGCTATCACAATAAATACTTTCAACACGATCCACATGTATGCAAAGTTGACACTCTTTCGAAATAGTGGGATTAACATTAACTAAAGTCATGACCTCTCCAAACCCACTTTTATCAAAAATTTCATAAGATTGAATATTCTCCAAATATGTGGGATCTAAAGTTGACACTCTTCCAAACCCACTTTCAATATTATTGCAAACAATATTATCAATCTCATATTCATCATAGGACTTAAATAAATTTTCAAGATCATAAGAGGAATCACCCCAATCATGATCATTGCAACAAGTAGTAGACATAGCAAAACTAGCATCCCCAAGCTTAGGGTTTTGCATATTATTAGCACAGTTGACATCAAAAGAATTTATAGTAAAATCATTGCAATCATGCTTTTTATTCAAGGAGCTATCGTGAATCTCTTCATAAAGTACTTCATCACAATTTTCAGATTCACAAATTTCAAGCAAAACTTCATAAAGATAATCTAGTGCACAAAACTCACTAGCAATTGTTCATCATAACTGGATCTCTTAAAAAGATTGGCAAGCGGATGAGGATCCATAGATCTTAGCTTCTCTGTTTAGGAATAAATACTCAACTATTTCAACCGTACGAGCAAACGAGCCAAGTAAGACATCAAGGCAAACGAAAAGACAAACGGAAAAAGGGAGAATAAAACAGCAAGGGTGAAGTGGGGGAGAGGAAAACGAGAGGCAAATGGCAAATAATGTAATGCGGGAGATAAGGCATTGTGATAGGTACTTGGTATGTTGACTTTTGCGTAGACCTCCCCGGCAACGGCGCCAGAAATCATTCTTGCTACCTCTTGAGCACTGCGTTGGTTTTCCCTTGAAGAGGAAAGGGTGATGCTGCAAAGTAGCGTAAGTATTTCCCTCGGTTTTTGAGAACCAAGGTATCAATCCAGTAGGAGGCTACGCGCGAGTCCCTCGCACCTGCATGATACTAATAAATCCTTGCAACCAATGCGATAAGGGGTTGTCAATCCCTTCACGGTCACTTACGAGAGTGAGATCTGATAGATATGATAGGATAATATTTTGGGTATTTTTATGATAAAGATGCAAAGTAAAATAAAAGCAAAGTAAAAAAGCAAAGGCAATAACAAAGTGTTGGAAGATTAATATGATGGAGATAGACCCCGGGGCCATAGGTTTCACTAGTGGCTTCTCTCAAGAGCATAAGTATTTTACGGTGGGTGAACGAATTACTGTTGAGCAATTGACAGAATTGAGCATAGTTATGAGAATATCTAGGTATGATCATGTATATAGGCATCACGTTCGAGACAAGTAGACCGACTCCTGCCTGCATCTACTACTATTACTCCACTCATCGACCGCTATCCAACATGCACCAAGAGTATTAAGTTCATGAAAACAGAGTAACACCTTAAGCAAGATGACATGATAAAAACCCCATCTTGTTATCCTCGATGGCAACAATACAATACGTGCCTTGCTGCCCCCATCATCCTTTGGGAAAGGACACGCAAGATTGAACCCAAAGCTAAGCACTTCTCCCATTGCAAGAAAGCTCAATCTAGTAGGCCAAACCAAACTGATAATTCAAAGAGACTTGCAAAGATAACCAATCATACATAAAAGAATTCAGAGAAGATTCAAATATTGTTCTTAGATAATCTTGATCATAAACCCACAATTCATCGATCTCAACAAACACACCGCAAAAAGAAGATTACATCGAATAGATCTCCACGAGAGAGGGGGAGAACATTGTATTGAGATCCAAAAAGAGAGAAGAAGCCATCTAGCTAATAACTATGGACCCGAAGGTCTGAGGTAAACTACTCACACTTCATCGGAGGGGCTATGGTGTTGATGTAGAAGCCCTTCGTGATGGATGCCCCCTCCGGTGGAGCTCCGGAACAGGCCCCAAGATGGGATATCGTGGGTACAGAAGGTTGCGGCGGTGGAATTAGGTTTTTGGCTCCGTATCTGATCGTTTGGGGGTACATAGGTATATATAGGAGGAAGAAGTACGTCGGTGGAGCAACATGGGGCCCACGAGGGTGGAGGGCGCGCCCTGGGGGGGTGGGCGCGCCCCCCTACCTCGTGGCCTCCTGGAAGCTTCTCTTACATTGGGTCCAAGTCTCCTGGATCATGTTCGTTTCAAAAATCACACTCCCGAAGGTTTCGTTCCGTTTGGACTCCGTTTGATATTCTTTTTTTGCGAAACTCTGAAATAGGCAAAAAACAGCAATTCTGGGTTGGGCCTCCGGTTAATAGGTTAGTCCCAAAAATAATATAAAGGTGGATAATAAAGCCCAATATTGTCCAAAACAGTAGATAATATAGCATGGAGCAATCAAAAATTATAGATACGTTGGAGACGTATCAATCCCCTAAATATTGTAAATGAACCTGGAAAAGTGCCAAATTTGAACACGGTGATTAGCAGGGTTTATGTTCATCGTAGAAAAAAACTCATGGACAAAGGACAAAGGAAATTTGGATTCCCATTCAATATCGGTGATTTACTATCGCACATGATTCATCTCCGTCGCCTCTGCAAACCATGTGTGTTCACTCACACATGCAAAAGGAAAAAGAAAACCCTCGCCCACTTCGTCCCCACCCACTCACCGCGGACTCCTCCGCAACTCTGCACCTCATCAACTTTTATCGCGGCGGCGACCCTAAGCTCGACGGCTATTGTCGGCGGACGGAGGTCGCGCTCCAAACGGCATGGGATTTCGCCCCTATCGCTTTCCGCCTATGTGCACCGACATTGTAGACTCTGGTCGACTCGGGTTTTCTGCGTGATTTTTTTTTACTATAAACAGTAGGGTAAAAACCCCACTGTAACTTTTATTAATTAATAAATAAAAAGAACAAAGGTCTGTCTCAAAGGGCTTGAGATAAGCCCAAGAAAAAGAAAAGAAAAAATAAATAAAACAAAAAAACAAGGAAGAAAAAAAAGACTAGAGCTAGGCTACCCTACCCTACTCCTAGAAAGCAAGATTACAAGATAGACTCCAGCCAAGCTGAGAAATGCCGAGCATACTTTTTCTTCATCCTGTATCTTAGAAGCTTCAGCTCTTCCAAGTAAATGAATTTCCAACCCTGAAATGAGGGGTTAATATGTTCAAAGATTTTATTATTTCTGGAAATCCAGATAGCCCAAGACCCTAGAATAATAATCTCCATGAAGAAGGGTTTGTTTAGTTTGTCTTTGAGATCTTGAAAGGCTTCCAAGAATGACAAGTTGTGTGTTCTATTGGGGCATACAAAATCCCGGCATTGTGCTGCAAAGGGGCAACTCCAAAAACGATGGTGTAGTGTTTCCTCCTGTTGACAGTTCCTAACAGCACAATTATATTCTTCCAGCTCTAAATTCTTCCTTCTCAGTAGGTTTCTTGTGTTGACTCTGTCATGCAGCAACATACAGAAGAACACATTGTGTTTTGGATGACATGAGCTCTTCCAGATCCAACTAAAATGTGTGGGTGTTTGCTTGTAGCCAATTAACACATTGTATGCTTTAATTGAAGAGTAGAATTCATTACCCCACATATAGTTCCATGTATCCCTCAGCTCTAAGTGTTCTGAATTTCTCAGTGTGATGCAAATATAATCCATTTCCAAAAATTCCTCATAAGCTTGAGGTTTCAATGGTAAGTGAAGAAGATCTTACAGGTATTTGTCGGCGTCCTGGGAATGGGGGTGCCCAGACTTGCCTGCCTGCGGCCCACGGCATGGCTCCACCTGCGGCCTGGTACGGCCCAGCTTTGGCAGCAACAACTCAAGACCCTCGCGAGGGGCCAAGCCTCGCGAGGCAGACGACACCAAGACCTCCCTGGGTCGGCCTCGCTAGGCTGGCTCCCGAGGACCGGAGATATCTATGTGGGGGGCACCACACGAGGTTCACATGACGTGAGCCGTGACGACCAAGGCCGGGCGGGCGCCAGCGGGCGCAGTGTACCAGTTTCCTCTTTGGTGCTAAAGAGGAAAGCGCAGGTGAGGAGTCCCGAGGCATCAGGCAAAGGTTTCCTTATCAGTTCAACAAGACCAAGACCAGCAGGACGGCAGGACAGAGGTCATCGCGGAGCCCACAGTAGCGTCACCACGAGAGCCTTTGGCAGGCGAAGACTACTTTTGTCAGGATAGCTTGTACTAGTTGTCTCCCTTCAAAATTGGCCGTTGTGGGATCCCTTCTCGCCTACATTTGGGAAGAGGACTAGGGCCTCTATAAATAGGACTAGCCACCACCATAGGAGGCAACTCATCTTGGATCAGATCCATTCCACCCTCACATCCACCAGCTCATCGAGATCAAGAACACCTCTTCTCCTGAGGCTGTTCATCCACTGTACTAGTTCATCCTTAGCCCTCGAGGTAATCCACCACCACACTGGAGTAGGGAATTACACCACACGGTGTCCTGAACCAGTATAAACCTCTGTGTCTCGTGTTCTTTGGGTTCATCGTGCTAGGCCGTGGAATCGCTGGGTAGGCAGGCTGGGGAGAAAGAGTCCTTCGTGCGCACCACAGAGTTCGAACCTCTCAAGGGTCTGCAGAACCTCGAATCTGACATTTGGCGCCCCAGGTAGGGGTGCGCCGAAGCTTTGCCTCTCCGCCTGATCTGCCCCTCCGCCTGCTTCATCTCTCCGTCCGGCTCTCATGGTAGGCACCGCTCCACCGGCTGGATCGACGGGCACGCACGAAGGCGCCATGGGCCTCCGGGCCTTCACCCCCGCCTTACGACAGGTGCAGTGGCCACACAAGTTCAAGCCGGAGATGCCGCCCCGCTACAATGGCGCGGCGGATCCAGCAGCCTTCCTGCTGGTGTATGAGGAGGCCGTTCTAGAAGCCAGAGGCGATGACAAGGTCATGGCCAACTGGTTTCCCATGGCCCTCGCCGGCGTGCCACGCGCCTGGCTGCTCAACCTGCCAGGATCTTCCGTGGCCTCCTGGGAAGAGTTGCGCGGTCTTTTCATCGCGCGCTTCACAGCACCAGCACCCCTTGTCGTTGCGTCCCTCCTCGGCGTCTCGCAAGCACTGCCCTCGGATCGCCACATCAAGCAGTTCTTCTGCCAAATGGGCACCGCCTCTGTGCAGCAGGGAGCCCCTCCGGGATGGGCGGCGCCCAAGGCCGACCTCACCTTCGACTCATGCGACCATCCGGTGACCACCGCTGGCTCCAGTGCGCTCCCGATGCTCTACACACCCATCATCTGCAACGTGGCGGTAACCAAGACCCTCATCGATGGCGGGGCTGGCCTAAACATGCTTTCCGTGGAAGCTTTCGGCTTGCTTCACGTACCACACAGTCGGCTCCGTCCCACCAAGCCCTTCTCCGGAGTTGGCAGCGGTTCCACCAGCCCCCTCGGGCAGATCCGCCTCCCGGTCACCTTCGGTACCCGTGACAACTACCGCACCGAGCTTATCGACTTCGACATCGCTTGCATCGGCCTCCCGTACATCGCCATCCTCGGGTACCCTGCCCTGGTTCAGTTCATGGCGGTGACCCATCCGGCCTACAACCTCATGAAGATGCCGGGAAGCAGCGGCGTCCTCACCGTGGCTGGAGACACCAAGGAAGCCCTGACAACCCTCAAGCTCGCCTTCAGGGTCGCAGCAGCAACGCGCCCGACCGACAGAGCCGCCCCTGGGGTTAAGGGGGCTGCGCCGGCAAAGAAGAAACAACTGTTCTATCAAGATAGGGCCAAGATGAAGTAGGTGCCGGTCTATGAGGACGGGGCCTCGGGAGCCACCTTCACCATAGGTGCCAGCCTCGCCCCGGGCCAAGAGAAGGAATTTGTGAATTTCTTGTGTGCGGATAAGGAGGTATTTGCCTGGGAGCCCAATCAGCTGGTTGGCGTCCCAAGGGGAGTGATCGAGCATCACCTAAGGGTATGCCCTAACGTGCGCCTGGTGAAGCAGAAGGCGCGACGGCAGTCCACAGAGAAGCAGTCCTTCATCATCCAGGAGACCCGCAAATTGCAAGAAGCAGGTGTCATTCGTGAGGTGCGGTACCCGGAGTGGCTGGCGAATCTAGTCGTCGTGCCCAAGAAAGGCGGGAAAGAACGCATGTGCATCGACTTCACCAACCTGAACAAGGCCTGCCCTCAAGACCCGTTCCCGCTTACGTGCATCGACCAGATCGTCGACTCCACCGCCGAGTGTGACCTGCTATGCTTCCTAGATGCCTTCTCGGGCTACCACAAGATCAAGATGGTGGTGCAGGACATTGAGAAGACAACCTTCTTGACCCCGTGCGGGGTGTACTGCTACACTTGTATGCCGTTCGGACTGCGCAATGCTGGGGCGACCTTCCAGCGACTGATGCACATCGCTCTAGGCTAGCAGCTCAGGAGGAACGCTAAGGCCTACGTCGATGACATTGTGGTGAAATCTCGGGAGGCAAGGACCCTCATTCAGGATCTAGAGGAGACTTTCACCAGCCTGCGCAAGGTGGATCTGCGGCTTAACCTGGAGAAGTGCGTGTTCGGCGTCCCCTCCGGCAAGCTGCTGGGTTTCCTCATGTCACACAGGGGGATCGAGGCGAACCCGGAGAAGGTCAAAGCAATAGAAGACATGAGCCCGTCGCAGACCCTCAAGGACATGAGCCCGCCGCTGCGTGACTTCACTGGGGAGCTTCATTTCCAAGCTGGGGGAGCGCGCCCTCCCATTCTTCTAGATGATTAAGAAGAAGGGCCCGTTCGAGTGGACTCCGAAGGCTGATGTGGCGTTTCAAGACCTCAAGAGGTACCTTACCAGCCCACTAGTGATGGTGGCGCCGCGCCCTCTTGAGCCCCTAGTGCTCTATCTGGCTGCCACGCCTCACTCAGCCAGCGCGGCACTTGTGGCCGTCCGAGAAGGGCGCCAGGCCAAGGGTCGGCCAAACGGCACCACAGAGCCGGTCGAAACGATGCAAACACAAGACGGCGCCCCAAGAGCCGCAGCGGCACCCGTGGATGATCATGCTCCATAAGACGTCCCTCCCGAGGCTGTAGTTGCCCTAGCAGGCGACCGAGCTCCTGAGGTTCCCCGACCTCGTGTAGGGGCCGGATTTCCGGGACATAAATTCCCAGCAAACGACCCTTATGTCACCACCAGCCCCATGATTACTGTTGCTGGTGGATATTCCCTTGATATAGAATTCCAAGCAATTACAAGGATTTGAGTACAAGACCTTATAGGTCCATTGAGTACAACAATCATTTCTAGTGGCAGATAATGGAAGCGACTCGTGGATCTCCAACACTGATGGAACTCCATTCCCACGGGAACATCTGACTTGGATAACTCCTATCTCGCGTGGCTGCTATCTCCAAATCCTAGGTTGCGGGGTGTCTTCACAATGTTCCTCTCTGAGTCATGATCTGGCCAAGACAATAGCGAGGGACAAGCCAGTAGTACATTTGAATGTACTCGCAAACAGCAAGAACAAAAGATATAGAGGATGCATATGCTCATGATGAATTAAATTATATGCATGTGCAGACTGAGAATTCAAGCATGGCATGAAAAATATTCAAGTCATGTTATTAGTAAATCAAAGAAATGAACCGGAACGTCGGGCGTTGGACCGCCCGAGAAATTCCAAGAGAAATGCCAAACGGGCGTATAAAAGATAATTGGGCGAGACTGGACCGCCCGAGAACTCAAGCGACACCACGAGAGGTCTTGAAAAGAAATGCCAAACGGGTGTCTAAAAGAGAGTCGGGCGAGACAGGACCGCCTGAGAACTCAAGCGACACCACGAGAGGTCTTGAAAATACACGCCACAGTCGGGTGTCTGAAGCGACACCTCATAAAGGGCTTATAAGAAAATAACATGAGCATTCAGGTGGACTAGCCATCCCAAGAGATACTCACAGTTGCACATAAGAGGAAATGGTTAGTCCACAACAATATTCATGTCAACAATAATATTCATAATGACACCAGCAATGACAATAATTATCCCGCAGGATGAACCATGATCAATTAATTATTTCCTCCAGAGACTGACACTAAGCCCGACACTTGACCAACCCAGACTGTAGTCCTTAACCATGGACACGGCTATTCGAATAGATATAACTCTGCAGAGGGTGTACTCTTTACCCACAAGTAAAGGACTTCTTTAGTCAACCCTGAGACGTTGACTAATTCTGGTTACGGTCTTTGGGATAAAAACACACCTGACACGCACATACCAGCTTTAATCCATCAAACCAGGGATCACCCAAAATAATGATAAAGTAAAACTCTAAGTGGGAAGGCCTCATGCAACAGCCTCCAATAGCATGAACATTCAGCTTCGGTCCCAGACCGGCCATTCATGCCCCCGGACCAACTGACATGACTACTGGGGCCAATAGTATCATTCCCTATGGCCTCTCTGTACGGTGTGTGCAGGAAAGGGGTTATCAACTTAGTGAACCATACCCTACCTTTGGCAGGGACATGTGGTAGCACGAATCAAGTATGGGGGTTACCGGAACAAGACTCGATCTAAGGTCAACTCAGGAGGTGTAAGTTTCCCTGCAATGGTTAGCACAATACAATTCCTTGGCAGTACCCAACAGGGTCACCACCTGGTATGTCTCAACATACCCTCACTGATCATTCTCATCATAACGAGATTTCAGTCTCAAGGTCACTTTTTCTCATGACTGATTCTTCCTTCAAATTAGCCTGGACCAACACAGGCACATACGGTACATGAAAATCACCATACTCACTCATACTTCATGTTTAAATGGAGATAGAATGTCATCAAGGGGTCATGCATGTATGCCTAGCAATATGCAAGTTCTATATTGTCGGATTTTGGGTTCCGGCAGACCCTCTAGGTTCGAACTCTGGGGTGCACGCGAAGATCTCACCTCCAACCTACCTACACCTCGTCGCCTCGCAAGGATCTAAACTACACAAAGAGCAACACAAGGGACACAATGTTTATACTGGTTCGGGCCACCATTGTGGTGTAATACCCTACTCCAGTGTGTGGTGTGGTGGATTGCCTCAGGGGCTGATGATGAACAGTACAAGGAAGAACAGCCTCGCGAGGGTATGTTCTTGGCCGGTGCGACGAACTGCTAGGGGGAGTTCAGTCGCTTCTCTCTCTCTCTCTCCAAGATTGATCTCTAGCTGCCTCTACCCTGTGGGTGGCTAGTCCTACTTATAGGCAGAGGCCCTGGGCCTCTTCCCAAATATCGAGCGGGAAGGGCGCCAACAATTGGCCATTTTGAAGGGGAACATCTAGTACACTTATCGACTAAAGTTGGTCCTCGCCACCAAAGGCTCGACGGCGATGGCGGCTTGGGCTCCACGATGACCTCCTTCCTGTCGTTGTGTTGATCTTGGTCTCGTTGCACCGAAATGGTTGCCTTTGCTTGATGCTCTCGCTGCGCTTGCCTCCTTTGCACCAAAGAGGAAATGAGGACCTTCTGTGGTGGCGCCCCCTTGGCGCCCTTGGTCGCCCCTGGCTTGCGCCATGGGCACCTCGTGAGGTACCCCGCCTTGATCTCTCTGCCTCCTCATGAGCCAGCCTGACGAGGTCGTGCTCGAGGAAGCTTCTGTCGTCCGCCCATGAGGCTTGCCCCTCGCGAGGGTCTTGAGCTTGTCTTGATGAAGATGGGCGCCTTTGGGCCACCCCTTGAGCCACGCCGCAGGCGCGAGCAAGCAAGTGCAGGTACCCCGTTCCCAGAACGCCGACATATATGAATTCACCACATTCATAATACAATTACACTAGCAAATAAACCGTTATGCATTCATCATATCATGTGTTCAAGATGCTTGCCTTGAGCATGCAGAAAGATTGGGTGCACTCCAAAACTTTGAAAATTATATCTCCCCTCCATTTCCTATTTTCAAAATATTTTAATTACCACACAATTCCAAAACAGTACATAAAATTTGCTTGGAAATTTGTGAAATAAATAGTAAAATAGACTAGATGAAACTTGAGAAATAACAGAAAAAGAATCAAGTCATTTGGAGTTCATATGATTTTCCTATGGATTTACTAAGCTGGAATAATCAAGGAAATAGACTGCTTATTAGATCCAGCAAAAACCAGGCTTAGGAAAAATGTTCACCCTATCTGGATAAATAGAGCAAGATTTTAGGAGTAGGTAGAAATTTGAATCATCAAATTTGGATGTGAAATTGATGCTGTGGAATTATTTGAAATCTGCTGGAAAAGAAAAAGAGAAGGGCAGAAGTGCGCACTGGGCGAGACTTAGCCGTCTGGCGCAACTGGGCCGAGCCCAGCCGTTCGGCCGCGCGGGAGGGCTAATGACGTCGACGGCGTATTACACGGAATACGCTTTCCCAGTGGGAAAGCAATTCTGACGGAACCCGTTTCCACTTATGAACGGGTCAGCGGACGCTGGGTCACTGACGGTGGGCCTGCCTGGCCCACCGGTCAGGTTTGACCAGTCGCCGCGCGTGTCTCCGTCTCCGGCAGAATAGAGGGGGGGCTCCGGTGAGGCTCGTCGGCGAATGGCGGCACCCCTCGGGGATCTGAGCACATGGGTGTGCTCAGGAGGTCGAGGCAAACCAGTGGGTACCCGCCATGGTCGCCGACATGGACGGAGTCGCCGATAGCGAGCTCTCCGGCGGACGGCGGCGCCGGGCGAAAATGGTGCTCGGCCTACGGCAGCTCGCGGGGTGAATTGAAGGTGGGGATGGATTCTTGGGTCGCGGAGGGGGTGGACGGTGAGGAGAGTGGAGGAGTGGGAGCTCTGGTGGGGTCGGAATCAACAAGACAGTGGCGGTGGCCGTGGTTGCCGGAGCGGAAGGAGATGACCATCTCCGGTCATTCTACTGCTATGGGAGGCTCACGGAGGGGAAAGGGGGAGTGGTGATGGACTGAGAGGGCTCGGGGCTGCTTTTATAGCACGAGGGGGTCGGCTCCATGGTGTCCCGAGGATAAGCATGGCGGCGGTGATCATTACGGCGGCAGGTGAGGCTGTTGAGGTCGGCAGAGTGGACGGTGAGGGCGGTGGCCACCCGTAGTTACTCCTGGGAGAAGCTGGGCTGCTCGGGACACGCCACGCGGGTCGGGCAGAGACGTGGCCGTGCGGGACTCGTCGGGCGGCGGTCTTGGTCGTCGTGGACAGCGGTGGACGGTGCTAGGGGCCAAGCGAGGGTGTCGGCGAGGTTCCTGGTGGTCGAGCTGATCCAGAGGAGGATCAGGATGAGAGGGGGAGGCAGCAGAGACACGGCAGGGGCTCGGTGCCGACGCATGCAAAACACACGCTCTGGCCGCACCCGGTGCACGCACATTAGGTGTTCATCAGATTGCTAGTGGCATCTACAGGGACACACACGAGCTACAAATCAACAGGATGGTGCTTCTAGGTATGCGAGGAGTGATGGACATGCTGGTTTGGCCAACTAACCAAGCGTCCAGTGTAAGTTAGAAAGTGGCAACATTTCTGTCATGCCCACAAGGTATTTGACAGAATGCTAGGGCAAGCTGAAGGACTTTGATGGATTTGAAACTTGGCAGAGTGGGATCTCTTTAGATGCTAGAGATGATGGTGGAGTTAGTTTGGCAAGATGAGAAACTTGCTAGTGCAAGTTTTACCAGAATTCAGTTCTGGACAGAAACTTTAGAGGAATGTTTGGTGGACTTGCAAGCTGAAATTGAAGCTGCCCTTCTGGACTTAAGGTACTAGTTGGAAGGACTACAAGATGGCAAAGTTTCAGAATTAATGGAGCTAGAAAAATTATGGTTGCAGTTATAACTCAAGAATGGGACAAAATTTGAAAAGAGGATGTTTCACTCAAAATTTTCAAAAGACATAGTTAGGTTTTTGGACAAAAGTGACATATAGGCATCACCCGACCTCTAATAATTTTTGTGGGATTTTAAAACAATTATCTAAAATATTTGTAGTGCAACAGAAGCATTTCAAGGATTGAAACTGCTAGTAAAATAATTGTTTGTGGAATATTTTGTTATGAAAATATTTCATACTGTTATTTATAATACAAATGGAAAGGTTTATAAAACAACCAAGGACCACACATTCTACAAAATAATCTTCTATGGAGGGAAGAATTTTGTAAAAAAGAACAGAAAAGGCTCTGGAATTAATAAATGGCCTGGAGTAGCTCAAGCATTTATTTCTGGCCTGATTAAATTTTGGGGGTGTTACACCTCAGGAGGCGCCCCAGCCTCAGGAGGCCTCGGACTCCACCGACACTCCCGCCCTCGTCGAGCACCCGGTGTACTTCGTCAGCACGGTGCTGCGTGACGTCCGGGCGCGCTACCCCATGCCGCAGAAGCTGCTGCTCGCGCTCCTTGTCGTCTCGCGCAAGCTGCGACACTACTTCCAAGGCCACCCTATTAAGGTTGTTTCAGCTTACCCACTGAAGAGGGTGCTCCGGAGCACCAACGCTGCGGGAAGGGTCGCCGAGTGGAACATCGAATTGCAGGCGTTCCAGCTAGAGTTCAGCACCACCAGGGTCATCAAGGGAGGAGCCCTCGCCGACTTCATGGTCGAATGGACCGACGCTCCAGGGCCCGAAGCAGGCGAGAACCGGTCCCTCTCGCAAGGAAGTAAAGCGCCAGATGTCTGGATCATGTACTTCGACGGCGCCTTCGCGTGTCAGGGTGCGGGGGCTGGGGCCGTGCTCATCTCGCCTACCCAGGACAAGCTCTATTACGCCGTGCAGCTCTGCTTCCAGCAGGGCGAGAAGGTCTCCAACAACATCGCGGAGTACGATGGTTTGATCGCCGGCCTCAAGGCTGCGGTGGACTTGGGAGTGAAACGCCTCACCATCAGGGGTGACTGATAGCTCCTCGTCAACTTCTTCCACAAGGTATATGAGCCGAAGGACGAGCATATGGAGGCATACCTCGTGTTGGTACGCAAAATAGAGAAGCAATTCTTGGACCTGGAACTGCAGCATGTGCCCCGCGGCACGATCAAGGAAGCCGACGATATCGCCAAGAGGGCGTCCATGCGCTAGCCCCAGGAGCCCGGAGTCTTTGGGGAACGGCTCTTCAAGCCTTCGGCAGCTCCTCCAGTGGTGGAACCAGCGCCACCTCAGGAGGAGCTTCCCCCACCACCAGCCTCGGGAGCCCCCGCCTGCGGCCCAACCTCAGGAGCACGCCTGCTCCTAGCGCTCGAGCCCCAAGAGGGGTGCTGGAGCAAAGAATTCAGGGCGTACCTGATGCAAGGAACACTGCCAGAGAAGGAGGAAGACGCGGAGCGCATGGCCCTGCAGGCTACAACATACTGCATTCAGGATGGTGGGCTGTACCGAAAACAGCCGAATGACGTTTCCTTGCGATGTATCTCCAGGAAGCAGGGGTGCGAGCTGTTAGCTGACATACACGGCGGGGACTGCGGGCATCATTTGTCGTCGCGCACCTTGGTGGCAAAGTTGTTCCGCAGCGGATTCTACTGGCCCACGGTGCTCAACGACGCAGCCGAACTGGTGAGATCCTGTGTGGCCTGCCAGTTCCACGCCAAGCAAATCCACCAACCAGCTCAGGGCCTTCAGACTATTCCTCTCTCATGGCCATTCGCGGTCTGGGGGCTAGATATTTTGGGTCCATTCCCTCGGGCGCCCGGGGGCTACCGCTACCTTGATACGTCTCCGTCGTATCTACTTTCCCAAACACTTTTGCCCTTGTTTTGGACTCTAACTTGCATGATTTGAATGGAACTAACCCGGACTGACGCTGTTTTCAGCAGACTTTCCATGGTGTTATTTATGTCCAGAAACAAAAGTTCTCGGAATGACCAGAAACTCCACAGAACTTATTTTTGGAAAATATTAAAAATATTGGCGAAAGAATCAAGGCCAAGGGGCCCACAACAAATCCCTGCTTCCCTCTGCGAAGGGCCTATCTATTTACTTTTATGTTGAGTCATCACCCACTTATTGAAAAGCACTAGCTGGAGAGCACCGCTGTCATTTGCATCCATTACTATTAATTTATATTGGGTATGACCATGACTGGATCTCTTTTACTATGAATTACAATGTTTAGTCAGTCCTTGATCTTTAAAGGTGCTCTGCATTTATGTTTTGCGGTCTCAGAAAAGGCTAGCGAGATACCATCTTGTTATATCATATCAGAGAAAGTGTTGTCATCCGAGATTTATTATTATTGCTCGCTAGTTGATTATGCCATTGATATGAGTAAACATGGGACCTAAGTGTTATTGTGAATATGGTTGTTCATAATCTTTGCTGAAAACTTGAATGCTGGCTCTACATATTTACAACAACAAGAGCAAACAGAGTTTGTAAAAGTTTTACTTTATCACTTTCAGTTTATCAACTGAATTGCTTGACGACAAGCAAAGGTTTAAGCTTGGGGGAGTTGATACGTCTCCGTCGTATCTACTTATCAAACACTTTTGCCCTTGTTTTGGACTCTAACTTGCATGATTTGAATGGAACTAACCCGGACTGACGATGTTTTCAGAAGACTTTCCATGGTGTTATTTATGTACCGAAACAAAAGTTCTCGGAATGACCTGAAACTCCACGAAACTTATTTTTGGAAAATATTAAAAATATTGGCGAAAGAATCAAGGCCAGGGGGCCACCACCTGTCCACGAGGGTGGGGGGCGCGCCTGCCCCCCTGGGCGCGGCCCCCTGCCTCGTGGGCCCCCTGTTGCTCCACCGACCTAAACTCCAACTCCATATATTCGTGTTCGGGGAGAAAAAAAACCAGAGAGAAGGATTCATCGCGTTTTACGATACGGAGCCGCCGCCAAACCCTAAACTCTCTCGGGAGGCTGATCTGAGTCCGTTCGGGGCTCGGAGAGGGAATCCGTCGCCATCGTCATCATCAACCATCCTCCATCACCAATTTCATGATGCTCACCGCCGTGCGTGAGTAATTCCATCGTAGGCTTGCTGGACGGTGATGGGTTGGATGAGATTTATCATGTAATCGAGTTAGTTTTGTTAGGGTTTGATCCCTCGTATCCACTATGTTCTGAGATTGATGTTGCTATGACTTTGCTATGCTTAATGCTTGTCACTAGGGCCCAAGTGCCATGATTTCAGATATGAACCTATTATGTTTTCATGAATATATGTGAGTTCTCGCTCCTATCTTGCAAGTCTATAGTCACCTACTATGTGTTATGATCCGGCAACCCCGAAGTGACAATAATCGGGACCACTCTCGGTGATGACCATAGTTTGAGGAGTTCATGTATTCACTATGTGTTAATGCTTTGGTCTGGCACTCTATTAAAAGGAGGCCTTAATATCCCTTAGTTTCCATTAGGACCCCGCTGCCACGGGAGGGTAGGACAAAAGATGTCGTGCAAGTTCTTTTCCATAAGCACGTATGACTATATTCGGAATACATGCCTACATTGCATTGATGAATTGGAGCTAGTTCTTTGTCACCCTATGTTATGACTGTTACATGATGAACCGCATCCGGCATAATTCTCCATCACCGATCCAATGCCTACGAGCTTTTCATATATTGTTCTCCGCTTATTTACTTTTCCGTTGCTGCTGTTACAATCACTACAAAACCCAAAAATATTACTTTGCTACCGTTACCGTTACTTCCATACTACTTTGCTACTAAATACTTTGCTGCAGATACTAAGTTATCCAGGTGTGGTTCAATTGACAACTCAACTGCTAATACTTGAGAATATTCTTTGGCTCCCCTTGTGTCGAATCAATAAATTTGGGTTGAATACTCTACCCTCGAAAACTGTTGCGATCCCCTATACTTGTGGGTTATCAAGACTATTTTATGGCGGCGTTGCCGGGGAGCATAGCTCTATTCTTTGAGTTACTTGGGATTTATATTTTCTGGTCACTATGAAGAACTTCAAAGATGAGAAAACAAAATTTTATCCCTCAACTACGAGGGGAGGTAAGGAACTGCCATCTAGCTCTGCACTTGATTCACCTTCTGTTTTGAGTAAGCTTGTGACACCTAAACCTACTTGTGCTATTCATTCTGATATGTCGCATGTTATTGATGATGCCGCTTCTGCTATGCATGATACTTATGATGAAACTACTTCTATGCTTGATACGACTGTGCCACTTGGTGAATTTCTTAATGAACAACTTGCTAGGGCTAGAGAGAATGAAATTATTGAAACTGATAATATTGACGATAGTGATGATGAAGACTCTCCCCCTAATAAATATGAATTACCTGTTGTTCCTGAGGGTTATGTTATGGATGAAGAAACTGCTAGAGCTATTTTAGCTTGCAATGATAGATATGATCTTAAGAAGTTATTAGCTAAATGGAAGCAGCAATCTCTTAATGCTAGAATGAAACCTGACCCTGCTTTTGCTACTTCACCTATCTGTGTTACTGATAAGGATTATGAATTCTCTGTTGATCCTTATATAATTACTTTGGTTCAATTGGATCCTTTCTATGGCTATGAATCTGAAACTGTTGTGGCACATCTTACTAAATTAAATGATATAGCCACCCTGTTCACTAATGATGAGAGAACTCGCTAATTTTATGTCCTTAAAATATTTCCGTTCTCATTAAAGGGCGATGCTAAGATATGCTCAATTCTCTTGATCCTGGTTGTGTGCGTTGTCCCCAGGATATGATTTATTACTTCTCTGCTAAATATTTCCCTGCTCATAAGAAACAAGCTGCTTCATGGCATATATACAATTTTGTGCAAATTGAAGAAGAGAGTCTCCCACAAGCTTGGGGGAGGCTTCTCCAATTACTTAATGCTTTGCCTGATCATCCTCTTAAGAAAAATGAAATACTTGATATCTTTTATAATGGACTAACCGATGCTTCTAGAGATTACCTGGATAGTTGTGCTGGTTCTGTTTTCAGGGAAAGAACACTGGATAAAGCTGAAATTCTATTGAATAATATGTTGACAAATGAAAATAATTGGACACTTCCTGAGCCAACTCCTGAGCCTATTCCTAAACCAACTCCAAAGAAGAGGGGTGTTCTATTTCTCAGTCCTGAAGATATGCAAGAGGCAAAGAAATCTATGAAAGAGAAGGGTATTAAAGCTGAAGATGTTAAGAATTTACCTCCTATTGAAGAAATACATGGTCTTAATTTACCGCATGTTGAAGGAACATATGATCTTACTTCATCACCTATTGAAGAAACTCATGGTCTTGATAACCCGGCACAGGTAGTAAAGGTAAATTATCTCTATAGATTTGATGAAGGTGATATCCCTCGTTATAAGTCTGCTAGACAATGCTTAGATGAGTTTGACAACTTTATTGTTAAACAAGAAAACTTCAATGCTTATATTGGTAGAAAATTGAAATATAATTCTGATATGCTTGACCACTTGGGTGATTATATGTCTAGAGTTAAGGGTGAACTTAAACTCATTAGTAAACATGCTTCTATGGTTACCACACAACTAGAACAAGTACTTAAGGCTCATAATGATTTGCTCAATGAATTGAATAATAAGAATAATGACTATGTTGTTAGAGTGGCCACTAGAACTGGTAAGATGACTCAGGAACCTTTGTATCCTGAAGGCCACCCTAAGAGAACTGAACAAGATTCTCAGAGAAATAATTTAGATGCACCTAGTCCTTCTAAAAAGAAGAAAAAGAAAAATTATAGGACTTTGCATGCTTCTAGTGAGCCTATTGCTGAACCACCTGAGAATCCCAATGATATTTCTATTTCTGATGCTGAAACACAATCTGGTAATGAACATGAACCTAATGAAAATGTTAATGATGATGTTCATGTTGATGCTCAACTTAGCATTGATAATGATGTAAAAATTGAACCTGCTGTTGATCTTGATAACCCACAATCAAAGAATCAACATTATGATAAGAGAGACTTTGTTGCTAGGAAACACGGTAAAGAAAGAGAACCATGGGTTCAGAAACCCATGCCTTTTCCTCCCAAACCATCCAAGAAAAAGGATGATGAGGATTTTGAGCGCTTTGCTGAAATGATTAGACCTATCTTTTTGCGTATGCGATTAACTGATATGCTCAAAATGAATCCTTATGCTAAGTATATGAAAGAAATTGTCACGAATAAAAGAAAGATACCGGAAGCTGAAATTTCCACCATCCTTGCTAATTATACTTTTAAGGGTGGAATACCTAAGAAACTAGGAGATCCAGGAGTACCAACTATACCATGCTCCATTAAAAGAAATTATGTTAAAACTGCTTTATGTGATCTTGGAGCCGGTGTTAGTGTTATGCCAATCTCTTTATATCTTAGACTTGATTTGAATAAGTTGACACCTACTAAAGTATCTTTGCAAATGGCTGATCAATCAACTGCTATACCTGTCGGTATTTGTGAGGATGTGCCTGTTGTAGTTGCAAACGTTACTATTTTAACAGACTTTGTTATTCTTGATATTCCAGAGGACGATAGTATGTCTATTATTCTTGGACGACCTTTTTTGAATACTGCAGGGGCTGTTATTGATTGAAACAAAGGCAATATCACTTTTCATGTTAATGGTAATGAGCATACGGTACACTTTCCGAGGAAACAACCTCAAGTCCACAGTATCAATTCTATTGGGAAAATTCCATAGATTATTTTTGGAGGTTTTGAATTTCCTCTTCCTACTATCAAAAAGAGATATGATATTCTCATTATTGGGGATGTGCATATCCCCGTTGAGGTAACATAGTGTTATTCGAAATTTCTCTGGTTCCATGTTATTCGAAATGAGTTTGTTAACAAGACCTGGTCAACCTTGTTAGTGGATTCCTTTTGATGAGCATGAGATGGATGAAGTTAGAAAGCACAACCTTCTGTACCCTTTCTCTACTTTCTGTTATTTAGTTGAAATAAAGTAAAAATATCATTTTTCTGTCTGTTTCCTGAATTATCCGTGCAATATAAAACTACCCCGAAAATAAAAGTTCTCCAAATGCCCTGCCAATTTAATATGATTTTTCTGGAATATTTGAGAATATCGCATCGAGAACACATCGGGGAGCAAACACTGCCACGAGGCTCAGGCGCGCCCACCACTACAGGGCGCGCCCCTGCCTCGTGGGCCCATGGTGGCCCCCCTCCACTTATTCCTGCACCCACACACTTCTTCTTCCTCCCAAAAAAATCACTATCCAACTCAAGCACGAGTTCTAGCTCATTTTGCTGCGATTTTCGATCTCCTTGCTCAAAGCACCTCTCACAAAACTGCTTTGGGGGATTGTTCCTTGGTATGTGACTCCTCCATTGGTCCAATTAGTTTTTGTTCTAGTGCTTTATTCATTGCAAATTTGTGCTGCCTAGGTGACCATGTTCTTGAGCTTGCATGTCAAATTTATATGGTTCCAAGTAGTTCTAATGCATGATATAGGCTCTAGGCACTTGTAGGAGTAGTTGCTATCAATTTTGTTGAGCTTGCTTCACTTTTATTTGAAGTTACTAAAAATTTCAGAAATTTTCAGAAAACGATGAAGAGATTTTTGAGGGGCTCATCGAGCCGTAGCTCGAAGGAAAAGCAAAGTGAAGAGGCAGAGAGGCCCAAATATAATCTGCCTTGCACCACGGAGGTTCGGCCGTGTGAATGGCCTTCCAATGATTTCTTGAGAGCAGCCGGGATTTATGATGATTTTTATGACTTGGCTGAGAATGCAGGCCTCACCGACTTCCTCCGCGACCAACGCGAACAGTATCTCTTACTCACCAATACTTTTGTGCAAAACTTCTACTATTATCCTAAGGAATCACCTCCTTTAGTAGAGTTTCATTTATATGATGTGGTTAAGAAGATGTCACTATATGAATTTTGCAGGGTTTGCAAAATACCTTTCGAGGGTAGCTTAAAGGAACCACATCGTAAAGATGTGGACGGGTTCATTGATACTATTACTGTAGGGGAAACTAGGAAGGTTTCTGATGCAAGAATCACTAACATATATTTTCCTATTTTACGCTACTTTGCAATATTTGCTAGTCGTTGCTTAATTGGTCACGGAAACTGTGGAAACCTTAGTGTTCCTGATATTATTATTTTGTTCCATGGTTTATTCTGTGATAACTCTGTTAGTATGGGCGGTATTATTGCCAAACGGTTAAGTCTAAACCGTACAAAGGGCCCCATCTTTGGAGGTGTTTATGCTTCACGCCTTGCGGCATATTATAACATACCTATTAGGCACTATGAAAAAGAAGAAAAATTGCTGCCCACTGTTTATTTAGGTTATAAGGGTATGGTAGCGCATGACTTTATTGTTAAGAATAGGGAAGGGGCGCTTAAATACAAATTGTTCTTTGATAAACATCACCCTGAGACTATTACCTTGGCTGCTCCTTCCTTGTTTGATTTATCTGCAGGTCGGTATCTCGTTCCGCTGGCGGCCATTCACGCCTACCGGAACCCTACATCAGCCACAGAGCCAGAGCCGAAACCACAATTTGAACCTCCATGTCAGTCTAATTACCAGTGGGATCCGGAGATGATTGCCAACCAGTGGCAATCAGAGTCGTCTTCATCTCAGTACGACCCTAGCTATAACTTTGGATATCCGCCATGCCATCCGTGGCAATAAACCAACTTAGGCCAAAAGCCTAAGCTTGGGGGAGTGCGTATTTCTCACCGAAATTACATTCATGTTCAGACACTCATTGCTAGATGTCGTTGCTCATACTTTTTAACTGTAATATCCATGCTAGTTTATTTAATTTTTATGCTTTCTTCTTGTGTGTTTGAAAAACCTTAAGAAAACCAAACAAACAAAAAAATTAGTTGTAGCTTTTAGCTAGTTTACTTTCATGATGTAGTTATAACTAAAAGAAAACCCAAAAATATTTCCTATTTTTCTTTTGCTTGTTGGGAGCTTTCCCGTGTAAATAGTTTTATTTCTTTTCTTTTCTTTGGGGGTCGATAGGAGAAGACCATGATTAAATTGTTGAAATGGCTCTTACATGCATTATTGGATTTAACCAAGAGCCCATATTGCCTTGTCTTCTCCTGTTTATTGAATGCTCGCAGGTTCCAGCTTAGTCCAATGCACGTGCACTGTTACTATTATTCACATCGTTCGGTCGTGCAAGTGAAAGGCAATTATGACAATATATGATGGACTGATTGAGATAAGAGAAGCTGGTATGAACTCGACCTCTCTTGTTTTTGTAAATATGATTAGTTCATCGTTCCTGATTCAGCCTATTATGAATAAACATGTTTGCAATCACAATTAGACATCATAGTTGCTCGTGCCATGCTTGATTAACTATGATTTATAATGGTTTACCTTGCGTGCCAACATGCTATTAAAATGGTTGTCATGTGGTATAGTGGGGTGATATCCTCCTTTGAATGATTTAAGTGACTCAACTTGGCACATGTTCACACATGTAGTTGAAACAAATCAACATAGCCTTCACGATATTTAGGTTCATGGTGGATTATATCCTACTCATGCTTGCACTCAATGTTTATTAATTTTAATGCATGTTCATGACTGTTGTCGCTCTCTAGTTGGTCACTTCCCATTCTTTTTCTAGCCTTCACTTGTACTAAGCGGGAATACTGCTTGTGCATCCAATCCCTTAAACCCCAAAGTTATGCCATATGAGTCCACCATACCTTCCTATATGCTGTATCTACCTGCCATTCCAAGTAAATTTGTATGTGCCAAACTCTAAACCTTCAAATGAAATTCTGTTGTTGTTGCTCGAATAGCTCATGTATCAATTAGGGTTGTCTGTATCTTCCATGCTAGGCGGGTTATTCTCAAGAGGAGTGGACTCCACTCCTCACTCATGAGAAAATGGCTAGTCACCGGGATGCCCAGTCCCATGCTTTATGCAAACTAAATCAAAATAATTGCAAACAAAACTCCCCCTAGGACTGTAGTTAGTTGGAGGCACTCGTTGTTTCGAGCAAGCCATGGATTGATGCTTGTTGGTGGAGGGGGAGTATAAACTTTACCATTCTGTTCGGGAACCGCCTATAATGTGTGTAGCATGGAAGATATCGCCATCTCTTGGTTGTTATATTGACAATGAGAGTATGCCGCTCAAAATATTATTTATCTCTGCTTTAAAATCGAGCTCTGGCACCTCTACAAATCCCTGCTTCCCTCTGCGAAGGGCCTATCTATTTACTTTTATGTTGAGTCATCACCCTCTCATTAAAAAGCACCAGCTGGAGAGCACCGCTGTCATTTGCATCCATTACTATTAATTTATATTGGGTATGACCATGACTGGATCTCTTTTACCATGAATTACAATGTTTAGTCAGTCCTTAATCTTTAAAGGTGCTCCGCATTTATGTTTTGTGGTCTCAGAAAGGGCTAGCGAGATACCATCTTGTTATATCATATCATGATTGTTTTGAGAAAGTGTTGTCATCCGAGATTTATTATTATTGCTCGCTAGTTGATTATGCCATTGATATGAGTAAACATGAGACCTAAGTGTTATTGTGAATATGGTTGTTCATAATCTTTGTTGAAAACTTGAATGCTGGCTCTACATATTTACAACAACAAGAGCAAACAGAGTTTGTAAAAGGTTTTCTTTATCACTTTCAATTTATCAACTGAATTGCTTGAGGACAAGCAAAGGTTTAAGCTTAGGGGAGTTGATACGTCTCCGTCATATCTACTTATCCAAACACTTTTGCCCTTGTTTTAGATTGTAACTTGCATGATTTGAATGGAACTAACCCAGACTGACGCTGTTTTCACAGACTTTCCATGGTGTTATTTATGTGCCGAAACAAAAGTTCTCGGAATGACCTGAAACTCCATGGAACTTATTTTTGGAAAATATTAAAAATACTGGCGAAAGAATCAAGGCCAGGGGGGCCACCACCTGTCGACGAGGGTGGGGGGTGGGGGCGCGCTTGCCCCCCTGGGCGCGGCCCCCTGCCTTGTGGGCCCCCTGTTGCTCCACCGACCTCAACTCCAACTTCATAGATTCGTGTTCGGGGAGAAAAAAACCAGAGAGAAGGATTCATCGCGTTTTACGATACGTAGCCGCCGCCAAGCCCTAAACTCTCTCGGGAGGGATGATCTGGAGTCCGTTCGGGGCTCCGGAGAGGGGAATACGTCGCCATCGTCATCATCAACCATCCTCCATCACCAATTTCATGATGGTCACCGCCGTGCGTGAGTAATTCCATCGTAGGCTTGCTGGACGGTGATGGGTTGGATGAGATTTATCATGTAATCGAGTTAGTTTTGTTAGGGTTTGATCCCTAGTATCCACTATGTTCTGAGATTGATGTTGCTATGACTTTGCTATGCTTAATGCTTGTCACTAGGGCCCGAGTGGCATGATTTTAGATCTGAACCTATTATGTTTTCATGAATATATGTGAGTTCTCGATCCTATCTTGCAAGTCTATAGTCACCTACTATGTGTTATGATCCGGCAACCCCGAAGTGACAATAATCGGGACCACTCCTGGTGATGACCATAGTTTGAGGAGTTCATGTATTCACTATGTGTTAATTCTTTATCCCGGTACTCTATTAAAAGGAGGCCTTAATATCCCTTAGTTTCCATTAGGACCCCGCTGCCACGGGAGGGTAGGACAAAAGATGTCATGCAAGTTCTTTTCCATAAGCACGCATGACTATATTCGTAATACATGTCTACATTACGTTAATGAATTGGAGCTAGTTTTGTGTCACCCTATGTTATGACTGTTACATGATGAACCGCATCCAGCATAATTCTCCGTCACCGATCCAATGCCTACGAGCTTTTCATATATTGTTTTCCGCTTATTTACTTTTCCGTTGCTGATGTTACAATCACTACAAAACCCAAAAATATTACTTTTGCTACCGTTACCGTTACTTCCATACTACTTTGCTACTAAATACTTTGCTGCAGGTACTAAGTTATCCAGGTATGGTTGAATTGACAACTCAACTGCTAATACTTGAGAATATTCTTTGGCTCCCCTTGTGTCGAATCAATAAATTTGGGTTGAATACTCTACCCTCGAAAACTGTTGCGATCCCCTATACTTGTGGGTTATCATACCTCTACGTCGCCATCGACAAGTTTACCGAATGGGCGAAGGTGGAGCCAGTACGTACCATCCCTGTCGGCTCAGCGGTCAAGTTCATCAAGGGCCTCGTGAGATGGTTCGGAGTCCCTAACCGTATCATCACCGACAACGGCTCGCAGTTCACTAGCAATCTCTTCAAAACATATTGTGCCAACCTTGGAATGCAGATATGCTACGCCTCAGTAGCGCACCCCGGAAGCACTGGCCAAGCCGAATGCGCCAACATGGAGGTCTTGAGAGGCCTCAAGACAAGAACCTTCAAGAAGAAGCTCGAGGCCTGCGGCAGGGGCTGGCACGACAAGCTCCAGTCCGTGATGTGGTCCATCCGCACCACCGCCACCAAGCCGATGGGTGAGACTCCATTCTTCCTCGTCTACGGAGCCGAAGCGGTTCTCCCTCACGAGGTCAAGCATCGCTCCGCGCGGGTCTTGGCGTTTGACGAGGCACGTCAAGACGCCATGCGGGGGATGGACCTCGTGCTGGGGGAGGAACGGCGCCGCGAAGCCTCACTTCGAGCGGCAAGGTACCAGCAGGCACTGCGGCGGTACCATTGTCGCAGCGTCCACTCTAGGACGCTCGAGGTGGGATATCTCGTCCTGAGGCGGGTGCTCTCTGGGGAAGGGCTGCATAAGCTCTCACCCATGTGGGAGGGCCCGTTTAGGATTGCCCATGTCTCCAGGCCGGACGCCGTGCGCCTGGAGACACAGGATGTGATCCCCATCTAGAACGCCTGGAACATCCAGCACCTCCGGAAGTTCTACCCATGAAGCAAGACCCAGTGCCTGTGAATGTCTCCACTCGTGACACTGTCACGTAATAATGAGTGGATTTGTACACGCCCCAGAGTCTCCGGAGTGCCGCCCTTGGCCCTCGGGGCTCCCTCCCACGTCCTAGTGGCAGCACTTAGCTCCGTGCTGGTGAGAAGACTAGACTAGGTGCCGGATGCGGCTATTCATTTGCTTTCTGTAGCTGGTTTGCAACCTTCTTAATGGAATTTGGAGTTCTGGTGTTTCTCGATTGCTTGGTTGAGTTTCCCCTTTTTACCTCGCTCGCTTCTTTGTCTTGCCTCAGGGAGGGCGGTAGTTGCCCGACACTCTCCCTTGTACGCCTCGTGCGGGGGCTAGGCGGGTGCATGCGTGCGCTGGGCTAACCTAGACCGCGGACGGACGCACCTCGCCAAAGCCCTGTCGCCCTAGAGCTCCGGCTCCCTTGATATTTGCGAGGCGCCCTCGAATGAGCTCGTGATTGGCGCACCCCCCTAAGTTCGTGCCCCACGGGTACCGCGCCATGGTGCGCTAAGCCATGATTAGCCCATGCCTGAGGGCTCGCACAAGGAGGAACAAGGCACCCGACAGATGTCCTAACAAATTATGCAGCTTTGCGACGCCTCCCGAGGTCAGTGGCTCCCGAGTCAGCAACAAGGAGACCTCACCAGATGCCAGAAGGCGCACCCTCACGAGACGGTAAACTACCCCGAGTGTACGAAGCTAAGTTATCCCTCTACGTCCACGTGGATCACGAATATCACAACACAACACGAGAACAATAAACATAGCATAATGTCATGGATACCACAGTTCATTACATGCCCCAGCAGAGCCACCTACTTTTTCTAATGCAGGAAGAAAGGAATGGTTAAACAAACTGGGCGCACGACCATAGCACCCCCGGACTCAGCTCAGCCCGAGCCCTCCTCACGCTTCACCACGGCATGACGACGGGACGACCCGCCATCATCCTCGAAGCGAGCGCTGCAGCGTGGCAGCTGGTCGTAGCCACCGCTGCTGGAGCTCTCGCTGGGGGAGGAGCCACCGCCGCTGGACAAACCGCGGCCGTCGCCGAGGGCGAGTTCGCCCTCATCCTCGTCACGGCCGTCGCCAAGGCCGAGCACATCATCGCCGCCGCGGTCTTCAGGGAAGCACCCTGTACGGCGACCATCTTCCCCAAACACCCTCACGAAAAGGGTCTCGGTGCCATCGTACTTGATGTGGAGCATGCACCGCCTGCTTAGGCCGCCCACGCGGGCAAACGTCTGCCAGCCGCGGGCCAGGGCCACGTTGCCCACGACAGAGACCTCCACCGCGACCCACGAGACCTTGCTGCAACAACTGTCGGCCTGCAGCCAGAGGCCATCATGACCCCCGGCAAGTAGCTCGTCGGCGAAGGAGCGCGGAAGCTGGAGCCAGGTGTCGGCCAGACTCTCCGACTACACGATGAACTCCGGGAGCACCACCGTTGAATGGAAGCGTGGCCGGGGAGGCCGGGCAATCATGGCACGCCTTCCCTCAGTGCAGGGGCTACTCTGCCTTGAGCAGCCCCCGCCGCGGGAGGTGGCACCATTGCGGCCGCCGAGGACGGCGCCGACCCCCGAAGGAGTCCGCTCGTGCCCCCGAGGAGCCACAGCTGGGGTCGCCGCGTGCTTGCGGGGGCGGCCTCACCCCCTCTTGGGCGGTGGTGAGCCGGGGCCCTCCTGGCGAGCCTTCCCCTTCTCCGTTGTCGAGAACCTCTTCGTTGGCGCCATGGGGGCTGAAGCAAGACGACAGGCGAAGAGGAGGAAGAGGAAGCAGGCGGCAAGGAGAAGGAGATGAGCAACGGGGGCTTCACCCCTTTCCTCTTTTATAGCAAGGAGGAGGCCAACCGTCAATCTCCACGATTGCAAACAATGATGGTTTTTCTTCTGCATGCAGCAGGGTCTCGTCAAGTCGAACGGTTGCCGAGGAAGCATGGGGAAGCGGAGGCGCCACGTCCCATCAATCGCCACGCAGGCGGTTGTGGGGCCCGTGGTGCTCCGCACTTGCCCTTTGGCTTCGCCTCGAGGCCAAGTCCGAGCGCGCCTTGGGCCCGGGGCTACTGTCAGCGTATTGGGAACGGGGGTGCCCAGACTAGCCTGCCTGCGGCCCACGGCGTGGCTCCACGAGCGGCCTGGTACGGCCCAGCTTTGGCAGCAACAACTCAAGACAATCGCGAGGGGCCAAGCCTCACGAGGCGGACAACACCAAGAC
The DNA here is from genome assembly GCA_021605205.1 of Aegilops longissima. NCBI lineage: Eukaryota > Viridiplantae > Streptophyta > Magnoliopsida > Poales > Poaceae > Aegilops > Aegilops longissima. The sequence continues at coordinate 142,835,888 of CM038679.1, forward strand.
CTCCTTGGGGCGGCCTCGCTAGGCTGGTGATACGTCTCCGTCGTATCTACTTTTCCAAACACTTTTGCCCTTGTTTTGGACTCTAACTTGCATGATTTGAAAGGAACTAACCCGGACTGACGCTGTTTTCAGCAGAATTGCCATGGTGTTATTTATGTGCGGAAACTAAAGTTCTCGGAATGACCTGAAACTCCACGGAACGTCTATTTGGAAATAATAAAAATCGTTGCAAAAGATGAAGACCAGAGGGCCCACACCATGTCCACGAGGGTGGGGGGCGCGCCCTCCCCCCTAGGGCGCGCCCCATACCTCGTGGGCCCCCTGGAGCTCCTATGACGCCAACTCCAACTCTATATATTTGCTTTCGGGGAGAAAAAAAATCAAGAATAAGAAATTATCGCGTTTTACGATACGGAGCCGCCGCCAAGCCCTAAAACCTCTCGGGAGGGCTGATCTGGAGTCCGTTCGGGGCTCTAGAGAGGGGGATTCGTTGCCGTCGTCATCATCAACCATCGTCCATCACCAATTTCATGATGCTCACCGCCATGCGTGAGTAATTCCCTCGTAGGCTTGCTGGACGGTGATGGGTTGGATGAGATCTATCATGTAATCGAGTTAGTTTTGCTAGGGTTTGATCCCTAGTATCCACTATGTTCTGAGATTGATGTTGCTATGACTTTGCTATGCTTAATGCTTGTCACTAGGGCCCGAGTGCCATGATTTAAGATCTGTACCTATTATGTTTCCATGAATATATGTGTGTTCTTGATCCTATCTTGCAAGTCTATAGTCACCTACTATGTGTTATGATCCGGCAACCCCGAAGTGACAATAATCGGGACCACTCCCGGTGATGACCATAGTTTGAGGAGTTCATGTATTCACTATGTGCTAATGCTTTGTTCCGGTTCTCTATTAAAAGGAGGCCTTAATATCCCGTAGTTTCCGTTAGGAGCCTGCTGCCACGGGAGGGTATGACAAAAGATGCCATGCAAGTTCTTTTCCATAAGCACGTATGACTATATTCGGAATACATGCCTACATTACATTGATGAATTGGAGCTAGTTTTGTGTCACCCTATGTTAGAACTGTTACATGACGAACCGCATCCGACATAATTCTCCATCACCGATCCAATGCCTATGAGCTTTTCCTATATTGGTTCTCGCTTATTTACTTTTCCGTTGCTACTGTTACAATCACTACAAAACACCAAAAATATTACTTTTGCTATCGTTACCTTTTGTTACCGTTACCACCACTATAATATTACTTTGCTACTATACACTTTGTTGCAGATATTAAGTTATCCAGGTGTGGTTGAATTGACAACTCAGCTGCTAATACTTGAGAATATTCTTTGGCTCCCCTTATGTCGAATCAATAAATTTGGGTTGAATACTCTACCCTCGAAAACTGTTGCGATCCCCTATACTTTCGGAGGTTACCATATCTCTGAGACTACCATCGATCCGAACCCCTATACTTGTGGGTTATCAGCTGGCTCCCGAGGAGCGGAGATATATATGCGGGGGGCACCTCGTGAGGTTCACATGACATGAGCCATGACGACCAAGGCCAGCCGAACGCCAGCGGGCGCAGTGTACCAGTTTCTGTCGGATGTGGGGTTCCGACAAACCCGTAAGGTTCGAACACTGGGGTGTGTGCGAAGTCTTTCCCTCCTACCGATCTACGCCCTAGCTCGCTAATATCTCGCGGACGAACTCGACAAACTCGCAACACAGAAAAACACGAGGTTTATACTGGTTTGGGCCACCATTGTGGTGTAATACCCTACTCCAGTGTGGTGGTGGTAGATTGCCTCTAGGGCTGATGATGAACAGTACAAAGGAAGAACAGCCTCCTGAGGTTGAGGTGTTCTTGTGCGTGCGAGCTTGTGCGCGTCTCTGGATCCGATCCCATCGCTACTACTGTGGTGGCTAGACCTATTTATAGGGGCCCTGGTCCTCTTCTCAAAAATCGAGCGGGAAGGGAGCCAACAACGGCGGGCAAATTTGAAGGGGGACAGCTAGTACAAGCTATCCTGACAAAAGCGGTCTTCGCGTCCGAAAAGCTCTGGTGGTGACGCCGTCTTGGGCTCCACGATGACCTCCATCTCGCCGTCATCCTGGTCTTGGTCTCGTTGCACCAATATAGCAACCTTTGCCTGATGCCTGGGTACTCTTCGCCTGCGAGGGCCTCCTTAGCACCAAAGAGGAAATAAGGACGTTGCGCGCACTAGCGCCCGCCTGGTGCCGTTCATCATGGCTCACGTCACGAGGGCCTCGTGAGGCTTCCCCGCCTTGATATCTCCACTCCTAGTGAGCCTGCCTGGTTAGGCTACTCCAGAGGAGGTCTTGCACCATCCGCCTCGCGAGGCTTGGACCCTTGCGAGGGTCTTGGATGCCTTGTTGATGAAGATAGGCCGTACGGCCTGCTGGCTTAGCCACGCTGTGGAACGCAGGCAGGCAAGTCTGGGGACCCCCGTTCCTAGAACACCGACACTAGCCCCCGGGCCCAAGGTGTGCTCGGGCTTGGCTTCGCGGCGAAGCCAAGGGTCAAGTTCGAAGCACCGCGGGGCCCAAAATCCTGCAGCCTCGGTTGACGAGTGGTGGTTGATTGGACGTGGGCGTCTCCGCTTCCCCATGCTGCCTCGGCAACTTCTTGACCTGACAAAAGGCTGGTGCAGGCAGCACTTGCCTTCATTGCTTCTTCCTTGCCTCGCTCTAGATCCCCTTTCTCGCTCTTCCCCGCCGCTACCTCCAGATCTGCTCCATCCTTGCTCTGTATCTACAGCCCATGGTGCCCCGCAAGGTCAAGACCTCCTCAACACCGGCTTGGTATGAGCCGGCCCTCGAGGCGCCCACCATCACGGAGAAGAGCCTCGCCTCCGTGCGCCTGCTGATGGCGGGAGAGAGCAACGAGTGGGGGGCGACCGAGCTCCGGCTTGCCTCCGACATGCCGGAGCCCGAGGGAAGCACCTTCTTCCCCTTCTTCTCGAGCGGTGTTGCCATCGGGTTGGTTCCTCCCTTCTCTGATTTCTTTTATGAAGTCCTCGACCACTACGGTCTGCAGGCGTTGCATCTCCATCCCAACTTCGTCCTCCTCCTGTCCATCTTCGCCTACTACTGTGAGGCGTACCTGGGCGTGATGCCGTCCGTGGCGTTGCTTTGCCATTTCTTCTTCCTTCGTGTCAGCGAGGGTCACATCTCTGGATGTGCTAACTTCGTCGCATGCGGCAAGGCCAACTCGATCTCGAGCACCGGGAAGAGGGCCGACAACATCCAATCCAAATGGGTCATGATGGATGCTCAGCGTGCCGATCCACGCCTGGCGTTGCCGACGGAGGCGCCCCGGCAGGGCAAGGGGTGGCCCAAGGCGGAGCTTGTCGACGAGCGGGCATCATCAGTGTTGGGGCAGATGATGACCGACCTAAAGTCGGGCAACGCGAGGGTGGCCAAGATAACGGGGGCGATGCTCCTGAGGGAGTTCTTGATGCGGCGGGTTGCCCCACTCCAGGCGCGCACGCGCCCCCTCTGGTAGCTTGAAGAAGAGGAGAACAAGACCCGCCTGAGGCCAGGGGACCTGCCTGGCGATGAATTGGACGCCGTCCTGCGCCTCATAGTTGGGGACAACCAGGAGTACCCGCCTAGCGCCTTCGTTCCCCTGTTCCAACGCAGGGACCGGGAGGAATTCGTCTCCTCCAGGCCGACTTTTGATGCGCGCGGGCTGGTGCCGCCGGCGCTTCCGGGAGCTCTTACGGAGCAAAAACCGATGGAGTTGTCTTCTGGCGAGTCCCGCGGAGAGGGGGAAGAGGAGGTGGACTCGGAGAAGACCCTGGAAGAGGTGGGGGAGACTTCCCCTCTGAGCAAGGCCGAGATTCTCGGCGCCCTTCCTGATGATGCCGAGGCCGACGCCTACCAAGGGGAGAGGGAGCAACCCCTCATCCCGATGAAGGGTAGGTCGTCGCTGGTGGCCCGTGGTGCCGCCTCCACCCTAACACCTCCTGGGGCTGGATCCGGTTCTGCCTCCGCACCGCCTGGCACCGCCCGAGCCCGAACGCCGCCTCAGTCCCGGCGTTATCAGCTTCAAGCTTCCTGCTTAAAGGTGGAGTACTTCACGGTGGACCGGTAGGTGCCTCGAGCTTCACTTTATCCCTGTTGGTACTTGTTATTTCTTGACGCTCGCCCTTGGTTGATCAGGCCGACATCTTCGGCGAAGAAGAGGAAGGAAGGTACGGCGGCCGTTCCCCCCTCTGCAGAGAAAGGAGGCAGCTGCGCCCGCACCTCCCCAGCCCGGTCGTCCTCGCGGGGCTAAGAGGAACGTCGCCGCGTGGAATCAGCCCCCATGGCATCGCTGGCTCCGGAGGTGCCGGCGCTTGGCGCGGCTGACAAGGTCCAAGCTGCTCCAGGGCCCGCGGTCTCCCAAGCCATGGTGGCGATGTCGCTTCCTCCTACTGCTGCACCTCCACTTCCTGGTTCTTCTGCTCCTGCTGCTGTCTTGGAGCGTGCCCTTTCAGAGATGTCCCAGCTGCAGGCGGATCTCCTGAGCACGGACCCGTGTCTGGTGGCCGGGCGTCTGGAGTTGGCCTCTGGCTGGCTTCACTCTGACCTGGCGGTTTGCGCGGCGCTGGGCCAGGCTGCTGCGGCTTCCGAGAAGGAGAAGCAAGGAGCCGCCAGTGCTGCAGTCGATCGTGAGACGGCGCTGAAAGACGCCAAGGCCGCCCGTGACCGCTGCCAAGTGCTTGAGGGCGAGTTGCAGAGCCTGCACGACAAGCACGCCGAACAGGTACGCTGCCGCCAAGCGAAGGAGGTGGAGATGAAGGCCCGGGAGGAAGCCGTCAAGAACCATGACGCTGAGCTGGCGGAGCTGGGGAAGAAGCGGGCCACTGAGCACAACCGGTTGGAATAGATGGAGCGAAAAATAGGGACGAGGGAGGCCGGTCTTGATACCAAGGCACGAGTCCTGGCCCAAGTCCGCGTGGCCTTCGCCGATCTCGAGAAGAGATCTCGCAAGGGGCTAAAGATGCTTTATGAGCACGGCCTGGAGAAGCCTCTGGATACCGACGAGGACGGCCCCGCCCATCTACTTCCTCTCGTGTTGAAGGCGCTTGAGGAGGTCGTTGATGGCCTCGGTCCCATGGCGGAGGTAGAAGCTCGCATCCTGTATTCAGCCGCACTGACTCACGTCTTCAGCCATCTGCACCTCCGCGACCCCGACGCTCGCCTTGACGAGCTTCTGGAGCCTATGGCTGAAGATCACTGCGAAGCCGCCGTCGCAGCTGTACAAGGTCAAGTGGAGGCCTTACTGGGGAGGTTCCGCGGCTTTGTCTCCGATCCTCTGTCTGGCGACGTCGTGGATCCCGCGGCTGGTGGTGAAGGTGAGAACATCGTTGCACATGGGGGAGCACCTTCCGCAGGCGATGGCGATATCCAGCGGTGACCTGCGGCTATTCTTCCCGTTTCGTTCCTGCAACATATATCAGGCCCCGTGGAGGCGTTTAGACTTTTCATTTGGTATTGTGAGAACAATATGCTTGTAATATTTGCTTCGAGATTTTGCGTTTTCCTTCCTATTTGCTTTGTTCCGCATCGGCAGAGCCCGGCCCCGCGCATACCTCAACCGCCATTGGGCCGACCGGAGACCAGGACGGTCCAAGGAGTGAGGGGCTACGTGACCAGTTAGGCTCCTGAGTCGCGATGCTCAGGAGTCCCCCTTGACGCGCAAACAACATATAGGGAGAGTTCGTGAGGATAGAGTAATGTTCTACGTCGGCAGAGCCCGGCCCCGCGCATACCTCAACCGCCATTGGGCCGACCGGAGACCAGGACGGACCAAGGAGTGAGTGGCTACGTGACCAGTTAGGCTCCTGAGTCACGATGCTCAGGAGTCCCCGTTGATGCGCAAATAGCATATAGGGAGAGTTCGTGAGGATAGATTGATGTTCTACGTCGGCAGAGCCCAGCCCCGCGCATACCTCAACCGCCATTGGGCCGACCGGAGACCAGGACGGACCAAGGAGTGAGGGGCTACGTGACCAGTTAGGCTCCTAAGTAGCGATGCTCAGGAGTCCCCCTTGACATGCAAACAATTTCCATACCTGCCCTCGCCGAGGCCTCGGGAGGGGCGCGCGACGCCCAGGTCCGGGGGACCTGGTTTCGTGGCGTGCGCTTGGGCGTGGCCCGAGCGCAGCCCCCGTGCTCAGCCCCCTCGTGCGACTCTCCCGAGGGAAGGCGTCGTGGTGAGGCTGCGCGCTGAGCTCTAGGCTCCCTGAGGTTGGTGCGACCATGGGGCCGCCCTCAGTTGTTTATCACCAGTGCGGAGCATAGTGCTTCCTCTTGTGCACGGGCATAGCCGCTCCTCGGCAGTGTCGACAGCCAGCACAGAGCATGGTGCTTCCACTTGGGCGTGGGATGGGGGCCCCCCTCCGGGAGGAGCCCCCGGGGCGTGTACAGCCCCGCCCTGACACGTGGCTTGCACGGCAGGGCTGCGAGGTGTATCTGGGCACTCGTGAGCCAGCGGGGGACTCACGAGGCCCTACCTCAAGGCGGGCTGTGCCTGGTCTTGAGTCTTGGTGATTGTATGTCCCTGCAGGGCGGTTAGATGCAAGCACTCTATGTCCTCAGGTCCCAGCCCTCGAGCGAGCTCAACCGCCGCTGGTCTGCCAGGTCGCGATGCCGTGGTCAAGGCCAGGGGGTGAGGGCTGGAGAGCCAGTAAGAGCTCCTCAGTCGCGATGCTCAGGAGCCCCCCTTTTAACGTGCAAGCGAATTGCATAGGATGAACAGACCCGTGGCGGGCGGCAATCGAGTGGGCGATAGCCATTGGCAGGTTAAGCATGGAGAGCATATCAACTTGGATAAATGCAGGAAGATACATGCCACCGGGTCCGTCCCAAGCGGCTTGGGGATGATGCAGCCCGAGGGGCGCCCCCAACAAGGTAAGCTGAAGACATAAGTAAAAGGGATACATGCCACAGGGACGGACCCATGTGGCCTGGGAATAATGCAACCCGAGGGGAGCTCCCAGCTTAAATGAGCTTGGAAGATGTCACCTGGTTCTGTAGACGAAGTAGAGTTGGTGCAGCTGAAGGCGTGCGTTGAAGAAATGACCCCTCATGAGCCGCCGGAGCCCTGAGCCTCGGGAGGCTCTGGGGGCTCAGGAGGTTCCCTGAAGACCGCCTCCATCTCCTCCAGTACGGCGTGGTACCTGGCCTCCTGAGCCGCCAGGACACGCCGCAGGTCGCGTTGATAGGCTTGCGCCATGCTCGGAAAGCCGAAGGGCATGCGAACATAGCTGTGTGGTGGGCCCTCGCAGCGGCCCACACGCGATGGCCAGAAGCGCTCCTGAGATGCGGCCCTAATGAGCCCGGGGACGTCGATGCAGACACGTAGCCCAGCATCCTCTCCAGGGTGCGGAGCTGCGCCTCGTGGGCGGCTGTCGCCGCGCATGGCTCTTGCTTCTTGCAGTTCCTGAGTGGTCTTGTTGATGAACTCCTGAGTGGTGTGCACTCCTTGCCCTGTGCTCTCCTGAGGGTCACGTGCCGCGAAGCACACCTCCAAGTGGTGCCCAAGTGCCTCCCTCATTAGGTTGGCAAGGTCTGAGGCCCTCCAGAAGAGAGCCCCCAAGCCCTGCCTGAGGAGGGCGCCGGGCGCACCTTCCTATGCGATGGAGGGAGGCGCCCCTGGAACGGGCGCTGATCCTGACGAGGCTCCTGCCGCGACGCCATCCTCCTGAGGTCCTGCGCGGCGCGGCTTCTTCTTCTTGGGGATGGCCTCTGGAGGGCTTTCACTTCTGCTGTCGGGGTCGTCGATTGCTGCGGCTTGAAAGGCGTGCTCGAGGGAGCACACCGCATCCCTCTCTTCACACGGGACCGTGATGATTCATCCGCTTCCTGGCATCTTGGGAACGTTGTAGCCGTGATGAGTGACTGCCATGAACTTGGCCAGGGCTGGATACCCGAGGATAGCATTATACGGCAGGCGGATGTGCGCGACGTCGAAGTCGATGAGCTCGGTGCGGTAGTTCTAGCGCTCCTCGAAGGTGACAGGCAGGCGGACCTGCCCTATCGGTGTGGTGGAACTGTCGGTCACTCTTGAGAAAGGTTTGGTGGGCTGGAGCTATTCATATGGCACTTGGAGGTTGTCGAACGTGTGGACGGACAGGACGTTGAGCCCTGCGCCTCCATCGATGAGGGTCTTGGTGACCTGCACATTGCTGATGATTGGGGAGCACAGCATAGGGAGGGCGCCAGCGGTGGCTGCGCACTTGAGATGATCCGCCGAGTTGAAAGTGATGGCACATTGGGACCACTTGAGCGGGCGCGTGGCCTCGAGCTTGGGGAGCACCGCGTTCACCACGCGAGCGAACTGTTTCAAGATGCACTGAGAGGCTGGGGCCTGGGGCGCCTCCCAAGATGCAGGCGATTGCACGCGGCTCCTGGAAGCCCCCAGCCCCCTCGTCCTGGTGGTGGTGGTCGTTCCTTCTTGATGGCGGCAGTGGGGGAAGACCGGTGTTGCCCTGGGGGCGATCCTCATGAGGCGGGTCCCTCCAGACGCCCTCGCGAGGTTGGTCCTGCCAGCGGTCCTCACAAGGCCGGTCGCGCCACTCCTGGAGCGGGCCACGATCGTCCCAGCGTCCGCCTCCACGTCCTCGTCCGTGGCCGTAGCTCCGGTCTCTGTGCTCGGGGCGTCGACTGAAGCGTCCTTCTCGTATGGCTCTGAGCTCTTGACAGTCGCTGGTGTTGTGGGTGTTCATGTTGTGGAAGGCGCAGAACGGCCGGCTGTTCTTGGATGACTCGGGCTGATCTCTGCCCCGCTTGGTGTCGGGCTCCGCTGCGAGCACCACCGCCTCCTTGCGCTTCACGTCCTTGGCCTTGGCCTTCTTCTCCTTCGCGCCCACGGCTGGCAGCTCAAGGAGAGCGAGGCGCCCCTCCTCAGCTCTTGCGCACTTGGTCGCCAGGTTGAACAACTCCTGAGAAGTGCAAAGCTCCTCGTGGATGGCGAGCTCTTCCTTCATCTTGACGTCACGGACGCCGTCGGAAAATGTGGAGATGATGGCCTCGGCTGTGACCTTGGGGATCTTGAGGCGGGTGTTGTTGAAGCGCTGGATATACTTCTGGAGGGTCTCTCCTGGTTGTTGCTTGATGCGGCGCAGATCACCCATGTCGGCGGCGATTATGAAAGTGCCCCGAAGTTGGCGGTGAAGCGGTCGCGCATCTCATCCCAAGAGGAGATCGAGCCGTGCTGCAGGTTCAGGAGCCAGGAGCGGGCCCCATCCTTGAGAGCCATGGGAAACCAGTTCGCCATGACTTTTTAGTCGCCGTTGGCCGCTTCGATGCTCAGCTCATAGAGCTGCAGGAACTCCACGGGGTCGGCGGTGCCGTCGTAGCGAGGAGGCAGATCCGGCTTGAACTTGCGTGGCTAGGCGACTCTACACAACTCAGGGGTGAAGGCGCGGCTGTCGGCCGTTGTTGCCAGGGCCCGCTTCGAAGGTGGAGCTTGGTCTTGACGAGGTCCGCGCTGCGCCGCTGCAGGCAGCGCGCGGTCTTGACGAGGTGGCGCGGGGAGCGCAGGTGCAACTTCTCGCGGCCGGGGGATTTCTTGGCAGCTTCTCTCTTCACGCGCGGGCGCCGGGCGCGGCGGATCACGCCACGGAGCTGCGCGCCTTGGTGCCAAGGCGCCGTCTTGGGGCTGAGGTGGAGGAGGCACTCCATGAGCCCCGTCGCCCGCGGCTGGTTGAGGGGGAGGCAGAGAGTGGGACGGCGCCGGAGAGCCCCCTGCGGAGCGGACGAGCTCGGCGACGCGGTCGAGCCACTCCTCATAGAGGTCGTCGACGGGGCGGTAGCGCAGGAGCTCGTTCACCGCGAGGAGCGCGGCCCGTGCCTCCATGGGAGCGCGGTGCGCGTGGGACGAAGAACCGGCAGGGGTCAGTGATCGAGTAGCGGTGCGGTCGTCCTGCCGCACCGAAGGATGCAGCGAGGACGCCTGCTGCTCGTTCCCCGCTGGGCCGGTGGCAGCGTTGGCGGCGGGAGACAGAGAACGACGAGGTAGCCTGCCAATGGGAGCCGTCTGAGCGACGCGGGCAGTGAGGGCAGCCCGACGCTCAGCTCGAGCATGGCGAGTGTCCACCATGGAGACGACGGAGCGATGGAGCGACGAACTAACGGAAGGGAGGCTACGGCGCACCCGTACCTGGCACGCCGAATGTCGGATGTGGTGTACCGGCAAATCCTTAAGGTTCGAACACTGGGGTGCGCGCGAAGTCTTCCCTCCTACCGATCTACGCCCTAGGTCGCTAAGATCTTGCGGACGAACTTGATGAACTCGCAACACAGAAAGACACGAGGTTTATACTGGTTCGGGCCACCGTCGTGGTGTAATACCCTACTCCAGTGTGGTGGTGGTGGATTGCCTCTAGGGATGATGATGAGCAGTACAAAGGAAGAACAGCCTCCTGAGGTTGAGGTGTTCTTGTGCGTGCGAGCTTGTGTGCGTCTCTGGATCCGATCCCATAGCTACTACTGTGGTGGCTAGACCTATTTATAGGGGCCCTGGTCCTCTTCCCAAAAATCGAGTGGGAAGGGAGCCAACAACGGCGGGCAAATTTGAAGGGGGACAACTAGTACAAGCTATCCTGACAAAAGCGGTCTTCGCCTGCGAAAAGCTCTGGTGGTGACGCCGTCTTGGGCTCCATGATGACCTCCGTCTCGCCGTCCTCCTGGTCTTGGTCTCGTTGCACCAATATAGCAACCTTTGCCTGATGCCTTGGTACTCTTCGCCTGCGATGGCCTCCTTAGCACCAAAGAGGAAATAAGGACGCTGCGCGCGCTGGCGCCCGCCTGGTGCCGTTCGTCATGGCTCACGTCACGAGGGCCTCATGAGGCTTGCCCCTCCTTGATATCTCCACTCCTCTTGAGCCTGCCTGGCTAGGCTACTCCAGAGGAGGTCTTGCGTCGTCCGCCTCGCGAGGCCTGGACCCTTGCGAGGGTCTTGGATGCCTTTTTGATGAAGATGGCCCGTACGGCCTGCTGGCTTAGCCACGCTGTGGGCCGCAGTCAGGCAAGTCTAGGGACCCCCGTTCCCAGAACGCCGACAGTTTCCTCTTTGGTGCTAAAGAGGCAAGCGCAGGCGAGGAGTCCCGATGCATCACGCAAAGGTTTCCTTATCAGTGCAACAAGACCAAGACCAGCAGGACAGCAGGACGGAGGTCATCATGGAGCCCACAATAGCGTCACCACCAGAGCCTTTGGCAGGCGAAGACTACTTTTGTCAGGATAGCTTGTACTAGTTGTCTCCCTTCAAAATTGGCCGTTGTGGGATCCCTTCCTGCCTACATATGGGAAGAGGACCAGGGCCTCTATAAATAGGACTAGCCACCACCATAGGAGGCAACTCATCCTGGATCGGATCCATTCCACCCTCACATCCACCTACTCATCGAGCTCAAGAACACCTCTCCTCCTGAGGCTGTTCATCCACTGTACTAGTTCATCCTTAGCCCTCGGGGCAAAGCACCACCACACTGGAGTAGGGTATTACGCCGCACGGTGGCCCGAACCAGTATAAACCTCTGTGTCTCGTGTTCTTTGGGTTCGGCGTGCTAGGCCGTGCAATCGCTGGGTAGGCAGGCTGGGGAGAAAGAGTCCTTCGTGCGCACCCCAGAGTTCTAACCTCTCAAGGGTCTGCGGAACCCCGAACCAGACAGTATTCAGTGTGGAGCACTTGATTGACATTTATAGTTGTATCTCTTGAAAAAGAATGCAGATGATCAAACTTGTGCTTCAAAACAAAGTCATGCCAACGGTCATCCCAGAAAAGAGCACTTTTGCCATCTCCTACATTGCATCTAGCATTGGCTTTGTACTGATCAGTGAGTGCTAAATTTCATTTCCACCAGAAAGATCCAACCCTGTTATCCCCTGGCAATTGCCCATTACTATAGTAGGTCTCCCAAATGAGGTTCACCCAGGGTATATCATGTCTGTTAAAAAACTTGTGAAGGTTTTTCATAATCAAGGTCTTGTTTTGTGTGAAAATATCCATAACACCCAGTCCTCCTTGGCTTTTTGGTCTGCAAACTGTTTGCCATGCTACTAGAGCTGGTCTATGATCTTCCAAATCAGGGATCCTCCACAAGGAGTGCCTCAGATATTTGATGATTTGTTGCTTGATGGTGATAGGTACATCATGAAAAAAATTGGGAGGGATGCCAGTACTGACTTTACCAGAAGTAATCTTCCTGCTTCAGTCATGAAAGTAGAAATCCCAACTAGTCTTTTAGCAATTCTTTGTACCAATGGCAAACATTGTTCCACAGTTGGTTTGCAAATTCCAAGGGGTAATCCCAAGTAAGTAAAAGGGAATTGACCTCTAATACATTGCAAGGTGTTTGTGAAAATACTAACTCTGTCCTCTGCAATGTTAATGGGCACCATGCTAGACTTCCCATAGTTCACTTTTAACTCTGTGGCTTATGCGAAAGTATATAATAGATATTTGAGACAAATGAGCTGCATGGCATTTGCTTTCATAAGGACCAAAGTGTCATCAGCATATTGAATTATTGGGAAATCAGGGCATGAATTGACTTGTAATGGAGGAGTCACAATCCCCAATCTCATGGCTTTATTAAAAATGGATTGAAGTAGGTCAGCAGCCAGTACAAAAATCAAAGGAGAGTAAGGGTCACCCTATCTTACTCTCCTTTTGCAGTAGAATTTTTTCCCAGGGACACCATTAAGGATAATTGCAGATGAGGCAGATGTGAAGATGTGATTAGTCCAGGAAATCCATTTTTCCCCAAATCCTTTTGCTCTGAGTATATCAATTGTTGCTTGATGCTCAATTGTGTCAAAAGCTTTTTCAAAGTCTAGTTTAATCACCAACATCTCCTCTCTTGATCTGTGACACTGATGGATATATTCATAGGCCCAACCAAGACAGTCCTGGATCATTCTATTTTTGAGAAAACCATATTGGTTAATATGGACCATCTGTAAGATCACTCTTTAGAGTCTGTTTGCTAACAACCTGGTAATAATTTTAAGAACTCCATTAAGTAATGAAATTGGTCTGAAATCATTTGGAGTGAGAGGCACTTCCTTTTTGGCATCAAGGTTATGAAGGAGGTATTAATGCTCTCAAGATTAACATTACCAGCATGGAAAGCCATGATCAATTCAGTAATATCTCCCTTTATAATCCCCCTACAAGCTTTGATAAATTCATTATTAAAACCATCTGGGCCGGGAGATTTGTCATTCAGGAGATTTTCACTACTTCATCAATTTCCTCTTGTGTAAAAGGTTTCTCAAGGTCTAGGAATATCTGAGGATCAACTCGTGTTCATATAGATCATGCAAGTCAAAATGCATTGTGTGGCCATTGATTGCCCTAATCTTTATTTAAAAGCCTCCCACAGAATAGCAGCCTTTCCTTCATGGTCAGTAATTTCCACCTGATCTTCATTGAGTAGCATTGCAATCTGTTGTGTCTATGATTGATGAAAGCTTTAGTGTGAAAGAACTTGGTATTCTCATCACCAAACTTGACACCTTTTATTTTTCCCCTTTGTTTCCAATAAATCTTCTGATTATTTAGTACGACCAACAGAAATTCTTTTAACATGGACCTACAGTTTGCTCCAAACAGTGCGAGATTTATGTATTCCTCAATCATATCCCAAAGGAATATACAAGCATTCAACTCTTCAATCTGTTTTTTAAGGCATGAGAGACTCTTGGCCCACAATTTGAGAGCTCTCCTTAAATTCTTAAATTTAGCATTAACCTTCTTTGCAGAGTCTATGAATCCCACAGGTTTATTCCAGGCTGCCTAAACAATGTCCTTGAAAGAGCTATGTTTCAACCAATAGTTCTCAAATCTGAAAACCTGTGACTTGGGAATTTTTGTTTCAATTTTGATCATACATGGAAGATGGTCAGATATTGGTTTTGCCAAAGGAAGTGCAGTGGTGTCAGGGAAAGATGTCGTCCAAGGTGTAGAAATAAAAAAACAAATCTAACTTCTCCACAAGTGGATTTTCGTGCATGTTGCTCCAGCTGAATTTCCTGCCTTTTAGAGGTAGCTCCACCATAACCAAATTACTAATTGCCTCATTGAAAAGAAACATTTGATTTACATCTCCTCCAGGTTTATTTTTGTCCTTAGGTGATCTCATAAAGTTAAAGTCCCCCATGATTATCCATTCTGTCTCATTAGGCATTTGAATTGAACTGAATCAATCTATGAATTCCAAATTTTCCTCAGGATTGCAAGGCCCATAAATATTTGTGAGAATCCAACAATGGCTAGTGGTATTACAATTAAACTGGACTGAGAGAGAATATTTATTTTTGAAAATCATTTCACCATTGGAAAGAGCTCCATTCCATGCAGTCAGTATACCTCCAGAAGCCCCAATTGAGGGAAGAAATTCAAATTCGTTAAATCTTTGTGGGCATAATTTATGGATATATGTAAGGTCAAAGGTCTCTGTCGGTGTTCTGGGAACGGGGGTCCCCAGACTTGCCTACCCGCGGCCCACAGCGTGGCCAAGGAGTAGGTCGTACGGCCCATCTTCGTCAACAAGGCACCCAAGACCCTCATGAGGGTCCAAGCCTCGCGAGGCGGACGACGCAAGACCTCCTCCGGAGTGGCCTAGCCAGGCAGGCTCACGAGGAGCGGAAATATCAAGGCAAGGCAAACCTCACGAGGCTCTCATGAGGTGAGCCATGACGAACGGCACTAGGCGGGTGCCAGGCGAGCGCCGGTGCGCGCAGCGTCCTTATTTCCTCTTTGGTACTAAGGAGGCCAGCGCAGGCGAAGAGTACCGAGGCATCAGGCAAAGGTTGCCGTATTGGTGCAACGAGACCACGACCAGGAGGACGACAAGGCGGAGGTCATCGTGGAGCCCAAGATGACGTCACCCCAGAGCTTTTCGCAGGCGAAGACAGCTTTTGTCAGGATAGCTTGTACTTGCTGTCCCCCTTCAAATTTGCCCGCCGTTGTTGGATCCCTTCCCGCTCGATATTTGGGAAGAGGACTAGGGCCTCTATCAATAGGACTAGCCACCACAGTAGGAGGCAAATGATCCTGAACCGGTTTCAGATCATCCTCAACTACACAAGCACAAGAACTCCTCAACCTTAGGAGGCTGTTCTTCCCTTGTATTGTTCATCATCAGCCCAAGAGGCAATCCACCACGACCACACTGGAGTAGGGTATTACACCACAACGGTGGCCCGAACTATTATAAACCTCGTGTCTCTCTGTGTTGCGAGTTTGTCGAGTTCATCCGCAAGATCTTAGCGAGCTAGAGCGTAGCTCGGTAGGAGGGAGAGACTTCGCACGCACCCCAGTGTTCGAACCTTAAGGGTTTGCTGTAACCCCACACCTGACATTCTGGTGCGCCAGGTAGGGGTGCGCCGTAGTTTCCCTTCCATCAGTTTGTTGCTCCATCGCTCGGTTGTTTCCATGGCGGACGCTCGCCGTGCTCAAGCTGAGCGTCGGGCTGCCCTCTCCGCCCGCGCCGCTCAGACGGCTCCCGTAGGCGGGACACCTCGTTGTTCTACGTCTCCCGCCGCCAACGCTGCCACCGGCCCCGCGGGGAACGAGCAGCACGCGTCCTCGCTGCATGCTTTGGTGCGGCAAGACGGGCGCACCGCTACTCCATCACTTACCCCTGCCGGTTCATCGTCTCACGCGCACCGCGCTCCCATGGAGGCACGGGCCGCGCTCATCGTGGCGAACGAGCTCCTGCGTTACCGCCCGTCAACGACCTCTATGAGGAGTGGCTCGACCGCGTCGCCGAGCTCGTCCGCGCCGCAGGGGGCTCTCCGGCGCCGTCCCACTCTCTGCCTCCCCCTCAACCAGCCGCGGGCGACGGGGCTCATGGCATGCCTCCACCACCTCAACCCCAAGACGGTGCCTTGGCACCAAGGCGCGCACCTCCGCAGCGTGATCCACCACGCCCGGCGTCCGCGCGTGAAGAAAGAAGCTGCCAAGAAATCCCGCGGTCGCGAGAAGCTGCACCTGCGCTCCCCGCGCCACCTCGTCAAGACCGCGTGCTGCTTGCAGTGGCACAGCGCGGACCTTGCCAAGACCAAGCTCCACCTCGGAAGTGGGCCCCGGCGACCACGGCCGGCTGCCGCGCCTTCACCCCCGAACTGCGTAGCGTCGCCTGGCCAGGCAAGTTCAAGCCAGATCTGCCTCCTCGCTAGGACGGCACCGCCGACCCCGCGGAGTTCCTGCAGCTCTATGAGCTGAGCATCAAAGCGGCCAACGGCAACGAAAAATTCATGGCGAACTGGTTTCCCATGGCTCTCAAGGATGGGGCCCGCCTCGGCTCCTCGAACTGCAACACGGCTCGATCTCCTCCTGGGACGAGATGCACGACCGCTTGCCGCCAACTTCTGTGGCACTCGCGCCGCCCACCGCCGTGGGTGATCTACGACGATCAAGCAACAGCCGGAGAGACCTCCAAGTACATCCAGCGCTTCAACAACACCCGCCTCAAGATCCCCAAGGTCACGACGAAGCCATCATCTCTGCGTTCTCGGACGGCGTCCGTGACGTCAAGATGAAGGAAGAGCTCGCTATCCACAAGGAGCTCTGCACATCTCAGGAGCTGTTCAACATGGCGACCAAGTGTGCAAGAGCTGAGGAGGGGCGCCTCTCTCTCCTTGAGCTGCCAGCTGCAGGAGCGGAGGAGAAGAAGGCCAAGGCCAAGGACGTGAAGCGCAAAGAGGCAGTGGTGCTCGCAGCGGAGCCCGACACCAAGCGAGGAAGAGATCAGCCGAAGTCATCCATGAACGGCCGACCGTTCTGCGCCTTCCACAACCTCAACACCCACAACACCAGCGACTGTCAAGAGCTCAGAGCCATATGGGAAGGACGCTATAGTCGACGCCCCGAGCACAACGACCGGGGCTACGGCCGCGGAGGAGGACGCGGAGGCGGACGTTGGGACGACCGGCCTCGTGAGGACCGCAGGCAGGACCAACCTCGCGAGGGCGCCTGGAGGGACCCGCATCATGAGGATCGCCCCCAGGGCAACGTCGGTCTTCCCCCGCTGCCGCCACCAAGAAGGAACGACGACTACCAACAAGACGAGGGGGCTGCGGGCTTCCAGGAGCCGCGTGCGATCGCCTGCATCTTGGGTGGTGCCCAGGCCCCAGCCTCTCAGCACATCTTCAAACAGTTCGCTCGCGAGGTGAACGCAGTGCTCCCCAAGCTCGAGGCCACGCGCCCGCTCAGGTGGTCCCAATGTGCCATCACCTTCAACTCGGTAGACCAGCTCAAGTGCGCAGCCACCGCTGGCGCCCTCCCTATGCTGTGCTCCCCAGTCATCAGCTATGTGCAAGTCACCAAGACTCTCATCGACGGCGGCACAGGGCTCAATGTCCTATCCGTCGACACGTTCGACAACCTCCAAGTGCCATATGAGCAGCTCCAGCCAACCAAGCCTTTCTCAGGAGTGACCGACGGTTCCACCACACTGATAGGGCAGGTCCACCTGTCTGTCACCTTCGGGGAGCGCAAGAACTATCGCACCGAGCTCATTGACTTCGACATCGCGCACATCCGCTTGCCGTACAATGCCATCCTCGGGTATCCAGCCCTAGCCAAGTTCTTGGCAGTCACTCATCACGGCTACAACGTTCTCAAGATGCCAGGAAGCGGAGGAATCATCACGGTCCCGTGTCAAGAGAGGGATGCAGTGTGCTCCCTTGAGTGCGCCTTTCAAGCCGCAGCAATCTACAACCCCGAAAGCAGAAGTGAAGGCCCTCCGGAGACCATCTCCAAGAAGAAGCTGCCGCGCCGCACAAGACCCCAAGAAGATGGTGTCGCGGCAGGAGCCTCGTCCGGATCAGCGCCCGCTCCAGGGGCGCCTCCCTCCACCGCATAGGAAAGCGCGCCCGGCGTCCTCCTCAGGCAGGGCTCGGGGGCTCTCTTCTGGAGAGCCTCAGACCTTGCCAACCTCACAAGGGAGGAGCTTGGGCACCACTTGGAAGCGTGCCTCACGACACACTTTCCTCAGGAGAGCACAGGGCAAGGAGTGCCCACCACCCAGGAGTTCATCACCAAGACCACCCAGGAACTGCAAGAAGCAAGAGCCACGCGCAGCCACAGCCGCTCACAAGGCGCAGCTCCCCATCCAGGCGAGGATGCCGGGCTGCGTGTCTACGTCGATGTCCCAGGGCTCAACAGGGCCGCATCTCAGGAGCGCTTCTGGCCATCACGTGCGGGCCGCTGCGAGTGCCCGCCACACAGCTACTTAGCATGCCCTTCGGCTTGCCGAGCGTGGCGTCGGCCTATCAGCGCAACGTGCGGCAAGTCCTAGCGGCTCAGGAGGCCAGGTTCCACGCTGTCCTGGAGGAGATGGAGACGGTCTTCAGGGAACCTCCTGAACCCTCAGAGCCTCCCGAGGCACAGGGCCTCGGTGGCTCATGAGGAGCCATTCCTTCAACGCGCGGCTTCAGCTGCACCAACTCTACTTCGTCTACAGAACCCTCGGGCTGCATTATTCCCAGGCCACATGGGTCCATCCCTGTGGCATGTATCCCTCTTGCTTAAGTCTTTAGCTTACCTTGCTGGGGGTGCCCCTCGGGCTGCATCATCCCTAAGCCGCTTGGGCCAGACCCGGTTGCATGTATCTTCCTGCATTTATCCAAGTTGATCTGCTCTTCATACTTAACCTGCCAACGGCTATCGCCTGCTCGGCCATCGCCTCCCCCGAGGCCTTCACACAGGCACGACGCTGATGCATGGGTCCGTCCCTGCCACGACCGACAAATCTGAGTGGTCGAGCTCTGGCTCGCGGCACGTGCCGCGCACGTCACCTCACCAGGCCCTCAGTGCCTTCACCTCACCCAGAGCAACCAGCGGCAGGCTAACAGCTGTAACAGCAAACAATGTTTCTTCTTGTGCCTGCTCACAGGGATCCCGTGGGAAGGATAGCAGGCGGCACCGCGAGTCCCTTTTTCTCTCGTACAATTCGCTTGCGCATTAAAAGGGGGGAATCCCGAGCATCGCGACTCAGGAGCTTTTACTGGCTCTCCAGCCCTCACCCCCTGTCCTTGACCACGGCATCGCGACCTGGCATACCAGCGGTGGCTGCTCGAGGGTCGGGACCTGAGGATGTAGAGCACTAAGGAGAGCATGAGGGGAGGGGAACTCGTATGGGCCGACCTGGCTATGCCGTACGAGTTGGCGCACAGCCCTAGCGCGACATCAGGAATCGCCGCGAAGTCAGCAAGATAAGTTTCGCCCTAGGGTCGGCTAAATATCTGGGCCTAATGGTCACTCACACCATGCCGCAGCCCCGTTGCGGCCAAGTCATTTTCCTTTCTTGCCTTACCATGGTTGCTTGAGCGCTAAGGGGGACCTCCTGAGCATCGCGCCTCAGGGGCTCTTACTAGACCTCAGGCCTCACACCTCCTGACCTTGACCATGGCACATGACCTGGCATACCAGCGACGGCTGTAGCCTGCCTGGGACTGGACACACAACAGAGAGCAACAAGCCATCGCGAGGAAAGAAAAGGGGGGACCAAGCCTTAACGGGACATGCACCCACCAAGTTTTCATAACAAGGAAGATAAGCACCAAAGACATTACAGACCCTTACATGCCCCCACAGGGTGATCCATGATCCTTCGCAGGAAACAAAAGCTGATACTAAGGGGAATCCTATCTACACCCTTCCGTGGCAGACGCCATCATCAACAGTGGGCCACGGGAGGCCGGCGCCAACCCCATCCAGATCAGCGGCGGCGTCGGCCGGACGCCGCAGCCCTGCTCCGAGCGTGGCGAGAGCTCGGGGCACGAGTTGTCGCCGCCGCCTCCGAGTCTCAGAAGCCTGGAGAGCTGCTGACTCCTGTGGCTACCGCTGTTGGAGCAGCTGCAGGCGGAGCGTGCATTGGTCTGGCGCTCCTCCCCACGGCAGCACTCCAGGCGGCGGCCCTCGGCATCGAAGACCTTGAAGAAGAGCCTAGAGGCGCCATCGTACTCAAAGTGGATCGCGAGGGCTCCCCTCGCACGGCAGACCCGCGCGATCTCGCCCCAGCCGCGAGTCATGAAGATCCCGCCTGTGGGGACCGCTTCGATCTCCGCTCTGGTCGCCGGAGCGCTGCAGTCGACGTGCTGCAGCTAGAGCTCGAGAGGCCCCCTCAGCGGCATCACGTTGGAGAAGAACCATGGGAAGCGGATCCAGGAGCTTGGAGGCATCGGCGCCCACAGCACCAACTCGCAAGGAGTCCGTGGCATGGACCCCAGGGCGACAGTGCGTGACGCCGTGGCGCGGCGGCCCCAGACGCGGCGCGGGCGGCGCTGCTCGTCGCTCCAACCTCCCGAGCCCTCGGCTCGGGCGTACAAGGGTAGCGGCTACCCCGGAGGAGGCCGCTCGCACCAAGGCCTCGTCACCACATGCATCACCGCTTCATCACGGCGATGGATCGACTTCTTCTTTGGTGGAAGTGGCCCCAGATCGTCACGGGGAGCTTTTCCTTTCTCTTCGGCGGAAAACCATCTGATGGGCGCCATTGTTGTCAGCAGTGGAGCAAGGAAGAAGAAGCAAGCGAGCGAGGAAGAGATGGGCAATGGGGGTCCGCCCCCTCCCCATTTATAGCAAGAGAAAGCCAACCGGCATCTCCCGTGATCGCAGGTAATGATGGTTTTCCTTGCATGTCGCAGAGACTTGTCAAGTCGTGCAGTTGCCAAGGCAACGTGGGGAAGCGGAGACGCCCACGTCCAATCAACCGCCACGCGTCGACCGAGGCCGCAGGCTTTTGGGGCCCGCGGTGCTCCGAACTTGACCCTTGGCTTCGCCTCGAAGCCAATCCCGAGCGCACCTTGGGCCCGGGGCTACTGTCGGTGTTCTGGGAACGGGGGTCCCCAGACTTGCCTGCCTGCGGCCCACAGCGTGGCCAAGGAGCAGGCTGTACGGCCCATCTTCGTCAACAAGGCACCCAAGACCCTCGCGAGGGTCCAAGCCTCGCGAGGTGGACGACGCAAGACCTCCTCTGGAGTGGCCTAGCCAGGCAGGCTCACGAGGAGCAGAGATATCAAGGCAAGGCAAACCTCACGAGGCTCTCATGACGTGAGCCATGACGAACGGTACCAGGAGGGTGCCAGACGGGCGCCGGTGCGCACAGTGTCCTTATTTCCTCTTTGGTACTAAGGAGGCCAACGCAGGTGAAGAGTACCGAGGCATCAGGCAAAGGATGCCGTATTGGTGCAACGAAACCAAGACCAGGAGGACGGCAAGGCGGAGATCATTGTGGAGCCCAAGACGGCGTAACCCCAGAGCTTTTCGCAGGCGAAGACCGCTTTTGTCAGGATAGCTTGTACTAGCTGTCCCCCTTCAAATTTTCCCGTCGTTGTTGGCTCCCTTCCCGCTCGATATTTGGGAAGAGGACCAGGGCCTCTATAAATAGGACTAGCCACTACAGTAGTAGGCAACTGATCCTGAACCAGTTCAGCTCATCCTCGACTACACAAGCACAAGAACTCCTCAACCTCAGGAGGCTGTTCTTCCCTTGTATTGTTCATCATCAGCCCAAAAGGCAATCCACCACCACCACACTGAAGTAGGGTATTACACCACAACGGTGGCCCGAACCAGTATAAACCTCGTGTCTCTCTGTGTTGCGAGTTTGTCGAGTTCGTCCGCAAGATCTTAGCGAGCTAGAGCGTAGATCGGTAGGAGGGAGAGACATCTCGCGCACCCCAGTGTTCGAACCTTAAGGGTTTGCCGAACCCCATATCTGACAGTCTCTCTTTTAGTTTCCTGAATGCAAACAATACCAGCTGCAATTTATTCAATTTTTTTGCCTAATAGCTAACAGTTTATCTGAAGCATTAATACCCCTGACATTCCAATTCAGGATATTCCATGACCTGTTGTTATTCATTAACAAATATGATCTGATTAATGTAAAGTACCAAGTACCATCCCTTAGTATTCCGCCCTGTATTGAAATGCTATGCACTTTCAGAAGTTGCTACCCTCCAACTCACATCATGGTCAAACAGGCTACAACGAACATGGACATAAGATCCATCCATAGCTTGCAAAAAATGCTTATCATACTGAACCAACATAGTGCAGTCATTAAAACACACATAACATAGGTCTGACCACCTAATATAGAACAAAAGGTGCCAAATAGTACCATAGCCGTTCCTATTACATAAACATACACAAATGGTCTCAACCAGCATAAAGATCACATTGACCAACTAGGAAATTAAACGAGTCCTCTTATGATATTGGAGATGTGTTGTGTCTGCATGATTACACATCTTTAGGCTGCTCAGTAGCTCCTGTGGCTTTGGACACCTTGGCCACGTCCTCCTGTCCCTTCTTCTTGGGTTTCTTTAACCTTGATACATCCATTTTGCATTATGTTTTCTTACTGTTATTTATGATGTTTTTATCCATAATAATGCTTTTTGGAGTAATTCTAATGCCTTTTCTCTCATAATATGCAAGGTATACACAAAGAGGGTCCGGCAGCTGGAAATCTGGACCTGGAAAAGCTACGTCGGGCTACTTATTCTGCACAACCCCAAACAAGCTGAAACTTCAAAGAGATTTTTATGGAATATTTGAGGAATATGGGAGCAAATAACTACTAGAGGGGGCCCACCAGGTGGGCACAACCCACCTGGGCATGCCAGCGAGCCCAGGCGCGCCCTGGTGGGTTGTTCTCACCCAAGCCCACCTCCGGTGCCATCTTCTGGTATACAGGTCATTTTAACCTAGAAAGATAAGGAGAGGACTTTCGGGACAAAGCACCGCCGTCTCGAGGCGGACCTTGGGCAGGATCACTTTTGCCCTCCGGCGGAGCGATTCCACTGGGGGAACTTCCCTCCTGGAGGGGAAAATCATCGTCATCATCATCACCAACAACTCTCCCATCTTGGGGAGGGCAATCTCCATCAATATCTTCAACAACACCATCTCATCTCAAACCCTAGTTCTTCTTTTGTGTTCAATCTTGTTACCGGAACTATAGATTGGTGCTTGTGGGTGACAAGTAGTGTTTATTACATCTTGTAGTTGATTACTATATGGTTTATTTGGTGGAAGATCATATGCTCAGATCCAATATGCTATTTAATACTCCTCTGATCATGAGCATGATTATTATTTGTGAGTAGTTACTTTTGTTCTGTAGGTCACGGGAGAAATCATGTTGCAAGTAATCATGTGAATTTGATATGTGTTCGATATTTTGATAGTATGTATGTTGTGATTCCCTTAGTGGTGTCATGTGAACGTTGAATACATGACACTTCACCATATTTGGGCCTAAGGGAATGCATTGTGGAGTAGCAATTAGATGATGAGTTGCGAGAGTGACAGAAGCTTAAACCCCAGTTTATGCGCTATTCCGTAAGGGACCGATTGGATCCAAAAGTTTAATGCTATGGTTAGAATTTATTCTTAATACTTTTCTCGTAGTTGCGGATGCTTGCGAGAGGGATAATCATAAGTAGGAGGTTTTTTCAAGTAATAACAGCACCTAAGCACGAGTCCACCTACATACCAAATTGTCAAAGTAGCGAACACGAATTAAACCAACATGATGAAAGTGACTAGATGAAATTCCCGTGTACCCTCAAGAACACTTTGCTTATCATAAGAGACCGTTTTGGCCCGTCCTTTGCCTCAAAAGGATTGGGCTACCTTGCTGCACTTTTGTTACTACTATCATTACTTTCTCGTCACAAATTATCTTGCTATCAAACTACTCCGCTACTTACAATTTCAGCACTTGCAGACATTTCCTTACTGAAAACTACTTGTCGTTTCCTTTTGATCCTCATTGGGTTCGACACTCTTACTTATAGAAAAGAGCTACAATTGATCTCCTATACCTGTGGGTCATCAAGGCTATTTTCTGGCGCCATTGCCGGGGAGTGAAGCGCCTTTGGTAAGTGCAATCTGGTAAGGAAACATTTATATAGTGTGCTGAAATTTATTGTCACTTGTTACTATGGAAAACAATCCTTTGAGAGGTTTGTTCGGGGTATCTTCACCTCGACCGGAATCAGAATTAGCTACCCCTCAACCTACTGCACCTACTGAAAATATTGGATATGAAATTCCTTCGGGTATGATAGAACAACTGCTAGCTAATCCTTATGCAGGAGATGGAACCGAACATCCTCATATGCACTTGATATATGTAGAACAAATTTGTGGATTGTTTAAGCTTGCAGGTTTACCCGGAGATGAAGTTATAAAAAAGGTTTTCCCTTTATGTTTGAATGGAAAGCATTGGCATGGTATAGGCTATGTGATGATATTGGATCATGGAATTGAAATCGTTTGAAATTGGAGTTCCATCAAAAAAATTGTCCTATGCATCTAGTTCATCGTGATCGGCATTATATATATAATTTTTGGCCTCGTGAAGGAGAAAGTATCACTCTAGCTTGGGGGAGGCTTAAGTTAATGTTATATTAGTGCCCTAATCATGAGCTCTCAAGAGAAATTATTAGCCAGCGTCATGGAGGAAAGCAGCAATAAAGAAATCACAAGGTGCAGTACTTACTCGTCGAGGCAATGTACTTTCGTCACTTCAACGGCCCGAAGATACCGCTGCCATTCGAAGATCCTTTCCTCTTGCGGAGTTCCTCGAAGTCCACACAAAGCCGACCGAAGCGCTGAACATGGCGGCCAGTACGGGGTGCAGCCAGAGAAGTGCTTGAGAGAACAACTTCAGGGGTGCCTGGCTGCGGAGAACAGTCGGGCGCCGTCTCACCGCGACCTCCCGAGGCCTCCGGAGTTTCGGCTTCGGGAGCTGCGAGCTGCATCGTCTCAGCGACCAACATCCCAGAATCACGGGTTCGTGAAGACGATGCCCCAGGAGCCCCAGGCGGCGTCCGCACATCAGCACTCGTGCCGCCAGCCTCTGGCGGCGCTCGTCCCCCTGCACCCACATTCAGGACGAGCTCGGCGCCGGCGACGAAGAAGGGAACCACGTTGACAGGGTTCTCGCGGGACCCCCACCAGGCCGTCTGGACGCAGTCCCCACTCGTCAAAGGCAGGCATGCTCCCTGCAAATTCAGCCTTGTTCTTGCAACGGTACAGCAAACAGTTCTTCCCAGGCAAGTCATCCAGCGAGGGGACACCTATCAGGACCTCGAGCACCATTTGCCGCGTCCCAAGGGGGAGCCCGTACTCCTTAAACCTCATGTGGTTCTCGTGACGCCCGGATAATTATGCTACAGTAATCCCCATTATGATGCCACGTCACCTCTGTCACTGTAGCTAATCTCGGGTTAGTTCAAAATCCGATTCAAAATTCAAATTCAAAATAAAGTCAAACAGTAAAAGTTTTCAAATGTCAAAACTAAAATGTTCTAAATGTGACAAATAAATCATATGTAATATTGGTGAAGAAGCCAAGCCTTTATAAAATGTTTAAATGAAATAAACCAATCAAAACAGTAGCTAAAACCATTATTTAAATGCCTTTCGTATTTTGTAGAATATTAAACTATATTATTTAGGGATGAAACATTTTGTGGTTGTGGCTTAAATTGTAAGAACAATTTAGGTGCCACTTTGGTAATTATTGAGACTAAAATAAATTGAAAGTTAAAAGAAAACAGGAAATAAATAAAAGGAAAAGGAAAACAAGAAGAACAGGAAAAAGAGAGACCCTCTCATGGGCCACGGCCCAAGAGGCCATCGCCGCCAAAGCCGCCCACCAAGCACCCCACCCTCCTCCTTATCCCCACCAGGGGAAACCCTAATTCCCCTACCCACGACTCCCCACTCCCCATTTAACTGGATCGGGCAGCCGACGCCTGTCCCCCCCCGATCGCGCGCTGTCCCCGTCGCCAGTGCGCCGCCACTCGACGTCCACCCCAGCGCCGCCTCGCCTTCCTCCACCTTTCCTCTTTGTGCTGGATCCGGGAGGTCCCCATTCCCCCGACCCCATCACTCGCACGCCGCGCCACCGACACCGGGCAACCACGCTCAACCGTGCCGACGCCGCCGCCGCCCGGAGGGCTACCTCGTCGGACTGCGCCTCTCCGCCCGTCTTCGACCCCCTCCCCGACCGGAGCTCCTCGCCGCCGCCTCATCCCACCACCACCTCGTCGGCGTCGCCTCGTCTTCGTCCTCCTCCCCATCGGGCGCCCCCCCACGCCGACCCCTCGCTCTCCACGCGGTGAGGACCCCGTCCTCCTTCCCCGCTTAGCGCTTACCGTGGCGGCTCGCCTCTGCCGCTTGGCAGGCGTCGCCGCCGCCAGCGTCGATTACAGCGACGGCGCTCCACCTTGCCTCGCCCCTCCTCGTGAACGCGCCACTCGCCCGCCCAACTCGCCGAGCCCCGCCCGCCTCGACTCGCTGGCTCGCTGCACTGGCGCCAGCCATGGCCGCCGCCGCCCTATTCCGACTTTCCCGTCAGGCGCCGCGGCGCCACCTTCCTCGCGCTTTGCCCTTGGCGCCGCCAAGGTAGCTAACCGCCGGCGCCCACCAACCATGCCCTCACATTTTCACATGCCGGCGGCGCCCTCCCCGTCCGGCGGCCGGTTGGGTCGGCCCGTTTCGCGCGCCCAGACCAACCATCGCGCTACTGCTTGGCCCTATGGGCAATCGCCCGATGGGTCCCCCTCACACCCCTTTTAAAAAAAGAAAAAGAAGGGATAAATTAAAAGAATACTTAATTAATTAACTTAATTAATGTTGCTTAATTAACCGATTAACTATCTAACTAGCCTAACTAAACACGTTAGTTAACTAGGCAATCAATGACAGGGGTTTCACCCTTGTTGACGATCAAAGTTTGATCGTCAACTGGGTTCCCCTGTCCCACTTGTCACACTGTACAATTTTGTGTACACCGTGCTGGGTACATCTAGCAATTTAACATTAATTTCAATTAAGATAAATTAGAAAATGAATTAAAACTTTGAAAATTAATATAAAATAATCCGTAACTCAGATGGAAAAACTTTGTACATGAAAGTTGCTCAAAATGACGAGACGATTCCGGATACGCAGTCCGTTCGTCCGCCACACCCCCCTAACCTATCGAACTCGCAACTTTCCCCTCCGCCCCTCTCGCTCAAAACGCTAAACAACGGGATATTTTCCTGATGTTTTCCCCTTCACCAGTATCACCTATCCTGCGTTAGATCACCTCTAGCACCGCAATTGTCATGTTATCGCTGATTGCTCTGTTATTTATTATGTTCCTCCGTTACTTTTCCTAGAGACCCCGAGGTCAGCCGGTACCCCCTGGATCGACTACGGTGTCGACGACCCCTCTCTCTTGCCGAGCAACCAGGCAAGCCCCCTTTGATCACAGATATCGCCTACTCTCCTCTATACTGCTTGCATTAGAGTAGTGTAGCATGTTACTGCTTTCAGTTATACCTATCCTGATGCATAGCCTGTCCTTGTTACTACTATTGTTACCTTTACCTGCAATCCTATATGATTAGTATAGGATGCTAGTACTTTCATCTGTGGCCCTACATTCTTGTCCGTCTGCCGTGCTATACTATCGGGCCGTGATCACTCGGGAGGTGATCACGGGTATATACTATATACTTATACATGATACATGTGGTGACTAAAGTCGGGTCGGCTGGTGGATCACCCGCGAGTGATTCACGGATTGGGGGCTGAACGGACCTTTGTCCCGATGGCCCTCTGGATGGATCTTTGTGGCGGAGCGGCAGGCAGGTTGAGACCGCCTAGGAGAGAGGTGGGCCTGGCCTGTTCGGCGCTCGCGGATACTTAACACGCTTAACGAGGTCTTGGTATTTGATCTGAGTTGGCTACGAGCTTATACGCACTAACCATCTACGCGGGAGTAGTTATGGATATCCCGCCGTGGTATCACCAAGCACTTCAGACGTCACGACGGAGCGACGCTACCGGATTGACTGGAACGCTGTTAGGCTAGGTCTGCTTCGGCCACAGACGAACGTGCAGTGTGTGCTGTGGTGATGGGCCTAGACCCTGCGGCGCTTAGGTTTAGACCGGCGTGTTGGCCTCTCTGTTGTGCCTAGGTGGGGCTGCGACGTGTTGATCTTCCGCGCCGGGCATGACCCAGAAAGTGTGTCCGCCAAATGGGATCAAGCGTCTTTGGGTAAGATGGTGCACCCTGCAGGAAGTTAATCTATTCAATAGCCGTGATCTTCGGTAACAGGACGACTTGGAGTTGTACCTTGAGCTTATGACAACTAGAACCGGATACTTGATAAAACACACCCTTTCAAGTGCCAGATACAACCGGTGGTCGCTCTCTCTCAGGGACATGAGGAGGGGATCGCCGGGTAGGATTAATGCTATGTGATGTTACTTGGAGGACTTCAGATTGCCCTCCCCTACCTGTTGTAAGACAGGTGTCGAGCGTAGTCTTCGTTAAGACTAGCTATCCCCTCTTATTCTCGGCATTCTGCAGATTCAGTCCACCGATATGGCCCTTTACACATATACCCATGCATATGTAGTGTAGCTCCTTGCTTGTAGTACTTTGGATGAGTACTCACGGTTGCCTTGTTTCCCTTTTCCCCTACCTCTACTCGATTGCTGCAACCAGACGATGGAGCCTGAGGAGCGACGCCACCGCCGATGACGACTACTACTTTGGAGGTGCCTACTACTACGCAGCAGCCCGACGGCGACTGTGAGTAGCTAGGAGGATCCGAGCGGAGGCCTGCTCCTCTTCGATCTCAGATCCCGGTTTGTGCTAGCCTTCTTAAGGCAAGCTTGTTTAACTTATGTCGTACTCAGATATTGTTGCTTCCCCGACTCGCCTATGATCGAGCACTTGTATTCGAGCCCTCGAGGCCCTCGGCTTGTATTATGATGCTTGTATGACTTATTTTATTTGTAGAGTTGTGTTGTGATATCTTCCGTGAGTCCTCGATCTTGATCGTACACATTTGCGTGCATGATTAGTGTACGATTAAATCGGGGGCGTCACAAGTTGGTATTAGAGCCGACTGCCTGTAGGAATCCCCCTTCCACACTCCTTGGCCGAAGTCGAGTCTAGACATTGCAAAAACTTTTACTAACTTGGTTGTGTGCTTTACGGGCCCACGCCGCCATCGGGTGGTACTAGGATCTTTTACTCCTCGACCTTTACGGGACTCGAACTCTCTTCTATTCGGGTTAAATGAATTTGCTAAAACAAAACTAACTTTAGGTTCGCGCAAGTACTTTCTCCGGAGAGCCCTCACTTCAGATGATCGTTCGCTAATCAAGATTCCAAAGATACTCTCGATGTTCTCTCGAGACTTTGTGCTCATCACTTTTGCTATTCCGACCACCGATAAATCCGTATGGATAACTACTTACACTTGCCATTCATACGATCATCCCCATTGATCTTGTTATTACAAGATACCCTCAAGTTTTCTATTGTTCCGAGAATACTTTGTGCCTACTGCCTAGCAGTTCTTTGCTACATGAATACCCCTTCAAATAAACCCTCGACTTGTCGAGTATCCGCTCAACCCCAGCTTGTTCATGTGTTTCACAAAAGTCTTCAAAATACTATTCGATCTTCGAAAATCCTCTGGAGCCTTTGGCTCTTGAAATCCTTGCTTGCTTGCATTATGGTTAATCCCATAAGTCTCGTAGTCATATTGACATTCCTTGTCATTATCATTTTGAGTCTGTTGACTCAATATGTTTCTGAACACCCGCAATCATCATTGATCCTTATAAATTACCTTTCCGGCTGAGCTGCCATTCTTTCAAGCTGGAATTGGTTCTCGACCAATCCAAGTGTCGTTGATTGTACCCTAAGGCTATTCAACTTATCCATCCCTAATCGTAGCATTGCTTGACCCTTGATTTGGGAATCATAATTCCTTTGCATTTGACAATTGAGTTAGTCATTGTTTCTATAATTTGATCTCCTTGCATTCTTCTTCCTCTAGTTGAGTCTCGATGCTCACGCGGATCCCTTGTGGACCACAGATCCTTTGTTGGATTTTATCCGACAACGCCCTTCATATTCAATAACCTTGTGAGCCTTTTCTCCGATACATAATGCCTTTGGTAAATTGTATCCTCTCGCTTCTCAACCATGCTCTGCCTTCGAGCTTGAGTTCATTACCTCTAAAGATTCTGGTATATGATTCTAAGATGCCGCGATGGGTTGAACCTATGCCTTCATTAATATGTGTGGACTCGAAAGTTTTCACGAGTCGTAATCTTCTGGTACTTTGCCAGATAAAATTTCAACACTATAACTTCATCGAAAGCGAGAAGTGAATGAAAGGGTATGCATTGGAGAAGTGGGAGTCGACCTTGAACTTGTGTTCATGCCCATGGACACGATGTAGATCTTATCATTAAAGCTTCTCTTAAATTAATTATTCCTTTGGTATAAGTTCATCTTATATCGTGGATCCGCCTTTGCAATCGTGGTTCCACCATGTTCTCTTTTAAATACCATTTCTCGTGCAAGTTTTAGCACTTGTCTTCTGTAGAGCAATACCCCCCGTCCAACCTCTACTTTGATATGTCATCGAGTATTACCCCCTGGTATCTCGAGATTACCTTGGAACTACATAACTTCTTATGAGTTCTTCATCAAGTGCTACCTTCCCACTGATTCCAATTTTTCACGGGCTCTGAGTTATTAAACACTCAAAGACACGATAACCGAACCGAGTCCGCTCTACGGTTCAACAACTCTTCAGTAAGCTTCTATAAGTACGAGTTTGTACCCGATCACGCCATTCCTAGCCTGTTTGGCTATGTCATTGTCGTGATGATTTTAACTGTGCTAACCGGTCCTTCTTCTCGGAGCACAATTTTCGACGATGAACTAACCTTACGTCGATCCTCATCGTCATATCATTTCGCCTTGAAAAACAAGCTTGTTTTCGAGTTTGTGTCGTACCCTTGGTTCCAATAACCTTTCACTTCATCATTACTTTGACTTGATGTCGTCGCCGATCGATTACATCTTCATGAACTCTCGCGACAAAGGTGTCGTGATCATCAGCATTCTGAGCTCATCCAGGATATCAATTGAATTTATGATGAGACAAACCATCCTTGCCCTCGATGAATTGTATTATCACCGACCACTTTATTGCCTTCCCACCAACACAAGCTTGTTCATGTTTGGTGTTATACCTTGAGTTCCTTGCTACCCAGCAATTGTTCTTCTTTACCTTGGAGTATTACCATCCTTTATGTCAAGAATGTTCTGAGATTTGTTCCACCTCTTGAGGATTCTTGACATAGAAATACTTATCACCATCACCATTCTTTCTTGGTCCCCGTGTTAATTCCAACAAGTGAACGGTGTTGTTTGGATTCTTTCCTTCTAGCAACCCTATTTTTTTAAGTTAATGGTCGAAGGTTCATTCTTAGGCTATCAATTATTGATTCACCATTCTGACATTGGTCGTGCAACCCAACCCATCGGGCGCACCTTTCAACCAATGTTTACTTGTGTATGTTTTCCTCGAGCATACTTCCTTATATCATTTGATCTGACAAATGTTATCCCCTTGTTCACTTAATTGTGGAAGTCCATCTTTTGGGAATCTCGGTGAATTGCCGTTGAGTTCACCAGACACCTCCTTGTCCTCTCCTTGGGTTAATGATGGACTCTTGTTAACGGAAATCACTTCATAGTTCATTTCCCCGAGAATCTTGCAATGTCATTTCGTCGATTTGTGTTGCACCTTTTCCTCTCGGACCCCCTGAGTCTGAGGTATCATGACACCAATTGGATATGAATCTCGGTCAGATATGATGGTTGGGACAACTTTCCAAGAGTTATGATGTTGATCCTTTGATGACCCGGTAGCATGATGTCATGCCTAGCACCCCCGGCTGGAGGACCTATCATTATAGATTCCTTTTCAGCAAGGTTATCCGTTCATCCATGAGGAAATTGTAAGACTTATTCTACAAGTTATTCCTGATGAATCCATCGTGTTTCCAAAGTCTGATCTTCACCTGAAGACCATGTCAATGCTATCTCGAAGCATGTCGATGGTACTCCGATTTTCAACAGGAACATTTGAAGCACGATGCTAAATTTTATTCATCATTTATCCTAACACCGTTGTATGGGTAATATCATGAGATTCCTCCCCCCTTACCTAAAGAGTTTTCTACATTATATCCTGCCACGGATATCATGCTCTGCTTGTCCTTGGTAAGGATATATCCCTGAAATATGTGTTTAAACACATTTTCCTTTCCATTGTCCTGTTTAAAATGATAATCATATTTTACTTTCCATTGGTTGTTTGAACCTTTCTTGTGATCTATATGATCTAAGCAGCAATATTCTACTGCTTATGTAAACACCTCGAGATACAACTCTGTCAGTAAGAACCCGTTACTATTGTTGATGACATTCCGGTAGCCACCGATGGACGAGAACCTTGCCTATTGGTCCGCCTCGTTCAACGAGCAGGAAAATGGTTCTCTTCGTCCCTCGCCCGGTACCTATGTTGTTGCCGACATGACCCTCAGACTCTCTCTCGACATGCCTTGCTTACATGATCGTGCAAGATGTCACCGACCTTCCTACTTTTAACCACGTGGTGGGCCCATAACCCACAGTTTCACAGATCGAAACCTGACTCTCTGTACACCCTCATTGTCGAAGTTATTCCTCGTGCTTGACTTCGTAAGTAATCCACGGGTCACCTTCCTAGTAATCTATTCGTATCGGACGACTACTTATCTCGCTACTCTCAACCCCTTACTCACTCTGGTTCAAAGCTTGTGCAACTATCTATCCGCTTTGAGCCTCTTAAGGTACCTTCGTACCTTACTCTCGAGGTATTTCATATGTTCAACTCGAGAGATAATCTTATACTAATTCATGGGTTAACCCTGATTGTTTCCCTCAAAAGCATTATGTCGTAATGAGCTGCCCTTATCTTTCGTAAAGTACGATGGAGTTCCCAAGAAATGATGCCCAGTTTATCATGATGCCTCGGAATAAAGGATTGAAGACATCAACGAAAGGGATTAACTTCTTCGAGAAGATCCGTTAGAATATCGTAACAGAACTTTCCCTTACTCCCTCTTAAATCTCGGACGAGATTTCTTGTAGTGGAGGAGAATTGTGACGCCCGGATAATTATGCTACAGTAATCCCCATTATGATGCCACGTCACCTCTGTCACTGTAGCTAATCTCGGGTTAGTTCAGAATCCGATTCAAAATTCAAATTCAAAATAAAGTCAAACAGTAAAAGTTTTCAAATGTCAAAACTAAAATGTTCTAAATGTGACAAATAAATCATATGTAATATTGGTGAAGAAGCCAAGCCTTTATAAAATGTTTAAATGAAATAAACCAATCAAAACGGTAGCTAAAACCATTATTTAAATGCCTTTCGTATTTTGTAGAATATTAAACTATATTATTTAGGGATGAAACATTTTGTGGTTGTGGCTTAAATTGTAAGAACAATTTAGGTGCCACTTTGGTAATTATTGAAACTAAAATAAATTGAAAGTTAAAAGAAAACAGGAAATCAATAAAAGGAAAAGGAAAACAAGAAGAAGAGGAAAAGAGAGACCCCTCATTGGGCCACGGCCCAGAGGCCATCGACGCCAGCCGCCCACCAGCACCCCACCCTCCTCCTTATCCCCACCAGGGAAACCCTAATTCCCTACCCACGACTCCCCACTCCCCACGAACTGGATCGGGCAGCCGACGCCCGTCCCCCCACCCCCGACGCTGCTGTCCCGTCGCCTGCTGCCGCCACTGACGTCCACCCAGCGCCGCCTCGCCTTCCTCCACCTTCCCTCTCTCAGGCTGGATCCGGAGGTCCCCATCCCCCGACCCCATCACCTTGCACGCTTCGCCACCGACACCGGGGCAACCACGCCCCCGAACCCGTCGACGCCGCCGCCGCCCGGAGGGCTACCTCGCCGGACTGCGCCTCTCTGCCCGTCTTCGACCCCCTCCCCGACCGGAGCTCCTCGCCGCCGCCTCATCCCACCACCACCTCGTCGGCGTCGCCTCGTCTTCGTCCTCCTCCCCATCGGGCGCCCCCACGCCTCGACGTCCCCCCTGCTCTCCAACGCCGGTGAGGACCCCGGTCCTCCTTCCCCCCGCCTAGCGCCTTACCGCAGCGGCCCTCGCCTCTGCCGCCCCTGGGCGTCGCCCGCCGCCCGCGTCGACGCTACAAGGCGACGGCGCTCCACCTTGTTTCGCCCCTCCTCGTGAACGCGCCACTCGCCCGCCCAACTTGCCGAGCCCCGCCCGCCTCGACCTCGCTGCTCCGCTGCACTGGCGCCCGCCATGGCCGCCGCCGCCCATTCGACCTTTCCGTCAGGCGCCAAGATGCGCCCCCCCTCTCGCTTTGCCCTTGTTGGCGCGCCCCAGGCAGCCAACCGCCGGCGCCCGCCAACCGCGCCCCTGCTACCTTCGCGCGGCGGCGCCCTCCCTGCCCGCGGCGGTTGGTCGGCCCGCTCTCGGCGCCCAAGACCAACCATCGCCCGCCTGTTTGGCCCTATGGGCAATCGATGCCCCCCCTCACACCCCGTTTAAAAAAAAAGAAAAAAGAAGGATAAATTAAAAGAATACTTAATTAATTAAATAATTAATCAACTTAATTAATGTTGCTTAATTAACGATTAACTATCTAACTAGCCTAACTAAACTCGTTAGTTAACTAGGCAACATGACGAGGCCCCACCCTCATTGACGATCAAAGTTTGACTGGTCAACTGGGTTCCCCTGGTCCCACTTGTCAGCCTCTGTACAATTTTTGTGTACACTGTGCTGGGTACATCTAGCAATTTAACATTAATTTCGAATTAAGATAAATTAGAAAATGAATTAAAACTTTGAAAATTAATATAAAATAATCCGTAACTCGGATGGAAAAACTTTGTACATGAAAGTTGCTCAGAACGACGAGACGATTCCGGATACGCAGTCCGTTCGTCCGCCACACCCCCTAACCTATCGAACTCGCAACTTTCCCCCTCCGCCCTCTCGCCTAAAACATAAAACACCGGGATATTTTCCGGATGTTTTCCCCTTCACCGGTATCACCTATCCTGCGTTAGATCACCTCTAGCACCGCAATTGTCATGTTATGCTTTGATTGCTCTATTATTTATTATGTTCCCCCTCCGTTACTTTTCCCAGAGACCCCGAGGCAGCTGCGGTACCCTCAGTGATCGACTACGGTGTCGACGACCCTCTCTCTTGCCGAGCAACCAGCAAGCCCCCTTTGATCACTGAGATATCGCCTACTCTCCTCTATACTGCTTGCATTAGAGTAGTGTAGCATGTTATCGCTTTCACTTATACCTATCCCGATGCATAGCTTTGTCCTTGTTACTCTGTTGTTACTTTTACGCAATCCTATATGATTAGTATAGGATGCTAGTACTTTCATCTGTGGCCCTACATTCTTGTCCGTCTGCCGTGCTATACTATCGGGCCGTGATCACTCGGGAGGTGATCACGGGTATATACTATATACTTATACATGATACATGTGGTGACTAAAGTCGGGTCGGCTGGTGGAGCACCCGCGAGTGATTCACGGATTGGGGGCTGAACGGACCTTTGTCCCGACGGCCCTCTGGATGGATCTTTGTGGCGGAGCGACAGGGCAGGTTGAGACCGCCTAGGAGAGAGGTGGGCCTGGCCCTGTTCGGCGTTCGCGGATACTTAACACGCTTAACGATGTCTTGGTATTTGATCTGAGTTGGCTACAAGTTTATACGCACTAACCATCTACGCGGGAGTAGTTATGGGTACCCCGGCGTCGTGGTATCAGCCGAAGCACTTCAGACGTCAGCGACGGAGCGGCGCGCGCCGGATTGGACTGGAACGCCTGCTTGGCTAG
The DNA here is from genome assembly GCA_021605205.1 of Aegilops longissima. Classification (NCBI taxonomy): domain Eukaryota; kingdom Viridiplantae; phylum Streptophyta; class Magnoliopsida; order Poales; family Poaceae; genus Aegilops; species Aegilops longissima. The sequence goes on from CM038679.1 coordinate 142,871,734, forward strand.
GTCTGCTTCCGTCAGCAGACGAACGCAGTGTGTGCTCGAGGCGATGGGCCTGCACCCTGCGGCGCTTAGGTTTAGACCGGCGTGTTGGCCTCTCTGTTGTGCCTAGGTGGGGCTGCGGACGTGTTGATCTTCCGCGCCGGGCATGACCCAGAAAGTGTGTCCGCCAAATGGGATCAAGCGTCTGGGTAAGATGGTGCACCCGCAGGAAGTTAATCTATTGAATAGCCGTGATCTTGGTAACAGGACGACTTGGAGTTGTACCTTGAGCTTATGACAACTAGAACCGGATACTTGATAAAACACACCCTTTCAAGTGCGGATACAACCGGTGGTCGCTCTCTCGTGGACATGAGGAGGGATCGCGGGTAGGATTAATGCTATGTGATGTTACTTGGAGGACTTCAGATTGCCCTCCCCTACGTGTTGTAAGACAGGTGTCCAGAAGCGTAGTCTTCGTTAAGACTAGCTATCCCCATCTTATTCTGGCATTCTGCAGTTCAGTCCACTGATATGGCCCTTTACACATATACCCATGCATATGTAGTGTAGCTCCTTGCTTGCGAGTACTTTGGATGAGTACTCACGGTTGCCTTGTTTCCCCCTTTTCCCCCTACCTCTACTCGATTGCTGCAAGCAGACGATGGAGCCCAGAGCGACGCCACCGTCAATGACGACTACTACTCGGAGGTGCCTACTACTACGTGCAGCCGGCGACGACGACCAGGAGTAGCTAGGAGGATCCTGTGCAGGAGGCCTGCTCCTCTTCGATCAGATATCGGTTTGTGCTAGCCTTCTTAAGGCAAGCTTGTTTAACTTATGTCTGTACTCAGATATTGCTTTTGCTTGTATTATGATGCTTGTATGACTTATTTTATTTGTAGAGTTGTGTTGTGATATCTTCCCGTGAGTCCCTGATCTTGATTGTACACATTTGCGTGCATGATTAGCGTACGATTAAATCGGGGGCGTCACAGTTCTGACTGCTGAGCAAGGTCCACATCGGGCGGGAATGGCGCTGAAGCGGAGCAATCCGGCGCTTGATGAACTCCTTCATCACCATAGGCGCGGTCATGTCGCGGTCCTTCAGCCTCCTTAGTCTGAGCTATACGGGGACAAGACGGGGGCTCGCGAGCCTCTCGTGGCCCCAGCCAGAGTGGGAAATGGCAGGCGCTTACGGGGCGCGGATGTAACACCCCGGATGTAACTTTCCATATTTGTAACTCCAACTCTTGCCATTTTCGGCATTGTGATATGATATTCCCTCTGTGGTTGGGTTTTTTCTTCATTTTTGCATTTTGTCCATGTCATGCATCTCATATCATGTCATCATGTGCATCTCATTTGCATACGTGTTCGTCTCATGATTCCGAGCATTTTCCCCGTTGTCCGTTTTGCAATCCGGCACTCCTATGTCCCCCGGTGTCCCCTTTTAAATTTTTCCGTGAGCGGGTACTAAACTTTCTCGGAATGGACCGAGGTTTGTCAAGTGGCCTTGGTACACCACCGGTAGACCACCTGTCAAGTTTCGGGTCATTTGGAGCTCGTTTCATATTCCAACGGTTAACCGCACTCTCGCAAAGGCCTCTTTTAAGTTGCAGCTCAACACCCTTTCGAAACAGCCCAATAACCCATCTAAGTCACTTCCATGTCCATCGCCGTTCGATCACGATCGTGTGGGCGAAAACCGCACCTCATTTGGAGCTTCCTAGCTCCTTCTACCTATAAAACACCCCTCCCCGAAATCCGGATCATTTCGGGACGAAACCTAACCCGCTCCTCTCCTCCGACACGGGCGAAATCAGACGGCCGGACGTGTCCGTCCGCCGCCGCCCGGCAATCGGGGCCGCCACGTAGCGCGCCCGCCGCCACGCCGCCGCCATTGGGCCAAAGGGCCCTCCCGGCCCGCGCCGCGCGCCCCAGCGCCTCCGCCGCCGAAGCTCCGCCGCCTCGGCCGCCCGGCCCAGCGCGCTCAGCCACCGCCTCGCCGGGCCCGCAGCAGCCTCCCGGCCCGGCGGCGCCTCCCTGCCCAGCGCGCCGCCCGGCCGCCAGGCGCCCGCCGCCCGCCCGCCCGCCGCCCGCGGCCAGGCCGCCCGTGCCGCCCCCCCCGACCCCGCCCCGGCCTCGTCCTCCGCCCGCCGCGCCGGCAGTCCCGCCCGGCCGGCCCGACTCCGCCCCGGCCCTCCTTCCTCCTCCGGCGCCGCTCCGGCGAGCCGCCGCCGCCGCCTGCCTCGGTTCACGCGCCGAGCCCCAGATCTAGATCCGCAACGGTTGACTTCCCCCCCCCCCCAAATCGCCCAAGTCATTATTCTGTGATTATTTTGTTGCATGTTCATCATACCATAACTCTGCAACCGTGGCTCCGTTTTGGGCGTGTAGCATACCGAAATGTTCGACTCGAAGAGTAGATCATTTCATTCCATTGCATCATTTTCATTTGAGCTCATCTTGATGCCCGAAATGCTGGTAGAAGAGGGCTATGTGATGTTAGTTTCAGATTCTTATCAGAACTTGCACTTTTGTCATTTTTGCCATGATTGATGTGTGCACCCTATGAATTTGAGTCCTACATGTGTTTTGTAATATGCCATGCCATCTTTACAGGGGTGTATGCCATGTATTTTTGTGATCTCTGTGGTGACTAGAACAAGCATGCAAACTAGGCTTCATGATGTTGCTGATTTCAGCCCCTGTTTTGCTGATATTTTTATGCCATGTTAACTTGATGCTACAGAGAGATCCATGCTTATTTGGAGATACTTAAGTAAGGATGTTTTGACCATATGGTTATGCTCTATCCATCCATGCCCTTGTTTGCAATTATGGAGTGCCATAGCTCGAGTAAATCGAGCTCTACTTTTGCTATAAAATGTTTCCTGGCAGGTTGGTTACATGTTGTTCAATTTTGCCAAGGTTGTTGTAGTTGATCCGTGTATGCTATGATGTTTTTCTTGCCATGTATAGCTTCTATGCCATGTCTTCTTGATGTATGTATGCTTATTTTATCATGTAATGCTCTGTAATGAGTGCATCGAGCTCGCGAACATGCCTACTTGTTATCTGTTTTTGTCATGCCTGTTCTTTGAATCATTAACGAAACTTGCTATGTTTACGTGGGTGCCATCATATCTTCCGATCCTTTTTGGCTCATGGTCAGTAAGGGACTTTAGTTCTATGCTTTGAGTAGATTCATGCCATGCCTTGTTTTGCTATTATAAGTTCCTGTAGCATGCTGTTTGCTTGCTCTGACCATTGCTTCCCGTTGCTGATTGTGCCATGTTCAGTATTTTCACCAAGTCTGTGAAGCTGATATATTTTGCACTTTTGACATGCTTGTTTGGACCTGTTATGGTGTGATTTAGCCGTAGCTCAGTGTTCATCTTTTGTCAAGCATCTTGAGTAGATCACTGCCATATGCTTTGTTAGTACGTTTGGGTGCAGTAGCTTAATTTCTTGTTGCTTGCTATGTGGTATCATGCTGTTAATGGCAGATTTGTGCCATTCTTGTTTTGCTTGTCATTTGCAAACCGTGCATCCGATTCCGGTGATCTTTATATCGATTTCAACCGAAATCATCTCACCTTTCCAGCGGCATACTTGGTTTGCCAAGTTGATGCCTGGTTCATCATTTTCCTTCCGGAGCACGCATATGCATTGCATCTCACATCTCGCATATCATGCCATGTTTTGCATCATGTGGTTTGTGCATTGCACCGTGATTTATTGTAGTTCCATTGTTTGTGTTCTTGCTTTGGGTAGAGCCGGGAGACGAGTACGTGAACGAGGAACCTGTTGAGGACGCTTACGAGGATCAAGCTTTCGACAACTCTGAGAACTTTGCAGGCAAGATGACCATACCCTCGAAATCACTTATATCCTTGCTTGCTAGATGCTCGCTCTTTTGCTATGCCTATGCTATGATGCCTACCACTTGCTTATCATGCCGCCCATATTTCCATGTCAAACCTCTAACCATCCTTTCCTAGCAAACCGTTGATTGGCTATGTTACCGCTTTGCTCAGCCCCTCTTATAGCGTTGTTAGTTGCAGGTGAAGATGAAGTTTGTTCCTTGTTGGAACATGGAGATGTTGTTCCTTGTTGGAACATGTTTACTTGTTGGGGATATCACAATATATCTGCTATAATTAATGCATCTATATACTTGGTAAAGGGTGGAAGACTCGGCCTTATGCCTGGTGTTTTGTTCCACTTGCCACCCTAGTTTCCGTCATACGGTGTTATGTTCCTTGATTTCGCGTTCCTTACGGTTGGGTGATTTATGGGACCCCTTGACAGTTCACTTTGAATAAGACTCCTCCAAAGAAGGCCCAACTTTGGTTTTACCATTTGCCACCTAAGCCTTTTTCCCCCGGGTTTTCGCGAGCCCGAGGGTCATCTTTATTTTAACCCCCGGGCCAGTTCTCCTTCGAGTGCTGGTCCAACTTGAGCGATGTCCGGCGCCCCTTGGGCAATCAGGGTCTATGCCAACCCGACGTCTGGCTCATCCGGTGTGCCCTGAGAACGAGATATGTGCAGCTCCTATCGGGATTTGTCGGCACATTCGGGCGGCTTTGCTGGTCTTGTTTTACCATTGTCGAAATGTCTTGTAGTCCGGGATTCCGAGATCGATCGGGTCTTCGGTAGAAGGAATATCCTTCGTTGACCGTGAGAGCTTATAATGGGCTGTTGGGACACCCCGCAGGTATTATCTTTCGAAAGCCGTGCCCGCGGTTATGAGGCAGATGGGAATTTGTTAATGTCCGGTTGTAGAAAACCCGAAGTTGACCTTAATTAAAATACATCAACCGCGTGTGTAACCGTGATGGTCTCTTCTCGGCGGAGTCCGGGAAGTGAACACGGTGTTGGAGTTATGTTTGACGTAAGTAGTTCAGGATCACTTCTTGATCGCTACTAGCTTCACGACCGCGCCTTGCTTCTCTTCTCGCTCTCTTTTGCGAATGTAGCCACCATATATGCTAGTCGCTTGCTGCAGCTCCACCTCACAACTCTGTCCTTCCTATAAGCTTAAATAGTCTTGATCTCGCGGGTGTGAGATTGCTGAGTCCCGTGACTCACAGATTCTACAAAACAGTTGCAGTGCCGACGATGCGGTGCAGTATGACGAACCGAGCTCAAATGGGAGTTCGACGAGGAACGTGGTCGTTATTATGTGTCTTTTCCGGATGATCAGTAGTGGAGCCCAGTTGGGGCGATCGGGGATCTGTGTAGCATTTGGGGTAGTCTTCTTTTATTTTGGTTTCGTAGTCGGACCCTGAGTGTAATCTGGATGATGGATGTTTATTTATGTATTGTGTGAAGTGGCATCGTAAGCCAACTATGTATCTCTTTCCCTTATGTATTACATGGGTTGTGTGAAGATTACCTCACTTGCGACATTGCTTTCAATGCGGTTATGCCTCTAAGTCGTGCTTCGACACGTGGGAGATATAGCCGCATCGAGGGCGTTACAAGTTGGTAATCAGAGCCATCCCCGACTTAGGAGCCCCTGCTTGATTGTTTGCTGGCGTTGTTGAGTCTAGAACAAAAATGTTTTGAGTCTTAGGATTATATATATCGGAGAGTAGGATTCTTTTTACTCCCCAGTCCCTTTGTCGCTCTGGTGAGGTCTCCTGACGTAGAAGTTTTGACTCTCCTCTCCTCAAATTTCACTAAAAAAAATTTTAGGATCACGCGGGTATCTTGGAATCGTTCTGATGGTTTTGTGACGAGAACATTGTTCTTGGTGCCTCCTGACATTTAGGGGTTGTGGCAGTGTCCCGGGGAGTTGAGCTCCGAGGTGTTGTCGTCACAATTTTATCATTGCAGTTCTGGAATACCTGAGCTTTGCCGACATCGAAAATCTCTTTTGTACAGTTGTTGGTGAGATAACCCGATAACCTTGAGATGGGCGAGCTCGGGAGTATTGCCATGACTCGTATAACGGATGCTTTTCGAAGGTCGAGGTACACGATTTCCGAAGGTTTCTTGGTTAGTATTGCCATGACTCGTATAACGGATGCTTTTCGAAGGTCGAGGTACACGATTTCCGAAGGTTTCTTGGTTATGTGTTGACGGATGGATACAGCTGGATCTAGGTATTGTTAGTTTGGGTGATATATTTTGTGTCCCTGTATCCCCAACACCAGATTGCATAACGAGAAAGTTTGGGAGTTTATAGGTGGGATTCAAGTAGCTCTTAGCATTTCTTCCCGCAGATATTTGGTTTGTGATTGGGTAATCCTTACCACTTATTTGTTCCAGTCGTACCTTGTTGTTTTTTTTTCATCAACCCTTAATCAAGTGGCATCTCACCTTAATGGACGTGTGATGTTAGCTTTTTGGAATTCATTCGTTCATCCTTGTTCGAATGTTTATTGTGAAGACTATATGTTGCAATTTCTATCCGTTGATTCAACTTGTCTATCTGTCTATCAAAGTGCTAACGGATGTCACCCTCTTCAGGATGGCTCCCCAACGCGTCTGAATCCGGATCGAAATGATGGGAGTCAGTCGAACCCTCCACCTCCACCTCCGCCTCCGGAGGCATGGCAAGCTATCATGGCAGCCACCAATGCCAATGCTCAGATGATTTTGCAACTCTTGCAAGAGCGTACCCAAGGGCAAGGCAATCAAGGAAATCAAGGCCAAGGCAACAACCAGCCGCACTTTGCTACCCTCAATTAGTTCCTCGCTAATCAGCGAAGTCTTTCGGGTTTACGTGTCGAGGCCACAGACGCCGACGATTGGCTTGTGGACATCTGCAAACATTTTGAATGTAGCAATGTCAGACCTGAGGACTTTGTCAAGTTTGCTTCGTTTCAACTCAAGGACCAAGCTGCTGAGTGGTATCAACAATACAAAGATTCCAGAGGAGGTCGTGTCATTACAGGATGAGTTCGCCGAGACTTCAAAGCTCACCACATTCCGAAAAGTGTTGTTGAGAGCAAGCGTGAGGAGTTCCGCAATCTCAAGCAAGGCAACATGTCTTTGTATCAATACAATATCCAGTTCCAGAAACTCGCTCGCTTTGCTAAGCAAGACGTCCCTGATGAAAAGAGTATGATCTATCAATTCAGAGGTGGTCTCAGAGAAGATCTGCAATTAGCTCTCGTGCTTTTTGAGCGTAAAAGTATGATGAATTCTACAACATGGCACTGAAGCAAGAAGCTGCCCAGCTCAAATGTGAGGCTTCTAAGAAGAGAATCTGGGATGCAGTTCAGTCTTCTTCTTCCTCTCAAGTGGCAGCTAAGCAGCAGAAGTTCTACCTTCCTCCTCCTCCGTTTCATCAGCCTTATCAGCAGAAGAACTCAGGTGGTCGTGGTTCTTCCCACCCACCCAACCCAGGCTATCAGAACAAGTCAAATTCTCAAGCTCCAAGGTCAAATGCTCCTTATCACCGTCCGCTCTCAGAGGTGACTTGCAACAAATGTCAGTAGAAAGGTCACTATGCGAACAAATGCTTCAACCAAAGGCGCCTTCCGCCTCCTCCTCCTGTGATATCTTCCAGCAATGCAGTGGTCAAGCATAATCCCAAGTCTGCAAAGGTGAATATGTTGAATGCAGCTCAAGCGGAGGAATCTACTGATGTGATAATGGGTAATCTCTCAGTTAATGATATTCCTGCAAAAGTCTTATTTAATACTGGTGCATCGCATTCTTTCATTTCAAGACCTTTTGCATCTAAGCATGAGTTGGTTTTTCAAGATTTGCCTAAACCGTTATCGGTTGTCTCTCCGGGTAAATTCATGCATGCAAGCTCCTTGGTTCGGATGTTTCTATCAAGATGGGCGACTATAGATTTCTGGCTAAACCAATTGTTCTTGGCGACTCGGATATTGATCTTATTCTCGGGATGGATGGCTTTCTCAAAGCAAAAGCTCAGCTTGATTGTGCTGCCGGAGAAATTCAATTGACTCACTCTTCTAATGATGTGATCATCTATGCCGCTCGTGATGAAACCATTGGTTGTTTTCTCTCAATGAGAAGGGCGAATTGATGCTATCTCTCGATTCGATCGTTTGTGAGTATCAAGATGTCTTTCCGGAAGAGCTTCCGGGAATGCCTCCTCACCGCCGCTTGAATTAGTTATCGATCTTGAGCCCGCACGAACCCGCTTGCAAGCGTCCATACAAGCTTGGACCTAATGAGCTGAAGGAATTGAAGAAGCAGCTCGATGAACAAGAGCGTCTGGTTTGATCGGATCGAGTTCATCTCCTTGGGGTTGTGGTGTTCTTTTGTCCAGAAGAAGGATGGCACGGACCGATCGTGCGCCGATTACCGTCCATTGAATAAGAAGACAATCAAGAACAAGTATCCACTTCCCAACATCAATGAGCTATTCGAGCAACTCAAAGGTGCTAAAGTGTTCTCCAAGCTTGACCTTCAGATGGGTTATCATCAAATTCGATTCGTGAACAAGATATTCCCAAGACAACATTCAGAACAAGCTTTGGTTCTTATGAATATACTGTCATGTCTTTCGGCCTTGTCAATGCTCCTCCAGCATTCTCTCGAATGATGAACTTCATCTTCAACCCCTACACAAATGAATTCGTCTTGGTGTATCTCGATGATATTTTGGTCTTCTCCAAGAATAAGAAGGATCATGCCAAACATTTGCGATTGGTGCTCGACAAGCTCAGAGAGCATCAATTCTATGCGAAGTTTTCCAAATGTGAATTTTGGCTTGATGAAGTTCTTTACCTTGGTCATATCATCTCCGCCAAGGGCATCCTGTTAATCCCGAGAAGGTGTATGCAGTTGTGAATTGGGAACCTGCTCAGAATGTCAAGCAGCTCCGCAGTTTTCTTGGACTTGCAAGCTATTGCCGAAGATTCGTTGAGAACTTCTCTAAGATTGCAAAGCCTCTTTCCAACCTCCTCCAGAAGCATGTGAAGTATGTCTGGTCTCCTGAGTGTGACGTTGCTTTCAACACCCTCAAAGAGAAACTCGTCACAGCTCCTGTCTTAACTCCTCCTGATGAATCCAAGCCATTCGAAGTTTTCTGTGATGCTTCACTTCAAGGTCTCGGTGTTGTGTTAATGCAAGAGAAGAGAGTTGTGGCCTATACCTCTTGTCAGCTGAAGCCCAACGAAAAGAACTACCCCACTCACGATCTTGAGTTGGCGGCAGTTGTCCATGCATTGATAACATGGAGACATCTCTTGTTGGGAAGGAAAGTGGACATTTTCACCGATCACAAGAGCCTCAAGTATATCTTCACTCAACCCAACCTCAACCTCGAGCAAACTCGATGGGTGAAATGATTCAAGAGTACAACCCAAGTATTGAATATACTCCGGGCAAGGCCAATGTCATTGCAGATGCTTTGAGCAGGAAGGCTTACTGCAACAATTTAATCCTCAAGCCCTTCCAGCCGGACCTTTGTGAAGCTTTCCGCAAGCTGAATCTTCAAGTTGTTCCTCAAGGCTTTCTTGCCAACCTCATAGTCTCTCCTACTTTGGAAGACCTAATCCGTGAGGCTCAACTCCTGGATACCATGGTGAAAAAGGTGAAACATGGTATCGACAAGGGCATTTCAAGTACAAGTGCTTCCACATTGATGACAAAGATACTCTTTTCTTCGAGGACCGGATTGTGGTTCCTAAGGGTGATCTACGTAAAGTCATTATGAACGAGGCACACAATTCCTCCTATCCATTCATCCCGGAAGTGCGAAGATGTACCATGACCTCAAGCAGTCATATTGGTGGACTCGAATGAAGCGAGAAATTGCTCAATTCGTGAATGAGTGTGATGTCTGCGAGAAGAGTGAAAGCAGAACTCCAACGACCAGCTGGTCTCCTCCAACCTCTTGCTATTCCGAATGGAAGTTTGATCATATTGAAATGGACTTCGTGGACTGGATTTCCTAAGTCCAAGCGTGGAAATGATGCTATCTTCGTTGTCATTGACAAGCTTACTAAAGTGGCTCATTTTCTTCCTATCAAAGAATCCATCACAGCAGCTCGGTTGGCGAGCTATACACCTCCGGATTGTCTCCTTGCACGGCATTCCACAATTGATCTCTTGAGACCGTGGCAGCATCTTTACCTCCAAGTTTTGGGATTCTTTTCGAAGGCCATGGGCACCAACATTCGTTTCAAGACAGCTTTCCACCCTCAAACAAGTGGCCAAGTCGGCGAGTCAATCAAATCCTTGAAGATATGCTCGGGGCTTGTGTCATTTCCTTCGGTATGAAGTGGGAAGATTGTCTTCCATATGCCGAGTTCTCCTACAACAACAGCTTCCAAGCGAGTTCGGGCAAGGCCCCATTCAAAATTCTCTATGGCAGGAAGTGCCGTACTCCTCTCAATTGGTCCGAGACAGGTGAACGCCAACTTCTTGGCAACGACTTGATCACGAAGTCAAGAAATGTGCAAAGTCATTCGTGAGAATCTCAAAGCCGCATAATCGCGCGGTAAGAGCTATTATGATGACAAGCACCATGATATGGCTTTTGAAATTGGAGACCATGTCTACCTCCGCATCTCTCCAATGAAAGGCACTCGTCGTTTCGGTATCAAAGGGAAGCTTGCCCCTAGATCGTGGGTCCTTTCAAGATCATTGGCAAAAGAGGCGATCTCGCCTATCAACTTGAGCTTCCGTCCAACGTCGCGAACGCACGATGTGTTTCACGTGTCACAGCTTCGCAAGTGCTTCAAGACTCGAGCGCACTATCAACTTCAAGAAATTGACCTCCAAGAAGATCTCTCTTATCATGAGCACCCGCTGCTATTCTTGAAGAAACCGAGCGCAAGACTCGCAACAAGTCAATCAAATTCCTGAAAGTGAAGTGGTCACACCATTCCGACCGAGAAGCCACACGGGAGGGCGCGAGGATCACCTCCATTCGAATATCCGGAGTTCTTTCAGTCCTAGATCTCGGACGAGATCCTCTTGTAGTGGTGGAGTGTTGTAACACCCGGATGTAACTTTCCATATTTGTAACTCCAACTCTTGCCATTTTCGCATTGTGATATGATATTCCCTCCGTGGTTGGGTTTTTCTTCATTTTGCATTTTGTCCATGTCATGCATCTCATATCATGTCATCATGTGCATCTCATTTGCATACGTGTTCGTCTCATGATTCCGAGCATTTTCCTCGTCGTCCGTTTTGCAATCCGGCACTCCTATGTCCCCCGGCGTCCCCTTTTACATTTTTCCGTGAGCGGGTACTAAACTTTCTCGGAATGGACCGAGGTTTGTCAAGTGGCCTTGGTACAGCACCGGTAGACCACCTGTCAAGTTTCGGGTCATTTGGAGCTCGTTTGGTACTCCAACGGTTAACCGCACTCTCGCAAGGGCCTCTTTTAAGTTGCAGCCCAACACCCTTTCAAAACAGCCCAATAACCCATCTAAGTCACTTCCATGTCCATCGCCGTTCGATCACGATCGTGTGGGCGAAAACCGCACCTCATTTGAAGCTTCCTAGCTCCATCTACCTATAAAAACACCCCCTCCCCGGAAATCCCGGATCATTTCCGGATGAAACCCTAGCCCCGCTCCTCTCCGCGCCGCCGGACGAAATCTGGACGGCCGGACGTGTCCGTCCGCCGCCGCCCGCCAATCCGGGGCCGCCACGTGGCGCGCCCCGCCGCCGCGCCGCCGCCCGCCGGGCCAGCGAGCCCTCCACCAGCGCCGCGGGCGCGCCCAGCGCCTCGCCGCCCAGCTCGCCGCCTTGCGCCGCGCGCGCCACACGCCCAGCTCGCCGCCTCCGCCGGCCCGCAGCAGCCCTCCCGGCCCGAAAGCCCGGCCCGCCCCGCGCCGCCGCCCGCCCAGCGCCGCCCCGCGCCGCCCGCCGCGCCGCCGGCCCCGCCCATCGCTCGCCTCGGCGTCCGCCTCCGCCCCGCCACGCCCGGCGGTCCCGCCCGGCGGCCCGACTCCGCCCGGCCTCCTTCCTCCCGGCGCCCGCTCCGCGAGCTTCGCCGCCGCCGCCTGCCTCGGTTGGCCGAGCCCCAGATCTAGATCCGCAACGGTTGACTTCTCCCCCCCAAATCGCCTAAGTCATTATTCTGTGATTATTTTGTTGTATTTTGATCATGCCATAACTCTGCACCCGTGGCTCCGTTTTGGGCGTGTAGCATACCGAAATGTTCGACTCAAAGAGTAAATCATTTCATTCCATTGCGTCATTTTCATTTGAGCTCATCTTAATGCCCGAAATGCTGGTAAAAGAGGGCTATGTGATGTTAGTTTCAGATTCTTATCAGAACTTGCACTTTTGTCATTTTTGCCATGATTGATGTGTGCACCCTATGAATTTGAGTCCTACATGTGTTTTGTAATATGCCATGCCATCTTTACAGGGGTGTATGCCATGTATTTTGTGATCTCTGTGGTGACTAGCACAAGCATGCAAACTAGGCTTCATGATGTTGCTGATTTCAGCCCTGTTTTCTTGATATTTTTATGCCATGTTAACTTGATGCTACAGAGAGATCCATGCTTATTTGGAGATACTTAAGTAAGGATGTTTTGAACATATGGTTATGCTCTATCCATCCATGCCCTTGTTTGCAATTATGGAGTGCCATAGCTCGAGTAAATCGAGCTCTACTTTTGCTATAAAATGTTTCCTGGCAGATTGGTTACATGTTGTTCAATTTTGCCAAGGTTGTTGTAGTTGATCCGTGTATGCTATGATGTTTTTCTTGCCATGTATAGCTTATATGCCATGTCTTCTTGATGTATGTATGCTTAGTTTATCATGTAATGCTCTGTAGTGAGTGCATCGAGCTCGCGAACATGCCTACTTGTTATCTGTTTTTGTCATGCCCTGTTGCTGAATCTGTTAACGAAACTTGCTATGTTTACGTGGGTGCCATCATATCTTCTGATCCTTTTTGGCTCATGGTCATTAAGGGACTTTTGTTCTATGCTTTGAGTAGATTCATGCCATGCCTTGTTTTGCTATTATAAGTTCCTGTAGCATGCTGTTTGCTTGCTCTGAACATTGCTTCCCGATGCTGATTCTGCCATGTTCAGTATTTTCAGTCTGTGAAGCTGATATATTTTGCACTTTTGTCATGCTTGTTTGGACCTGTTATGGTGTGATTTAGCCGTAGCTCAGTGTTCATCTTTTGTCAAGCATCTTGAGTAGATCACTGCCATATGCTTTGTTGGTACGTTTGGGTGCAGTAGCTTAATTTCTTGTTGCTTGCTATGTGGTATCATGCTGTTAATGGCAGATTTGTGCCATTCTTGTTTTGCTTGTCATTTGCAAACCGTGCATCCGATTCCGGTGATCTTTATATCGATTTCAACCGAAATCATCTCACCTTTCCAGCGGCATACTTGGTTTGCCAAGTTGATGCCTGGTTCATCATTTTCCTTCCGGAGCACGCATATGCATTGCATCTCACATCTCGCATATCATGCCATGTTTTGCATCATGTGGTTTGTGCATTGCACCGTGATTTATTGTGGTTCCATTGTTTGTGTTCTTGCTTTGGATAGAGCCGGGAGACAAGTACGTGAACGAGGAACCTGTTGAGAACGCTTACGAGGATCAAGCTTTCGACAATTCTGAGAACTTTGCAGGCAAGATGACCATACCCTCGAAATCACTTCTATCTTTGCTTGCTAGATGCTCGCTCTTTTGCTATGCCTATGCTATGATGCCTAACACTTGCTTATCATGCCACCCATATTGCCATGTCAAACCTCTAATCATCCTTTCCTAGCAAACCGTTGATTGGCTATGTTACCGCTTTGCTCAGCCCCTCTTATAGCATTGCTAGTTGCAGGTGAAGATGAAGTTTGTTCCTTGTTGGAACATGGAGATGTTGTTCCTTGTTGGAACATGTTTACTTGTTGGGGATATCACAATATATTTGCTATAATTAATGCATCTATATACTTGGTAAGGGGTGGAAGACTCGGCCTTATGCCTGGTGTTTTGTTCCACTCTTGCCACCCTAGTTTCCGTCATACCGGTGTTATGTTCCTTGATTTCGCGTTCCTTACACGGTTGGGTGATTTATGGGGCCCCCTTGGCAGTTCGCTTTGAATAAGACTCCTCCAGCAAGGCCCAACTTTGGTTTTACCATTTGCCACCTAAGCCTTTTTCCCCCGGGTTTTCGCGAGCCCGAGGGTCATCTTTATTTTAACCCCCGGGCCAGTTCTCCTTCGAGTGCTGGTCCAACTTGAGCGATGTCCGGCGCCCCTTGGGCAATCAGGGTCTATGCCAACCCGACGTCTGGCTCATCCGGTGTGCCCTGAGAACGAGATATGTGCAGCTCCTCTCGGGATTTGTCGGCACATTCGGGCGGCTTTGCTGGTCTTGATTTATTGCTGTCGAAATGTCTTGTAGTCCGGGATTCCGAGACTGATCGGGTCTTCTCGGTAGAAGGAATATCCTTCGTTGACCATGAGAGCTTATAATGGGCTAAGTTGGGACACCCTGCAGGTATTATCTTTCAATGCCGTGCCCGCGGTTATGAGGCAGATGGGAATTTGTTAATGTCGGTTGTAGAAAACCGAAGTTGACCTTAATTAAAATACATCAACGCGTGTGTAACCGTGATGGTCTCTTCTCGGAGTCCGGAAGTGAACACGGTGTTGGAGTTATGTTTGACGTAAGTAGTTCAGGATCACTTCTTGATCGCTACTAGCTTCACGACCGTGCCTTGCTTCTCTTCTCGCTCTCTTTTGCGAATGTAGCCACCATATATGCTAGTCGCTTGCTGCAGCTCCACCTTACAACTCTGTCCTTCCTATAAGCTTAAATAGTCTTGATCTCATGGTGTGAGATTGCTAAGTCCCCGTGACTCACAGATTCTACCAAAACAGTTGCGGTGCCGGCGATGCGGTCAGATGATGCAACCGAGCTCAAGTGGGAGTTCGACGAGGAACGTGGTCGTTACTATGTGTCTTTTCCGGATGATCGTAGTGGAGCCAGTTGGGACGATCGGGGATCTGTGTAGCATTTGGGGTAGTCTTCTTTTATTTTGGTTCTATAGTCGGACCTTGAGTGTAATCTGGATGATGGATGTTTATTTATGTATTGTGTGAAGTGGCATCGTAAGCCAACTATGTATCTCTTTCCTTATGTATTACATGGGTTGTGTGAAGATTACCTCACTTGCGACATTGCTTTCAATGCGGTTATGCCTCTAAGTCGTGCTTCGACACGTGGGAGATATAGCCGCATCAAGGGCGTTACAGCGGAGCAGAGGGCTGAGCACACCGGCATCGACAAACACCCACCATGTCCGCAACTCGCTCGTGGATGGAGGAAGCTCGAAGTCGATCCCCGCGCCCGCCGTCACGCAACGGCCTGGAAGCTCACGCACCCCGAGCTTTGCCGAGGGTCAATCACATGCAGTGAGAAGAAATGACGAAGGAGGGCCACAGAAGGAGCGATGCCCACCATGGCTTCACACACGAAGGCAAAGACGGCAAGGAGAGTCACGGATTGAGGGTCGAGATGCAGCATGTGGATCTGATAATGCTCGAGCACCGCGTTGAAGAAGGCGGAGAAAGGAGGAATCTGGCCAGCCCAAAGGGCATTGATGAAGATTGGGACCTCGGTGGCTGCCCGGGCAATGCGAGCGCGAGACGCAGGCCAAGCCACCGTCTCCCCCCCCCCCCCCTCGTTGAAGCTGGAAGCAAGCATTGGACGCACCTTGTCCATGGCCTCGTCGTTAAGCACCAAGGATCGGCCGACCGCAGGCTCGACGGCCGGAGGCGCACTTGGCAAAGACAGGGGCTTCTTCCCCTTGTCTGCTTGTTTCGGCGCCATGGCGACGAAACGGGCAGAGTGCAGGTCAGATTGGAGAGGAGGAGCAGAGTCTCGAGAAAGCAGGGGGATTGGGTAAGCAAGGCGTGGGCAATAGAAGAATAACTGTGTAGGTTGCGGGGGCCGCATAGCTAGGCAGATTCCAAGGTAGCATGGGGAAGTGGAGACGCCCACGTCCAATCAACTGCCACGCATCGACCAAGGCCGCGGGCTTTCGGGGCCCGCGGCGCTCCGCGCTTGACCTTTGGCTTCGCCTCGAAGCCAAGCCCGAGCACGCTTTGGGCCCGGGGGCTACTTTCGGTGTCCTGGGAACGGGGGTCCCCAGACTTGCCTGCGTGCGGCCCACGGTGTGGCTATGCTAGAAGGCCTGTACGGCCCATCTTCATCAACGAGACATTCAAGACCCTCGCGAGGGGCCAAGCCTCGCGGGGCGGACAACACAAGACCTCGTCAGGAACGGCCTCACCAGGCTGCCTCACGAGGAGCGGAGAAATAAAGGCAGGGCAAACCTCGCGAGGCTCTCGTGACGTGAGCCATGACGATCAAGATCAGGCGGGCGCCAGCGCGCATAGTGTCTTGTTTTCCTCTTTGGGGCTAAGGAGGCAAGCGCAGGCGTAGAGTACGGAGGCATCAAGCAAAGGTTTCCATATCAGTGCAACGAGACCAAGACCAGCAGGACGGAGGTCACCATGGAGCCCAAGACGGCGTCACCACCAGAGCCTTTCGCAGGCGAAGACCGCTTTTGTCAGGATAAGCTGTACTAGTTGTCCCCTTTCAAATTGGCTGTTGTTGGCTCCCTTCCCGGTCAATATTTGGGGAGAGGACCAGGGCCTATATAAGTAGAACTAGCCACCACAGTAGGAGGCATCTGATAACTCACTGAGAGGCATCTCACCCACACAAGTTGGTCAAGCACAAGAACACCTCAACCTCAGGAGGTTGTTCTTCCCCTTGTACTATTCATCATCAGCCCAAGAGGCAATCCACCACCACCACACTGGAGTAGGGTATTACACCACAACGGTGGCCCGAACCAGTATAAATCTTGTGTCCTCTGCGCTGTGAGTTCGTCGAGTTCATCCGCGAGATCTTAGCGAGCTAGGGCGTGGAACAGTAGGGAGGAAATCTTCGCGTGCACCCCAGTGTTCGAACCTTGAGGGTTTTGCCGGAACCCGAGATCCGACAAATTCTAATGCCTTTTCTCTCATAATATGCAAGGTATACACAAACAGGGAGAATTCCGGCAACTGGAAATCTAGACCTGGAAAAGCTATGTCATGCTACCTATTCTGCACAACTCCAAAAAAGATGAAACTTCACGGAGATTTTTTATGGAATATTTGAGGAATATTGGAGCAAATAACTACCAGAGGGGGCCCACCAGGTGGGCACACCCATCCTGGGCGCGCCAGGGGGCCCAGGTGCGCCCTGGTAGGTTGTGCTCACCCAGGCCCACCTCCGGTGCCCATCTTCTGGTATATAGGTCATTTTTACCTAGAAAAATAAGGATAGGACTTTCAGGACGGAACGCCGCCTTCTGGAGGCGGAACTTGGGCAGGAGCACTTTTGCCCTCCAGCGGAGCAATTCCGCCGGGGGAACATCCCTCCCGGAGGGGGAAATCATCGTCATCATCATCACCAACAACTCTCCCATCTTGGGGAGGGCAATCTCCATCAACATCTTCAACAACACCATCTCATCTCAAACCCCAGTTCATCTCTTGTGTTCCATCTTGTTACCGGAACTATAGGTTGGTGCTTGTGGGTGACTCGTGGTGTTGATTACATGTTGTAGTTGATTACTATATGGTTTATTTCGTGGAAGATCATATGTTCAGATCCAATATGCTATTTAGTACTCCTCTGATCATGAGCATGGTTACTATCTGTGAGTAGTTACTTTTGTTCTTGAGGTCACGGGAGAAATCATGCTGCAAGTAATCATGTGAATTTGATATGTGTTTGATATTTTGATAGTATGTATGTTGTGATTCCCTTAGTGGTGTCATGTGAACATCGACTACATGAAACTTCACCATATTTGGGCCTAAGGGAATGCATTGTGGAGTAGCAATTAGATGATGCATTGCGAGAGTGACAGAAGATTAAACCCCAGTTTATGCGCTATTCCGTAAGGGACCGATTGGATCCAAAAGTTTCTTGCTATGGTTAGAATTTATTCTTAATACTTTTCTCATAGTTGCTGATGCTTGCGGGAGGGTTAATCATAAGTAGGAGGTTTTGTTCAAGTAAGAACAACACCTAAGCACCGGTCCATCCGCATACCAAATTATCAAAGTAGCGAACACGAATTAAACCAACATGATGAAAGTGACTAGATGAAATTCCCGTGTACCCTCTAGAACGCTTTGCTTATCATACGAGACCGTTTTGGCATGTCCTTTGCCTCAAAAGTATTGGGATACCTTGCTGCACTTTTGTTACTACTATCATTACTTGATCGTTACAAATTATCTTGATATCAAACTACTCCGCTACTTACAATTTCAGCACTTGCAGACATTACCTTACTGAAAACTACTTGTCATTTCCTTCTACTCCTCGTTGGGTTCGACACTCTTACTTATCGAAAAGAGCTACAATTGATCCCCTATACTTGTGGGTCATCATACAGCTTCTCATGAGCTTCCTCCTCAGATACCTTGTAGAAAGTCTTTGTCAGATTTTTACCACCTTATTGTGAATTACTGGTGGTACAGCATTCCAAGGCAAACAAGCTTTAACATCACAGGATTTTCTCCTATATCCATTATTATATTTTTTAATTTTATCACTTCTTCTTACCTCATTTTCAACCAAAGGCACTTTTTCTCTCTTTTTCCTGGACACTGCCTCACCCAATGGTAAAATGACCACCTTATTTGGGGACAACTGCTGTACTGGACTCCCAGTACCACTTGAAGAGTGTGCAGCTGGACTAATGACCTCATTTTCCTTCCCAATTCCTTGTATTATTTCTTTACAACATGGTGCCTGAGCGGTAGTGCAATTATCAGATATGTGGAATGAGATAGACTCTTTAGTATTACAATTAGCAGTCAACAATGCCCATAGATAAGATTTCAATAAGTGCATAACCCAGCCAAACTTATTAGGTGTTAACAAGAGATGGATTATGAAATTGAACCAACTTACTGGGATCTTAATCTTAAAAGTATTGACTTCACCCTAAGTAGCTGGAGAAAAGTGTTGAATCCAGAGGTCCAATCCTTCTTCAGAGATTAAATGAGCACCATCAATAATATCCAGAGCATGTGCTTCAGCAATGTTTTTGAAATCAAAGTAATTTGGTGAAGAAGGTGAAGAGTGTGGGCCATATGTACCTTTGTTGTTACCAGCTGAAGAATTTCCTACCATTAAAGCAGGTTCTATGGGAACATTCTCTTTCCCTTTAAAGCCAGATTTGGCCACCTCATCCCTAGCAGCAATCACTTTAGTAACTGAGGTCAAGTCTGTGATCTTCTCTGAGATATTGACTTTCTCACTGTCAGCAGCTCCTTCTAAAGCAAAGTCTTGAGGTGCAGAACCTCCATCGGTTGCAATGTTAATTCCAAAGTTTTCCTCCCTGATATTTTCAGCAGCGGCATTGATGAGAGGAATGTGTGGCAACTCCACAGGTGGTTGAACCAAAGGTAGTGGATCCTGTTCATGCAGTACAGGTGGCTGCTCCAAATCCATATTAGGCAAAGCAATTGGCCCCTGTTGTGCTATGTCCACCTCCAAGTTTGCTGCTACAGCCTGCGGGATTGGGCCGCGGATTTTTCTCATGGAGAAGGTAATCAACTTAGCGAAATATTCACTCATCTCTTATCGCAGTCCGTCCGTCGCTGTTAATCAACCAGCGCCGTGGAATCATTTTTGTTCTAGCTGATTCGTGGGTTTTCATTCATGTGTACACAGTGCAAGCACAAATCGGGCAAGTGTGGTCACGGCCAGTCAGAAACGAAGTTCTATCTCACCACTCCGGATGACTTTAGAGAGCGCTCGGTATGTTCAATCTCAACCTACTGATAACCCACAAGTATAGAGGATCGCAACAGTTTTCAAGCACTGGTACGCGTCGGTGCTATACAAACGGTTTTTAACCCCTTTCCACGATGGCATTTGAAACCATCGCCAAGTGAGTGTGGGCGATAGGGGGGTTCCTTCCCACACGACCCAGAACCGTCGGGGATAGGGACCCTACAGTACTCCTACTCGTTTCTGCTTGCATTGCCATCACAGTCGGTATTCTGTGGTGCTACGTTTACGATGCGCGGCCCATCACAAACGGTTCACTATTATAGAATGTGTATGATGCACGACCCATCACAAATGGTTCACTATTAAGAAGATTAGCTAATCGTCGTACGAGTGTCGGACAGGATTACGAAACATCGGACCGTCATAACATCGTCGTACACGACAACTATCGCACACGCTATTCTATGGTGCAAGTTTACGATGCATACTTCATCAGAAACAGTTCATGGTTGCGAATCGTGTACGATAAGGCAACTAACACCAAAGTTTAGTTTGCCTGCACCGTTTGTGACATCGTACACCCTCCATCCGGATTAGATGTCGCAGAAATGTATAAAACTGGATGTATCTAGAACTGAAATACGCCTAGACCCGTCCATTTATTTCCGGATGGAGGAATACATGTCAATATGTCATGCCTTTCTATTCTTCAAGACCTATTCCATCTCTGCTGTAGCACGGTTTTATAACTGAATCACCATTCTTCTATATAAGGCATGCAAGGGAAGACAGCTATGTTAGAATCAAGGGTTACAAACCAGGTCTTTGCAAAAGATCCAAACGCCAGGAGATAATAAACCGGATGTGTGTGTGTGGGGGTGGGGGCTTGCTACTTCACACTTTGCTAGGTGAACCGTGGTTGGGGGCATGCATTCATAGCTTAGGATTCCCTTCGTGGCGACACGGGGGGCTGCTAGCTACTTCTCACTTTGCTAGGTGAACCTCGGTTGGGGGGGCATGCATTCATAGCTTAGGATTCCCTTCGTGTCGACATGAGGGAGGGGGGCTGCTAGCTACTTCACGCTTTGCTTGAACCTCGGTTGGGGGATGCATTCATAGCTTAGGATTCCCTTCGTGCCAACACGAGGGAGGGGCTGCTAGCTACTTCACACTTTGCTAGGGTGAACCTCGGTTGGGGGGGGGGGCATGCATTCATAGCTTAGGATTCCCTTCCTGCCGACACGAGAGGGGGGGCTGCTAGCTACTTCACACTTTGCTAGGTGAATCTCGGTTGGGGGCATGCATTCATAGCTTAGGATTCCCTTCATGCCGACACGAGGGAGGAGGCGGGCTGCTAGCTACTTCGCACTTTTCTAGGTGAACCTCGGTTGGGGGGGAGGGGGCATGCATTCATAGCTTAGGTTTCCCTTCATGCTGACACGAGGGGGGCAAGCAATACCGTGTGCTTTGCGAGATAGGTGCCACATCGAAGTTGCATCTGGTATTTGAAAATCAAACCACCCTTTTCATACATAAATTTGGTCCACATGCAAGTGTGTTCGTGTTCTGACCCTCTCCCGCGTCATTTTTTGCCAAATTTATGAACATTAGACAAGTCAGATGACGCAACAGACACGGTTCACTCAAACTAACCGTGTGACACGCCGGTGCCCCTGTCACGCACACAACCGCACAGTACATTGGACTCCATGAGGCTCCCCCTCTCAAAAATATCTGCCCGTCTCGAGGGTTTTTCTGTTTCATAACACACGGTTGTTATCTCTGGGCCGTGTGCGATGTTTCTTGTTCCCAATCCCGCCTGCATCCCTAGGAAATATCTACCCGCCTCGAGGGATTTTCTGTTTCATAACGCATGGTTGTTATCTCCGGACCGTGTGTGATGTTTCTTGTTCCCAATCCCGCCTGCATCCCTAGAAAATATCTGCCCGCCTCGAGGGTTTTTCTGTTCCATAACACACGGTTGATATCTTCGGACCATGTGCGATGCACTATCATCAAAATTCAATAGCCCCGGCATTCACTCCCGCGTAGTAAAATTTTCAGTACCCGCGTCATTTCCTCAAACACCCCCACCACCTCCACACACACACACACACACACACACACACACACACCAAAACCTCCTCGGGCGTGCGCGCGCGCACACACACACACACACACACACACCCTCCCTCGCTCGAAACCCTAGCAAGGTCTCCGCCACCACTGCCGCCGCTGCAAGGCCTCCATTGTCAACATCTGCCGGTTTGCCCGTGCAGCTTGCCCACCGATCTCCATACCCAGGTCGCCCTGAGTTTCTTAGATGACGCCTGCCAAATGCCCCCTTTCCCACAGATCCCCATCCCCATCCCCATCCCCCACTCCAGAGCGTCGTAGCCTAAGCCCGGCTACGCTTCCCATGGAGCTCGAGGAGTGACTGGCCGAAAATAGGTGTGTAGCGGTCTCTTCGCCCGACGTCGCCGAGGAAGCTGACGACCATTACTGGCGGCAGGCACTCAAGCAGCGGGCTAGAGTATGCGGGCATGTCTCGCCCACTGGCTACGACATCGAGGTCATCGATAGCGATGGTCTGAGGCGGGCTATGTCACAGGTTAAGTGGCCCAGCCCCAACCCCTTGGGTTCTACCGCCGTCGATCTCATCCATGGCCCTGCCGCTGATCTCCTCTGGCCCGCTGTCAACAATTTGCCATTCTACATCGCCACCGAGCCCCTTTTGTCATTTCTGAAGAACACGTTCTGCGATGTTGGCTTGGGATCCACAGCTTCCAAGTCAGACCTCATCGATGGCAACCACGAGGAGGGCATCCTCTCCGGCTCTTCCAAGGGGAAAGAGCCCATCTGCTCTTCCAAAGGGAAAGCGCCCATCTGCGACATCGGGGAGGGCACCCTACAGCTGTGCTCTTCCAAGGGGAAGGAGCCCATCTGCGACAACATGGAGCGCATCCAGGGTCCATGCTCTTCCCACGGGAACGAGCCCATCTGTGACAAGTGAGGAAACCCATGATTTGTTTATTTCAGTTGTTCACAATGTGATGCTCTATATGTGCAATTATTTACTATGCAGTACATTTCCTCGATCCAGTTTTAAACATACCGATAGGAATGCATATATTTGCTTGTTGTTAAACCTGCTATAGCTAGCATATGCCTCTTTTAAAGTTTTTTGATTGTTCGGTTGTTTGAAGTTAGCATATGTCCAGTTTCAAATGCTATCTTTGGTTGTTCGTAGTATGCCTTGTTTATTCCAGTTATTCACAACATGATGTTCTATATGTGCAAGTATGAACTGTGCAGTTCAATTTCATCATTACGAGTTTCAACAATACCACAATGAATGACTACATTTGGTTGTTGCATCTTGTAGTTAACACGCATTTCCCTTTTTATTTAACAATAACCAGTGTACTTAGACCGGCACAATACCAGTTTGAATGACTATGTTTGCTTGTTGTTAAATGTTAGGCCTGTTGCAGTTAACATACCTTTCCACTTGTTTTGCTTTACTAGCATGCTTAAACCTGCACACTGAAGCTATCTTTTGGAGATTATTTTGTCTGCCATGGATAATTTTGGTTGATGTTTAGCCTGTTGTGCTTAACATGCTTCTCGATGTACCTACACAGGACAATTTTGGGAACGACTGTTGTTTTCCATCGAGGTTAGTTTCATCCCATGGCTTATATCTGCTCACTGTTCAGGATATCAGTAACTGGTACCATATAGGCCGGGGGCTGATAAGGGACTAATCGGTGAATCAGACTTTTAATTGAATATATCTGCAACCTATTTATCGTTAGGTTAACTAGGGCCATATGTAATATATCTGCGGCTACATAGCAACATGCACTATACTTAATGTCTAAATATGCAATCCTAGGCTACATAGCAACAAGGAAGAGTGTTACATTAATGTTCTAATGATGTCTAGATATACGTAGAAGAGCAGCAACAACAACAACAACAACAACACAACCCTGTTTCGATACTCAACTTAGCTAGAGCCAGAACGGGATTTTTCCACTTCACACCCACACAATCGGGATTTGATGAAATAGCTACGTTTTTTTCTTATTTGATTCGGATACTGTCAATCTACTGTCTTTAGAGTTAGTTTCTAGCTCATGACTAACCCTGAACTAACTCCATCCAAAGAGTTGTTTGGATGGCAGGGTTAGATTGACAATAAATGCACTAGG
Organism: Aegilops longissima; assembly: GCA_021605205.1. Classification (NCBI taxonomy): domain Eukaryota; kingdom Viridiplantae; phylum Streptophyta; class Magnoliopsida; order Poales; family Poaceae; genus Aegilops; species Aegilops longissima. Next base: position 142,895,676 of record CM038679.1, read on the forward strand.
AGAACTAGCTCCAATTAGCACCTCTTTGGTTGGATAATTTTTTGGGTGGGTTATAGATGCAACTAGCTCAAACTAGCCCTCATGTTTAGATATACTTTAGGGCTATTTGAGCCCAAACTAGCTCAAACTAACTGTAACCCATGGATACAGCAGCAGTTAATCAGCCGATAATTTGTAAGAATGCACTAAACTCCTTCCGGCCCATAATATAAGATGTTAATTCATATAATATGTGAGTATATAGGATGTTATAAGATACTCGCTTCATTCCTAAATATTTGTGTTTTTAGAGATTTCAAATGGACTACCACATACGGATGTATATAGACATATTATAAAAGAGTGTTGTACTCCATCATTGTGCAATTGTTGTTTAGCTTCTAATATTAACTTGGTGCTTTTAGGTACATATGTCATTGGTAAAGATCCGCGCTTCGACCCTTTCTACGTATGGGGCAATGAGATATCGATGAACCAGCATCAAGTGAGGAGGCTGATAAAGATTGTTAGTAAAATGGGTCCAAAGATGGCAATTAAACTATTTGTTTACACTTTATCCAAGACAACAACGAACTGCAGGATGGTAAGTAAGAACTCTGCAACCTTCTTTTTACTGCCCATAATGAGTTGTGTTAGATGACAATGTCTGAATCTTTTTCCTTTGCAGTGGTTGCCAAAACAGTTTACTCAAGATTACCTCTCAAACTACATGATTGGTGGGAATGCAAACGTTAAAGTATTTCTACCAGAACACGATGATTATCTAGATGTTTTCATGAAGATCGTGAAGGATAGGCGGTCGGCCATCACAAGGGGTTGGACTAGAGTCGTGCATGCCTTCTGCATGGAGGAGGGCACAATATGGGCATTCCGCTTCACCTTGTTCAGCAACCAGAATATATTTCGCCTCTTTCTTACTTTCTTTAATAGTACAAGTATACAACTGTGGTTCATCATTCTTTATTTGGTTCTTATGTAATTCTTGAACATTTGTACCTATGCATCAAATAATGCATTGGTTGTTTGAACCCGATGGATATGAATAAAGCTGTAGCATACATTCAAATTCAAATCCGGTACAATTTGAAATGGCAGCAATTAAATTACGGTGAAATTACGCTCTCCAGGTTGTTACGACACACACGGTTGGTAAAACACAAACATTTGCGATATACACCATAATCCGAGACGGTTCACAAAGAGGAAACGTGTGCAAGCATGCACACAGTTGCCATTTGCAAAGCGTGTGCGATGTCAGACAATGTCACAAACGGTGCGGGCAAAGTAAACTTTTGTGTTAGTTGCGGATGAAAAGTCTCACCCTGGACCGCATCGTTGTTGATGATCGGAGGAGCCATCGGGCCTAAAGATGACGACACAGGGGAACTCTGAATGAAAAGCACCAATGTCGGTGTCAAAACCGGCGGATCTCGGGTAGGGGGTCCCGAACTGTGCGTCTAGGCGGATGGTAACAGGAGACAAGGGACACGATATTTTTACCCAGGTTCGGGCCCTCTCAATGGAGGTAAAACCCTACTCCTGCTTGATTAATATTGATGATATGGGTGGTACAAGAGTAGATCTACCACGAGATCAGAGAGGCTAAACCCTAGAAGCTAGCCTATGGTATGATTGTTGTTCGTCCTACGGACTAAAACCCTCCGGTTTATATAGACACCGGAGAGGGCTAGGGTTACACAGAGTCGGTTACAATGGGAGGAGATCTACATATCCGTATCGCCAAGCTTGCCTTCCACGCCAAGGAAAGTCCCATCCGGACACGGGACGAAGTCTTCAATCTTGTATCTTCATAGTCCAGGAGTCCGGCCAAAGGTTATAGTCCGGCTATCCGGACACCCCCTAATCCAGGACTCCCTCAACTATACAACATGCTACTCGATTGAGGTGTTCAATTTTGGATTTAGTTCACTATTTTGACCTACTGAACGAGCTAGTTCATTGAATCGAGATATTTCATTTTGGGTTTGATTCGCGTTTTTGAGTGGGTCAACAATTTGTCATATAGTAAATCGCTAGCAACGAGCATGTAAAAACACATTATTCCCGAGAATCATCTCTCCATCTAAAAAAGAAGTGGCAAGCTAATATTTCAAAATTTTATTCGAATCGACTTGGTAAGGTAGACGTGGATTCTCGTTCTCCCAATATTTGAACGAACCGTTAAACATCCTCTCTGCTAGGTGGAATTCGCCCGAGCAAATAAATGGGAGACGCGAAATTACCATCCTATGTGGGACACGCATCAATTGGCCCGTTGTACATCGAGGGTAGGTTCGTAACTTCATCCAAGCGCGCCTTCTCCTCGGCCAAAATGACATGTGCCAAATAATTTATAAACCATAGTCGGCAAAACACGCTCTCCTCGCCCGAAATAGCTCGCGCACACTATTTCAAAACACGCTCTCCTCGCCTGAAATCGCTCGCGCCCACTATAGTTCAAAACACGCCCGAAATCGCCCCCGCCCACTATTTGGGGAGAAGCAAAGTTACTCGACTATCCCCGACCCTCAGTACACAGACCCAGGCCGAGAAGCCTATAGGCAAGGGTAGAACTGTAACTCCCCCTCACATTTCAGACAAATGCGTCCGTAAGACATGGTTCCTCCTCCCAATTCCCCCGGCCGCCCCATTCATACCTCATGGGAGCCAAATCACCTTCTCCCCGGGAAGCTCCCTTCTCCCGAGCCGCGAAACCTCAGCCCCACCTCCATGGCGCACCCACCGCACCAATTTCACAGCCGCCCTCCTCCCTAATGCCGGAGACGATGTCCAATTGCCGTCGTGCCTTTGGGGCGTGTGCCTCTTACTCCGTGCTGCTGGTGCTGCCTCGACGACGGCGCGTGAACTGCATCGAGCCGATTCACCCCCGCCATTGTTCACGGCGCCGGAGCGGCTTCAACTTTGGATCCGTCCAGAGTCCTGGCGCTGCTTCCGCGTAGCCGTCGACCGTGGCGACGTCGCTCTTTCCCTACCGCCGGTCGCCACCGCAACCGCGCCGGCCTCACCGACTCGGCAGCTGGACCTGCCTACTTCACCATGTCGCCAGATAGGTCGCACGCTCATCTGAAATAACTTTATTTAGGCGTCAGTTGTCTGAATTTTTTTCTGGGCCAATCGATTCCCAATGGGAAGCAGCACCCCTTGAGGCGGCAGAGCTCCTAGGATGCCGGTTGTCTGGTGTCTAACGTAAGGGTGCGGGGCCGCAAGTTCGCCGCGGAAGCAGCGCTTAGATGTCTATCTTTTAGAGTTGATTGGGTTGAAGGTACTGCTGCCGCCGGATCTGGATGACGGGAGTCTTTGTGGATTGGCCCGGGCGGCGCAACCACGGCAGCGGCGGTGGGGGGCGGGGCGGGTTTTGGCGGGACCACGGACGGCGGAGGCGATCTGCTCTGCCGTTGGTCGCTGGCTCTTTGGGAAGATTCGAGCAAGTGTCGGTCGAGAGGCACAAGGCGGCCATCAAGCCATCCGCGAGATCGAACAGTACCAAAATAAAATAAAATCGTGTGACCCCAATTTAGTCTTGATCAGCGGATGTGTGACCACTCGTACCTTGCTGTTGATCTCTTAGTGTATTTCTTCGGATCAAAGAGATATGTCGTTTTTAACATTATGGGTTATCTGCATCTTCAGACACACCGTCTTCCGACTCACCGCAGCTGCTCCAACAAGGGAAGCATACACCAGAAGGGAGCTACAGTCCCCACTCAACAGTTCCCTGCATCGAATGCGCGTGCCCGACATGGACAACAACAACAACTCCAGGGCCATCGACAAGTCAGCACATGATGATCACTCCTATGGATGGCAGCCAGATAGGTTGTACCCTCAACTTACTTGTGTGCAACATTTATGGCTTTGTTATTCATTTAAGCACGGAAAATAGATCATCACATTTGACTATATGTTCATGCTGATCTCTTACGGGTCTTGTTCAGGAGTTCACGTTGTTCCATAGTTCAGCTAAGATACTTGTTCTTTAGGTAACGTTGTTCCATAGTTATCATCCATCAGCCAATGCTATCCCACAGGCTGGTGATTATAGTATTATACCACTTCTAGTATTACCTATGTTGTTCTTCAATACTTTTGTGTGCCATCTAGTTAATATCGAGTACAAACGATACATATTCTGTAGCTTTCATCTGTGTTCTCCCTTTAGTTTATGAGTCCTGTTGCTGCTAGTTAACCCCGGTCCTATTATTTATGTCGTCTCCTACAGGCACTCATTTACATAAATCTAACTACTAGTTGTCTTCCATGCATGTCAGATATAATTGCACACACTGATATATCCACAAGAACCTCACGGAGCAATGTAAAGGCCAATAAACTTGATGTCAATGATACCCAATATGATGGAACATGTAAACGCGGTTCTTCAGAAAACTTGCAGAAACATGATGAATCCTCTTCACCCCACAAGGTCCTTGCTCTAACTTGGCCTGCAAAATGTATGATTAAAGGCCACAATGTTGATTTTTGTAAGGAAAACTGCCTGGTAGTTTTGCATCCTGAGCTGCATGAGTGTACTATCTCATATCAGTGGGTTTGAATACTTTGGTTCTGAAGTGGGGTTTTCAGTGTTTTTTTCCTGTGTTGTCCTGTCGTATCCCTGGCTCTTACATCATACTCCCTCCATCTGGATTAAATGTCGCAGAAATGTATAAAACTGGATGTATCTAGAACTGAAATACGCCTAGACCCGTCCATTTATTTCTGGATGGAGGGAATACATGTCAATATGTCATGCCTTTCTATTCTTGATACCTATTCCATCTCCGATGTAGCATGTTTTATAACTGAATCACCATTCTTCTATATAAGGCATGCAAGGGAAGACGGCTATGTTAGAATCGAAGGGTTACAAACCAGGTCTTTGCAAAAGATCCAAGCGCCAGAGATAATAAACCAACTCCATTTTTCATAGATACTGCTCTAGCATAGAGAAACCCAAGTCCCAATCGATAATAAGCGATTCCGGTGGCCAAAGAACTAGTCCGCTCGATCCGGCAAAAGAATGTCAACTCCATTCTAAGAAGCGTGCGTATCCTCGCATCATGAAATTTTATAGCATTCGATCATATTTTCTACATGTTTCTTACCCATCTCTCTTTTAGAAAATAAGGTTAAACGATAGAAGACTTCCTCCATTGGGATCGTATTCGAGGAAAATATCTTGCGGGAATTCTCTATGCTCCAATGCTGATGTAAGTACCTGTTGTATATCACTATATTTTTACGTCAACATGTATTTTGTTAATCGGCATGAATCTAACCTTTATCTGATCTAAAATTAGTTGTAGCAAAATGTTAAAGGCGCCAATGTTGATTTTTGTAAGGAAAACTTCCTGGTAGTTTTGCATACTGAGCTGCATGAATGTACTATCTCATATCACGCACATTACTGAATTGTAGTGCTTCTCTGGTTGCCCATTCATTCATTGTGTCAATGTTGCTTTCATTACTACCTTACGGCTGATGATAGTTGTGCCATATTGTGTTAATTTGGTGTAGGCTAGTTGCCCAAACGCTCGTTGTGTCAATGTTTCTTTCCTATTATCTGACTTGGCCAATGATAGGAGTGTAGTGTGTTAATTTTGTGCAGGCTGCTGAAGATAAGAAGACAAACACTGAAAACAGCAAGGCAACCCCATTGTTTCTTTCCAGTAAATCTAGGCCAGGTAATATGGCAATAACTCATGATTAATCTGTTTGGTTCCGTCCTAATTTATGTTATGATGCGATGGTGAGACACTCTCCACTATCAATAATACAAGCTCGCCAAAATCGCCATCTGAATCATTCGGTATCCTCCGTCTCGAATGCAACGGAATAAATGTATGTTTATGAACCAATTAATGGCTGAAGCAATGATGAAAATGGTGGATGAATCAGAGGTGCAGAGTCGTGCGACACAACAACTGATCAATGTTTTCAGAGAAAGTGTAGCAACGCAGAAAGAACTTGCCAACATGCTTATGGGCGTCATCGTGCGAGGTTGTAGATTGTGGCGTTGTAGATGGTTAGGTTACGCTCATTTATTTGCACCGCATCAATCTTTGATTGCCCAGTGGATGTAATTTCTGTAGTATATCTTTGGATGTGCAACGTTATTCCACGTATGCCGTACCTTTGCGTGATCGGTTTTGGACATGTGCATAATTGCTCATCGTAATGGGCTCAAATTATCTAATTTGGCCTAAAGACATGTACGAACTTTAGTGCGCCCATTAAGTTAATGGGCCGTTACTAGGCCGAAAGTTAATGGCCGGCCCTCTTACCTCCCGGGTCGTTAACAGGCCGACATCGAAGCGGGCAACAGTTGGCCCCAGTTTATTTCACGGGCCGTTAACAGGCCGTTACAAAGTTTGGGCTACATATGGCCCAACTATCTTGTAGGCCTTTAGCGGCCGAAGAGACAATGGGCTTGTATCGACCATGCAGACCATGGGCCACTAAGAGGCCGAAAGTCAGGTCGTATTGTAAATGGCCCAACTGTGTTGTGGGCCTTTAGCAGGCCGAAAGAGAAACCGGGCTGGTATTGTACCATGAAGGGCATGGGCCATTAAAAGGCCAAAACTAAGGTCCGACAACAAATGGCCCAACTCATTTATGGTCTGTTAACAGGCCGAAAGGCACACAGGGCCGGGAATTGGCCCAACACTTAAATGGGTCGCTAAAAGGCCAAAACTCAGGTCCGACTACAAATGGCCCAACTGATTTATGGGCCGTGAACAGGCTGAAAGTGACACCAGGCCAGAAATTGGCCCAACACTTAAATGGGCCGCTAAAAGGCCGAAACTCAGGTCCGACAACAAATGGCCCATCAGATTTATGGGCCGTCAATAGGCTGAAAGACACACCGGGCCGTAAACTAGCCCAACATTTAAATGGGTCGCTAAAAGGCCGAAAGATGTACATCCTGAAAATTGGCCCATCCATTAAATGGGTTGTTAACAGGTCGAAATCTCATCGGGCCGATATTCAGCCCAAATATATAGCGGGCTGTTAACGGGCTCGAACTGACGATGGGCTGCAATGGTGTCAAATCTTTAACGGGCCGTTGACGGGTCGAATTGGCACATCTCGTATGGGCCGTGGGCTTAAATGGACCTGACACAAGTAGGCCTTATATGGGCTGGCCTGCTAATTTTTACTGGGCCGGCCTTTTCCCAGGAATAGGCCTCTGTTGGGCCGTGCCACGTGTCGACGTATCATAGGTGCCTTCCGTCCAATGAGTGGATGACATCTGTCCCAACGATGAGCCGACACGTGTTTCCTCCAGCCAATGATGATTTTACACGTGGAAAATCCCCATTGGTCGGGGCTGTTAACAGGTTATCGGATCCAAAACCCGACCCGATAGCTTAACGGCGTTCTGTTACGGTGGATGCCACGTGTTGGTCACCCTTGACGAAAGCACTTCTGTGACGCGCGATTTATCGTCTTGGAAGTGGACACTTCCGTGATGATAATTTTGGTAATGTCATGGAACACTTCTACGACAGCACAGGTATGACTATCTTGATTCTGTCATAAATTTGTCATGGATGTACATGCATGACAAAAAACGCGACCTACTGTGACAAACACGTATCATCACGGAAGTGTATTTTTTTGTAGTGGGCCCACGAATATATAGTCTTGTCGCCGATAACCATGCAAGGGAGTGTACTGTTCGAAGGCAACCACTACATGCATATGTATGGAGGTGATGCATGCATGCATGTTTGAATACCATTTCACAACATTGATGTGGCGCGTGCGTCAAAAATTGTACACTAGCTCCCCACACAGAGCGAGATCGGTTCATGACATGTCGTTGTACTAGCCACTTCGACTCGATGGAAGGGATTCATGCGTACACATGCATGTGCGTGTGCTCAAACTGTATCATGCATGTCATCCCAGAGCATGACCTATATATATACCGTATTACAAGCAAAACTAATAATCCCCTCCTAAGTCAAATTAACCTCTCTTGTTGTCAGCCAAAAAGTAGTGATGGACCAAGCGGGCCCACAGATGGAAAGCATCGATATCGCTGATAACCACTTAAGTGGGTGCGAGAGGACAACCACCACCGCTTTGCATGTGGGCCAAACATATATATCTTGAATACCCAAAATGCACAACTTTGATGTGCCACATGCCTCAAAACCGTAAAGCATGCACCCACAAAAAGCGAGGTTCATGAAGCGTACTACATATGATGGTCCCCTTCCCCCCTCTTCACCGCATACTATATGCTCCTGTCGTAATATGTACAACCCAAAAGAATCCTCATCGATGGTGAAATTAATTAACCTCTCCCGATATAGGTCAAAGTGATGCATGCATGCATCGATGATGGCCTCGTGGGCCCACAGAAAGCATCACACACGAGTATCGAGTGTCGTGTAGGACAACCATCGACTGCATGTAGCCAAAACATGTATGTTTGAAAGGGTTGTGTAATGTTTTAAATAATGATTTTCACGACTCTGATGTGGCACCGGCCTGCCTAACAAAACGGCCAACCCACACGGTGGCTCACAACTGTAGTGTACTGCGAGCCACCCGCCACCCCCAGACGCACACACACACCGTGAATCCACCGCAACTACGATGCATGTTAAATTAATTATCCCGCGATGAACATATGTTACCAAAGGAGGTACGTTTCAATTTCAAAAAAATCACAGAGATCATTAAGACGTTTTAGTACATTAATTGATTGATTTTCTATGGGTATAATATGAAAAAAAAATCAAATTTAGTCTACATGCACACGTGACAGTGCACCTAAATGGATTGCAAAAACACATGTGTCTCACTGGGTGCATGTTTACTCCCCGTGCAACAAATTTCAAACATTGAGAATCTTGATTTTTAAATTTTACTACATCCAAAACTTATTTGAGGTTCATGAAACTTATCGTGTTGTCATATGGACACCAATACAAAGTGGCATTGTACTCTTTTTGTCAAATTTGAGACCAGTTTTGATGTAATCTTTATCTAATTACAAATGGGACATTATTAATAATTTGGAACCAATATCCCTTATGGATTATTTATTCGAACCGTGAGTGTTAGACCAACAATGAATGGTGCCATGCTTCGGTTAAGCAATAAAGCAGAAGCATTAATCATCCAAATAGAAAAAAATACGTGCCGCTGCACGACCCGTGTGCCGTGCGAGCAGGCGTGAGTTGAGGGGACGCATGTGAGCAGTCCACCATGCAGGCAGACGGGGAGGCGTGCATGCAGGTGTGTGAATTGACGGAGGCGTGCTTGCTGCGTAGTGTCATCGGGAGGCGTGCGAGTAGCCGTGTGAAACTTTGGTAGGCATGCCAGCAGTCCGGTGCGCAGCCTCACCAGGATGCGAGCCATTGATTTGACCACCGCCCACCTCTCTCCCACAACTCCCACTACTCCATATTAATGGTGCGCCCGAGCGGCCGCACCCGCCATCCTCGCCACACACACACACACACACACAGACACAATCCTCTCTCTTCGCTTGCATCCTCGACACCGCTCTCAATCCTCAAAGTTGTTAGTGTATGAGGACGCCGCCAAAGCGCCCCATCGGAGGGAGTGGCGACGCCGGGGCTCCTAAAGCACCGGAGCACGGCGTGGAGATGGAGATAGAGGTTGCCGTCACCGCCGACGAGTTATCGCTGCACCCTGACATCGTCGACAGCGTCGAGCTACCACAGCCGGAGCCAGAGTTCCACACCGACTCTGGTGACGACCCTGGCGACGACTCCAACAACCACTCTGATGATGTCTCCGACAACGACGAACAGCTGGTTAGTCATCTATACCCGTTTATGTGTCAAATAGATCATAGGGTTTCTCTGATTACTCCTGCCTCCCCCTTTTTGGAATAGAAATCCTATGGTTATGTTCTCCCAATCCATGAAATCTGAGTGAGTTTCATTAGATCCATGTAGTGTATTGATTGTTTGAATGGTACAAGTGATAAGTGATTAGTTGTTTCATCTGTGCAAATGATTTCTGCTAGTAATCCGACTAGGATTAGTGTTCATGCTAATAATTCCTAGCCGGGACTTGACAATTGATTTTGAATGACCTACATATGTTTGTGCCATTATTTTCTTCAAGATTGGTCTGCACATAGACGACTGTGCTTAAAAATCGAACCATAATCTCTAGATATGTATAAATAAATAGCCATAAATTCCTAATCCTACTTCACCGCATGTAATCATTGATTTGATGCCAAATTTGTTTTACTATTTGTATAGGTGTTGTCTTACGATGTGGACAACGAGGATGAATATATCCAGAGGAGGTACAAGAGGCAAATCCTGAGGGAGCTTTATGCGGGAATGCATAACAGGCGTATTAGGACCTGGAACGGCTGCTATCGATGCCCATTTTGCAACCACAAGCTTCATGACGCGTATCTAAGTGTTCTGGTGCATGCAAGAGGATGGGCCGTTGGCTCCTTCAAGCAGAAGTATTCTCGCAGGGTGGCGTACGACGCGTACACCGAGTGCCTGAAGAAGCTTCAGGATCGTGCCGGCATGTGAGATGAAATGTGGGATGGATCGAACTATGTACGCTTGAGTATGCTTAATGACGGTTGAACTATGTACCTATGGTTTAACTATGCTTGTGTACGTGTTCGCTTATTATCTATGTCTGAGTATGTTAAATATTTGGTCAAAATTTGGTAAAAAATACAAAGGGGGACCAATAAACCAGGACGGAGGTAGTACGTCAATCACACACGGTTCCCAAAATTGGAACCGTGTGCAATGACTTTCATTTTGCCTGTTGCGTCAATCACACACGGTTCGCTCTAGCAAACCATCGCCCCCAAAATTCTTTGTGGGACAGAAAACCCTCACCACCCAATTCAAAAAAGAAAAAAGAAAACCCTCACCATCCCCACATCACAAAAACCCTCACCCCGCCCGCCACCCCCTCCTGTACGGTCCCGATTCACACTTGCACAAGCTCCTCCACGTTTATGCCATGGCACCGCCTCTCGTGGCGGTAAACACTTAGCTCGACGCCTACCACCACCGCCAGGCTGCCCGCAAAGCCCACCGCATTTTGCCACTTCCGCTTGTTGCCGCCTATCACCATCGACTTTCTCGACGCTGCTCGCGGTCGACCCAACTCCACTCGGTTGGGGAATCTGCCGTACTGAGGGTTCTTTCTCATGGACGACGAGGTAACTAATTTAATGATATATTATCTCATCTCTTATCCCAGTTCATCTACCTCCTTTAATCACCTGGCGGAAATCACCGTGAATTCATTTTTATTCGAGCTGATTTGAGGGTTTTCTTTCATTCATAGAATGTACAGTGCGCCGACACTTCAGGACTTTGCGACCTCCGCCAGAGATTCCATCTCACCATACCAGATAACTTGAGGACGCGCGTGGTATGTTCAATCTCACCCTAAATCGGTTGGCATGGCCTACTTTCCTGAACATATTCTAAATATTGCTACATTTGGATAAAAGGTGCCACATGCACCATATACATCAAAGGGGATTTTTCCCCTCTTCTTTCTATATTAGGCAAATTAATGATTTATTGTTCTTTCGATTACTCTCATATTTCCATGACATCATGTTTACCCTATCTGTTTAATTATAGATTTTTATCCTTCGATTTCAACTGATGTACAGTTCTTTCAATTTGGGCCCATATTTGCATGTCACCATATTTTCTTTAACAATCCTACCATTTTCTGCAACACATACCTTGCTATGCAACAGATCATGTAGTGCACAATTTTTCCCTTTACATAGATCAAAGCTGCACGGATGTCATATTGCACACAAACCATGGATTTACAATCGTTGCTATTGTAAGACTTGATGAACATGGTGACTCCTATTTTGGCACTGGCTTTTGGAAAGAAATTTCTAAGTTTTATGTATTGAAAGCAGGCACTAAAATTGCACTGCACATAAAAGGGCCTGGTCATGAGATATATGCTCACTTCCCCGACAAAATCATCCGTCCAGACTTTGTTCGAAGTAAGTATTCTTTTAGACTATCTGCATGTTGACTTACCCAACAATGTCAAATGAATTGTGTAGTATTTAAGCAACCAATTGTTATTCCCTTTTCTTACTATATTCCTACCTAATAACTTCTAGTTACCAATACATTTTTCTATTGCCCTGTTTTAACTAAATATTCCCTACACTCCCATTTCTATCAGAAAGCGCCGCTGATAAGGAGACTCCAGAGGTGGAGAACAGGGCTGCCAACAAGCGGAGGTGGGGCGAGCTAGAACTGCAAGCGACTCCAGCAGGCCTAGACTTCATCAGCAGCCTCCCCGATGATATGTTGATAGTCATCGTCTCCCTCCTCCCAATCAAATATGGGGCGCGGACAACCGTCCTTTCCCGGCGATGGCTCCCCCTATGGAACTCCAGCCCTCTCGACCTCATTGACACCCACGAGCTCTGCCATGGTTATCACAAAAGCTTGGACGCGTTCTCCAAGATCCTCGGCAGTCACCTTGGCCCAACCAGAGGCCTTAGAATGGGCAAGTTCTGTTCCAACGGCAAGAACCGAGCCAAGCTTGACGACTGGTTCCGATCCCCCGCCCTAGATCAGCTCGAGGAGATCACTTCTGATGATGGGCATATGCGGTCGCTGCCAACGTCCACACTCCGCCTCGCACCCACGCTGCGTGTCGCCAAGTTCAGGAACTGCCATTCCCCCCCTTAATGACGCGCCCGCTCTTATTCTACCACAATTGAAGCACCTCGAGCTCATCGCCGTCTGCCTCTCAAATGGTGACATGGAGCAACTGCTCCATGGCTGTACTGCACTCGAGTACCTTCGTCTTCAGGCAATCAATGGGTTGAGTACCTTCCACATCACCTCCATGACTCTCCGGACTATTTATGTGTGTTGCTGGTGGGGCAGGAAGACATCACAAGATGTGTACCACGGTATAGTCATTGAGGACACACCTGCACTTGAGAGATTACTTGTGGTTGATCAAGAAGGTCCAACAAGAATCAATGTCATTTCTGCGGCGAAATTGACAGTGGTGGACTACTCGTCTGACAAATACTCCGAACTTGTTATTGGATCCACACCCGTTCAGGTACAACAGCCGCCTTCTACCTGTCCTTCTACAAATTACATTATTTCTAATTTTGAATATGTTTGTTCGTCTCTCATTCAGAAAATGATTCCGACAAGCTTGACCCCGAAACTGCTCACAGTGAAGGTCTTGGCACTAGAATCTATCGGCCCAAACCAGGAGCAAGTTGTCAGTTTCCTGATATGCTTTCCGTGCCTGGAGAAGCTATATAACGAGGTGATGTTCCTTTCCTGTTAAATGTTAACCATAAGGGATTTCAATTTGTGACACCTTTTTCCAAGTTTACAAGGACAATGTACTACGTTTTCTGAAGGTTCTTTTGGAGGATTTCAGTACATACATGTCCCCCCATATTGGTTGCTTGATCCATATGGTTACAATCAATAAGCATTTCTCCTTTGGATTCATCTGTACTAGTTTTCTTAGGGAACTTTTCATCCACTCCAACCTCTTGTGAAGAAGGCTACATTTTTCTAGAATGTAATCAAATGCCCATGTTAATCATGTCAGATCAAAGATGGCATGTTAGTGCATTTTACAAATCCTGCAAACCAAATAGGCTTGTAGTAATGTTCAAAACTGCATGTAGGCACTAACACGTTTTCTTCTTTTGCAGATAAGATTAGGCCAAGTGGTGGATAATGTGATACAATATAACAATCACGTCGAATGCCTAGATCTACATCTCTCAGAAATTACTTTGAACTCCTACGGAGGGACCTTACCGGAGATTCTATTCTCCAGGTTCTTTGTTCTCAGAGCAAGGGTACTGAAGGAAATGAGGTTCGCCCTACATTTATTACGCAAAAATGAGTGGTTTGTTGATCAGCGCCGGCGCCTGCAGCAGAATGGAATACGCACCAAAAATGCTGAATTTCATTTTGGAACTTCAGACGACAGAGTAATCGGAAGTCATCGTGTCAACCCCATACATGACTTCTCAGTGGCTGACCCCTTTGCAAAAATTGTGACGTTTCGAAACCAGACTTAGAAGTGGTAATATTAGTTTGAACCTCTCTCATATCCATGTTCAGCGGATCAGCACGAGCGTTTGCAGCTGATGAGCTGAATTTCATTTCTAATATCAGTTTGAACCTTGTAATCTTCGAATTTGAGCCATATAACTCTGGAATTTGAACCTTGTAACATTTCGAGCTTTTGTGGTACAATCGTTGAAATGGCATCGTATGAGACTCGTATATTGCTAGCACTATTTTGACGTTAATATGCAATGGTCTTAGAATTTATTAACCATTCTCGAATCTGTTTACCTTGTCGATCTCACAGCACACGATCTGTATAGCTAACTCGACTGCGATCTTCGACATTATTGCACACAGTTGGTTTCTTCCACCGTGTGCACTGTAGGGCGCAGAACTAATTATCGCACTCGAGTGTCCATCATCACCCTTCTGTGTAACTTTGACCTCATCACCCATGGGTAAACTTATGACCGAAGTCATTCCACACACTTCGTTTTTACAAAGCTTTTTGCCAATAAACGCCCACGATTTGTCCCTCTTCTAGCCGACGCGTGGCCAAACTAGCCGGGCGGGAAGCTTGCACGGTAAACAGCGCGGTAGTGTGGGAACAGGCTCACTGACGATACATTTGGCGCCTCTTCGAGCCCACGCGTGCGGTGCGGTGTTGTCTAGCGTGCATTGGAATCCTCCGCTATGAACTCGTGACAAGACGTGATGATTACAGGCCGGCCGGCCCCCATTTATTACAACGGCCATTTAACCCTTGTGTCTCTTCAACCTTTCGATCGCGCCCCACCATTGCAAGAAGCACACCCACCACGAGAAATCCTTAGAGGGCATCCTACGCGGCTCCAATGGCGCTCCGAGCGGCTGCCGACGACGAGCAGCAGTTCACCATGCGTGCCATGGAGGACACCCACAGAAGGTTCATGGACCTCTCGGTGGTGTACACCAACGATCCGGTTTGGGTGGAGCCCTCCATCCACATCATGGAGCTGTTGCTTGCCGGGGAGAAGTACAAGGTGGTCGGGTTCGACCTCGAGTACACCCGCGCTCATGTCGGGTCTCGTCCCAAGGTTGTCGTCGCCCAGATGTGCGTGCGCCACCACGTCCTCGTCTACCACTACTGCCTGGCCACAAGACTTTGCGAGCGTTTCGCCAGGTTTGTCAACAGCCCCACTACATGTTCGCTACGGTGGACATCGCCAACAATGTAAAGGCGCTCAAGAATTCGGGCATCGCCTGCCAGAATATTGTCAACATCCAGCGCCAATACAAAATCTGGGGCAGCAAGGAGCATGAGAAGGACT
Source organism: Aegilops longissima (assembly GCA_021605205.1). Lineage (NCBI taxonomy): Eukaryota > Viridiplantae > Streptophyta > Magnoliopsida > Poales > Poaceae > Aegilops > Aegilops longissima. Next base: position 142,911,091 of record CM038679.1, read on the forward strand.
CATTGGTTCACCTCAGGCCATCATCGACCCCTACTACAGAGACATGAAGGATTCGTGCAACAAGGACAAGCATGCCTGGCACTCAGCCTGGATGGAGAAACTCGACAAAGCTCATGTCATGTACGCGGCCAAGGAGGCGTACACGAGCTACGACATGTACAGGCGTATCATTGACATGAGGGAGTGCCTCCTTCCCCAAAACGGCCAGGGATCCAGCTGGAAGCAGAGCAATGGCAAGCGTCGTCGCAACAATAAGTAGATGATTAGATCCTCATTTCTCCTAGTTTAGTATGCATGTAATTGCTTACTTTGGTGTGTGGAAATGTTATGTGTGTAGTCACTTGTGTAATTGTATGCTTAATTTGGTTATCCAATGCTGTCTTTTTAAGTATATATGTTGATGCTCTGTAGACATAGCGTAGATGTTGTGCGGACAAAGAAAATCACATCGCACATGGACTAAACAATGGAACCCGTCGGTGATGTTTTCATCAATCACTCACAATTGTATACGAGCAATCGTTTGCTCACAACACACACGGCTTGTTAGGAGCAATCGTCTGTGTTGTTATCGGTCTTCGCACATGTTTCCGATTACAGACCAGTTTGCCTCGTATCACACACATCTCCTTAAGTTGAACCATTTCTATTCTCTTGTCTCAATGCAAACAGTTCATCCTAGTGAACCGCATGCCGTATATCGCACACACCTTGATCTGGCTGACCGTTTCTTTTGTGTTGCCTAACCACAAACAGTTCTTCCGAGTGAACCATATGATGTATATCGCACACACCTTCATTTGGTTGCTTGTTTCTTTTGTTCCTCCTCATCACAAACATTTAATTGAGCTGAACCGTATGCCCTGCATCGCACACGCAACTAAAATCTGAACCATGTTTGATGCATCCTCTATCGCAAATGTTTTGCACCTTCTTGACGGTTTTTTACACCACCGTTTATGATTATGGCATCGCACACAGTTTCGTCGAAAGGTCTCTGATTGTAGTGTCGCGTTAGAAGCAACCTGCAATAGTGAAGGGTAGAGTATTCAACCCAAATTTATTGATTCGACACAAGGGGAGCCAAAGAATATTCTCAAGTATTAGCAGCTGATTGTCAATTCAACCACACTTGAAAGACTTAATATCTGCAGCAAAGTATTTAGTAGCAAAGTAGTATGGAAGTAATGGTAGCAGTGGCAAAAGTAACGGTGGTAGTTTCGTAGCAATTGTAACAATGGCAACGGAAAAGTAACTTAGCAAAGATCAATATGTGAAAAGCTCGTAGGAAATGGATCAATGATGGATAATTATGTCGGATGGCATTCATCATGCAACGGTTATAACATAGGGTGACACAGAACTAGCTCTAGTTCATCAATATAATATAGGCATGTATTCCGAATATAGTCATACGTGGCAGCGGGGTCCTATTCGAAACTAAGGGATATTAACGCTTCCTTTTAATAGAGTACCGGACCAAAGCATTAGCACTTAGTGAATACATGAATTCCTCAAACTATGGTCATCACCGGGAGTGGTCCCGACTATTGTCACTCCGGGGTTGCCGGATCATAACATGTAGTAGGCAACTATAACTTCCAATATCGGATCAAGAACACAAATATATTCATGAAAACATAAAGGGTTCAGATCTGAGTTCATGGCACTCGGGCCCTAGTGACAAGCATTAAGCATAGAAAAGTCATAGCAACATAAATCTTAGAACATAGTGGATACTAGGGATCAAACCCTAACAAAACTAACTCAATTACATGGTAAATCTCATCCAACCCATCACGGTCCAGCAAGCCTACGATGGAATTACTCACGCACAGCGGTGAGCATCATGAAATTGGTGATGGAGGATGGTTGATGATGAAGATGGCGACGGATTCCCCTCTCCGGAGCCCCGAACGGACTCCAGATCTGCCCACCCGAGGAAGAACACGGCTTGGCGGAGGCTCCGTATCGTAAAACGCAATGAAACTTTCTCTCTGATTTTTTCTCTAAGAAAGTGAATATATGGAGTTGGAGTTGAGGTCGGTGGAGGTCCAGGGGGGCCACAAGGTTGCATGGCGCGCCCCTCCCTTGTGGCTAGTGCATGGGCCCCCTGGTGTTGATTCTTTTGCCAATATTTTTTATTAATTCCAAAAATAATCTCCATTGATTTTCAAGTCTCTCTGAGAACTTTTTATTCTGCACAAAAATAACACCATGGCAATTCTGCTGAAAACAACGTCAGTCCGGGTTAGTTCCATTCAAATCATGCAAGTTAGAGTCCAAAACAAGGGCAAAAGAGTTTGGAAAAGTAGATACGATGGATACGTATCAACTCCCCTAAGCTTAAACCTTTGCTTGTCCTCAAGAAATTCAGTTGATAAACTGAAAGTGATAAAGAAAAACTTTTACAAACTCTGTTTGGTCTTGTTGTTGCAAATATGTAAAGTCAACATTCAAGTTTTCAACAAAGATTATGAACTAAACATATTCACAATAACTTTTAGGTCTCACATTTACTCATATCAATGGCATAATCAACTAGCGAGTAATAATAATAAATCTCGGATGACAACACTTTCTTAAAAACAATCATGATATGATGTAACAAGATAATATCTCGCTAGCCCTTTCTAAGACCGCAAAACATAAATGCAGAGCACCTGTGAAGATCGAGGACTGACTAGACATTGTAATTCATGGTAAAAGAGATCCAGTCATAGTTATACTCAATATAAATTAATAACAATGCATACAAATGACAGGGGTGCTCTCTAACTGGTGATTTTTATAAGAGGATGATGACTCAACAATAAAAGTAAATAGATAGGCCCTTCGCAAAGGGAAGCAGGGATTTGCAGAGGTGCCAGAGCTCGAGTTTTGAAATAGAGATAAATAATATTTTGAGCGGTATACTTTCATTGTCAACATAACAACCAAGAGATCTCGGTATCTTCCATGCTACATACATTATAGGCGGTTCCCAAACAGAATGGTAAAGTTTATACCCCCCACCACCAACAAGCACACTCCACGGCTAGTCCGAAACAACAGGTACCGTCCAACTAACAACAATCCTGGGGGAGTTTTGTTCGCAATTATTTTGATTTGATTTGCTTTGAGCATGGGACTGGGCATCCCGGTTACCGGCCATTTTCTCGTGAATGATGAGCTGAGTCCACTCGTCATGAGAATAACCCACCTAGCATGGAAGATATTGACAACCCTAGTTGGTACATGAGCTATTTGAGCATACAAAAAAGATTATGATTTGAAGGTTTAGAGGTTGGCACTTGCAAATTTACTTGGAACGGCAGGTAAATAATGTATTTAGGAAGGTACAGTGGACTCATATGGAACAACTTTGGGGTTTACGGAAGTGGATACACAAGCAATATTCCCGCTTAGTACAAGTGAAGGCTAGAAAGAGACTGGGAAGCGACCAACTAGAGAGCGACAACAGTCATAAACATGCATTGAGATTAACCAACATTGAGTGCAAGCATGAGTAGGATATAAATCACCATGAACATAAATATCATAGAGGCCATGTTGATTTTGTTTCAACTACATGCGTGAACATGTGCCAAGTCAAGCCACTCGAATCATTCAAAGGAGGATACCATCCTATCATACTACATCACAACCATTTTAATTTCCATGTTGGCGCGCAAGGTAAACCATTATAAACTCCTAGCTAATTAAGCATGGCATGAGTAACTATAATCTCTATATGTCATTGCAAACATGTTTCGTTCATAATAGGCTGAATCAGGAACGATGAACTAATCGTATTTACAAAAAAAGGTAGGTCGAGTTCATACCAGCTTTTCCTCATCTCAATCATTTCATCAAATATCGTCATTATTGCCTTTCACTTGCACGACCGAATGGTGGTGATAATAATAATGGTGTACGTGCACTGGACTAAGCTAGAATATGCAAATATTTATTCAGAGGAGAAGACAAGGTAATATGGGCTCTTTGTTAGATCAACAATAATGTATAAGAGAGCCACTCAATATTTTCATCGTGGTCTTCTCCTCTCGACCCCCAAAGAAAGGGAAAGAATTTCAAAGAAACACACTGAATATTTTCGGAGCTTTTGTTTTTCTCAAGAAAGTAAAACAAGAACGAGAAAAACTATCTACACGGGAAAGCTCCCAACAAACAAAGGAAGAACGGTAAATATTTTTGGGTTTTCTTTTAATTCTACAACTAAGCATGCAATGAGAAGTACACTACCACTAATTTTTTTGGTTTTTTCTTAAGGTTTAATAAACACACAAGAAGAAAGCGGGAAAAAGAAATAAACTAGCATGGGTGATACAATGAAAAAGTATGAACACCTACAACTGAAATGAGTGTGTGAACATGAATGTAATGTCGGTGAGAAACACGTACTTCCCCAAGCTTAGGCTTTTGGCCTAAGTTGGTCTAACACCATGGATCAAAGTAGTTCTCTCCGGTGTACTGAGGAGGACCCTGGGGGTTCCACTGGTTAGCGAGCTCCTGTGGATCCCACTGATAAATAGGCTCCTGGTATGGATCAGGTGATGGCTCTGGCTCAGGAGGTGGGGATCGTGTGTCCCCCAGTATGCATGAATGTCCTCGGGCAAAACTATGTACCTGCCTGAATGCATATCGAACAAAACAGGTGCAGGCAAGATAATAATCTAAAAAGTGTTCTCCCTAAATACCAGGTTATACATAATTCTCTTTTCCTCATCACGTCGAATAAACTTATGTGCTACCATGCTGTCATAATCTAAATATATAGTGGGTAGCAGTTTCTCCTCTTTTTCATAATGCCTAATAGGTATCTCAAAGTGTTTGGCAAGGCGGGAGGCAGAGATACCTCCAAAAATAGGACCCTTCGTACGGTTCATACTCAACCGTTTAGCAACCATAGCGCCCAAACTATAAGTTATATCTCTACGTAAAGCATGGTGCAAAATAGCGAGGTCAGGGGCACTAAGGCCTCCACTCTCTCCACGACCAATTAAACATCTCCCAGCAAATAATGAGTAATAGCATATAGCAGGATGATGAATACTGGACACTCTCGCTCCCGACACTCCTCTACCTTCCCCTATAGTGATTTCATGAATAAGGCCTTCCACATCGCTAGGACGTGGTTCCTTGATGCCACCTTCATAAGGTAATTTACAAACCACACAAAAGTCATAAAGCGTCATTTCTCTGTACTCATCATATAAGTGAAAGTCTACCGTGGGTGGTGATTTTCGAGCATGAAAGTGAAAATTTTGCACGAAAGTATTAGTGAGTAAGAGATACTGGTTACACCGGTCGAGGAGGAAGCCGGTGATGCTTGCATTCCCAACCAAATAATAGAAATCATCATAAATCCCGGTTGCTTGTAAGAATGCATCACATGGCCATTCACTCGGACAAATTTCCACGGCGCGAGGAAGATTATACTTGGGCTTTTCCTTCTCCTCATTTTCCTTTTCCTTTGAACCCCGGCTCGAGGAGCCTCTCAACAATCTCTTCAACATTTTCTTCCTCTGAAAAATTCTGAAATTTTTAGTAACTCAAAATAAAACTGAACCAAACTCGATAAAAGTGATAGCAACTACTCCTACAAGTGTCTAGAAGCCATAACATGCATCAAAACAACTTTGGACCATATATATTTGACATGCAAGCTCAAGAACATGGTAACCACAGCAGCAAAAAATTGCAATGAATAAAGAATTAGAACAAAAACTAATTGGACCACTGGAGGAGTCACATACCGAAGAACAATCCCCCAACGTAGTTTTGTGAATGGAGCTTTGAGCAAGGAGATCGAAAATGGCAGCAAGATGAGCAAGAACATGAGTTTGAGCTATGGAGTGAGTTTTTCTGGAGGAAGAAGGAGAGGACGGGTGCTGGAATAAGTGGAGGGGGGCCACGTGGGGCACACAAGGTCAGGGGGCGTGCCTCAGGGGGGTGGGCGCGCCCTCCACCCTTGTGGCCAACTGGTGAGGCCCCCTGGTGTGTTCTCTACACCATAAATTTTAAAATATTCTATAAAAAATCATATCCAATTTTCAGGGCCTTTGGAGAACTTTTATTTTTGGAACATTTTTTATTGCATGGATAATTCAGAAAACAGACATAAAATACTATTTTTGCTTTATTTAAACTAATTAACAGAAAGTAAAAGATGGGTACAGAGAGTTGTGCCTTCTAAATTCATCCATCTCATGCTCATCAAAAGGAATCCATTAACAAGGTTGATCAAGTCTTATTAACAAACTTCTTCTGAATGACATGAAACCGGAGAATTTTCGAATAACACTAGGTTACCTCAACGGGGATATGCATGTCCCCAACAATAAGAATATCATATTTATTTTTGACAGTAGGAAGAGGAAATTCAAAACCTCCAATAGTAATAGTTGAAAACTTTCCAATAGAATTGATACTATGAACTTGAGGTTGTTTCTTCGGAAAGTGTATCGTATGCTCATTACCATTAACATGAAAAGTGACATTGCCTTTGTTGCAATCAATAACAGCCCCTGCAGTATTCAAAAAGGGTCTACCAAGGATAATCGACATACTATTGTCCTCGGGAATATCAAGAATAACAAAGTCCGTTAAGATAGTAACGTTTGCAACCACAACAGGCACATGCTCACAAATACCGATAGGTATAGCAGTTGATTTATCAGCCATTTGCAAAGAGATTTATTAGGTGTCAACTTATTCAATTCAAGTCTATGATACAAAGAGAAAGGCATAACACTAACACCGGCTCCAAGATCACATAAAGCAGTTTTAACATGGGAAGAATTAATGATGTTCTTATTCTTGCAAATAGGAACTATGTGCCCATAGATTTTATGGTTCTTGATATTGATTGCAATCCGACTTGTCCCATCATACTTGGTAGACTGCTTTTACGAACTATAGGTGCCGTGATTGATATGAAAGAAGGTAATATTAAATTTCAATTTCCACTAAGAAAGGGTATGGAACACTTCCCTAGAACAATAATTAAGCCACCATATGAATCAACCATGAGGGAAACCTATGGATCAAAAACCAAAGATGACAATACTTGAATCTATGCAGTATGCCTAGCTAGGGGCATAAAACGATAGCGCTTATTGGGAGGCAACCCAATGAATAATTTTTTTTGTCTTTTTCTTTCTGTTGTTGTGTGTTCACACAATTATGCTACTGTTATGATTGTGTTTTTATGGTTTAATTAGTGTTTCTGCCAAGTAACGCCTCTAGGGTCATGTTGGGTAATAGTTGATTTGATCTTGTTGAAAAATAGAAACTTTTGCGTCCAGTAGCAGAATTTTAAAAAATCACAGAAGCGTGATAAAATCCTGAAATTTTACAGAATATTGATATACAAATTTCCTACGCTGTCCTAATATTTAAGAAGTTTTGGAATCACAGAAGTATGGTCAAAGTCTAGATTACTACATATTGTTCTGTTTTTGACAGATTCTGTTTTCGTTGCATTGTGTGCTTATTTTGATGAATTTATGGATTGTACCGGAGGGTATAAGCAATGGTAAAGTTAGAATAAAGTAGGTATAATGCAATAATAAAATATGAATGTGTTTGCAATAGTACTTAAAGTGGTGATTTGCTTTATTATACTAATGGATCTCACGAAGGTTTTGTTGAGTTTTGTGTGATTGAAGTTTTCAAGTTTTGGGTGACATCACGATGGATGAAGGAACAAGGAGTGGAAAGATCCTAAGCTTGGGGATGCCCATGGCACCCCAAGGTAATATTCAAGGAGAACCAGGCAACTAAGCTTGGGGATGCCTCAGAAGGCATCCCCTCTTTCTTCTAACAACCATCAGTAATTTTACATGGAGCTATATTTTTATTCGTCACATATCATGAGTGTTCTTGGAGCGTCTTGCATTATATGAGTCTTTGCTTGTTTTTCTTCTTAGTTTGTCACAATCATGCTTGCTGGACACACCTATTTGAGAAAGCCATACTGATGTTATGATTTGTTAGAATTGCTCTATGTGCTTCATTAAAAAAATTTGAGCTATGGAATTGCTCTAGTGGTTCACCTATATATTTTTTAGCATGGTGGTGCTTTAATTTTTGAAGAAACACTCTCATGCTTCACTTAGATTAATTTGAGAGTTAGTAAATTTTTGAAGAAATTCTCTCATGCATCACTTATATTATTTTGGGAGATGAAATTTTTATGGTCATGTTCTTCACTTAAATTTGTTTGAGCTTGTTATAAGCAATGGTAATATATGAAACTAGTCCCAAAGTGATAGATATCCATGGGGGATATAATAAAAACTTTCATGAAGATCATTGGACATTATAAACTTTATTCTTTGTAATAGTTTTGAGACATGATGATAATAATATGTGAGCCATGTTGGTGAGTAATTATGCTTTAGTAAGAATATTGGTTTTAATGTTTGTGATTCCCCATGCAAGCATGAAATTAAGCAATGAAATTACATCCTAATTTTGGTGCATTATTCGGTGTTAGTTATGCTTAATGCTCTTTTATGATTGTTTTCGTTCTTGGTTGGTTGCTTCTCAATCTATTTGCAAGCCTTTCCATGCACTAAGTGGGAATACTACTTGTGCATCAAAAATCCTTAAACTAATTTATGCCATATGAATCCACCATACCTACCTATATGCTTATTTCCATGTTGTTCCAAGTAAATTTGTATGTGCCAACTCTAATTTTCAAAATGAATTTCCTTTTTGTGTACCCGTACCGCTCATGAAGCGGCAGGGGTGGCCAATATTTTTCCATGCTAGATGTGTTATTCTCAGAATGAGGGTTTATTCACTTGTCATTGCATGAGAGTGTGGCGGTAATAGGGATGCCCAGTCCCAAAATGAAAAATAAATTTACTTTATGTTGTCAAATAATAAATTCCTTGGAAAGTGTTGGTATGAAAGGCACCCGTGGATACGGCTAGCCGTGGATTGTGAAAAAAATGGTGGAAAAAGGAATAAACTTTATTTTATGTTTGGGAACCGCCTATTATGTATGTAGCATGTAAAGTATTAGGAATTACTCGGTTGTTTTCGTTGACGGGAAAAGCATGCCTCTCAAAATATTTTATCTCTCAATTTAAGCTTTGAGCTCTGGCACCTCTACAAATGTTCGCTTCCCTCTGCAAAGGGCCTATCTATTTACTATGCAAATTTTACTTTTATTTGAGTCTTCATCTTCTCTTATAAAACACCAACTAGGGAGCACTATGATCATACTTGTGCATTGGATGTAGCTAATATTCGAGTGTGTTTCATGAATGGATCAATGATTTAGCATGATGGGCTAGGGATAACTTTCTTTAGTGTTGATCTTTTGAAAGACATGGTTGCTTGTTGATATGCTTGAGTATTGAAGTCTTTATGTCAATTATAGACTATTACTTTGAACCATCTAAAAGTCCAAATGTCCATACTACAAAAGAAAAGAATATATGATGAACATGTTAGGCAACATTCCACATCAAAATTCTGTTTTTATTATTTACCTACTCAAGGATGGGCAGGAATTAAGCTTGGGGATGCCGATACGTCTCCAACGTATCTACAATTTTTTATTGTTCCATGCTGTTATACTATCATTCTTGGATGTTTTACATTCATTTTATAGCAACTTTATATCATTTTTTGGGACTAACCTATTCACATAGTGCCCAGTACAAGTTGTTTTTTTACTTGTTTTTTAGTTCGCAGAATATCCATATCAAACGGAGTCCAAACGCAGCGAATATTTTTGGAGATTTTTTTTCTTCCCGGAAGACAACTTGGGAGCCAAGGAAGTGCACGAGGGGAGGCCTATGCGGCCCACAACCCACCTAGGTGCGCCAGAGGCCCCTGGCATGCCCAGATGGGTGGTGGGGCCCATAGAGGTCCTTTCCACCGCCTCTCAGCTCTATAAATACCCAAATATTCTAGAAACCCGAGGGGAGTCGACGAAACACAATTCCAGCCGCCGCAAGTTCCAGAACCACGAGATCCAATCTAGAGCCCTTTTCCGACACCTTGCCGGAGGGGAACACGATCATGGACGGGTCCATCATCCTCATTGGTGCTCCTCCAATGATGCATGAGTAGTTTACCATAGACCTACGGGTCCGTAGGCAGTAGCTAGATGGCCTCTTCTTCTTTTTGATTATAAATACAATGTTCTCCTCGATGTTCTTAGAGATCTATTTGATGTAATGACTTTTTGCGGTGTGTTTGTTGGGATCTGATGAATTGCGAGTTTATGATCAGTTCTATCTATGAATATTATTTGAGTCTTCTTTGATCTCTCATATGCATGATTATTATAGCCTTGTATTTCTTCTCTGAAACTTTGGTTTGGTTTGGCCAACTTGATTGATTTTTCTTGCAATGGGAAGAGGTGCTTTGTGATGGGTTCGATCTTGTGGTGTTCTCACCCAGTGACAGAAGGGGTAGCGAGGCACGCATGTATCGTTAATATTAAGGATAAAAAGATGGGGTATAATTCCTATATGAATAGATCTTGTCAACATCATGTCATCGTTCTTATTACATTACTCCATTTCTCCATGAACTTAATACACTAGATGCATGATGGATAGCGGTTGATGTGTGGAGTAATAGTAGTAGATGCAGAATCGTTTCAGTCTACTAATCTTGGACGTGATGCCTATATACATGATCATTGCCTTGGATATCGTCATAATTATTTGCTCTTCTATCAATTGCCCAATAGTAATTTATTTACCCACCATATGCTATTTTCTCGAGAGAAACCACTAGTGAAATCTACGGCCCCGGGTCTATTTTCTATCATATTGTTTTCAGGTCTATTATTCCAAAAACCCAAAAATACCTTGCTGCACTTTTTCTTTATTTATTTTATTTTGTGTTTTTGTTAGATCTATTTATCTAGTCTCATACAATTTAATCTATTTCAATAACGAGGAGGGATTGACAACCCCTCTTATGCGTAGGGTTGCAAGTATTTGTTATTTGTGTGCAGGTGTTGTTTACATAGTGTTGCTTGGTTCTCCTACTGGATTGATAACATTGGTTTAATAACAGAGAGAAATGCTTACGTTGCTGTGCTGCATCATCCTCTCCTCTTCGGGGAAATACCAACACGGATACAAGCAATCAGTCATGTCCCTTTCTGTCATCGGGATTGAGCATCGCAAGATCGAACCCATTACAAATCACCTCTCCCATTGCAAGATAAATCAATCTAGTTGGCCTAACCAAATCAATGGATCGGTGAGTAATACGAAGCTATAAAATCATGCATAAAAGAGTTCAGAGAAAAATCAAATAATATTCATGGATAATATGATCATAAACTCATAATTCATCAGATCCCAACAAACACACCGCAAAAAGTGATTACATCGGATAGAACTCCAAGAACATCGAGGAGAACATTGTATTGAAAATGAAATAGAGAGAAGAAGCCATCTAGCTACTAACTATGGACCTGTAGGTCTGTGGCAAACTACTCACGCATCATCGGAAGGGCTGCAAGGTTGATGTAGAGCCCCTCCGTGATTGAATCCCCCTCCGGCAGAGTGCCGGAAAAGGCCTCCAGATGGGATCTCTTGAGAACAGGAAATTGCGGTTGTGGAAAAAGTATTTTGTGGACTCCTCTATTGGTTTCACGATTTTAGAGAATTATAGAGGAAGAGTTAGGTCAAATGGAGCCACGTAGGTCCCACGAGCCACCAGGGCGCGCCCTGGTACCTCGTGGGCCACTACTCCATCTTCTTGTCCCCTCCCAAAGCTTCCAGGGTCTCTTATGACCAGAAAAAATCTCTAAAATTTTTTGTGGCATTTGAACTTCGTTTTTTACTGATATTGTGAAAACCCAAAAATAGGCAAAAAATAGCAATTGGCACTAAGTTAATAGTTTAGTCCCAAAAAATGATATATAATTTCTTATAAGTGTATATAACACATCCAAGATTGATACTATAATAGCATGGAACAATAAAAAATTATAGATACATTGGAGACGTATCAGTCTGCCGCCCAGCATTAACCACCTCGTCGCCTGCCCTGCCATCTGCCCGCTATTTAAACTCGAGGCCCAGCAACAGCTACATCCAACCTCCTCCGCACCCTATATCCTTTCGGGACCACGCCCGCCATGGCCATCTCGATCTCTAAAGCCCTCTGGGACAGTCTCTAATCCGAGCAGAAGAAGGAGATCACCACCATTGCGGCCGGATGGCAGGCCAGCAGATGGACGACCTCATTGGAGGCATGTGCTATGGACGCCCCAAAGGAAGAGCTAGCCGACGACGATCCATCACCATCGTGGTCGCCGGCGCATGACAACATCACCCTGTGTGAAGCCCGTGCTCACTACAACGACATGGTGTTGGCATAGAGGGAGGTCACGTTCCGGCAAGCACAGGCCGACCAAGCCTACAATTTCCGCCACCTTGACGAGCACTTGCGCGCGGAGGAGCAACTCGCTGCCGGCATAGGTGAAAGTGCAATTGTCACTCAATTACATCTTGATGATTGATCACAATATGATTCGCGAGGACTAATGTCGGTTGTCAAGTTTATTTCAGGACATTATCGCCTCTTGTGCGTCGACGGACGTTGGTAACTCTATCAAGTCCAAAGAGAGAAAAGACGGTGTTCGGTGTCGGCTCGAGAAGTTTTTCAGTTTCTTTTTGAGTCATAGGAACATCCATACTATCAAGAGGGGTTGCTATGATCTTGGAGTTGGGGAACTCAAACTTCTCTCTTCCTTCTTTGTTATCCGCTTCGGGCTTTATCGGGAGTTTCTTCATGTGCTGGGGCCTTTTCCCTCTCGTCTCCACCACCTCATGCTTCTCTCTGATCAGTGCGGGTACCCGGGGTCTAGTGCCCCGGGTGCCTGGGCCCTTCGCCAGCTCCACCTAGCCCCTCTTTGTCTGGTGCGGGTGCCCGGGGTTTGGTACCCCCGGGTGCCCGGCCCTCTCGCCCGCCTCCTCCTCCCGGCCTTTGACCGGTGCGGGTGCCCGGGGTTTGGAACCCCCGGGTGCCCGGCCCTCTCGCGCGCCTCCTCCTCCCAGTCTCTGACCGGTGCGGGTGCCCGGGGTTTGGGACCCCCGGTTGCCCGACCCTCTCGCCCGCCCTCTCCCCCCGGCCCCTGGCCGGTGAGGGTGCCCGGGGTTGCAGCCCCGGGTGCCCGGCCCACTTGCCTGCCGACTCCTCTCCGCCCTTGTATGGTGCGGGTGCCCGACCCCCTGCCCATTGAGGGACTCCTGGATTAGGGGGTATCCGGACAGCTGGACTATGTACATCGTCCGGACTATTGAAGCGTGAAGATACAAGACTCAAGACTTCGACCCGTGTCCGGATGGGACTTTCCTTGGCGTGGAAGGCAAGCTTGGCAATCTGGATATTATATTTCCTTCCTTGTAACCGACTCTGTGTAAACCCTAGTCCTCTCCGGTGTCTATATAAACCGGAGGTTGGTCCTTGGAAGGCCGATCACAATTACAATCATACCATCATAGGCTAGCTTCTAGGGTTTTGCCTCTACGATCTCGTGGTAGATCTACTCTTGTACTGCCCGTATCTTCAATATTAATCAAGCAGGAAGTAGGGTTTTACCTCCATCGAGAGGGCCCGAACCTGGGTAAACATCTGTGTCCCTTTCTTCCTGTTACCATCAGCCTAGACGCACAGATCAGGACCCCCTACCAGAGATCCGCCGGTTTTGACACCGACATTGGTGCTTTCATTGAGAGTTCCTCTGTGTCATCGCTATAGGGCTCGATGGCTCCTTTAACCATTGTCAACAACACGGTCCCGGTGAGACCTTTCTCCACGGACAGATCTTCGTGTTCGGCGGCTTCGCCCTGCGGGCCAATTCGCTTGGCCGTCTGGAGCAGATCGGCAGCTATGCTCCTGGCCACCAGATCAGGACCGGAAACCTGAACTACACGACGGACGTCCGCGGAGACGGGATCTTCGACGGATTCGGGCCCCTGCCAGGAGCACCGGGCAGTCACGACGAGCATGGCTTAGACCTGTTGTCGGACAAAGAGGGGTATCACCCCCGCAATAGCCTCGGACCTAAATCCGGAACAGGCCGTGTTGCCTAAAGACGGCGGGCTGGACCCCGCCTCGCAGGTCGCACACTCATCGGCGATGGAGCCGAACACGGGCCTTACCTCTGTGGTGGCCTGTGATTCCGGACCCCCGGACTCGTATCCGGATGTTGGTCCCGGTCCGCGCACTCCCGAGCCAGTCGAGCCAGGTTGGGCTCCGGTAATGGAGTTCACCGCTGCGGATATCTTTCAGCACTCGCCCTTTGGCGACATGCTGAACTTGTTAAAAACTCTCTCTTTGACAGAAAATTCTGGGCCAAACTATGCCCGGCTCGAGTGGGAAGCAGGCGACGAAGAAATTCGTTGCCCACCCACCACCCACTTCATAGCCACGGTCGATGATTTAACCGACAAGCCTGACTTCGACTCCGAAGGCATCGACGGTATGGACAAAGATGCAGGAAAAGATTCGAAATCTATGGGGCGCTAGACTCCTCCCTCGTCACACGACATATACATGGTAGATATGCCCAAAGAGGACAAAGAAGACTATCCGAACGACAAAAACCCCGGACAAAAGCCAAAGCGACGGCGCAGACGCCGTTCTAAGTTCAGCAACAGTAAAAATAGCGACAAGAGCGCCAGAGGGATCGATACTACAATCAACTCCGAAGGCAACAACGACCATGCGGACCCAGCGATGGAGCAGGGCGAACCAGGTCACCCAAAACACAGTTCGGAGCAGACGCCCGAGGACAATGACCCCGACGGACAAGGTCATCAAACTGAGTCAGCACAGGAAAACAGTCCCGATAATGATGCGATCCCAGAAAAACACGTGGAACGAGATAACCTCCACAAAAAGCTCATGGCCACCGCAAGAAGTCTAAAGCTGCCCAGGAAACGCTCAACCGTAGATGGAATAAAGTGCTAGACACTGAAGAAAGATACAGCGATGATCGCCATACAAAGAGCTATCCAAAACGCAAGCTACTGCCAGAATTCGACGACGAAGTCGTGCCACTTCATAACCGCAACAAAGAGGCTACTGACGCTGCACACGGTCTACGTGAGCACCTGGATAAGAAAGCTGGCGCGGCCAGGTCCATTTACGGATCCAAAGGGCACACCCCGGCGAGGGACTATGGTCACCAAAACGATTATGCCAATCGAATACCAGTTCGGAATAAACACCGGACACAACAACAGCCGACGACATGCCACATCACGTCCAGATACAGTGGGGCTGCTCACCCCCTGTGCTTTACCGAAGAGGTACTGGACCATGAATTCCCACAGGGCTTTAAACCTGTGAATATAGAGGCATACGACGGAACGACAGACCCAGGCGTCTGGATTGAGGATTTTATCCTGCATATACACATGGCTCGTGGGGATGACCTCCACGCCATCAAACACCTTCCCCTCAAACTGAAGGGACCAGCCCGACACTGGTTGAAAAGCCTCCCTGAAAATTCAATTGGGAGTTGGGAGGAACTCGAGGACGCTTTCAGGGCCAATTTTCAAGGGACCTATGTCCGGCCTCCGGATGCTGACGATCTAAGTCACATAATCCAACAACCGGAGAGTCCGCCCGCAAGCTTTGGAACAGATTCCTCACTAAGAAGAACCAAATCATCGACTGTCCGGACGCTGAAGCTTTAGCGGCATTCAAATACATCATCCGTGACGAGTGGCTCGCCAGACACCTCGGCCAAGAAAAGCCGAGGACAATGGCAGCCTTAACAAGCCTCATGGCCCGCTTTTGCTGGTGAAGATAGTGGCTAGCCCAGTAAAGGCACCATGACCCCAAAGACATCAAAATAAGGGATGGCAACGGAAGCCACGACGTAATAAACACAAATGCCAAAACAAGGAAGAGAGCCGGATAACACAACAGTTCATGCGGATTCGGGGCTCTCGACCGATCAGCGAAAGAAGCCATTTAAAGGCGGTAAAGAGGGACCATCCGGTCTGAATAGAGTCCTAGACAGACTATGCCAAATTCATGGCACCCCTGACAAACCTGCGAACCACACGCACAGAGAGTGCTGGGTCTTCAAGCAGGCCGACAAATTAAATGCCGAACATAAGGGAAGGGAAACACCACGTGAAGACGAGGATGAACCTCGCCAGCCGAACACTGAGGGACAGAAAAAATTCCCGCCAGAGGTTAAAACAGTGAACATGATCCACGCGACTCACACATCCATGAGGAGGCACGAATGCGCACATAGAGACGCGCTCGATATAGAGCCCATCGTACTCACACCTAACCACTGGATGCCTTATCCGATCACCTTCGATCACTTGGACGACCGAACTAGTATTCGGCGTGGAGGATCAAAGGCCTTGGTGCTTGACCCAATAATGGACGGATACCATCTCACCCACGTCCTTATGGACGACGGCAGCAGTCTCATTTTAATATATGAGGACATCGTCGCAGGATGGGATAGACCCATCGAAATTAACCAAAGCAACACCACCTTTGAAGGGTGATACGGCGTTGTAGCCCACAGCAGGGGCTCCATCCTACTAGAGGTAACATTCGGCTCTCCAGGCAACTCCAGAAGCGAAGAGTTGCTCCTCATCATCGCACCCTTCCAAAGCGACTATCATGCATTGCTTGGAAGAACGGCCTTCGCCCGCTTCAACGCATTGCCGCACTATGGCTACCTTACACTCAAGATGCCCGGTCCACGTGGCTTCATCACCGTTAGCGGAATCACAGAGCGCTCTTCACGCTCAGAGGAACTTGCGACGGCCCTAGCGGTCGGACTATAAGCGGCCTCCATATTAGAAAATATGACTGGTCATTACGACCACAGACCCGGTTAGACGAGTCCGACTGCCCGGATAAGATTGAATCAGGCACCGTATATGCAGTCTCATAGCGGACACCAGGGGCTATAAATACTTTATACAGCCCCACACTTGGCTCAACCTTATTGGCAGGCCAACATCTTACACTTTTATGATCCATCGCATATTTACGTTGTACTCTTCTACGAGTTTTCTTCTATCACAGACAACGTTCGCGCGATACCCTTCCAGGATACGGCACAACGGAGACAAAGGCGCAGACGTGCAGCAGGGCCCCGTTCAACAGGTTTCTTTGTAGATTAAGCCCCTGTGTAAAACTTTTCTATTGCCTCTTGTTGTTCAACCATCCTATGGGTTCCATACCCACAGAGGATACTGCCGTTTTTGGCATTTTGCCACGACAGATTAACGCACATACCTGGAAACACAGGGTTTGTAATGAATGGGCATTCTTGAGCTCATCATCTGTTATAAAGTCCGAATACCTTCGGGAGTGTTCGGCGTCACGAGTTTGGCCTTATATGCATCAGCTCCGAATCATGTCTTTGGTCAAATGTTGGGTTTGCTACCTTACGTTCCGCTATTATCGGCTAAGGTGGCCAAAGGAGAACTACTGCGATTGTGCCCTGGTTATCCCGGACGAGCACCTCAGTAGAGAAAGCCGAAAACTGACTGTCATGATATAGCGAGAGACTGTTCAACCACTCGAAGACTTATCAGAATCTTTAGGATCCCTCCGCATTAACGAAGGACCGTTTCCCGGTCATGTACACAGGCGCCCGTATTCGGATGTACGCGAAGGTACCAGGGGCTACATAGTAGCCCCAACATTAGACTCCCATGGCTAAGCGAAAGTGTTACAGCTAGATAGTCCGGTTGCCTAGTTCGACGTGCGATCACCTCCTTAATGGACCAAGACGTTGGATCAAGTGTGATTAATCATATTTTTTGCGAACAACCCCGCATTGTCTGCGTGGGGGCTGAAGCCAACGACTGCTATCTTTCGGATTACACATTCATATATATATATATATATATATATATATATATATATATATGTGTGTGTGTGTGTGTGTGTGTGTGTGTGTGTGTGTGTGTGTGTGTGTGTGTGTGTGTGTGTGTGTGTGTGTGTGTGTGTGTGTGTGTGTGTGTGTGTGTGTGTGTGTGTGTGTGTGTAAACGGCGCGGGGGACACAATCATACTTTCGGCAAAAAGCATAAATATAGCCTTATAACTAAAATAACATTGTTTTTACAATGATTCGATTCATCACTCGAATGAGACATTCTTCGAGCACTGCGCCTCTATTAGGTGGGCACCTTCTGTGACCTGCGCCAAGTAGTGCTCGGCCGGATATTGGCCCCCCACCGGATCTTGGGTCGCTATAATGGTGGCCTCCATATCCATCCAATAGGCTTTAACGCGGGCAAGAGCCATTCGTGCACCCTCTATGCACGCCGACCTCCTCATGGCGTCGATCCGAGGTACGGCCCCAAGGAATTGCTGCACCAAGCCAAAGTAATTGTCTGGCTTAGGCCCTTTCGGCCAAAGATGGTCTATCACAGACCGCATTGCAAGACCGGACAGCCTGTGAAGCTCCGCTATAGCAGCCATCTTGTCACTTAACGGCAGCGGGCGAGTGGGAGCATTGAATTGCGACCACAAAAGCTTCTCCACTTCCTTATCACCCTGATCACCGAAAAACTTGGCAGCATCAGCGGTACTCTTCGCCAAATCCGCATACGCGTCCGCAGGACTCCAGCGTCCATCCAGGGGAGCGTACTACGGATCGAAAAACTTCGTCCGCAGCAAGTAGGAGCCCCCAGCCGCAATTTTACCGGCCTGTTGAAGTTCCTCCCGCGCACCCCTGAGCGCGGTCCGTATTTCCTTGGTGGCATTAGGTGCCTTATCTAGCTCGGCCGAACTATCTTTATGCTCCTTTTTAAGGAGCTCATACCGGTCAGCGGCATTTTTTAACTCCACAGCCATTTCGGCTATCTTTTCCTCACTTCGGCAATGAGTAGTCTGTTCGGCTCTCAATTCTTCGGCTGCCTTTAGGGCAGCCGCACTGCTAACCCGAGCTTGTTCCTTGGCCCGGGCAAGTTCTGCCCTCAGGGCCTCCATGGCAGCAGCACCATCTACAGTCCGAACATATTACATTAATATCATGCCGCCTCCATATTTTCCTATACAAAGGAAGGCAGAGCACATACCTTGTGATTTGTCCAGCTGCTCGTTCACCAGCGTGATATCGGCATCAATCGATCCAATCTGCCTAATTAGTTCGGCAACTTCAGCGGACTGATCGACGGCCAGACTCACAGGTACCTGCACGTATTTACAGCGCAATCATTGATTTATGATCCCCCGTTTGCCGCCTAGGGCGGGCAACCAGAGTCTCAGGGGCTACTATCTATATGGAGCACACTTAACGCGTGCCTCACAGCCAAAAACAGTGTATTCTTCACTACATACCTCAAAGCCTCTGAGCAGACTTGTAAATGCTTCATTCAAACCGCTTGTAGCGGATGAAATCTTCTTGAGCACCGCACTCATTAATGAGCGGTGCTCCCAAGAGCGCGGCTCG
The DNA here is from genome assembly GCA_021605205.1 of Aegilops longissima. Lineage (NCBI taxonomy): Eukaryota > Viridiplantae > Streptophyta > Magnoliopsida > Poales > Poaceae > Aegilops > Aegilops longissima. Next base: position 142,930,543 of record CM038679.1, read on the forward strand.
CTCCAGTAGGCCCGTCAGTACGTCCGGTCGGACATCGAACTGTGCCAGACCCTTCCCATCGCCCCTCGTGGGAACCAAAGGCTCCGGGCTCAGGGCGGCTGATGCATTGGCTTCCGGCTTCGGCAGATCCGGACTCCTCCGTGACGACACCTCGGTGTCGCCCGCTTCATGAGCCGGAGAGGTGGGTGGGGTCTCGCTCTCCATCATCTCCGGAGGAAGATCCCCCGAAGACAAACTCTGTTGAGTAGGGCTGCTAGCCGGACTGCGAAAAGACGAATCCTGGTTATTGATCTAGGAGGAGCGCAGTACCTTGGTTTTAAAAATTAACTTACAGCTCGGTGGAGGGCTGGCCCGTTGGTGGGCACGATGCGGTGAGGGTGCCCGTCGGGGCAGAGCCCCCTGGTGTTATCTTTTTCCCTGGTTTGGGCATCTCCGTCTCCGAGTCTTTGGAGGCAGCCCTCTTTTTCCCGCGCGCGGGGGGGGGGGGGAGGCCTTGGCCTCCCCTTCTCGACTATCCTCCTTAGGGGAGGCAACAATTCCCCCAGTTCGGATGCGTAGTGTGTGAAGTTCGGTTTCTTCGTTCTTCCCCTTGTCTTTCCCTGAGGGCATTCTACTGAGTACCCGGTCAAGCATCTTGGCCATGGTGGGACCAGGCGAGCCTTCGGGAAGTGGCGTCGGACACCTGATTCTCTCCGCCTTTCTGAGCCATTCCTGGCCACGGATGATTTTCAGAATAAACAATTATGACAAATACTAAATAAGGTGTCCGGTGTCAAGTTTACTTACTTGGGTATCTAGGCGATTGCAGCTTAGGCCCGCATCCTCGGTGGTGTCCGGACACTTTACTTTCGGTCCAAAGAATAATTTGCACATCTCTTCGAGCTTTAGGCCGAAGAAGTGCTTAACAGTCAGCGGACCCTCTGGATTGAACTCCCACATCCGGAGAGGCCGGTGTTGGCATGGCAACATCCGTCGGATTAACATCACTTGCATTATGCTGACAAGGTTAATGTCCCTCTCAAAAGCTCCCGGATGCGGCTCTGCGATCTTTGGAACATCACCGCGGGCCCCAATTCCGGCCCTCGTCGGTCCAAGATGCTAGTTGTGACGGAGGGCCCGAGCGGAACTCGGGGGCGGCCACCCACTTTGTGCCTCGGGGAGCCGTGACATAAAACCACCTCCGTTGCCATACATCGGATACTTATGGGAAAAAGCCCTCTGGCCATGGAGCATCAGCGTTCCTGCTTATTACGGCACCTCCGCACTCCACGTGTCGCCCCTCGATCATCTTCGGCTTCACATTGAAGGTCTTGAGCCATAAGCCGAAGTGTGGGGTGACATGGAGAAAGGCCTCGCATACTATAATGAACGACGAGATATGGAGGATAGCGTCCGGAGCTACATCATGAAAATCCAATCTATAATAGAACATGAGCCCCCTCACAAAAGGATCGAGGGTGAGGCCCAAGCCACGTAGGAAGTGAGGAACGAACACGACGCACTCATTGGGCTCCGGCGTGGGGATGACCTGCCCTGGAGCAGGAAGCCTGTGCTGGATGTCGGCGGTCAGATATCCGACATCCCTAAGCTTCGCAATGTCCTACTTTTGAATCGAGGAGGCCACCCACCAACCTTGAGGGTTGGATCCGGACATATTGGAGGATTCGGGGTGTGGGAGCTTATATCTCGGGTGTTAGAACTCGAGGTGCGAGAAGGCACGAGCGAGGTGGAAAAGAGGCATAGGCCTCGGCCCCTTTTATAAAGGGGGCGAATATCAAGAGTCCTTAGGGTGACCGCTGGAGGTTTACCTTACGGCACACGGAGTCATACCAACGGCCATCGTAGGGCTACGCACGCCCTCATTAATGGAAGATCCCGTGATAAGGGGACACGATCTCTGCTTCGACAAGACGTGTCAAGGAAACCGCCTCGCAATGTGCGCTGTGGCTGGTTGTGGGAAAACGGTTTGAATAATGACCCGACCGTAATGACACGTCGCGTTTCCTAAAAAGTTGTCAGCAGATTGCATTTGTGAAATACCATTCTCTCTACGGTGGCATGTGAAGATCATTTTGTGGATCCGGACACGGTTCAAGTGTTCGATAATTACTTTCGAGTATTCGGAGGAGGAACCCGCCCTGCAATGCCGAAGACAAGACTGTGCGCCGGACTCATCGTCACTGAAGCCTAGTTCAGGGGCTACTGAGGGAGTCCTGGATTAGGGGGTATCCGGACAGCCGGACTATATACATCGTCCGGACTATTGAAGCGTGAAGATACAAGACTCAAGACTTCGACCCGTGTCCGGATGGGACTTTCCTTGGCGTGGAAGGCAAGCTTGGCGATCCGGATATTATATTTCCTTCCTTCTAACCGACTCCGTGTAAACCCTAGTCCTCTCCGATGTCTATATAAACCGGAGAGGTTGGTTCTTAGAAGGCCGATCACAATTACAATCATACCATCATAGGCTAGCTTCTAGGGTTTAGCCTCTACGATCTCGTGGTAGATCTACTCTTGTACTACCCGTATCTTCAATATTAATCAAGCAGGAAGTAGGGTTTTACCTCCATCGAGAGGGCCCGAACCTGGGTAAACATCTGAGTCCCTTGCTTCCTATTACCATCAGCCTAGACGCACAGATCGGGACCCCCTACCCGAGATCCGCCGGTTTTGACACCGACACCCATCGCCTCCCTGGTCTTTCCGGGTTCCCAGGCCATGACCCCCCGCCGGTGCCCGGACTTCTCTGCTTTTGTACGGGCGCCCGGACCCCTTTAGTCCATGTATCCGAGGCGGCGGCTGCTCAACGGGCAAATATCCCATGGGGGTATTTATACCCACCTTCTTCTTCCTCCCAACCCTAACCTTTGCCCAAGCTTTGCTCCTCCATTCCCAAATCACCAAAAGCATGAGATCTCTCTCCTCAACCACCCAAACTTCACAATACTTGGAGGATAGAAGGAGGTTCCTCCGATCTACACTTCCACCAAACCGATTTGTGTTCCCCGGCTTCTACATCGTCATCAACTTGTTACTCTTGGGTGTTTGACACCCTAGACGGAAGAGGTATCCTCGGAGCCACAATCCATTGTGGTGAAGCTTCGTGGTATCATTGGGAGCCTCCAATTAAGTTGTGGAGATAGCCCCAACCTTGTTTGTAAAGGTTCGGTTGCCGCCTTCATGGGCACCAATAGTGGAATCACGGCATCTCGCATTGTGTGAGGGCGTGAGGAGAATACGGTGACCCTAGTGGCTTTTTGTGGAGCATTGTGACTCCACACCGCTCCAACAGAGACGTACTTCCTCTCAATGGGAAGGAACTTCGGTAACACATCCTCGTCTTCACCGGCTCCACTCTTGGTTATCTCTTACCTTTACTTGTGCAAGTTTATATTGTGTTGCATCCCTTGCTTGCTTGTGTGATTGTTGATTCATATAGGTTGCTCACCTAGTTGCATATCTAGACAACCTACTTTGATGCAAAGTTTAAATTGGTAAAGAAAAGCTAAAAATTGTTAGTTGCCTATTCACCCCCCTCTAGTCAACTATATTGATCCTTTCAATTGGTATCAGAGCCTCGTCTCTTTATTAAGGACTTCGCCGTCCGAAGAGTATGGTTGACACCGTAGACTGTGAGGAGGAGCACCCCGGTGTGATTCCGTCCTCGTCTACGCCCGATGGGGGAACCTCGGTCTCACTTGAGGAGTTGAATGTGGCGTTGGACACATTGAAAACCTCCATGACGGCCAAGGTCAAAGGCATGCTTAAGAACTTTCTTGATGGTCTTAAATTATCCACCGCGCCGTTGGAAGTGGTCGATCCCACTAACAAGGTAACGGATCCTAACTCCGACAAGGGGGAAGCTACTAGTGGAAAAGTTCCTTTATCTAGTGGTAGAAATGGTAGTGGCATCTTTGCCCATGTGGAACCTCCACTTACTTATGGAGGGCTGATTCCCTCTACTCATTTAAATCATGCCGGCTCTCCTCCTAAGATTGTGAAAAATGAGGATTTTAACGCTTGGGTCTATCGCTTTAAGCGTCATTTAAACCATGTTAATACTAATCTTTGGAGAATCATTGAAGAAGGTTTCTATCCGCATGACCGAAGCAACTTCACCCCTAGAGAAGCCGCGGATAATCAATTCAATGAGAACGCTCTCTTCATCATCCAAGATGCAATTCCACCCGAAGATATTGCACATCTCCGACCCTTCACCGTAGCCAAGGAAGCATGGCACCATGCTGTTTCCCTTTACAAGGGAAGCGCAAGCATTCAATGCTCCAACTATGAAGTGGTGCAAGATGAAGCCGATGAGTTTGCAATGAATGAAGATGAAGAACCTCATGAGCTTTACCGGAGATTAACCACTCTCGCGGTATCACTCCGAGATCATGGGAGCAAGGATACAGATGACAATTGGATCGAGCGGAAGTTCCTCAAGGCCATGATGCCTTACCACAAGGCCATGTCCTCTGTCATCCGTCAAAGGCCGGACTTCCACACCTCGTCCTCAAGTGAAGTGTTGGATGAGTTTGTGGCGATGAGGATCTTGGACAAGACCGCCGACAATGCGATGTTGTGTTCTCAAAGAGCAAAGAAGCCCAACCTTGCCTTGAAGGCCAAGGTTAGTGTCGAAGCAGAGGATGAAGAGGAAGAAGAGGAGAGCCATCCCGAAGATACAAAATATGCTTATCATGAGCACATGGCTCTCGCTTCAAGACAATTTTGGAGCAAGAAGAACACGAGTCCCAACTTCAACAAGAACAACACAAGTGGCGCAAAGGGTAAGCAACGAGTGAGGACTTGCTATAATTCTGGCAATGTGAGCCACTTTGTTGCAGAGTGCCCATATGAGAAGAGGGAAGACAATGGTGGCAAGCTCATCCGAAAAGACAAGGCCAAATCCTTCCCCAACAAGAGCAACTTCACCAAGAAGACTCCTCCCAAGGGGTTGGTGGCATAGGAAGAGTACTGTCGGCGTTCTGGGAACGGGGGTCCCCAGACTTGCCTGCCTGCGGCCTGCGGAGTGGCTCGAAGGAGGCCCAGCACGGCCTATCTTCATCAACGCAGCTCAAGACCCTCGCGAGGGGCCAAGCCTCATGGGCGGACGACGGGAGCTTCTCGGGCACGGCCTCGTCAGGCTGGCTCATGAGGAGGCGGAGAGTTCAAGGCAGGGTACCTCGGGAGGTGCCCATGACGCAAGCCATGGCGACCAAGGGCGCCGATCGAGGCGCCAGCCCGCTTGATGTCCTCCTTTCCTCTTTGGTGCAAAGGGAGCAAGCGCAGCGAGAGCATCAAGCAAAGGCATCCGTTTCGTGCAACAAGACCAAGACCAGCCCCAACGGCTGGAAGGAGTCATCGTGGAGCCCAAGCAGGCGTCATCACGAGCCTTTGGCAAAGCGAGGACCAACTTTAGTCAGGATAAGTGTACCCGCTGTTCCCCTTCAAAATGGCCAATTGTTGGCGCCCTTCCCGCTCAATATTTGGGAAGAGGCCCAGGGCCTTCGCCTATAAATAGGAGCAGCCACCCCCAGGGCAGGAGGAACGGGAACCGAGGCGGGAATCGGGATCCGGATCCTCATCAAGAAACCAGTAGCTAGAGCGACTGAACCCCTCCTAGCACTTCATCGCACCCGCCAAGAACAGACCCTCGCGAGGCTGTTCTTCCTTGTATTGTTCCTCATCAGCCCAAGAGGCAATCCACCACACCACACACTGGAGTAGGGTATTACACCACAATGGTGGCCTGAACCAGTATGAATCTCGTGTCTCTTGCGCTGTTCCATTTAGTAGTTTAGGTCCCAGTGATTCGGCGAGGTGCGAGACGGTGGAGGGTTGGATCTCCGCGCGCACCCCAGTGTTCGAACCTCAAGGGTATGCCGGAACCCGAAATCCGACATTTGGCGCGCCCGGTAAGTGCGCGGAATCTGCTTTTCGTCGCCTCGTTCTTCCCCGACCACCGCAACCATGTTCGACGCCCGCCGGGCCGCGCTGAAGCGCCGAGCCGCCCTCGCCTCCCATGTCGCCCAGACAGCTCCGTCGGCGGGCGCCTCGTCGTTCCCGTCACCTGCCGTCAACGCCGCCACCGCCCGGCAGGAAACGGCAGCAAGCATCGCCCCAGCACCCGTCCATGGCGGGATGGCCGCACCGCCACGCTTTCGCTCACCCGCTGGTTCGCCGTCACGCGCGCAGCGCGCACTGGAGGCCCGAGCTGCACTCATCGCGCAAACGAGCTCTGCGCTACCGCTTGCCGTCGGCAGCGTACGAAGAATGGCTCGACCGAAGTCGCCGAGCTCGTCGCGCTTCTGAGGCGCCCCGCACCGTCCGTCTTGATGCACCGCACCGCCCGCTGGGCGATGAAACTCCAGGCGCCTCGGCCGCCTCCTCCTCAAGAAGGCGCCCTGGCCCCAAGGCGCGCGGCCCCTGGGCGGAACCCGCTCCGCCAGGCGCCGGCGCGGCAAGAGCAGAGCTGTCAAGAAATTCCTCGCCCACAAGAAGCTGCCCGAGCGCTCCCCGCTCCAGCACGTCAGGACCCTGCGCTGCCCCCAGCCACGGCACAGGGAGGCCCGCAAGACCAAGTTCTCTGTCGTCCGAGGCCCCCCGCGGCCACGGCGGGCTGCCGCGCCTTCACCTCCGAGCTGCGCAGCGTCGCGTGGCCCGCCAAGTTCAAGCCAGACCTGCCTCCTCGCTACGACGGCACAGCTGACCCTACGGAGTTCCTCCAGCTCTACGAGCTGGTCATCGAGGCTGCCAGCACGGGATGAAAAGGTCATGGCGAACTGGTTTCCCATGGCGCTCAAGGACGGAGCCCGCTTTTGGCTCTGAATCTGGCCGCAGCACGATCTCTTCTGGGCGAGATGCGCACCGCTTCATCGCCAACTTCCGAGGTACTCGCGACCGGCCACCCGCCGTGGCGACATCGCCGAATCAAAGAGTGGCGGGAAACCCTGCAAAAGTACATCCAGTGCTTCAACAACGACGCCTCAAGATCCCTGTGGTAACGGAGGAGGCCATCATATCTGCCTTCTCCGGCGGCGCGCTGTGGCGTCAAGATGAAGGAGGAGGCTGGCGATGCATGAAGATCTGTGCACCTCCTTGGAGCTGTTCAACTTGGCTACCAAGTGCGCCAGGGCTGAGAAGGGGCGCCTCTCCCTCCACGAGCTGCCTGCCGCGGATCCCGAAGAAAAGAAGTCCAAGGCCAAGGGCGTGAAGCGCAAGGGCTGCCGTACTCGCGGCGAACCGGACACCAAGCGAGGCAGAGATCAGCCCGAGTCCTCCAAGGGCAGTCGGTACTGCGTGTACCACGACCTCCACACCCACAACACCAATGAATGCCAAGAGCTCCGGGCCGTACACGAAGGAAGGGTCGGCAGACGCCCCGAGTGCAGCGACCGGGCTCTGCCGAGGAGGAGGAAGGAATGCGGGATCTTTGGGAAGACGCGGCCCGCGCCAAGGGTGGCGCGACCAACCTCGCGAGGACCGTTGGCAAGACCCTCCTCGCGAGGGAGGCTGGAGGGATCAGCCTCGCGAGGATCGCACGCAGGGGAACGCAGGCCTCCCTCAGCTGCCGCCGCAGCCAAGGAGAATTGAGGACCGTCATCAGGACGAGGGGGCTGGGGGCTTCCAGGAACCGTGTGTGATCGCCTGCATCCTGGGCGGAGCTCAAGCCCCAGCCTCTTAGGCATCTTCAAGCAGTTCGCCCGCGAAGTGAATGCAGTCCTCCCCAAGCTCGAGGCGCGCGCCTCTCGGGTGGTCGGGCAAGCGTCATCACGTTCAGCTCAGCGGATCAGCTCAAGCGCGGGCCACAGCCGGAGTTCTCCGATGCTTTGTTCCCCAATCATCGACAGCGTGCTGGTCACCAAGACCCTCATCGACGGCGGGCAGGACTCAACGCCCTGTCTGTGGAAACATTCAACAATCTTCAAGTGCCTTCTTTGCCGCCTTCAGCCAACCAAGCCTTTCTCCGGAGTCACCGACGGCTCCACGGTCCCGATCGGGCAGGTCCGCCTTCTGTCACCTTGGGGCTCGCGATAACCACCGCACCGAGCTCATCGACTTCGACGTCGCCCACATTCGCTTTGCCGATAACGCCATCCTCGGGTACCCGCGCTGGCCAAATTCATGGTCGTAACCCACCACGGCTACAACGTCCTCAAGATGCCAGGAAGCGGCGGGGTCATCACGGTGCCCTGTGAGGAGAGAGACGCAGTGTGCTCCCTGGAGCGAGCCTTTCAGGCCGCATCGCTAGAAGACCCAGACCACAGCAGTAGGAGGCCTCCCGAGGCCGCACCCAAGAAGAAGAAGACATCGACCAGCCTGACTCCTCAAGAGGCAGGCCCCTCAGGGCCCGCGCCGGGCCAGGGGAGCCTCCTTCCATCGCATAGGAAAGTGCGCCCGGCGCCCTCCTCAGGCCGGGCTCGGGGGCTCTCCCCTGGAGGGCCGCCGACCTCGCCAAGGTCACGAGGGAGGCGCTTGGGCACCACGTGAAGGCGTTCTTCGAAGCACGTTTCCCGCAAGCAGGAGCAAGGCAAGGAGGGCCGAACCCTCAGGAGTTCGTCAGCAAGGCCATTCGGGAGCTACAGGAGTCAAGGGTCATGAGGGGCAGCCGCCGCCTACCCGCTGTGGCCCCCATCCAGGCGAGGATGGTGGGCTGCGCGTCTGCATCGACATACCAGGCTCAACCGAGCCGCGTCTCAAGCGCCTCTGGCCCTCGCGAGTGGGGCGTTCAGGGCCCGCCCACGATTACGTGTGCATGCCTCACGGCCTGCCAAACGCGGTTGCTGCGCTTTGACATCTCATGAGGGCCATCCCGAGGCTCGAGAGGTCAGAGCACGCCGCAGCCTGGCGGAGATGGAGATGGCCCCGAGGAGCCGCCGGCGCCTCCGGATCCTCCCGAGGCCCCGGGGCCTGGGGCTCGTGAGATCGGCTCCCGCGCCCACCGAGTCTGCTACACCAACACCCTTCATCCCCAACATCACCAGGTGACATCTTTAAGTTTTGTTTCCGGCTGGGAGTGCCTTCAGGGCCGCATTATTCCCAGGCCGCGTGTGTCCGTCCCTGCGGCATGTATCCCTTTATTTCATGTCATTAGCCTATCCTGTTAGGCGCCCTCGGGCTGCATCATCCCCAAGCCGCTCGGGCCTGTCCCAGCGGCATGTATCCTTCTTACGTTTTCCTTAGGATTATGCTCTCGCTCCATCATGCTCGTTATTTGGTGCCTTTTCCTGGGTGACGGAATCTTGCACGTTAAAGGGGGTGCACGAGCATCACGACTCAGGCTCCTACCGCTCTCGGCCCTCCTCTCTGGTCTTGTCCATGGCATCGCGACCTGGCTTGCCAGCGACGGCTGAGACCAGCCCGAGAGCCGGGACCCGAGGACGTAGATTTTCGTCATCTAACCCAGCTTGCGCATTAAAGGGGGGTGCCTGAGCATCGTGACTCAGGGCTCCTACCGGCTCTCCGGCCCTCACACTCTGGTCTTGTCCATGGCATCGCGACCTGGCTTGCCAGCGACGGCTGAGACGAGCCCTAGAGCCGGGACCCGAGGACGTAGAGTTGCTGCATCTAACCCAGCTTGTGCGTTAAAGGGGGGGTGCCTGAGCATCGCGACTCGGGGCTCCTACCGGCTCTCCAGCCCTCACCCTCTGGTCTTGTCCATGGGATCGAGACCTGGCTTGCCAGCGACGGTGAGACCAGCCGAGAGCCGGACCAAGACGTGAGCACCGCATCCGCCAAATTTGCAGGAACACACTCGAAGATAAGGCCCAGAGCAAGGTGCCACCCGCCTTGAGGTAGGGCCCCGTGAGCCCTGCGCTGGCCCACGGGTCCCCCAACACACCTCGCGAGGCCTCTCGCGCCTCTCCCAAGCAACTAATGGCAGAACTAATGATCGCCACGGCGAGCTCTTGTTCCTTTTGTGGTGAACCTGCAGGGTCCCTCCAAGGAGCACGAAACGACCTCGCCACGCAATCTCTCGCCGGCCAAGGCATGGACCTAGTGCCGCACCAGGAGGCATTGTCCTGACCCTCGAGATAAGTCACCCTCCGGACACAATAGTTATCGCAACACCATCCCCACACTCAATGCAACCCCGTATTAGCAACATCGCTCTCCTTTCTCACCGAATGATGGCTGCTTGAGCGCCAAGGGGGACCCCCTGAGCATCGCGACTCAGAGGCTCTTACGGACCTCGGCCGCCACCTCCTGGCCTTGACCACGGCATCGCGACTGGCATACCAGCGACGGCTGAAGCCGCTTTGGGACTAGGACCGTCAGCGCATGAGCATCGAGGCCCTCGTGAGGACTGAAAGGAGGAATCGAGCTAGAACGGAATGAGCATCTCGCGACCGCTTCATAAAAGGATTATATTGACGGATGGAGCTATAAACATCTTACAAGCCCCCGTGGGGTATATTCTTGGCCCCTCACAGGAACAAAAGGCGCGCATCCTAAGGAATCCTGACTACAGGGGGCATCGTGGTAGATGCCTTCATCAACAGTGGGCCACCCGGTCCGGCGCCAACCCCATCCTGATCAGGGGCGGCGACGACCTGACGAGCCCGCCCTGCTCCGGGAGCGACGCAGGCTCGGAGGCTCGTAGCTGTCGTCGCTCATCTCCGGCGTCACAAAGAGCTCGGCGGAGTCGCTGGACCCTCCGGCGCCTTCGTCGCCTGAGGAGCGGCCAAGGGAGCGATCGGCCGGCCTCTGTCTCACCGCAGCAGGACCCCGACCACCTCTCCCGGGGCAGCACTCCAGCCGACGACCCTCCGCGTCGAAGACTTTGAAGGACACCACCGAAGCACCATCGTACTCCAGGTGGATCGTGAGGTGCCCTCGCCTGCAGACCGGGCGACCTCGCCCCACCTCGAGTCATGAAGACCTCGCCTGGGCAACTATCATGACCTCTGCCCGGTTGCGAGGGTGCTGCAGCCCGGCGTGCTACAGCCGAGTCCTGTGGGGTTCCCCTGCCCGGACGACGGAGGCGAAGAAAGAAGGAAGACGAATCCAAGATTTAGGAGGCGTGGCGACGTGAAGCACGAACTCCCGGCAGGAGCCCTCGGCGTGGACTCCAGGGGGGAAGACGCACACCTTCGTGACCCGCCGGCATCGGTGGCGGCGCCGCTCGTGGTGCCCGGCGTCGCCTCCTTCAGAGCCGCCGATGTGCGCATACAAGGGAAGAGGGAACCCTGGTGGCGGCCGCACACACCAGGGCATGGGCGCCTCCTGGCGAGCGCTCTTGCCCTGACACCAGAGGGCAAGCCGCTTTTTTGGGGGGAGCAGGTCAGGATCCTCTTGAGGAGCCTTTCCCTTCTCTTCCGTGGAGAACCGGCGGATCGGAGCCATGGCAACCGATTCAAGCGAGTAGGAGGAGAAGCGTAGGATAGACCGGAAGGGCGCGCCGTTTCAGACTTATAGCCGGCGAAGGCCAACCGTCGGCCTCCACGATCACCGTAATCATGACCGACTCGCATGCGTGGACTGGTCGAATCCGGGTAGTTACCGAGGCATCATGGGGAAGCGATGCGACGCGTCCAATCAACCGCCACGCGTCGCCCAAGGCCAGAGGCTGTTAGGGCCTGTGGACGCTCAGACTTGCCCTTTCGCCTCTCGCCGGCCAAGTTCGGGCGCCGTGGGCCCGGGCTACTGTCGGCGTTCCGGGAACGGGGTCCCAGACTTGCTCGCTGCGGCTCGCGGCGTGGCTCAAGGAGGCCCAAGACGGCCTATCTTCATCAACGCAAGCTCAAGACCTCGCGAGGGGCAAGCCTCATGGGCGGACGACGGGAGCGTCCTCGAGCACGGCCTCGTCAGGCTGGCTCATGAGGAGGCGGAGAGTTCAAGGCAGGGTACCTCGCGAGGTGCCCATGACGCAAGCCATGAGGACCAAGGCGCCCGATCGAGGCGCCAGCCCGCAGATGTCCTCCTTTCCTCTTTGGTGCAAAGGGAGCAAGCGCATGGGAGAGCATCAAGCAAATGCATCCGTTTCGGTGCAACAAGACCAAGACCAGCCCCAACGCCTGGAAGGGAGTCATCGTGGAGCCCAAGCGGCGTCATCACCAGAGCCTTTGGCAAAGCGAGGACCAACTTTAGTCAGATAAGTGTACCCGCTGTTCCCCTTCAAAATGGCCAATTGTTGGCGCCCTTCCCGCTCAATATTTGGGAAGAGGCCAAGGGCCTTCGCCTATAAATAGGAGCAGCCACCCCCAGGGCAGGAGGAACGGGAACCGAGACGGGGATCGGGATCCGGATCCTCATCAAGAAACCAGTAGCTAGAGCGACTGAACCCCTCCTAGCAGTTCATCGCACCTGCCAAGAACAGACCCTCGCGAGGATGTTCTTCCTTGTATTGTTCCTCATCAGCCCAAGAGGCAATCCACCACACCACACACTGGACTAGGGTATTACACCACAATGGTGGCCTGAACCAGTATAAATCTCGTGTCTCTTGCGCTGTTCCGTTTAGTAGTTTAGGTCCCAGCGATTCGGTGAGGTGCGAGACGGTGGAGGGTTGGCTCTCCGCGCGCACCCCAGTGTTCGAACCTCAAGGGTCTGCCGGAACCCGAAATTCGACAAGTACAATGAGGATGATGATGATGATGAAGATGGTGAGTCCCTCCGTTGCCATTGCGACAACTCCACGGGTGTCTCTCTTCGACTCACCCAATGAGAACATCAACGCCAAGTGCCTCATGGCTAAAGCCACCAACAAGGTAACCCCCAACATCAAAACCATCGCCATTACTAATCCTTCTTTTACGGATTGTATTGATGAAAATGAGGGGTCTAATGAGGAGGAAAATGAATTTGAGTCATTTATGAGTAAGCTTAAGGGCAAATCCAAGAAGCACTTTGTTGCTCTCTTGGAACAACTTGGTGAAGCCAATGACATGATCGAGGCTCACGAAGAAACCATCTCTAAGATGGAGGGGCATAGTCGTGACTATGCCGATGAGATATCGGATCTCTCTAATACGCTTGAGGAAGAGTGCGGTCATCATTTGGCTCTTGAGGAGTCACACAATGTTGACCATACTAAATTGAAGAAAGATCTTGATCATGCTCTTGTTGTATCTCGTGTGCTAAATTCCGAGAAGGCCAAACTTGGGGTTGATCTTGCTAGACTCAAGGAGGAGTTTGATATACTTGACAAGGCTCACAAGGCCTTGAAGGGTACTCATGCTAGTCTTAAAGAGTCTCACGATCAACTCCAAGTGAAGCTAACCAAGGAGAAAGCCACTTTTCCTCATATGGTTTTAATTGATAATGCAAATGCTACTAACCCTTGTTGTGAGCATGTGCATCTTGTTGAGGAGAATGCTAAGTTGCAGGAGCAACTTGAGAAAGGCCTTGTGTCTTGCATACAAGGTGAGAAGAACCTTGCTACCTCTTGAGCACTGCTTTGGATTTCCCCGAAGAGGAGAGGATGATGCACCAAAGTAGCGTAAGTATTTCCCTCAGTTTTTGAGAACCAAGGTATCAATCCAGTAGGAGGCCACGCACAAGTCCCTCGTACCTGCACAAAACAATAGCTCCTCGCAACCAACGCGATTAGGGGTTGTCAATCCCTTCACGGTCACTTACGAGAGTGAGATCTGATAGAGATGATAGATAATATTTTTGGTATTTTTGGTATAGAGATGCAAAGTGAAAAGTAAAAGGCAAAGTAAAAACAAAGCAAGTATTAAAGTGATGGAGATTGATATGATGAGAATAGACCCGGGGGCCATAGGTTTCACTAGTGGCTTCTCTCAAGAGCATAAGTATTCTACGGTGGGTGAACAAATTACTGTTGAGCAATTGAGAGAATTGAGCATAGTTATGAGTATATCTAGGTATGATCATGTATATAGGCATCACGTCCGAGACAAGTAGACCGAAACGATTCTGCATCTACTACTATTACTCCACTCATCGACCGCTATCCAGCATGCATCTAGAGTATTAAGTTAAAAACAGAGTAACGCCTTAAGCAAGATGAGATGATGTATAGGAATAAATTCATGCAATATGATAAATAACCCATCTTTTTATCCTCGATGGAAACAATACAATACGTGCCTTGCAACCCTTTCTGTCACTGGGTAAGGACACCGCAAGATCGAACCCAAAGCTAAGCACTTCTCCCATTGCAAGAACTACCAATCTAGTTGGCCAAACCAAACGGATAATTCGAAGAGACTTGCAAAGATAACCAATCATACATAAAAGAATTCAGAGAAGATTCAAATATTATTCATAGATAATCTGGATCTATAAACCAACAATTCATCGGTCTCAACAAACACACCGCAAAAAGAAGATTACATCGAATAGATCTCCACGAGAGAGGGGGGAACATTGTACTGAGATCCAAAAGAGAGAAGAAGCCATCTAGCTACTAGCTATGGACCCGAAGGTCTGAAGTAAACTGCTCACACTTCATCGGAGGGGCTATGGTGTTGATGTAGAAGCCCTCCATGGTGGATGCCCCCTCCGGTGAAGCTCCGGAATAGGCCCCAAGATGGGATCTCGTGGATACAGGAAGTTGCAGCGGTGGAATTAGGTTTTTGGCTCCTGTTCTGATCGTTTGGGGGTACGTAGGTATATATAGGAGGAAGGAGTACGTCGGTGGAGCAACAGGGGGCCCACGAGGCAGGGGGCGCCCCCCACCCTCGGGACCGCCTCTGTTACTTCTTGGAGTAGGGTCCAAGTCTCCTGGATCACGTTCGGTGAGAAAATCACGTTCCCGAAGGTTTCATTCCGTTTGACTCCGTTTGATATTCTGTTTCTTCGAAACACTGAAATAGGCAAAAAACAGCAATTCTGGGCTGGGCCTCCGGTTAATTGGTTAGTCCCACAAATAATATAAAAGTGGAAAATAAAGCCCAATATAGTCCAAAACAGTAGATAAAGTAGCATGGAGAAATCAAAAATTATAGATACGTTGGAGACATATCAGGCATCCCCAAGCTTAATTCCTGCTCGTCCTCGAGTAGGTAAATGATAAAAAGAGAATTTTTGATGCGGAGTGATACTTTGGCATAATTTCAATGTAAATCTTCTTAATTGTGGTATGGATATTCAGATCCAAAAGATTCAAGACAAAAGTTCATATTGACATAAAAATAATAATACTTCAAGCATACTAACTAAGCAATTATGTCTTCTCAAAATAACATGGCCAAAGAAAGTTATCCCTACAAAATCATATAGTCTGGCTATGCTCCATCTTCCCCACACAAAATATTTAAATCAAGCACAACCCCGATGACAAGCCAAGCAATTGTTTCATACTTTAACATTTTCAAAACTTTATCAATCTTCACGCAATACATGAGTGTGAGCCATGGATATAGCACTATATGTGGAATACAATGGTGGTTGTGGAGAATACAAAAAGAGGGAAGGTAGTCTCACATCAACTAGGCGTATCAACGGGCTATGGAGATGCCCATCAATAGATATCAATGTGAGTGAGTAGGGATTGCCGTGCAACGGATGCACTAGAGCTATAAGTATATGAAAGCTCAACAAAAGAAACTAAGTGGGTGTGCATCCAACTCGCTTGCTCACGAAGACCTAGGGCATTTGAGGAAGCCCATCATTGGAATATACAAGCCAAGTTCTATAATGAAAAATTCCCACTAGTATATGAAAGTGACAAAATGAGAGACTCTCTATCATGAAGATCTTGGTGCTACTTTGAAGCACAAGTGTGGTAAAAGGATAGTAACATTGTCCCTTCTCTCTTTTTCTCTTATTTTTTTGGGCCTTCTCTTTTTTTATGGCCTATTTTTTTCATCTTTCTTTTTTTTTTTATTTTTCGTCCGAAGTCTCATCCCGACTTGTGGGGGAATCATAGTCTCTATCATCCTTTCCTCACTGGGACAATGCTCTAATAATGATGATCATCACACTTTTATTTACTTACAACTCAACAATTACAACTCGATTCTTAGAACAAAATATGACTCTATATGTATGCCTCCGGCGGTGTACCGGGATATGCAATGAAACAAGAGTGACATGTATGAAAGAGTTATGAACAGTGGCTTTGCCACAAATACGATGTCAACTACATGATCATGCTAGCAATATGACAATGATGGAGCGTGTCATAATAAACGGAACGGTGGAAAGTTGCATGGCAATATATCTCGGAATGGCTATGGAAATGCCATGATAGGTAGGTATGGTGGCTGTTTTGAGGAATATATATGGTGGGTGTATGATACAGGCGAAAAGTGCGCGGTATTAGAGAGGCTAGCAATGGTGGAAGGATGGGAAAAAGTGTGTATAATCCATGGACTCAACATTAGTCATAAAGAACTCATATAATTATAGCAAAAATCTAGAAGTTACCAAAGCAAAGTATTACGCGCATGCTCCTAGGGGGATAGATTGGTAGGAAAATACCATCGCTCGTCCCCGACCGCCACTCATAAGGAAGACAATCAATAAATAAATCATGATCTGAGTTCATCACATAACGGTTCACCATACGTGCATGCTACGGGAATCACAAACTTCAACACAAGTATTCTTTAAATTCACAACTACTCAACTAGCATGACTCTAATATCACCATCTTCATATCTCAAAACAATTATCAAGCATCAAACTTATCTTAGTATTCAACGCACTCAAAAGAAAGTTTCACATATCTTGACTACCAAGTATATTAATATTAAGCAAATTACCATGCTATTAACGACTCTCAAAATAATCTAACAGAAGCATGAGAGATCAATAGTTTCTTTAAAACAAATCCACCACCGTGCTCTAAAAGATCTAAGTGAAGCACTAGAGCAAAAATATCAAGCTCAAAAGATATAAGTGAAGCACATAGAGTATTCTATCAAATTCCAATTTATGTATGGCTCTCTCAAAAGGTGTGTACAACAAGGATGATTGTGGTAAACTAACAAGCAAACACACAAATAATACAAGACGCTCCAAGCAAAACACATATCATGTGGTGAATAAAAATATAGCTCCAAGTAAATTATCGATGGAAGTAAACGAAAGAGGGGATGCCTTCCGGGGCATCCCCAAGCTTTGACTTTTTGGTGTCCTTGGATTATCTTGGGGGGTGCCATGGGCATCCCCAAGCTTAGGCTCTTGCCACTCCTTGTTCCATAATCCATCAAAAGAATTTACCCAAAACTTGAAAACTTCACAACACAAAACTCAATAGAAATCTCGTGAGCTCCGTTAGAGAAAAAAAAGAAGACTACTTTAAGGTACTCTAGTGAACTCGTTCTTTATTTATATTGGTGTTAAACCTACTGTATTCCAACTTCTCTATGGATTATAAAATATTTTACTAGCCATAGATTCATCAAAATAAGCAAACAACACACGATAAACAGAATCTCTCAAAAACAGAACAGTCTGTAGTAATCTGTAACTAACGCAAACTTCTGGAACTACAAAAAATCTACCAAAATTAGACGACCTAGACAATTTGTTTATTGATCAGCAGAAATTGGTATCAGTATTTTATCACGTTCTGGTGATTTTTAATAATTCGGGCATTGAGCACAGAGTTTCTGGAAATTACAGCAAGATCAAATAACTATCATCCAAAAAGATCCAATAGGTCTAGCTTGGCACTAACACTAATTAAAACATAAAACCACATCTAAACAGAGGCTAGATGGATTATTTATTACTAAGCAGCAAGGAAAAATATTGGGTTGTCTCCCAACAAGCGCTTTTCTTTAAAGCCTTTTTAGCTAGGCACTCATATTTCAATGATGCTCACAAGAAAGACAAGAATTGAGGCACAAAGAGAGCATCATAAAACATGTGACACACACACTTAAGTCTAACATACTTCCTATGCATAGGCATATTATAGGCAAACAAATTATCGTAGCAAGCAAAAACTAGCATATGCAAGGAAGCGGAAAGGAACAATAGCAATCTCAACATAACGAGAGGTAATTTAGTAACATGAAAATTTCTATAACCATATTTTCCTCTCTCATAATAATTACATGTAGGATCATAGGCAAATTGAACAAAATAGCTATCACAAAGTATATTCTCAACATGATCCACATGCATGCAAAGTTGATACTCTTCCAAAATAGTGGGATTATCATTAACTAAAGTCATGACCTTTCCAAACCCACTTTTATCAAAAACTTCATAAGATTGAACATTCTCCAAATATGTGGGATCTAAAGTTGACACTCTTCCGAACCCACTTTCAATATTATTGCAAACAATATTATCAATCTCATATTCATCATGGGGCTTAAATAAATTTTCAAGATCATAAGAAGAATCACCCCAATCATGATCATTGCAACAAGTAGTAGACATAGCAAAACTAGCATCCCCAAGCTTAGGGTTTTGCATATTATTAGAATAATTGACATCAAAAGAATTTATAATAAAATCATTGCAATCATGCTTTTTATTCAAAGATCTATCGTGAGTCACTTCACGGATTTCAGGCAAAACCTTATAAAGATAATCTAGTGCATCCAAATCACTAGGAATTGGTTCATCATAATTGGATCTCTTAAAAAGATTGGCAAGCGGATGAGGATCCATAGATATTGGCTTCTTTGTTTAGGAATAAATAATCAACTATTTCAACCAAACGAGCAAACGAGCCAAGTAAGACATCAAGGCAAACGAAAAAGAGAGGGCAAATAAAACGGCAAGGGTGAAGTGGGGGAGAGGAAAACGAGAGGCAAATGGCAAATAATGTAATGCGGGAGATAGGGATTGTGATGGGTACTTGGTATGGTGCTTGACTTGCTCTTGCGTGAGCCTCCCCGGCAACAGCGCCAGAAATTCTTCTTGCTACCTCTTGAGCACTGCGTTGGATTTCCCCGAAGAGGAGAGGATGATGCACAGCGTAAGTATTTCCCTCAGTTTTTGAGAACCAAGGTATCAATCCAGTAGGAGGCCACGCACAAGTCCCTCGTACCTGCACAAAACAATAGCTCCTCGCAACCAACGCGATTAGGGGTTGTCAATCCCTTCACGGTCACTTACGAGAGTGAGATCTGATAGAGATGATAGATAATATTTTTGGTATTTTTGGTATAGAGATGCAAAGTGAAAAGTAAAAAGCAAAGTAAAAACAAAGCAAGTATTAAAGTGATGGAGATTGATATGATGAGAATAGACCCGGGGGCCATAGGTTTCACTAGTGGCTTCTCTCAAGAGCATAAGTATTCTACGGTGGGTGAACAAATTACTGTTGAGCAATTGACAGAATTGAGCATAGTTATGAGTATATCTAGGTATGATCATGTATATAGGCATCACGTCCGAGACAAGTAGTGTAGCGACCCAACCTCAGACGGTCAAGCCTACGTGTTCTTGTGCCATCCCTGGATCAAGATTTGGCACACACAGTACATCAATGTATATATCAAAGTGCAATCACATGTATAAATAACGAAATGATATATACCTCATAATACTCAGCGGAAACAATCAAGCGGGTGTGGAGTCCCATCAACGCCATCGGCAGGTTGAGTGTAGACCGTAACCTGTATCATAATTCTTACTGTCGAGGAAATATCGCAACATGATACGTTGCAGCCATGTAGGTCATTACATTGAATGTACCGGCAAGATCACAATAAAAAGAACAGATGATAAAACTATACTATATGCAATATGGCTTTGTGGCTCTGTATCTGAATTTTGTTTGCGTAAAAGCTGGTTTTATTTTACCTACATCAAAGGCAAAAGTGAAGTCTGTACTATGGAGTTTTCTATCATGACATGGTTCCGCCAACCGATGTCTCATAGCCCAAAATCATCATAGGTTGCCCACAATTAAGTTATCAGTCCAGTGTTGAGAGTTCTGAGATAGATTCAGGTCCAGATGCTCAAATTGTCCGTAACCGGGGACACGGCTAATCGATTAGGTTATGACCCTCTGCAGAGGTTTGTACACTTTACCCGCAAGATTCGATCCCTCTCTTTACGTTCTCGCACTCGAGGTGTTTGAGAACAAGATGACCGAAACATGGCCTTCCAAAGAGTTCCTCTGACCACTGTCCGATACTCAACCCATCCTACCGTAGTTCTACATCTGCTAGTACCGTCCCAGCCAGAGTCACAACTAAGGTCAACCAAGCCAGAGCCCATAATGACTTGCGGTTGCACAGGTAAGCTTCTGGGCATGAAGTATTCTTCCGTCTCTTTGAGTCTGGGTGAAGCTTTCCGCAAGATGTCATGGCGCTTCTCCATGCATCCCGGCCAACCACTGGTTTCTCCAGCGTGCCCGTCAACCGTCCTTCACCCAGTAGTGTGTATTGAATTCTTGTCTCGAGTCTTGAAGTCTTGAGGTCTTGAAGATGCAGTCCTTGCAGATTCCATCATGGAGTTGTCGTCATTGACGAGAGTCCTCCTTCTTCACACCACTCTCGAACACTCATACCAAACCCGTCTACTACAGCGTAGCATTAGAAAAAATAACGTCCGGGCTTGGTAACAGGGTGATGGGTTCCTACCTCATGCATACTACTCAACTACAAGAATTTCAATAACACTCTTGAGGGGTGGTTGCAAAGGTGCCACTAAATGCAATAAAACATAGGTAAGAAAGCATGGTCAAAGTGAACTTGCCTGGTGATGTTGACGAAGAAGAATTATCGTTCTCAAGAAATAACTTGATAGACTACTCGTCACTCTCGATGAAATATATATAACAAACATATCATTCACATAAGCACTCACACTAACAATCAAAACAAAAGAGAGAGCGAATAAGAATCGAAGGAACTTCAAATAAAACTAGGAGTCTTCTTCTACAACATTCACAAAAATAGTTTTGTCTAACGGAAAATAAAACACTAAAATAACAGAGAATAAAATATAAATTTAGTTAAGACAAAGAAAAAATAAAGTATTTTTTCATAAAGCTATTTTGAAAGTATTTTCAATTGGGAGTTAAAACAGTGGAGAAATCCATTGCAAGTTATTAGCGAACTTGAATTGATTTCACGATAACAAAATAAAAATAAATATAAAAACTTGTTGAACACCTACTGTTTAACTAATAGAAACCAAACATAAACTTTCTGAAATATAAAATAAAATAATTTAAAACAACTATAGAAAAGAAGTAGCTATAATTGAATAGAACTAAAACAGAATTTGTTTTACATGAAACAATAAGCTAAAATACTCAAACAATTTTGAAGTTTTTACCACTGGTAAATATGATCACTAGTGATCAGTAGAAAAAGAATCAAATAAAATCTATTTTAAACTCCCGAATAAGCAAAACAAGCTTTAATTCAAATCTGATCTAACTCAATTTTATAAATCCAAACATAGACAAATTATATATTTTGGAAACTACAAGAAAATTGTGATCTAACGCAAAAAGAATCAGCATCATTGGACTTCTAGATCAAAAGTTATAAGCTAAACAAGAACGGAACTAAATCTGTTACGGAAATAAATCTGAAAACGAAAACGGAGTTACCTGTACGTGAGGCAGAGATGGCGGGAAGGAGAAGGCGATGTGGAGGGCTGCTCCGGCGGGGGCGAGGTCGCCGGCGAGGGTGGGGGTGGCGGAGGAGGGGGTCGGCGCTGGGGGAGGTGGCGCTGGGCGCCCTCAAGTGCTGCTCACTCCTGGCGTCGGGCTCTGGGAGAGCTCTGGTGAGCGTTTCTAGGCAGGAAAAGGAGGACGGTGGCGAGAAGGCTACGGGCAGGGAGGGGGCGTGGTGATGGGAAAAATGGAACGAGGAGAGGGAGGGGGTTTTATAGGCGGTCTTGGGAGGCGCTGGGATGGAAAGACGAGGGAGATCGGGAAGGTGGAGTTTCCTGCCTCCATGGATATGGAAAGCTTCTGTAACGTGAGAGGAAACAGAGGAAGGAGATGATCTCTTGTTGGGCTAGAATAGGAAAGTGCTTAATGGGCCAGCTGGTTTTTCCTAATAAAAACGATTCCATTCCTATTTTTAAAATTAGGAAACTAAAACAATAAAAAGGAAATCAAATCAATTCGGAATAAAGAGTTTTTATATACTAAAATTATCAAAAAAATAAAATGTAGATGATGAGCATTATTCCACGGCCAAAATAAAAACTTAAAAAATGTTTTCAGAAAATCCCTAAAGGCTTTATTTCTTTTTGCAAATAATTTTAAATAAAAACTTTGGTTTTTTCTTGGCTCAAATATTTTCAAAATGCCCCTGATTTTGGAGGGTCATTTTCCTCCGCTCTTTCTTGCTTGCAAGAATTTATTTTCGGGTATTTCTCGGGAAGAAAAATAGAGAAACAAGTGCAAATATTTGAAAGAATTAAATTGCAAAACTCCGTTCAAATTCTTCATAGTTGAAGAAGTCATGTCATCTTCTCTCATTGATTTTAATAGGATGAATTTGAATTTACCGGAGAAGGGGAAAGTCATTTTATTCCCTCTCTTTCAAAAGTTTTTGAAAAGGTTCAAATTTCACTCAAGTTTAATTCACTCAAGCAAACAAACAAACAATTCAATTAATTATATTAACATTCCAAAATTTGGGATGTTACAAGTAGACCGAAACGGTTCTGCATCTACTACTATTACTCCACTCATCGACCGCTATCCAGCATGCATCTAGAGTATTAAGTTAAAAATAGAGTAACGCCTTAAGCAAGATGACATGATGTAGAGGAATAAATTCATGCAATATGATAAATACCCCATCTTGTTATCCTCAATGGAAACAATACAATATGTGCCTTGCAACCCTTTCTGTCACTGGGTAAGGACACCGCAAGATCGAACCCAAAGCTAAGCACTTCTCCCATTGCAAGAACTACCAATCTAGTTGGCCAAACCAAACAGATAATTCAAAGAGACTTGCAAAGATAGCCAATCATACATAAAATAATTCAGAGAAGATTCAAATATTATTCATAGATAATCTGGATCATAAACCCACAATTCATCGGTCTCAACAAACACACCGCAAAAATAAGATTACATCGAATAGATGTCCACGAGAGAGGGGGAGAACATTGTATTGAGATCCAAAAAGAGAGAAGAAGCCATCAAGCTACTAGCTATGGACCCGAAGGTCTGAAGTAAACTACTCACACTTCATCGGAGGGGATATGGTGTTGATGTAGAAGCCCTCCATGGTGGATGCCCCCTCCGGCGGAGCTCCGGAACAGGCCCCAAGATGGGATCTCGTGGATACAGGAAGTTGCGGCGGTGGAATTAGGTTTTTGGCTCCTGTTCTGATCGTTTGGGGGTACGTAGGTATATATAGGAGGAAGGAGTACGTCGGTGGAGCAACAGGGGGCCCACGAGGCAGGGGGCGCGCCCCACCCTCGTGACCGCCTCTGTTACTTCTTGGAGTAGGGTCCAAGTCTCTTGGATCATGTTCGGTGAGAAAATCACGTTCCCGAAGGTTTCATTCCGTTTGGACTCCGTTTGATATTATGTTTCTTCGAAACACTGAAATAGGCAAAAAAAAACAGCAATTCTGGGCTGGGCCTCCGGTTAATAGGTTAGTCCCAAAAATAATATTAAAGTGGAAAATAAAGCCCAATATAGTCCAAAACAGTAGATAAAGTAGCATGGAGCAATCAAAAATTATAGATACGTTGGAGACGTATCAAACCTCAACGACCTTTTGAGTAATCAAAAGGAAGTTGTGGCCAAGGAGGGAATTGGGTTCGCACCCAAATCCAAGAACAAGAAGAAGAATGACAAGGCCAAACGACCTCCTCCTCTCAAGCAAACTTTGGTGAAGGAGGGAGAGGGTGCTTCTAAGGAGAAGAAGAACAATGTGAAGGGTGGCGGTGTCAAGAAGGGCAATGCCTCCCCTTCCAACAAAGCCAGCGACTTTAACCCTTCTTATGTGTTATGTCGTGCTAGTGATGAACATGTTTATGCTAAATTTGTTGGTTCTCCTTATGAGTACATTGAATGGTCTATTTGGGTTCCTAAGACCCTTGTTACTAACATCAAAGGACCCATTACAAAATGGATACCTAAAACCAAGCATTGATCTCTTGTAGGTGTTTGCTTTCGGTGGGGGATCATGGTTGCTCGATAGTGGAGCCGCAAATCATATGACTGGAAGCAAGGACTTGGTGGTGGACATGCACAAGATTCCATCTATGCCCACCAATGTTGAGTGGGGTGATGCCTCGTCTTCTAAGGTATTGGGACTTGGCAAGGTTGTCATTTCTCATGATCTCACGATCGAGAAGGTCATGCTTGTTGAGTCCCTTGCATACAATTTACTTTTCGTTCGTCAACTTGCACTCATGGGCTTTGCCACTTTCTTTGATATTGATACCGTGGCCCTCTTGTGGAGCAGGACTCCTAAAGTAGCCTTTGTTGGGCATGTCGAGAACGGTCTCTATGTGATTAACCTTTCGGAGCGACCCACTAAGACCGCGACATGCCTAATGGCTAAAGTTGACATGGGATGGCTTTGGCATTGCCGTTTATCCCATGTCAATATGAGACCTTTGCAAAGTCTTCTCAAGGGGGACCATGTCCGTGGACAAACAAATGTTAGTTTTTCCAAAGATCGTGCTTGCAGTGCTTGTATCGAAGGAAAGCTACATGAGAAGGCTCACCCTCCCACGACTATGATTTACTCGAAGAGGCCTTTGGAGCTCCTTTACTTGGATCTCTTTGGGCCTCCATCCTTTGATAGTCTTGGGGGTAGAAAGTATTGCTTGGTGATTGTGGATGATTATTCAAGATACACTTGGGTGTACTTCTTCAAGAGGAAGAGTGAGACCCAACAAACCGTCATTGGTTTTGCAAATGAAGCTCAATGCCAACACAATGCAAAGATCTTGACGATAAGAAGTGACAACGGCACCAAGTTCAAGAACTACACCTTGGATGAGTTTCTTAATGATCGAGGGGATCAAGCATCAATATTCCGCACCTTGCACCCCTCAACAAAATGGGGTAGCGGAGAGGAAGAACCGGACGTTGATGGATGCAGCAAGGACCATGATTGCGGAGTTCAATGCTCCATACAACTTTTGGGCCGAATCCATCAAAACTGCGTATCATGCATCCAATCGGCTCTATATCCGCAAAGGCATGAACAAAACTCCATATGAGATACTCACCGGTAACAAGCCCAACCTCAAGTACTTTCGGGTGTTCGGGTGTAAGTGTTTCATTCTCAAGAAAGGTGTTCGTTTGTCTAAATTTGAGGCTAGAGCTCATGAGGGCATATTTTTTTTGGTTATGCTACAAACTCTCATGCTTATCGTGTCCTCAATAAGTCCATGGGACTTATTGAGGAGACATGTAATGTGGAGTTTGATGATAATAACGGCTCCCAAGTGGAGCAAAGTGGTACTTGTGATGTAGGTGATGAAATTCCTCCCCATGCCATAAGAAGAATGGGTGTTGGTTTTATCCTACCCATTGAGGAACCCCTTGTGGCCGAAGGATAAGGACAATGTTCCACTCAAGTGGAACCATCACCAACCCAAGACCCACACGCTTCCGAAGAACAAAGTGAAGTGATAATCCCCAAGTGCAGGGAATCATCGTAGCAATTCCCAATGGTGGAAGTGATAAGTATGGGGTGTCGAACCCACAAGGAGCTAAAGGTAAGATCAATATTCTCTCAAGTCCTATCTGCCACTGATACGACTCTACGTACACCAAACGTTTGCTTCCAACTAGAAACGAGAAGTAAAACTACGTTGTGGGTATGAAGAGGATAACTTTGCATGATACTAGAGAGCTAAAACATAGAAGTAGGTGTTGTTATCATAAAGTTAGAATATATTACTAAATATTATAAATAGCGAGTGTGGAATAATGATGGGTCGGTATGCGGAATTATCCTAGGCAATTGTTAACAAGACCGGTAATAACTATTGCAATTTCATATGAGGGAGAGGCATAAGCTAACATACTTTCTCTTCTTGGATCATATGCACTTATGATTGGAACTCTAGCAAACATCCGCAACTACTAAAGATCATTAAGGTAAAATCCAACCATAGCATTAAACCATCAAGTCCCCTTTATCCCATACGCAACAACCCCCTTACTCGGGTTTATGCTTCTGTCACTCAAGCAACCCACTATAAGCGAATCATGAACGATTGCAACACGCTACAGCGGAATCCTCACGCTATGCAACACGGAGGGCACAATAGGACAGCACCAAAATAAAACATACAACGATACCAATCTAGATCATCAATCAACCCAAAGAAAAAGGATATATACTCAAAACATCATAGGATGGCAACACATCATTGGATCATAATATGTGGCATAAAGCACCATGTTCAGGTAGGGATTACAGCGGGGTGCGGGAGAGTGGACCGCTTAAAAGAGATGAGGATGGTGATGATGATGGTGATGTTGATGAAGACGATCACCGCGGCGATAATTTCCCTCCCGATGGCACTCCGGCGCCACCGAGAGAGAGAGAAGGAGAGGTTCTCCCCCTTGTGCTTCCTCCTCCATGGCCTCCCCCTAGATGGGGAGAGGTTCTCCCTCTGGTCCTTGGCCTTCATGGTGATGATGGCCCCTCCGGGATCCTCCTCCATGGCCTCCGGTGATGATGGCCCCCTCCGGCAGGGTGCCAAAGAGGGTCTAGATTGATTTCTTGTGGTTATAGAGGCTTGCGACAGCGAAACTTCCGATCTAGGTTTTTTCTCGAGGTTTGGGCATTTATAGGAGAGGTTGGCGTCGAGAACAAGTCAGGGGCCCCCACGGGAAGTCCATGAGGCACAGGGGCACGCCGCAGGGGGGTGGGCGCGCCCTCCACCCTCGTGTGGCCCACGGGACTCCCCTCCAGTAACTCTTTGTTCCATTATATTTTATATTTTCTAGATAAATTCTCCGTTGATTTTCAGCGCATTCCAAGAACTTCTATTTCTGCACAAAAATAACACCACGGTAGTTCTGCTGAAAACAACGTCAGTCCGGGTTAGTTCTAATCAAATCATACCAAAATCATATAAAACCATAGTAAACATGTCGTGAATACTTCATAAATTACAGATACGTTGGAGACGTATCAGCATCCCCAAGCTTAATTCCTGCTCGTCCTCGAGTAGGTAAATGATAAAAGAAATAATTTATGAAGTACGAATGCTAGCAAGTTCTTAAGTTGATCAATGATAGTTTCAATCACTTTTTCTAGCATCATTATATATCATAACAGTAGCTCAACTCATAAAACTTATCATGATCAAGTAACAAGCTATTCACATGTTAAAGTATAGATCATAAACTTTCTTGAAACTAATAAACCATGCTCTTAGTCATCAAACAATTGCAATTCATCTTATTTTGGGAAGGGTCTACGTAAGAGCTTTGATTCAGCAAACTCCACATACTCAACTATCATTTAATCTTTCACAATTGCTAACACTCACGTGATATTTATGGGTTCAAAGTTTTAATCGGACACAGAGAAAGATAGGGGCTTACAGTTTTGCCTCCCAACCTTTTACCTCAAGGGTAATGTCAACAATAATACTTTATGAAAACCTACATCCAATTGGATATATATATCCGGATCGCTCCAACACAAGGTGCTTGCCAAAGGAAAAAGTGTAAAAAGGAAAGGTGAAAATCACCATGACTCTTGTATAAGGGTAGAAGGTAAAAGTAAAATATAGACCCTTCGCAGAGGGAAGCAGAGGTTGTCATGCGCTTTTATGGTTGGATGCACAAAATCTTAATGCAAAAGAACATCACTTTATATTGCCGCTTGTGATAAAGACCTTTATTATGCAGCCCGTCGCTTTATTTCTTCCCTATCACAAGTTCGTATAAAGCTTATTTTCTTCGCACTAATAGATCATACATATTTAAGGAGCAATTTTTATTGCATGCACCGATGACAACTTGAAGGATATTACTCAATCCATAGGTAGGTATGGTGGACTCTCATGGAAAAACTGGGTTAAGGGATGTTTGGAAGCACAAGTAGTATCTCTACTTGGTGCAAAGATTTTGGCTAGCATGAGAGGGAAAGGCAAGCTCAACATGTTGGATGATCCAAGACAATATAACGTTTCGGATATAGGAAAAACATAACCCATTAAGTTGTCTTCCTTGTCCAACATCAACCTTTTAGCATGTCATATTTTAATGAGTGCTCACAATTACAAAATATGTCCAAGATAGTACATTTATACGTGAAATCTCTCTTCCTTCAATATTGTTTCATGAATTGTTCAAGTGACCAATTCTGCGTTTGCTAACTTTCAATAAGTTTACTACCTATACTTATTATGTGTGAAGTCATTACTCCCCATGTTATAAGAATATGAAACGTATATAAATTCAAATTTATGATATTCAATTCATTCAACCATTAATCATAGGATATACGTGAAGCACGTGAGTAAATGACAAACTACTCCAAAAAGATATAAGTGAAGAACACTGAGTAGTCAAATAATTAACTAGCCATGGGAGGATTCTTTTTCATTCAAGATTTCAGATCCAATGATTTTATACAAAAAGAAAGTAAAATTGAAAATACGCTCCAAGCAAAACACATATCATGTGACGAATAAAAATATAGCTCCGAGTAAGGTATACCGATAGTTTTGAGGACGAAAGAGGGGATGCCTTCCGGGGCATCCCCAAGCTTAGGTGCTTGAGTCTTTCTTGAATATTACCTTGGGTTGCCTTGGGCATCCCCAAGCTTAGGGTCTTTCCACTCCTTATTCTCCTCATATCGATACCTCACCCAAAGCTTGAAAATTTCAATCACACAAAACTTAATGGAACTTCGTGAGATGGGTTAGTATGATAAAGAGTAAACCATTCACTTTGGTACTGTCAAAGACAAGGTTCATAATTGTTCTCACACAATGCCTACTGTAACATATCATTTCTACAATTTATATTTAGGAATATAAGCCATAGAAACTAGAAAACAAGCAAACTATGCGATGAAAATAGAATCTGTCAGAAACAGAACAGTCTGTAATGATCTAAACAGAAACCATACTTCTGCTACTCCAAAAATTATGAAATAAACAGGTGGACGTGTGGAATTTGTCTATTAATATTCTACAAAAATAATCAATTCAAAATCACTCTTATGTAAAAAATTACAGCTAATCCCGTGAGCGCAAAGTTTCTGTTTTTACAGCAAGATCACATTAACTTTCACCCAAGTCTTCCCAAAGGTCTTACTTGGCACTTTATTGAAATAAAAGTTATAAACATGATTACTAAAGTAGATTAATCATGTAAACACACAAAAACAGTAAGGGTAAATATTGGGTTGTCTCCCAACAAGCGCTTTTCTTTAATGCCTTTCATCTAGGCATGATGATTTCAATGATGCTCAAATAAAAGATAATAATTGAAACATAAAGAGAGCATCATGAACAATATAACTAGCACATTTAAATCTAACCCAATTCCTATGCCTAGGGATTTTATGAGCACATAATTTATAGGAACAATAATCAACTAGCATAGGAAGGCAAAACAAGTATAACTTCAAAACTTTAAGCACTTAGAGAGGAAACTTGGTATTATTGCAACTCCTACAAGCATGTATTCCTCCCTCATAATAATTTTCAGTAGAATGAGTTCAACAATATAACCATCACATAAAGCATTCTTTTCATGATCTACAAGCATAGAAATTTTACTACTCTCCACATAAGCAAAATTCTTCTCACCGTATTCTCCTTGAACTAAGGTCACACAGACCTCGTCCAATCACTCGTGGTAAGTCTTCAGGCGACTTCCAAACCTTCACAGACTTGGTCACTCGGCGATCCACAATTCCTCTTGGATGCTTTAGACCATGACGCCTAACCGTCTGGAAGAAGCACAATCTTCAAAGGTAACAAGAGTCGGAGCCACGCAGGATCAATCTCTTCAGTGATGCTCAATCACTTTGCGTTTGTAGGGGTTTGGTTTTTGGGTTTTTCCTCACTCCATGATTTTTGCTCAAAGTCCTCAGAGGATGGGTTGCTCTCAAATGACAAGTGTCAAGTTCTCTCGGAGCAGCCAACCAGCTAGTGGTTGTAGGGGGCGGCTATTTATAGCCTAGGGAGCAGCCCGACATGATAAGACATAAATGCCCTTCAATGATATGACCGTTAGGTGGATAAGATATTTTGGGACAGTGGCGCGCAAGAAGACAAAGAACGGTCGGAAATTTGACTCTCAAATTCCTCGGGGCTATCATGTTCCTCATGTGTAGGCAATCCAAGACCTGGCGAATTCCTAACTCCTCGGTCGAAAAAATTCCTCGTAACAGAAGAACTTCGTCTCATCACATCAAGAAATTGACTGAACTGTATGAGATTTCCAAAGGCTTCACTCGAATGGATTGGTAGGTGTAGGATTTTGAGTTGAGCATCACATGGAAATTTTTCCTTAGTATTTCCTCGACCCCCTTTAACAGTACGGTGTTTCCTATGACTCAAGAAAGAGAAAACGAAACTACGAAAACAAAAGTCTTCACGCTTCATGTTCCTCAAATGAATACCAAGTCTTCAAGGTCACACCAATTTCTTCACTTTCAAAGTCTTCAGAATATCAAAGTCTTCAGTCGAAGAACTTCATTTTTAGGGGTCGACTTTCTCTGTAAATATCAAACTCCTCATAGACTTATAGACCTGTGTACACTCATAAACACATTAGTCCCTTAACCTATAAGTCTTCAATACACCAAAATCACTAAGGGGCACTAGATGCACTTACAATTCAATACCCTCCAAAATAGTGGGATCACTAATTCCTAAAGTTGACACTCTTCCAAACCCGCTTTAGATGATAGTATTATTCATGCTTGATGAAATTCAGCATGCGTGCGATAACATTAATGAGGAACAAGCATGCAAAATAATGCATCAAGAGTATCAGAGCACAGTGCATCAAAAGTATCAAAACACCATCGGGTTTAAGATTACAACTCGATCCAATAAAAGTTTCAGAAGAACGAGAGTTGTAACTTAACAAAAAAATGCCCATATAATAGACCCGCTTGAAGACTAACTCAAATTTCTCCCCCTTTGTCATCGAATGACCAAAAGGATCGAAACTAAGGACTAACATACTCAAGAATTTCAAGTTGATGAAGGAGCGCCCGTTGTTAGGGGGTCGGTTGTTGTAGTGGGGCCTGCCGCGATGTCGCCCAAGTCTTCATTTTCATCGGTGTCTCGTGATGAAGAATAGGAGCTGGCCACCAAGGAAGGAACTTTGACCTTCTTGTATTTCTTCGGAGGAGGTGCAGACCAGTCAAATTCTTCCTTGAGACCCATTGTCGTCAGTTCTTCCGTGTTGTAGACATTTGAAAGAACAGCCCAGGTGCGTTTGATTTCGTGGAGGTAGTAGTGGTTTTTCTTCACTGCATTGTGTGTAGTGGTCATGTTGTGAAGAATTGAACCAAACTGACGCTTGACCCATTTATGATTGCGATCAACCTTCTGATGAAGACTGAGGAGTAACTCACGATCAGTCATCACCCTGGGTGTTGTGGCTTGAGGACTTTGCTTGGCTGAGGTATTTGCGGCAGAGTCATGTGTGGCAGAGTCATCATTGGTGGAGTAGGATGCAGCTTTGCGAAACTGTCCATCCAATGGACGAGTGCCTTCATCGATCACAGCATTGCCTTGCCCTTGTCATCACCGAGGTAAATGTCCGCTTGAGGACTTCAATCGGGGCAAGTAGCTGCAGTGGTTCAGAGTATCAGCCTTGTAATTGAGTGAAGACCTTGTCCTGATGAACCTCATAATCCATGGTGCATAAGGCTTCAGCTCAAAAGGTGACATAGCAATATTCGCCAGAGTCCTCATGAAGAAATCATGGAAGTTGACGGAACGCCATGAATGATATTGAAAAGCATATTCTTCATGATGCCAACGACTTCTTCATCATTTGAGTCGTGGCCTTTGATAGGACTCATTGTCTTCGCTGTAATCCGATAGTCATCCGAGGCACATACAATAATTCCTTGACGAGGAATTTGGTTCTTGGGGCCTGCCACAGCTTCATAGGCTTCATCAACACTTGCATATAGTGATTTGAAAGCTCAGGTTCGTTGTAGATACAACGAGCACCATCAAGGGAGGACTGAGTGGTAGAGCACGAAGCAATTCATTGTTGGTGCCTTGTAGTGAGTATTTTCGGACATCCATCTAACACCCATGAGTTCACGTCTTGGCGTCTCCGGTGATGTGCAGCGTTGCATAGAATTGAAGAATGAGTTCTTCATTCCAATCACAGATGTCAGCAGAAATTCGAAGTCTGCGTCGTGAAGAACACCGAGGACCTGGCTCAAGCCTGGCAGAGACTCCATGTCCACATGAGGAATATGTGCATGATCAAAGACTTTGTCTTTGTTGAAGAGCACCGAGGAATAGAAATTGGCTTGGTGGCAGTCCGTAAACGCCTCTTCCTTATGCGAGCAGAATCATATGGATTGTAATCGATGAAGAATACGTGCTCGCCAAGAAATCTTCAGCCTTGAACTTTTGCTTTGTTGAGAAGGGATTCTTTGGCTTTGGCAAAGGAGTGTCGATGAGTTGCATCACGACCTCTGGAATCGCAATCTCAGGTTCTTGGTGAGGAATTTCTTGTTCCTCTACAGTGCGTACCGAGGATCAGAAGAAGAGTTCATCAGCGCTAGTGGCTGGAATTTCTTCATGGGATGATGAAGTGGGATGAGTTTCTTGAGCCCATTAGAACTGTTGGAGCAGGGACCGAGGAATCTGTTGAATTGGGGTGAAGAGTGGAGAATTTGGATGCTGACTTTCCCAAAAGTCATCGCTCATCACCGGCGTTGTGCTTCCAATATCCACATCTTCAATTTCCTCAACACCGCCTCTTCACCGTGAACCGAGGCATAGGCGAGGAAATGATTGGGATTGAAGGGATTGCTTCCACTTCAATTTCTTCATCAATCTGCTCGACGAAGCAGCAGCGGTGATCTTCTTCATCGATCCGCTTGGGATCTCATAATCTTCACAAAAGGAACAAGGTCCTTTGATGGAATTGAGGAAATTGGAACAACATCAATAGGATTTTCAAAGGATCTGGTCATTGGCTTCATTTTCTTCGCAGTCAAGAATTTGACCTTGGTGATGCTTTCCGTTTCTTCACCGCAGCTCGCTCGCAGCCCTGGTCTTCTCACATCGAGGCGGATGGAAGAATTGGAGTTGGTGTCGGCGCAGGAGGAGCCGAGGAATCTGGTTGATTTTCTCTCGCAATCGATGCGATTGCCTTGACTTGTTCAGTTTCTTCAGCGCACCACTAGTGGATGCCCCGCAATTTCTTCAACGGGTGGAATGGGATCATTAGCCCCGAACTAGCATTGTCTTCAAAGAGCCTGAACTTCATCGGTGGTCTTGGCATGTTCTTCGATCTGCTGGTGAGGTTCCACTGAGGAATTTCATGTTGCGTTGGGGCAGCAACATTGGTGAACTTCTTCGTCAAAGTTGCGAATCTGACTTTGGCTCCTTGCCAATCAGCATAATAGGAGTTAAATTTGTCGCCGAGGGCTTTGATGTCACTGCATCTTGATAAGTTCTTCGCTTGTCATCTTGACAACGTTTTCTTCAACAGATTTCTCCTTTACGATCTGCGATTTCTTAATCTCTCTGGTTGTATCAAATTTCCATTTCTCCTCTTGGATGAAATGAGTCAAGATGTGACTTTGGCGGTGTCAACTTGAAGTCAGGCATAGGAGTGTTTGGGTCCATGTGCCGAGATCAACGTAGTCTAGGATCGCTCTTGGATCCAATGGCAAGGGCTGGTGTGCCTTTGGCTCTAGCGGCCCTTTCTTGGCGGTCTCGATGATTTCCATAAGTTCATCATCATCAGCCTCATCATCTTCGTGTGGCTCTTGAAGGCGACTGTTTCTTCTTGGGACTTGGCCGAGGACCTCGCCCACTGTGGCCTTAGTCTTCAGCAGAGTCGGGCCAAATGAAGAATTTGGTGCAGCTGAGGAACTTGCTGAAACACCAGAGGCAATGGAGATGCCTGCAGTCCTTTGGCACGTGGCCAGATGCACAGGTGCTGAGGACTTTGTCGGAACTCTTGAGGACTTTGTAGGAGCAGCCGAGGACTTGGGAGGAGCAGGAGCAGATGAGGAATTGGCCGTGAGGGCACGGTGAGAACTTGGCCGTGAGGGCACTGTTGGTGAAGCACTTGGCTTGTGTGCGGGCTTCTTTGCCATAGATTTTCTTGGCTTGACAGAGGCCTCAGTGGCAGCAGCAGTAGCAGAGTCCTCATTAAATTTCCTCACAACCTCATTGGCTTGTCTTGCCAATTTGGCTTGGCGCTTGGCCCATTCTTCAGGAAAGTCCTCACCACGCTTGATTTGGTGGGGTCAGCTTCTTGACCCGGTGCCAATGGAGCTCTTGGGCATGGAGGATTGAGAGCGAATTTCTTCATGTACTTTGGAGTTACATATCTGTACTCCCTCCATTCCCTTGCCCATCTCCTTTCAATCCTTTGAATGCGCACCTTGCGCTGATTTTTGTTTTCTTTGCCGAATTCAGCGTCATCAGGTGTGCAATAATCAGCATATATTTCCTCGGGGATCTCAAACGCAGTCATGACCTCGAGGCCTCTTTCCTCCTTTACGTGGCTTCTTTCCTTACGCCATATTCTTGGTGAGGAATTTGAACAAACGAATTCTCCAAGAAGTATGCAACTTTTCTTCGAGGAACGCTGCAAATGAGTTAAGTTGATGAGAACCTAGTGATTCAGCAGCGGACATGAGTACCGTGAACATAGTATAGTTGCGAGGAATTTGGAGAGGTCATATCGTTCTCGTAAGGTTTTTCAAAAGAACTAGTTTGAGGAATTTGACCAGATGAGCCTTGAAGAATTTCACTAAGCGATCTTTGTCTTAGGTTCCGAGTTGTATAGATCGAGGATCCACACAATTGAGGAATCTTGAAGAAAATCATTGCTTAGAGAAACGAATCAAGAGCATATTTTGTTTGAGGTGTTCATATGTGTGAAGATTTGAAGAATAAACACCTTTGAAGATTTTCGGAAGGTTTGAGAATCAAAGCGAGTAATAAAAGTAACTTTTAATTACCCGAAGTGAAGAACACGACGACCGAGAAGAATAGATGGGAAGTTCGTCAAAGTTAGATCTTCCACGCCCTAACTTGGCGGAGGAAGACAACTACGGCGGCGGAGTGAAGATTTCATGGTCGGCGCGAGTATGTCGGGCGACGAGGTCGAGGCAATGAAGCTTTTCCTCACCGGCGATGATGGAGAAGCGGCGCTTAGGGTTTGAGAAGCTCTCGAGAGAGAGAGAGCGGTCGGCGGAGTAAAGGAAGTGAGGAAGGGAGAGGGGTATATATAGCCACGGTGAAAAACTGTTCGCTCAAGATTTGGGACTTAACGTGCCTGACCCTTCTCATTCGCTTGACATGTGTCACCCACGTACTGAGAAGTGGAGATTGTGTTAGATCGTGGGTGAATAGATAAATCTATCGTGGAATGCGGAACGGTTTGAGCGGCAAAAACGGAAGTTTGGATAAGATCAGTTTTAAAGTTCCGTTCGCAATTTCTTCAGCTGACAAGGACACGGTGAAGATTTTGAACGAGTTTCAAATAGAACGCACATGAAGAATTTGTGAATAGATTGGGTTGAGTATAGCATAGAGGGGGAAGGGTCCGATCACATTCACTTAGCAGAAAAAGCGACTTGAAGAAATAGCCATAAGTGAATGTTGTAGAGGACATAAACCCATATGTATATATATAGTCAATGAAGAAAAACAACGGAAATAGTGAAGATTTTGCAAAGTTGAAGAATTTGAAAAACTGGAGAATTTCAAAAACTAAGGAAAAACTCAAATTGAAGATTTTCAACTTTGGTGGTGGCGTGACCCATCAGATAAGAATGATGATTTCAGACACGCGTACAATTGTCGAGGGTTCGAGAATCAAATTCTTCATTAATTTCTTCACACTTAGAGTGTTATTCTTCATTGATTGAAGAAAACGTTTCTTCATGTGTTGCACATCTAAGTCATCAATTTTGCATAAGTGTCAGGATGTGTGTCCTTTTTCAAAGAACATTCAAGATTCTAAGATATTTAGCTCACACCGCAACTTGCTAAATCTCTTCTCATTCAAGGGCTTTGTGAAGATATCGGCTAGTTGTTCTTCGTCTTCACATGCTCGATGGAGATGTCGCCTTCAACACATGATCACGAAGAAAATGATGACGAATTTGAATGTGCTATGTCTTGAGTGCTGAACTGGTTGTGAGCAATCTTGATGGCACTCTCATTGTCACAAGAGAGAGGCACATTCTTCACGTTGATGCAGTAGTCCTTGAGAGTTTGCTTCATCCACAGCAATTGAGCACAACAAGAGCCAGCAGCAATGTATTCAGCTTCCGAGAGAGCGGTGATCTGAAGTTCTGTTTCTTCGAGGACCAATGCACCAAAGATCGTCCGAGGAAATGACAAGTACCAGATGTTGACTTGCGGTCCACACGATCACCAGCATAGTCGAGTCGAATATCCAATGAGATCAAAAGTAGAGCCCTTGGGGTACCATAATCCTAGTGTTGGTGTGTGAGCTAGATATCAAGAATATGCTTCACAGCCTTATGGTGTGATTCCTTGGTGTAGCTTGAAATCGGGCACACATGCAAACACTAAGCATTATATCGGCCTAGATGCACATAAGTACAATAGAGAACCAATCATGGAGCGGTATACCTTGTGATCAAGTCAATACCATTTCATCGATTGCATAGATGGCCATTTGTGGGCATAGGAATTTTGACACCTTTGCAATCTTGCATGCCGAATTTCTTCAGGACATCTTTGAGGTATTTCTCTGAGATATGAATATGCCATTGTGTTGTTGATTGAATTTGAAGACCTAAGAAGAATTTCAACTCTCCCATCATAGACATTTGATATTCTTCACTCATCATATAGGCAAATTCATCACTATAATGTTGGTCAAGACAGCCAAAGATAATATCATCAACATATATTTGGCACACAAACAGTTCACCATCATATGATTTAGTAAAGAGAGTAGGGTCGAGTGAACTGGTGTGAAGCCATTCTTCACGAAGAATTCCTTCAATGTATCATACCACGCCTGTGGGGCCTGTTTGAGACCATAGAGGGCCTTGTTGAGTCTCGAAGACTTTGTCGAGATTCTTTGGATCTTCAAAACCTGTGTGTAGCCTTGAGCTACAAGTCGTGCCTTATTCCTCACCACAAGGTCATTTTCATCTTGCTTGTTGCGGTAGATCCACTTTGTGCCAATGATATTATGCTTGCGAGGATCGGACGTTTGACCAGTTCGAGACATTGTTGAGCTCGAGGCGATGTAGTTCTTCTTGCATGGCCTGAATCCACTCGGGCTCGAAATGCTTCATCTACCTTAGTGGGCTCTGTGATAGAGACAAAAGTATAGTGCCCACAAAAGTTAGATAAATGTGAAGCTTTTGAGCGTGTGAGAGGACTCCGCGCTTCAATGTCATCGATGATCTTGTCAACTTGCACTTCTTTTGCAACGCGAGGATGAGCTGGTTGTCGTCGAGGAATTTGATCATTTTCCTCAAAGACCATTGTCTTGAGATTATCTTCAGTGCATCACTCGACGTTCTTCAGCAGACAGAATGAATTCTTCACAGATTCTTGATGGGAATGACATCCTCGGTTGTTTTGAACTTGATAGATTCCCAGAGCTGGTTCATCTAACATGAAGGTAGGTGCTCTCTTTGCGAGCCATTAGTTTCATCGAACCGCACATCTACTGAGATCAACAATCTTGTGAAGAGCGATGTTGAAGACTCTGAGGTGTGCGAGTCCTTTCCGTAACCAAGCATAAAACCTTCATGTGCTTTTGCAAATTTAGAACTGTGATGAGGATCTCTAATCCAGCATTTAGCATCAAGACTTTGAAATAACTCACATTGGGTTTCTTGTCGTTGAGGAGTTCATAGGCAGTCTTCTTGAAGAATTTGTGAAGATACAATCTGTTGATGATGTGGCACGCGGTATCAATTGCATCAATCCAAAAACGACTAGGCGTTTTGTATTCATCAAGCATAGTGCGAGCCATCTCAACAAGAGTTATGTTCTTGCGCTCCACGACGCCATTTCTTTGAGGAGTATAGGGAGCAGATAACTCATGAGTAATACCAAGTTCATCAAGATAGGCATCAAGACCGAATTCTTGAACTCAGTTCCA
The DNA here is from genome assembly GCA_021605205.1 of Aegilops longissima. Taxonomy (NCBI): domain Eukaryota; kingdom Viridiplantae; phylum Streptophyta; class Magnoliopsida; order Poales; family Poaceae; genus Aegilops; species Aegilops longissima. The sequence goes on from CM038679.1 coordinate 142,968,689, forward strand.
TTGTCACTCCCGATGTATCGATCTTCACACCAAAGTTAGTTGAAGCCCTCGAGGAAAATCGTTTGAAGACTTCCTGCACTTCATTTTTGTAAGTAACAATGTGTACCCATGTGTAACAAGAGTAATCATCAACAATAACAAAGCCATATAGAGATGCATCATTAGTGATTGCTGAGTAATGATTAGGACCAAAGAGGTCCATGTGAAGCAATTCGAAGGGACGAGTAGTGGTCATGATAGTCTTCGCTGGATGCTTGGCCTTGGTCATTTTTCCAGCTTCACAGGCTCCACACAAGTGATCCTTGAGGAATTTGACATTCTCAATGCCAATGACATGCTTCTTCTTTGCAAGCGTGTGCAAATTCCTCATGCCTGCGTGACCAAGTCGCCGATGCCATAGCCAGCCTTTCAAGCTTTTGCAAGTAGACACACGGCTGGTTGTGGTCCAGAGAGAAATCAACAATATACAAGTCTCCTCTCCTAAAGCCTTCAAGACTTTGGAATTGTCACTTCCATAATCACAACACAACGATACTTGCCAAAGATAACAACCATATCAAGATCACAAAGCATTGAGATCGACATGAGGTTGTATCCTAAGGACTCAACAAGCATGACTTTGTCCATGTGTATGTCCTTAGAGATCGCAACCTTACCAAGACCCAATACCGACTTTTGCCTTTGTCAAGAAAGATGATATGCTTCAGATGTGACGGTGATAAGGGAGTATCCATCAATAGATTCTTGTCATCAGTCATGTGATTTGTACATCCACTATCGAGGACCCACTCATTGGGTTTGGGTTGATCATCCTGCAGATGAATTAGTGCAACTTACGATCTCATATACTTCATTAGTGAAGAATATGATATCAAGTTCATCAGATGAATTTCATTAGACAGTATAACAGATAAGCGGTATGAGGACGTGTGAAATGAAAGTTCATTTCTTCATGATTAGCCTGCGTCCTTTCAGGCAATTTTGTTAGGCCCCCAGTAAATTCTTCAGACGTTTAAAGCACGCCCGGAGACCTGACCTCGCTGAGAAGAGGTTAGTTCTTTTCCTCACCACCCACATCTCAAGGGGTGGCAAAGAGTTCATCACTCTGCGAGCACCATATGAGAATGGTGGCATAGAGGCCAATCCATTTCGTTTCACATAAGAGGGGTTAGGTAAGCATATGAATAAGCGGAGAAATTCTTCGAGGACTTATGAACATATTGGTTTGAAGAATAATGCACATATTCATAGCCCTTAGCTCTACCTGCGAACAGAGTTGTTAGCACGATGATAATCATATGAGGACTTTGATCCTTTTGAGGAATTTGATCCATGTGAGGAATTTGGTCCGTGTGAGGACTTGGATCCATATGAAGAATTTGGTCCATATGAAGAGTTTGATCTGGGGTTCCTATTCTTCAAGGTGGTGTCATGAGGACATTCACCTGAAGACTTTCAAGGCACTTCTTGGGAACCCAGATTTTCTTCATAGGGGAACCGCTCTGCATTAGTGCCAACATATCTAGCAAATACTTCACCATTCTGATTTTTGAACAGTTTATAGTTGAGTCAAATGACTCATCGGAAGAATGAGGAGATTCGCATGTAAAGCCAGATAAGTTAGATGGATCAAGCTGGAGGTCCCTTTGCAGCAACCCATGAGGTTTTGGGATACCGCTCAAAGCTTCCAATATGTTCCATCAGCATTGAGTTTCCTCTCAAAGGCAATACCCTCTTTCCTAGGGTTCTGTTGAGGATCTGCTTTTAAGCACATCACAAAGAGTCGATGCCCTTTGAGGCTTTTGTACATGCTGTCATGTACAATTCCTTCAGCCCTGCATCGTCAAGTGATACTAGCAATGTCCTCGGATGAGGAATTAGTGATAGCAGAGGCAGGTGAAGAATTTGTAACAGTTGAAGCATTTGAACATTCAGTGAAGAATTAGCGATTCACGCTCAATGCACTTTAAGCATGGAGGAACAAATTCTTCACGAGAAGCGCTGATTTGTTGAGCAAGTAATGAATCGCGCTCCTTCGAAGATCTTCATAACTCACTCTTAGCTTCTCAAGATCTTGCTTTCTTTGAAGAAATTCATAAGAAAGTTTCTCATGATCGATAAGAGAGTGTTATGATGACCTTGAAGGTTGTCAAACCTAGACCAAGTCTCAAGATTTTCGATCGGGGCTTTAGTGCGATCCATTTCTTCACCTAACATATCATCACTTTTATCTAGCATGTTTTGAACCTTTTCAAAAGCCCTTTGTTGTTTTACACAATCTTAGCAAATTTTGAGTAGCTGGGCTTTAGATCTTTATCGATTCATTTTCACTAGATTCAGAGGAGGTATATTTGAGTACCTTGGCACCCTTTGCCATGAAGCAATAGGTGGGGCGTAGTCATCACTATCTTCATCAGCTTTGTTGGTGAGGTCATTTTCTTGAGTTGAAGATGGACTTGTCGACGAAAGAAGAGCGAGAGCTAGACTCGCCACACGGACTCAGATTCTTTCGATGCCTCCTCTTCCTCATGTTCCTCGATTCAGCTTGAGTCCATTTCCTTGCCAATAAATGCCCGAGCCTTTTTGGAGCTGCTCTTCTTGTGAGAAGAAGGCTTTGAGGATTTTGATGATGAAGATTTGACGATTTCTTCTTCTTCTTAGCGCCATCGAACTGTAATCCTTGTATTTCTTCTTCTTTAATTCCTTTTCCCATCGAGGACAATCTTGGATGTAGTGACCAGGTTTCTTGCATTTGTGGCAAAGTCTTCTCTTATAGTCCTTTGGATGAGGAATCACTTTGCTCCTTGAGGATTTTCCAAAGCGACCACGTCTTGAGAACTTCTGGAATTTCTTCACGAGCAGTGCTAGCTCGTGGCTCAATTCTTCAGGATCTCCAAGGCTACTACCAGAGTCTTCACAATCAGATTCAGACACAGCCTTGGCCTTCAGGGCACGTGATTTTCCATAGCTAGAACCATAGAGATCTCTCTTTTCAGCAAGCTGGAACTCATGAGTATTTAGCCTCTCGAGAATATCAGCTGGATCAAGTGACTTGTATTCAGCACGCTCTTGTATCATCAGTGCCAGAGTGTCAAATGAGGAATCAAGCGATCTCAACAATTTCTTCACCACCTCATGGTCGGTGATGTCAGTGGCACCAAGCGCTTGAAGCTCATTTGAGATATCAGTGAGGCGATCGAAGGTTTGTTGAACATTTTCGTTGTCGAGTCTTTTGAAGCAGTTGAAGAGATTGCGAAGAACATCAACTCGAGAGTCACGTTGAGTTGAGACTCCTTCATTTACTTTGGACAGCTTTGTCCCGGATGAGCTTAGCAGTTTCAAAGCACTCACTCTTCCATGTTGTCCTCTGCTCAGATGGCCACATATGATATTCTTCGCTTGAGAATCGAGTTGCTTGAATCTCTTCACATCGGCAGCATTCAGAGAAGGTGTGACTGAGGGAACACCATTTTCCACAACATACCAGAGATCATTGTCAATTGCCTCAAGATGCATTCGCATCTTGTTCTTCCAGTAGGGGTAGTCCGTCCCATCAAAGGTAGGACACCTGCTGAGACCTTGATCATACTGCGGTCGACATAACTAAAACTCCGGTGGTTAAACCAAAATCACACGTAACAAGGAGTACCTTGCTCGATACCAATTGAAAGTGCGTTATATCGACTAGAGGGGGGTGAATAGGCGATTTTTATGAATTCTTCAATGAGGAAATTTCCGGTGAGGAAATTCCTAAGTGAAGAACTACTTGCAGCGGAATAAGTACTCGGAAGTAAGCATAAGAGAATGCGGGCATGGTCATCATGATGAAATGAAGACAATCAAAGAGTACTGAAAGCGTAAACACAGGATAGCACAAGATGAAGACAAACAGACTGAAGAAATTGAACTGAGGAAATTGAGAAAGTCTTCAATCAAAGTCTTCAAACGCAGATATGAATGAACACTCAACACAGTAATGAGGAAATGAAAGAGTTGAGGAAATAGAACCAGTTAGGTTGGTGAAGACAATGATTTGGTAGACCAGTTCCAACTGTTGTCTCGCTTGTACATCTGGTTGGAGCGGTGAGTATTTAAACTCGAGGACACACAGTCCGGACACCCCATCCTCGAGCACGCAGCTCAGACACCAAGTCCTCACCAGATTCTCCTTGAACTAAGGTCACATGACCTCGCCCAATCACTCGTGGTAAGTCTTCAGCGACTTCCAAACCTTCACAGACTTGGTCACTCGGCGATCCACAATTCCTCTTGGATGCTCTAGACCATGACGCCTAATCGTCTGGAAGAAGCACAGTCTTCAAAGGTAACAAGCGCCGGATCCACGCAGGATCAATCTCTTGATGATGCTCAATCACTTTGGGTTTGTAGGGTTTGGTTTTGGGTTTTCCTCACTCGATGATTTTTGCTCAAAGTCCTCGGAGGATGGGTTGCTCTCAAATGACAAGTGTCAAGTTCTCTCGGAGCAGCCAACCAGCTAGTGGTTGTAGGGGCGGCTCTTTATAGCCTAGGAGCAGCCCGACATGATAAGACATAAATGCCCTTCAATGATATGACTGTTAGGTGGATAAGATATTTTGGGACAGCCATGGCAAGAAGACAAGAACGGTCGGAAATTTGACTCTCAAATTCCTCGGGGCTATCATGTTCCTCATGTGTAGGCAATCCCGACTGGCGAATTCCTAACTCTCTCGGTCAGAACAAATTCCTCGTGAATGAAGAACTTCGTCTCACATCAAGAAATTGGTGAATCTGTATGAGATTTCCAAAGGCTTCACTCGAAGGGATTGGTAGGTGTAGGATTTTGAGTTGAGCATCACATGGAAATTTTTCCTTAGTATTTCCTCGACCCCCTTTAACAGTACGGTGTTTCCTATGACTCAAGAAAGAGAAAAACGAAACTACGAAAACAAAAGTCTTCACGCTTCATGTTCCTCAAATGAATACCAAGTCTTCAAGGTCACACCAATTTCTTCACTTTCAAAGTCTTCAGAATATCAAAGTCTTCAGTCGAAGAACTTCATTTTTAGGGGTCGACTTTCACTGTAAATATCAAACTCCTCATAGACTTATAGACCTGTGTACACTCATAAACACATTAGTCCCTTAACCTATAAGTCTTCAATACACCAAAATCACTAAGGGGCACTAGATGCACTTACAATTCAACACCCTCCAAAATAGTGGGATCACTAATTCCTAAAGTTGACACTCTTCCAGACCCGCTTTAGATGATAGTATTATTCATACTCCAAAAGATATACGTGAAGTTCATGGAGCATTCTACAATTAATATAGACTAACCAATATCCAAGCTCAAAATATATAAGTGAAGCACATGAAGAATTCTATAAATCGATGAAGGGATATCTCATACTAGCATGGTTCTTAAAGAAAAAGAAAAACACAAAGGACACAAATCATGTGAACAAAACAAAAACCGAGGTATACCGATAATTGTTGAAGAAGAAAGATGGGATGCCAACCGGGGCATCCCCAAGCTTAGATGCTTGAGTATCCTTGGAATATTTACTTGGGGTGCCATGGGAATCCCCAAGCTTGAACTCTTGCCTCTCTTTATTCTTCTCACATCGGTAACTCCTCGTTCTTCGAACACTTCATCCATAAAAACTTGACAAAAACTTTGTGAGATCCGTTAGTATACTAAAGCAAATCACTACCTTTAGGTACTGTTGCAAACTCATTCCAATTTCATATTGGCACTTTATCTACTGTATTCCAACTTCACCATGGTTCATACCCCCTGATACTACCCATAGATTCATCAAAATAAGCGATCAACACATAGAAAACAGAATCTGTCAAAAACAGGACAGTCTGTAGTAACCTGGAAGTTTAGTAAACTTCTGTAACTCCAAAAGATTCTAAAAAATATATGAAAATTTAAAAAATTGTACAGAAGTAAAGTGCAAAATGTTTCAGACCCATTTGAATTTCCAGTAAAAATATAAATTCACGCGCTATAGCCGAAGTTTCTGTTTTTGTACTGCAATAGTAAACAAGCAATCTGATCATCCTAAAACCAAAGCTTGGCACATTATTTTTATAATACAATGGATATATACAAGGGGATAATTATTTTCAGAGAAGCTTCCATGAAATTTTTTACATTATTTCCATGAGCATGAACACAAGTGCTCAAGGTCGACCCTCACTTCTTCAATGCATAACCTTCCAATCACTTCTCTTATTGAAAAACTTTTTAGGCATGAGAGGCAAGTATTTCTTTTGTATTTTCATTCTTTTAATTTTTTCGTATGTTTCACCCACAACTAAACAGAAACAAAAAGGAAAAACAAAATCTACTTAGTGAAGAAAGCAAACAAGCACACACGAGAATATCAACCCCACACTATTATTGCTCAAGAACAGCGGCGCTTTAAAAGAGCTTGATAATCACCAAGTGCAAGGAATCATCGTAGCAATTCCCAATGGTGGAAGTGATAAGTATGGAGTGTTGAACCCACAAGGAGCTAAAGGTAAGATCAATATTCTCTCAAGTCCTATCTTCCACTGATACGACTCTACGTACACCAAATGTTTGCTTCCAACTAGAAACGAGAAATAAAACTACGTTGTGGGTATGAAGAGGATAACTTTGCATGATATCGGAGAGCTAAAACATAAAAGTAGGTGCTGTTATCATAAAGTTAGAATATATTACTAAATATTATAAATAGCGAGGGTGGAATAATGAAGGGTCGGTGTGTGGAACTATCCTAGGCAATTGTTAACAAGACCGGTAATCACTACTGCAATTTCATATGAGGGAGAGGCATAAGCTAACATACTTTCTCTTCTTGGATCATATGCACTTATGATTGGAACTCTAGCAAGCATCCGCAACTACTAAAGATCATTAAGGTAAAACCCAACCATAGCATTAAAGCATCAAGTCCCCTTTATCCCATACGCAAGAACCCCCTTACTCGGGTTTATGCTTCTGTCACTCAAGCAACCCACTATAAGCGAATCATGAACGTATTGCAACACCCTACAGCGGAAATCCCTCATGCTTGCACGACACGGAGGGCACAATAGGACAGCACCAAAATAAAACATACAACTCATACCAATCTAGATCATTAATCAACCCAAAGACAAAGGATATCTACTCAAAACATCATAGGATGGCAACACATCATTGGATCATAATATGTGGCATAAAGCACCATGTTCACGAGGGGTTTAGTGGGGTGTGGGAGAGTGGACCGCGTAAAAGAGATGAGGATGGTGATGATGATGGTGATGTTGATGAAGACGATCACCGCGGCGATGATTCCCCTCCCGATGGCACTCCGGCACCACCGAGAGAGAGAAGAGAGGTTCTCCCCCTTGTGCTTCCTCTTCCATGGCCTCCCCCTAGATGGGAAGAGGTTCTCCCTCTGGTCCTTGGCCTTCATGGCAATGATGGCCCCTCTGGGATTCTCCCCCATGGCCTCTGGTGATGATGGCCCCCTCCGGCAGGGTGCCAGAGAGGGCCTAGATTGATTTCTCGTGGCTACAGAGGCTTGCGGCGGCGGAACTTCTCATCTATGTTATTTGCTGGAGGTTTGGGCATTTATAGGAGAGTTTGGCATCGAGAACAAGTCAGGGGGCCCCACAGGAAGTCCACGAGGCATAGGGGCGCGCCCTCCACCCTCATGGGGCCAATGGGACTCCCCTCCAGTAACTCTTTGTTCCATTATATTTTATATTTTCCAGAAAAATTCTCCGTTGATTTTCAGCGCATTCCGAGAACTTTTATTTCTGCACAAAAACGACACCACGGTAGTTCTGCTGAAAACAGCGTCAGTCCGGGTTAGTTATAATCAAATTATGCCAAAATCATATAAAACAATAGTAAACATGGCATGAATACTTCATAAATTATAGATACGTTGGAGACGTATCATGAAGGCCCTCACCCTCATGAACAAGATCAAGGGCAAGATCAACCTCAAGATGGTGTTGAAGCACCAAGTGATGCCCAAGGTCAAGTTCTATCCTCCGAGCAAGTTCAAGATCAAGAGCAACCTCAAGATCAAGAACAAGCTCAAGACGACGCTCAAGATGATCAAGTTACCGCTCCTCAACTCACTCCTGAGGAGGAATTGGAGCGTCGTGCCGCCAAGATTGCCTCCAAGCTCACTACCAAGGGTCATCTCATGACGAATGTGTTTGGAAGCATCCGAAAGGGGGTAATCACTCATAGACAATTAGCAAACTATTGTGAACATCACGCGTTTGTCTCTTGTGTTGAACCCCAAAAGGTCTATGAGGCGCTCGAGGATCCGGATTGGCTTAATGCCATGCATGAAGAACTCAACAACTTCGAGTACAACAAGGTGTGGAGATTGGTGCCAAGGCCAACGGGTAATAATAATGTCATTGGAACCAAGTGGATATTAAAGAACAAGCAAGATGCTCATGGGATTATCGTTCGCAACAAGGCTAGATTGGTAGCACAAGGCTACTCCCAAGTCGAGGGTATCGACTAAGGTGAAACCTTTGCTCTTGTTGCTCACCTTGAATCCATTCGTTTGTTGATTGCTTATGCTTCTCATCATAACTTTAAGTTGCAACAAATGGATGTGAAGAGTGCTTTTCTTAATGGTCCTATTAGTGAGTTGGTGTATGTCAAACAACCCCCCGGGTTCAAGGATCCCTATTTCCCCAATCATCTGTACCAACTCGATAAGGCACTCTATGGTCTTCAACAAGCCCCACGTGTGTGGGGTGACCACATTACCGAGTTGTTGCAAGATCATGGGTTTGAAATTGGGAAAATCGGCCCCACAGTTTTTACTAAGAAGGTCAAAGGGGAGTTGTTTGTGTGCCAACTATATGTTGATGATATTATCTCTGGTTCACCTAACAAAGCTTTCAATGAGGAATTTGCCGCTCTCATGACCTCAAAGTTCAAGATGTCCTCGATGGGAGAGTTGATGTTTTTTCTCGGGTTCGAAGTCAAGCAAAGAAGAGAAGGAACCTTCATCAACCAAGCCAAATACACTCAAGACATGCTCAAGAGATTCAAGCTAAGTGATGTCAAGCCGGCTTCCACTCCAATGCCCGTCAAATGCCAACTTGACATAGATCCCAATGGTAAAGCGGTGGATCAAAAGGTATATCGCTCCATGACTTGCTCCTTGCTTTACGCTGTGCATCTAGACTAGATATCATGTTGAGTGTGGGAATTTGTGCATGGTTTCAAGCCGCACCTAAGGAAAGCCACTTTGTGGCGGTCCAGCAAATCTTTCGATATTTGGCTCATACCCCAAACTTTGGCTTATGGTACCCAAGAGGAGCAAACTTCAACCTTGTAGGCTATTTGGACTCCGATTGGGCGGGAGACAAAGTGGATAAGAAGTCAACTTCCGGAGGGTGCCAATTCCTTGGTTTCTCTTTGGTGTGTTAGTCTTCGAAGAAGCAAAGTTGTGTGTCTCTCTCGTCCACCGAAGTGGAGTATGTGGAAGTCGGTAGTTGTTGTGCACAACTTCTATGGATGGGGCAAACTTTAAAGGATTACGGTGTCATTTGTGACAAAGTGCCTCTTTGGTGTGACAATGAAAGTGCCATTAAGATTTCTCTCAACCCGGTGCAACACTTCAAGACGAAGCATATTGAGATTCGGTATCACTTCATCCGGGATCACATTAGGCGAGGGGAGATCGAGCTCAACTACATCAACACTCATGATAACCTTGCAGATATCTTCACGAAGCCCTTGGATGAAGCAAGATTTTGCGAGTTAAGGCATGAGCTAAATATCATTGATTCGAGCAATGTGGCTTGAACCTTTGCACACCCCACCATACTCATCTTGATGTCTTGTTTAGGTGTGGGCATGGACATAGGGGGAGTGTTGTTCTCTCAATGAACTCTCCGTCCCCCCATTATGCATAAATCGATCAAGTCTTTCACATTAGCCATTTTTAGATGGCACTTGTGCTTCAAAGATGAGTTTTGGTCATGGGCCCAAGGTTAAAATCTTCGCAGTGCCATACCAATTGACTCAAAAATAGGTGGCTTCGGCCACCGCCCTCTTTCTGAGAGGTAGCTACTAGAGTTGGTTGTTGTAGGTATTCTTGTGGATCCGGTTGTTTGCTTCTTGCACTTGAGTATATTTGTTTGTTCAACGTTGCATGCAATCCATCCCAAGCCCCTCTCTTCCCAAAGACATGCTTTCACTGTTGCAAGAGTCCCGTTTGATCATGCTCTCGGTTGTTTGTTCGTCCCTCTCTTGTTTCTTTTTTCTTTTCTATCTTTCCTTTCTTTTTCTTCTTAAAAAAGGAAATCTCTCTGGGCTCTCCGGGCACCCGTACACTTTTGGCCGGGCACCCGGACGGATCGGGTCGCCCTCTCTGGGCACTCCGGGCACCCGGACACCTTTGGTCCGGGCACCCGGACGGGATCTGGCCGCTCGGCCGCTGTAAGTCGGGCTGGAGGGGTTTGGGGCTATGGGTCTCTTTCCCCCCCTTCACTCGCAGCCGCCGCCACCCGCCGGTCACCGCCGGAGCTTCTCCGGGTGCCCGGAGCTCCCTCCCAGGAGTTCTTTCCCTTCCCTCCATGGCTTCCTCTGGTATATTTCTCTTTTTCTTGGTCAAATCTAGCTTCTCCATATTTAGGACTGATTTGATCTAGGTTTGCATAGTTTTTGTGCTTTTTTTTTCTTTGTTTGAGCGGTGTGAGTTGGGCACGCGTCGTGCCCCCATGGCTGTGGCATCTCTGCCGTCGCCCGAGGCTCGCTCGTTCCCCTCCCCGGGTGCCTGGCCCCCTTGTGACCGGGTGCCCGAGACGTCGTTGGAGCTCCTCTCCCCGGTTGCCTGGTCCCGTGTGGCCGGGTGCCCGGCCCTCCGCTGGACGTCTCCCATGGTGCCCGGAATAGGCCCCTCTGGGTGCCCGGCCGTCTCTGTTTTGTTTTATTTTTATTTTCTTTTTTCTTTCTTTGTTTCGTTTTGCTGCATGGACTCTTGCACTCATCTCTCGTATGTATCTTCTCTTTGCTTTTAGACTCGTCAGGGGGGTTGTTGGTGCTCGTCGTGCTAAGAAGAAGAAAGATGATGGAGGCAAAGGCAAGTTTTTGTTCCTACGGAACGCACTGGACAGTGTTCCAAGGTTGCCCCCCCCCCCCCCGGGTCGTGCTCGCCGCCAGGCTGCTTGCAATCCCATCATTGAGGCATCTAGCAGTGACGACGATGAAGAAGAGCAGTTCATGGCCAACTTTGCTGAAGCTCAAGATGATGATGGTGATACTATTGATGATGAAGAAGAAGTTGATCAGGAATTTGATCCCTTAGCCAATGATGATCTCAACAAGCTCTCTAAGGCTGAGTATCGAGAAGTTCGCAATGAGAATCCTTATGTTCATGGCCGTGATGATGGTATTGATTGGAAGTTCTGGAACGAGTTTCAAAGTCGCACTTTTGATGAGATTCTGAAGATCAAGAAGTACAAGGTGGCTCCTCATCGCGGTGTGGATCTTGAGTACATTCGTTCTCGTGGTGATCTTTTCCCCGGTGTGTTTGAGGCTCTTGACAAGATGGGTTTGCTCCCTTTTCTGCGTTTCAACAAGGCATACAATGAGGAGATCATTATGCAGTTCTATGCCACTATCTACTTCGAGACTGGCTCGGCTCATTCATTTATATGGCGATCCGGTGGCTCTACTCTTCGTGGGTCTATGGCTGACTTGGTCTCCATCACTGGTTATCCCTTCTTTCCTGTGCCTCATGATGATTTTGCCACTGTTGTTCGGCATATTCGCACCAAGAAGGTCCTTGCTTTGCATATAAGCCAGGTAGTCCGGATTCTATGGTGGGCACTATTCGTGGTTTGCCGCCCAAGTATGCCGCCCTTCACCAGATCCTCCGTACCTCATTGGCTCCCAAGACAGGCTCTTCTGATACACTCTGGTGCACTACCATTGACTTGCTCATTTATGCTCATGAAGGACCGAAAGTGGATGTTCTCGATTTCATGTATGAGGAGATGAAGTCGTGTGTGTTTGATAAGAAGTCCTATGTGTTTCCTCCGTTCATTTAGGCTCTCATTGAGATGAAGATCTGTGAAAAAGAACGGCTCTTGCACAAGTTTCCCATCACTTTTTGCAAGAGGCACGTCAACTACAGGTCACTAGTGCATGAGGATCTGTTATCTTTGGTGGGCAAGGAGCCCAGGCTTGCAGAGGTTTCTGCTGCTGCTCGGGCTATTGAGGTTGGTGGGTCCTCCTCATGAGGTGCTGCTTCAGACGATCCCACTGCTCTTGCTCACTCTATTGCATCTTCGCCTTCTTTTTCTAAGAAGGAGAAGAACATGTTGTTTCGTGGGTTCAACAATTTGTTCAAGATGTGCCATTCCGCTGCAAGGCGTCAAGTGGTGGAGACCAACTTCTGCAAGAGTCATATGCGACAGTTGAAGGCTGCCAGAGAGCGTGAGTCTGGGGTGACCGAGCCTAGGGGGCCTGAGGACACTGACAGTGCTGCCACGGCCTACTCCAACCCTTGCCTTGCCTACATTCCTGAGAATAAAGATGATGACGCCGCCAGTGCCCCTCCTCACGTTTAGGGTGTTTCGGTAGCATCGCAATTTCCCTTTTTGGTGTCTCGATGCCAAAGGGGGAGAAGTGTTCTATTAGGATCCGCCTTGTGCTTGGAGAGATTGCAAGCCCTTGCCTTTTCTTTGATCTTCTATGGGCTTGTAATACTTTTATGTGTCTTTTCCGTTCCTTGGTTTGAGTACTTTGGTTTGAGATCTTTAGCACCCGTGTCTTTTAATTTCCTTGATCTCAATCTAGTTTGTGCAACTTATTCATCTCGGTTATACTTATTAGGTTGTACTTGGCTATTGATGTAGGGGGGGCCATCTTGATGATGTGATATGGATTCCTAGCATATTTTAAAATATGCACACATCAAGGGGGAGCCTTCTACATCAATAGTGTTGCATGGCTTTGAGTTATATCTCCTTAATAGTTGGCATGTGCGAATCATATTGTCATCAATTCACCAAAAAGGGGGAGATTGAAAGTGCAATTGTCACTCAATTACATTTTGATGATTGATCACAATATGATTCGCGAGGACTAATGTCGGTTGTCAAGTTTATTTCAGGACATTATCACCTCTTGTGCGTCGACGGACGTCGATAACTCTATCAAGTCCAAAGAGAGAAAAGACGGTGTTCGGTGTCGGCTCAAGAAGTTTTTCGGTGTCTTTTTGAGTCATAGGAACATCCGTACTATCAAGAGTGGTCGCTATGATCTTGGAGTTGGGGAACTCAAACTTCTCTCTTCCTTCTTTGTTATCCGCTTCGGGCTTTATCGGGAGTTTCTTCATGTGCCGGGGCCCTCCCTCTCGTCTCCACCACCTCATGCTTCTCTCTAATCGGTGCGGGTGCCCAGGGTCTAGTGCCCCGGGTGCCCGGGCCCTTCGCCACCTCCACCTAGCCCCTCTCTGTCTGGCGCGGGTGCCCGGGGTTTGGGACCCCCGGGTGCCCGACCCTCTCGCCCTCCTCCTCCTCCTGGCCTCTGACCGGTGCGGGTGCCCGGGGTTTGGGACCCCCGGGTGCCCGACCCTCTCGCCCGCCTCCTCCTCCCGGTCTCTGACCGGTGCGGGTGCCCGGGGTTTGGGACCCCCGGGTGCCCGGCCCTCTCGCCCGCCCTCTCCTCCCGGCCCCTGACCAGTGCGGGTGCCCGGGGTTGGGGCCCCAGGGTGCCCGGCCCCCCCGTGCCTGCCGCCTCCTCTCCGCCCATGTATGGTGCGGATGCCTGGGGTTTGGGGCCCCCGGGTGCCCGGCCCCCTGCCCATCGTCTCCCTGGTCTCTCCGGGTGCCCGGGGCCTTGACCCCTCGGTGCCCGGACTTCTCTACTTTTGTCCGGACACCCGGACCCCTTTAGTCCGGGTATCTGGGGCAGCGGCTGCTCAACGGGAAAATATCCCATGGGGGTATTTATACCCCCCCCCCTTCTTCTTCCTCCCAACCCTAACCTTTGCCCAAGCTTTGCTCCTCCATTCCCAAATCACCAAAAGCTTGAGATCTCTCTCCTCAACCACCCAAACTTCACACAATACTTGGAGGATAGAAGGAGGTTCCTCCGATCTACACTTCCACCAAACCGATTTGCGTTCCCCAGCTTCTACATCATCATGAACTTGTTACTCTTGGGTGTTTGACACCCTAGATGGAAGAGGTATCCTCGGAGCCACAATCCATTGTGGTGAAGCTTCGTGGTATCGTTGGGAGCCTCCAATTAAGTTGTGGAGATAGCCCCAACCTTGTTTGTAAAGGTTTGGTTGCCGCCTTCAAGGGCACCAATAGTGGAATCACGGCATCTCGCATTGCGTGAGGGCGCGAGGAGAATACGGTGGCCCTAGTGGCTTTTTGGGGAGCATTGTGCCTCCACACCGCTCCAACGGATACATACTTCCTCTCAATGGGAAGGAACTTCGGTAACACATCCTCGTCTTCGCCAGCTCCACTCTTGGTTATCTCTTACCTTTACTTGTGCAAGTTTATATTGTGTTGCATCCCTTGCTTGCTTGTGTGATTGTTGTTGTTGCATCATATAGGTTGCTCACCTAGTTACATATGTAGACAACCTACTTTGATGCAAAGTTTAAATTGGTAAAGAAAAGCTAAAAGTTGTTAGTTGCCTATTCACCCCCCTCCCTCTAGTCAACTATATCGATCCTTTCAACGGGCATCGCGGCGGATGTGGACGTGGTCGAGCAGGCGATGATGCTCCAGTCCTACCGCTCCGCTCGCGACATTTGCCTCGATCACTGTGGTACCACGTCCATCAGGCGAGTTAGAAGCCGTCTTTAAGGAGATCGACGAGGTGGCGGATGAAGTTTGCGGCAAGGACGAGGATGACATCACCTGCTCCTCGGTCGTGCCCCGCCGCCACGACAACGAAGCTGACACGTCTGCGAGCGCCACCGGCAGCGAGGAAGGGTAGAGCATGGGAGACTGCCAGTGCTCAGGTCCCAAGAAGGCCACCACTCCTCCCCTCATGTTGAAGCTAAGCTTGCGGGATCATCATCGTCGGCCGATTAGCCACTTGCAGGCCATGGAGGCGGAGCTTCAGTTCCTGGCGCTCATGCTTGGCCGGACATGGGAACGGGTCAAAGGTCATTTAGAGCACAGTTTGGTTGAAATGTGTTAGAATGTAATGAATTTGTTTCGGTTTAGAATTTTAGATGAAAAACATCAGATTTTATATAAAAATTATCTAAGTATGAATAAAAATCGTTCTGTTTGTTTAGATATGCATCAAACTTGTTTATTTTCGTTAAATTCCGTTTGAAATGTCTCCGGACATTTGTGTCTACGGTTGAATTGCCGGCTCTCGTACCCGTGTCTGCGGACTGGTCCTCTGTCTGTGGAAGATACGGTGTCCGTTTTGAGGGTCAACGTTAGAGATGCCCTTTAGTTCCCTTTGTGTTTGTGCATCCAGATGTGGAGTATAAACCATGGTTTAAGCATCCAGATGAGGGAATAAATTGATGGATTTGTGTGTCCATTCGCGGGAGCTGATAGATAGGGCGACATATTCTTCAGTTTTGTTCGCATTGCGCTGCGGACGGAGGCTGCTTGACTCAAGCGTGGGTTTTATTAGTTAGCGAAGGACGTCTAGTTGTGCGTGCATGCATCAGTTAGCTAGATTAGGTAAGATTGAAGTGTCAACTGTCGCCTGATAACAGCATGTTTTTCGTTTCTGACAAATGAACACAGGCAGATTATTACTAATACAATGGTTAACTAGTAGAGTGCCCGTGCGCTGCCACTGGCTTTTGAAATAGTTTGCAAGAGTTACATGTTAACTTTCTAAGGCCTCGCCCCGCCGTAGATCCGCACCTCGCCATCGATTCCACCCGCTAGGCCGCCGCTTTGCCGCGCGCCGCGCCCATCGCGTTCGCCTCCGCCTCCGCCGCCTCCGCCCGCCCGACCCGCCGCCTCCTCTCCGCCGCCTCGCCCGGTCCATCCTCCGCCTGCCTCGCTCCGTCCGCTCCTCTCCGGTCCGTCCGCTGCCCCATTCCGTCCGCCGCGCCCGACCGCACGCCGCCGCTTCGTCCGCCTCCGCCCGCTCGCCGCGACGCCGCCGCTTCGCCTCGCAGCGCCGCCGCCTCCCGATGGCGCCGAAGAAGACGTCGAAGGGCAAGTCCGATTTCTTCGGCATGAGGGCGAAGCCCTCCGGGAACTTCGGACTGGAGTTCTCCGACGCCAGGCAGCGTTGGTGGCTCGGCACGTATCCCACCGCCGATGAGGCCGCGCATGCCTACGACGTGGCGGTGTGGCGTGCCGGATGGCTGAAGACGAACCTGAACTTCCCGGAGGTCGAGTCCCAGGTGGTGGCGGAGTGGCTCGTGCCGCAAGGCATCCGGATGGAGGAGATACCGGCTAAGAAGGCGAAGAAGAGACCGGCGGTTGTTGTCGCTCCGGGCGAGAGCGACGAGGCGGCGATGGCTTGGTTTGCGCGAGAGCATTCGAAGTACGTCCTGGCCGAGCTGGAGCACTACTGAAAGCGCGACGTCGTGGCGGAAAAGAAGGGAGTGAAGAAGGAGGATGAGGCCGGCCCCTCGACTGTGATCCCTATCGAGTCGTCGGATGAGGACTGGGGTGACACCGAGGAGGAGGATGAGGGGTGCGAGGACCCGACCAAGGACGAGTTCTGGGAGCAGTTCTGCAGCTCCGACGACGAGGAGTAGTTTCATCTAGTAGTTCAAATAAGTAGTAGTTGAATTTGTGTATGAAAATATGTTGAATTTCATGTTTGAACTATGTTGAGATGAAGTACTAGCTGGCCGTTTTAATCTTCGTTTTGGACCATCTGTTGGAGTTGCTCTTTATTTTACATCCCTGTTTTAGACCATCTGTTGGAGTTGAGCCTTTTTTAAGATGTAAAAAGAACTTTTTGGTGCTCCAAATTTGCACCATCACCGATTTGGACCACCAAAATTTAGACCATCTATTGGAGATGCTCTTAGCCAGAGATAAGAACCACCAGATCTCATCGCAACAACCGAACTTGTTATAGTCGCGTTTTATTCTATCACCCTAGTTCCGCCGACCACCGTCTTTTTTGTTCTTTATTATTAATGTAAGTGGACTTTGGGGACATTTAAGTTATTAACTTTATCTACTTTAATTTTATTTTCGATTTTAACTTTTTTTTGGTCGCAAATTTGGAGATGCGCCGGCTACGTTGATGCAGAAAACCACATTCCGGCTATTAACCGGTCTGTTTTCACAACCCAAATAAACAAAATCCCGACAAAACGTATGTCTGTTTGTTGTCGTGCGTGGTAGAGTTGGCCTAAGTCTTAGGCAGTTTTGGCGTTGAATCGTTGTTGTCCCTTGGATCTGGAATGGACGTTGGATGTATAGGCGCATATTACACAAGGCAACTCACCTGATCTCAGTCCACCGCAGCTACTGCTCTCATTTTCTCCCCTCACACCCGCTCCTCTCTCTCACTCTCAGGCTCTCAGCCACTCCTCTCCACGGCGCCCCCCCCCCCCCCCAAGTCGTATGGCCCCTCCTCTTCCCGCCACGGCGTTGACCGACCCCTCCTCTCACCACCTCGACAGCGAGCGCTCATATATATGTGCATACATGCACTCCTATGAATGCACACACGCACATCCTACCTCTATGAGCACCTTCGAGAGACTGAACCGGCATATCAAGCTTGGAATGAGATACTTGTCATAGTATGTTTGTGCACGTACAATTCATACATGTATCTATGCATGATTGGCTTATCCACCTTCTTGACCTCATCTCCCATGAGCATCCCATCATCATTGTTCTTGTCACGCCTGTTAATGTCACACACCCAAACGAATTTATTTTTAGTAGATTCGATTGATTTAGTCCAAAATGGTGATGCAAACATAACTTCGCCCAACAATGTGGAGTTAAAGATTCCCGCAAAAAAAACTACGAATCAAAGATGTGGCCAATTGTCTCCATCCAAAACTCCTTGAGCTTATCCTTGTTAAGGCATTCGTCCAGCTCGATGTTCCTCTTGAGCATGGATGACGAAGTCTTTTGATCGATGGATGGGTACAGGGTCGAGGGAATCAATTCAGTTTTACTAGGAGGGAGAAAAACCAGCGGGGAGGAATGATGGTGTGAGGTGAGGCGGAAATAAACTATGGACGCCAGCCTACCAACTCAACAATTCAAAAATAAGCCTGTGGCAACCATGAAGTGTTCTTAGTTAAATCCCATGAGGGCATGCCATTGAACAAAATTCAAATGAACCAATTAAGCTCACCTACATAAAAGCATGCCCTCGTCCATGAAGTGTGTGGAGATCCAACAGAATAAGTACCAAAACAAAGTGTTATTAGTTAGATGCCCGTGCGTTGCTATGACTACAATGCAAGTATGAGTTTCTAGAACTACTTCTTTAGACTGTAATATTGTCCAATGGCATGACATCTGGTAAATTTTTTTCTGCCCCAAAAATCAACATGCTGGTGTTTAAGCATAAGGACATTCAATAATCAAGGAACTGATGGTAACAAATAAAAATCAGTGATACAATTCATTCCTTTGCAAAGTTGTGAAGTAGCAGCACATCACCTCACAGAAATCACAAGGGTGCAAAAAAGATAGTGTCACAACATTACTGACTACCAAGAAATTAATAGATGGATGACAGATGTGGAGGCACATCACTGCAGTTCTCACTGCCGGGACAAGGTCTGGACAACACATTATCGATAAGCACAACTTTCGCCTTCAGGACCATTCCTCTCCATCATCTCCGACCTTGTTACAAGAAACTGAAAACAAAACTATGAGTAAATGAATACATGAACAAAGAAGAGATATCAATAAGAAATTACTTCTATGGTTTCGCATATAGACTTTGTAACTCCTTGCTCCACCGTGGAAAAACAAAAGGCACTTGTACCACACTTACCTCATCATTCATTTCTTATTTTTTTTTCATCAAGCAATCCAAACTTGATGAAAAAAATTAAGAAATGAATGACGAGGTAATAAGATGGAGTGCTGCTAAGGAACACCGCCTCCTCCCTGCATTGAAGGGCCTCGGCCGCGCAACAAAGATACAACATCGGTCATGTGGTTGGGGTGCGTGACTGTGAATGACCCAACACTGGTAGCAGAATAGTATACAAATAACCTTGTTAGCTGCGACCTTACTTTGAGGCACTGGTCTCAGACAATCCAGGAAAACTATGATCTGGATAATACCAACTCCCTCCAATAAAAGCACCGAAAAAACAGTTGTATGAATAGTAAGCATGATCAGTATAAAAATAAGTGTACGCATGGTAAGCATGATCAATAGAAGAAAATAAAACAGAAATCGCTCTCTGAGGCCAGTGAGGCGCAAGCTGGTCAGTGAGGCACAAGCTGGTAATATACATATACACGTGACAGAAGAGACAAGAGACGACCTTGAACCATGCCTCCTCTCCTGCACACCTTGTGCACGGCGCAAGCCCGATGTCGCCCATCCTTTGTGCGCCTTGCTGCTCTGGTGGCGGCACGCGAATGCGGGGAAGTCTTTCGCATGAGGCACGGTCAGGATCTCACGGCACCCACGCCCGGGCCTAACATCAGGAGCTCGGCGGGGTTGGGATGGTTGGAAGAGAAAATGTGTGAAAGTTACTTGCCTACATCAAGTCACTGTAACTTGATCATCCTAATGTATGACCTGCTTACATGAGGGGACAGAGAGAGCCTATGGAATGAAAGTTCCTTGGATAATATTGAGTTTCCATCAATGTTTCCAAAGGGGGATTACTCCAGCTAACTGGATTTCAGAGAAGAGCATGATTCTGAGGTTCTCCTCCGGCAACCTCTGTTAATATTTTATTTTCCCATTGTTCCTGCATTTTACTCCATGTACTGCAAATTTTGCGAGTTAGTAAATAATTAAGTAAACCAATATCTAAAATTTATGGCATAGCCTATATGGACATAAATAGTGAATAACATTTTACGTGCTTCTACTATTTTTGCTCTCTAATTCGTAGGTACTTGTTATATTCAGTTTGTCACGGTGAGATATGCTAATAAGCACGGAGTGGACATAATTAAACCTCATCCGTTGTTCACAACTTTGATTTATTTACTTCTCTCTCTGTCATGAGATAGGGCAATAACCACAAAGGTGTACGCTATTGATCTGCTATTCACATCTTGCTGTCAGGTTGCTCAAAGTCTAAACTAATAATATAATGCTACATTATTCTCAACTAAAACCATGCCAACTTCTGAACTCCAGGCTACAGAGGTGTAGGTTGCTTACTACCTGAACGAAACTGATGAGTTCAAGAAAGATTAATTATACCATTAATCGATTATGAGCATGCATGTAGCACTTCTTTCAGTTACGTGCATCAAATTAAGGATATTTAGCTTATACCCAAAATTGTACTGCATAGCAGAATGTATCTCAGCTAATGATCGTGGGTGGAAACCCCATAAGACCAGGATACACCTGCTTAGCTTGCATGAATGATATGGAGTTGAAAGCTCTGTAAGATATAAATTAGTTCATGCAAATTGAAGTTATATGTAACAATTCTGGAGCAAGCAGAGAGAACAAGCGCTAGCTAAAGGATAGAACAACATAATATATCCATGAAGATTTGCTCAATATAGCAGTGTTCATTCTTAGCCCGGTAAGCCTGTAGTACTTGAGGAATGTGCGGCATAAAGTCCCTCTATAACTCCCAATCATGTGGGTTGAGTAATAACATCCTGGATATGTAGACAAAAATTATACCATAAAATATTTGTTTGCAAAACAGCTATTATACACATCAGGAGATGAGAAACTACTAAACTGAATCCAACCTTTGTTGCATTAATAGAAGCATTTCGAAATGTTGATTAATGGACAATAAAATAGGAAAGCCATATTTCTCCAACTTTAAAAACAAGTGATCTTGATATGTATGTACATAATCTAGAGCCCGGCATCTATCCTTCACCTTGATATCAATTATCAAATAGATGTCAGATATACAACTACTTTCCCGAAATGCTAAATGATTCAAAATATTTAAGAGAATCGCAGCAGTCAATCGAACATGAAACAATGGAGATATGAACCAAATACTATGTGTAAACATTTTATAAACCTTTGTATCCCTTGAAGCTTCAGGGATATCTCATCGGCTATGTTGCGTGCCAGTTCCAGGAAAAGGGCCATAAGGACCCCTTGGTTTAGAGGAACATGGTTCGCTCCACACAGCCCTTGCAAATCAACCTGGCCGAATGGGCATTTAGAGTATCAGGTATCCACAATTATACATATGGTAACTAAAATGGTGTATGACTTAACAAAACTGAGAAATTCTAGTTCTTGCCAGGTTGAAAGCCAAGCTCATTTATACATTTCAAAACTCTCTTTTAAAATAACTAATAACTTTGAAGGCATACATGTAACTATGTTCTACGTGTACAGAAATAATTCTCTCGTGAGGTTGTACCATATAACATAAATTTTTAGTCACTTGGTTTAGTTATGTAGAGATGGTGTTCTCATTTCCGGTTTCTAGTGGAGACAGAATAAACAACTTTCTTAGGTTCTCCAAGTAGTATGATTGGTACCAGGCTCCTGTAGCTTCAATGATGGATGGTTGAAAAACTGCAAACACACTCAAGTGCTAGAAAAAACAAGCAACACAAATAGAAGTTCCCTCGGTTAGCAATATAGTGTACCGCTTAAAAAGAAACTTGGATGCTTAACTGAATTTTGTCTATGCTTCAGTTTTAGAAGCCTAATTGGTGCTAGGCATTTGAGAAGCTTACCCCAACTGATGCACATGATTTACAACTACAAGAAGAGATGTTAATACAAATATTCATTCTACTCTAATGCGGAAAAGAACAATAAAACTGGAACATAAGCAGAAAGATAAAATGAGCACCTACTGAGTCACCTGTATGTTATGGATCTTCCACCTCACAGACTCTGTTGACCTGCTTAGTGCACGGCAACGACGCTGCTTCTTCTGCTGCATCCGGTCTTGGGCTCCATGACCTAATAAACCACTGATTACTCCATCATTGGCTGCCCCTGCTAGCCTTTAAAACCAACATCTTCCACATTGCGCCAAAGAGGAGCAGAAAACACAGACTGAAAAATTGCATATGTATATAGCAGATGCAAACATATATTCTGCATATATTTTTGAACTCGAGTTTGGGCTCTCAGGGGTATTCTTTCTTCATCCCGTCCCACCAGGCTCTCAGTTGCTCTCTTACAAGTAAATACTACGTTTTCGATACAACATTCGGTTTAACCTATTTGGGTTACATATCAACAATATAAGGCAAGACTAAAATGGGAAGCATATTTTAGTGCACTGGGAAAGAGTAACATAAGAGTAAGTATGGCAAATCATCTTACATTCCGAGGTGAACAATGAACTATATCCACAGCTTTCTGATTGTTCAAGTGCTCCTATAGTCCATCTGATGCAAATATAACAAACTGATATTCTGCACAGTCTATGTTCTTCAATGGATGGTTCGGGACAAAGAATTGGATTATGGAAGGGCCTTCGAATATGGAACCAGGCCAGAAGGGGCTCATGTTTAAATTCCGAACTTTTTAGGTAGGTGTGGCCAATCATTCTGGAAACCTGAATACAAAGAAAAAAAACAGAGCACGACTAATTATTATGTGAGATATGTCAGAAGACATCGATCTTGGGACTTTGTACAAATGGTATGCTCTTGGCATGATTAATCCATGAAATGGGGCGCAAATTGAAACCTTTATCAAATAAACTCCTGGCCCAGGCTTACACAGAGGAGTATTTATAGACATCATCAATTTTACAGAGGCCGACAAAATGAAATACCTGAATAATGCCCTTCATGCGCCAAACTTTGTGCTTCAGGGCCATGATCCGGAGGTCATTTGGGTGTACCTGTCTTAGCTCATCCCTTGCAGCCGGAAAGCTCGCGTTATGCTCAGATGACAGCTGAACTGCCTTAATGTCTTTGACGCCCCTTTCGACCCTCCCAGGGACAACACAGGAATCACCAGTGTTTGCTATGTAGAGGACCCCTTCATTGATAATGCCAACCAAACAACATGACCCAACCGAGGAGATCTGCGGTTTGACGATCCATTGCTTCCTCACGTGATTCAGAAACACCTCCTCCATGGAAGCGTAGGATCTGTGGAGGATGTCGGCCGAGAGGTCTGTTGTTCCATCGCAAACTCTGCATTGAAGTAATCATCAGCTAGCTATAACTAACAAACCAATTGAAAGTCTGATGATTCATTCATCTAAAATGACAAACCACCATATCTAACTTATTGAGGAAAATCCATGAAGGAAAGAAAACTCAGAAAAATACATACATTCTAATTTCATACTAAATCAGTACCCACCTTTACCCATCGATACTACCTGTTTATTTTGATGAGCTGTAAAACCTTTAAGGAATTTGTTTGCTTCTATAAATTATAGAAATAACATTTTATGAAAGATGCATTGAGGTACAGGGTCATAGGTAAGCACAGAGTAGGTAACTAACATGAATTGGATCTTGTAGGCCCCTATAAATATCTGTCTCAAATATTAAAAGCAATCCAACTCTTAGACAAACATAAAAACATTGTTAAATTAAATGCCTTAAAAACTACATGGATGAAATTTTGTATCGACCTGAACAACTATCAAGGCACACACCAAAAATGCCTATTACAGGATAGGAATTTGTTGCTTCCCTCCTTGCAATCAAATTCTGACAAAAGAATGAAGTACCGCAACGATCAATCACATGAAGGACTTGAAATCTGCACTCGTTGTTCACCACTGGTGACTTTCAGTTTCCTATCCCTGGTAACCCATACAAAAGAAATAGAGTTATTTACACTGCAAAATTTAATATTTTTTATATTGATAAATCATGAGAACTTATTCAGAAATCTTTGCATGAGCTTATAAGAGTGCGAAGGTGGACTGTACAGGAAATAATGAAGTGGCAGTGTGGACGAAACATCAATCCAACCAAATGCTATACCTGGTGGTTATCTTCGATATTTTTCTTCCAATAATTCTAACAGACTAAAAGATAATCATGCTAATTAGAAACCAAAGAGGATGAGAAGACCATGGATCAGAGCAGAAGCCATACCAGGAGGTTGCCACAAGATTGAGGCACTCGAAATAGGGTCATTGCAGACAGGGCAAGCACCTTAATAGAGGAAGTGTGAGAAACCCGACCCCCGGTCTGGAAGTGGTCACGCCGGTCCTTGGTGGTGGTGGCCGTCCCAAAAGACGACAAATCTACTATCCTCTATGCCCGTGGTTATTGGCGTTGGTTCGCACGGGGAAGCACATGGTACAGCGGCTGCGCGGCATGGGCGATTGACGCGTGAAGGCGAGGAGAGGCCGACGGATTGTGGGGGCGCCAGTGTCAAGCTGTGAGGAAGCATCACCGGGGTGCGTGAAGAGAAGTTGGTCACACCGGTTGGGAGGCCGGTCGATGTGTATCCCCGTGATCCAGCCAAGGAGCCATTGCGCTTGGCAGGGGAACGCCCCGCCGACACCATGGAAGAGGACACCATGGCCGCCGCCACTATGATGAGCAGACGGCAGTCAGCCCCTATGGGGCCCACCATAGAAGATGTCGACGTCAACAGGGACTTGGCCGAAATCACCTACATCATCCCGGACAGGGCGAGCCTTGATGTTGAGCACCTTCATGGTGGGCATCCTCGCGGCCCCTTGAACCCACAACAGCTTCTCCTTGCATCCCCATCGCTCTTTGATCTATTGCATCCAAAGCCCGCGATCCCTCCTTGCAAAAACAAAAACAAAAACAGAAGGCAAAAATCAAATGTACCTAAAAAGGACGGAGCTATCATCCTACTGCAGAGTAGCCACTCATGAGTCATGACTCATCCAACAGTGGCAAGCAGCAACAAACACAATCAGGACTGTGTGAAACATGCAATGCACATAATTTCACAGCTTTCGAACAGTAGCAAGCACCAGCACACAATCAGGACTTTCCGAAGCATGCAGCAGTGCATCAGCACACAATCTATAGCAACAACAGGGAAGCCGGATACAAAGTCGGCAAGAGCCGCACCTCTTCCCCCACAGGAGACAGCTGGTAAGCCTCATTGTCGCGCACAACGAACCTGCCGCCGCCATAGCCGCCGTCCAGGCCCGAGTCATCCGCCAGGCTGCCGCGCAGCTCCAGCCCCTCCAGCGGCACCTTGCCGACCCGAGTCGAAGCGCGAGTTCTCTGCAGAGGAAGCAAAAAAAACATAAATCTCCATTGGTGTGGCGCGAGAAGGAGAGAATTCGCCCGGACCGCCCGCGAGTTACACGAAATTCAGCGGAGGTACACGTAGATGCGAAATCGACGGTGAGACCAAGCGGATCAAATTCAACTAACTACAGCCCACCAGAACATCACTGGGCAGCGGGAGGAACCACATTCACCTGCGGTGGAGGCCGACGAGGAGGAGGCGCGGGATCTCGGCGTCGGCTGGCGAAGGGAGACTCCTCTCGGATCTCGGCGGCGGCGAAGGGGTGTCCTGAAGGGGATCGGCGGCGGCTCCTGAAGGGGATTAGAGGCGGCGGCGGCCAACGGAGATAGCGCACGGATCGAGGGCACTCTGGAGGCCTCGATCCTTGATGCGAGCGCGAGGGCGGCGGCGAAGGGATGGAGTGCGAGGGCGGCTGCCGTGGTTCTCGCTCGAGGGCACCCCACAGGCCTCGCTCGTGGTTTTTTTCGTTGGTTTTGTTTCGTACGTTTATTTTTGTAGGGTTTTTTTTACGTGGAGGCCTCGCTGAGGTGGGCGAAAAAAAATCTATGAAGGTTAACCTACGAAAAAAAAAACGGATGAAAGTGGTGAGACGAAAACTGACCGGCCGAGACTACCAACTGCTCCATTAGGAGTAGAGATTAAAGGAGGTAGATCGTTGCAGAAGAAAAGGTGAGTGCTCCTAGTCGGAAAGGAAAAACAAATTATGTCTTTCTGCGTGGAAAAATATACCAGCACAATGATGAAAGAAACAGCGGCTAGCCGGGCAGCTACACGTTGGGAACGGCTGCAAGTGATGACTGTCACTAGTGGCTGGGGCCCGCCAATGGCGGGCCTCCTAAATGCGTGCTTGTGGCGCCCTTGTCTTGCTGAAGCGCCTCATTGCGCCTCACATGGAACTATTTTCACAGTTTACGCACATTAGCTCTCGAGCAACAATGAACTAATGGTTGTTAGCCTCAAGTTTTCTTTACAAGTACAAAGAACCACTATTAGTTGGCAAAGCACCACAATGTTTCAGTATAAGAGATCCACAAATACCAGAGATGCAAAAGTAGAAGGCATACATGTAAAATGAGAGCTGATAATACATAGCCCACACAAATTCAGACCACACTGGTGTGATTATGAGGCTGCACCTTTTCGACCCATGGTTCACAATCTTGAACCCAACCCAGTAAGAGAAAAATACAAAAAAGTTGAGTAGTTAAATAAATTTAGGGAGACTTCCAGTTGCGTTGGTGCAACCTGAAGCTGCACACTTAACCTAGATCTCCTCTATAGAGCCTGAGAAAAAGAGGATGGGGCCATGGGCAAGGCCATAGTACATCTACTTCATATACTCGTAGTTGTCTTGTTATAACAACACATACAGGGTTTTGTGCTGCCAGACAATACAGTCTACGAATTCTCTTCGGCACACAGTAAAATGCATTCATTTTGGTTCTAAAAAGCACAACGAAACATGTATTGGATTTAAATTCTACCCTAGGGAGTAGGGAGGAGATTCTGGGGAAAAGAACTTGATGTTGATGAGCCTTCCGTGGGGGTGGAGCAGGGACCTGCAACATCTTTAATCGACTGGATCTCCCTCATGTTTCTCAAAGCCCTTTTCCCAGAAATTCATGTGTTTCACAATTGTCACGCCATCTACACAAAAACCAACATCAACTCAAATTTTAATCTGAAACAAGCACAACTAAACAATCCATAAATATATTAGGATTTTTTGGATGCGGTACCTCAACTGATCCATCCCGACCCTCAATCTAAATGCACCGATAGTTTCCTAGTGTAAACACTGAACTCACAAAAAGAAACAGCAAGACTGGGAAATAAGACAGAATTAATGGCATATTGATTATAGCAAAAAGGGAGCGCACTTGGTAATATATAAAAAACTGGGAGCTCAGCAAGGCCTTATTTAACATATACTTCCAGTACGAATCTGTGAATGCAACAACAACTAACATCTGATTTTCTGATGAAAATATGGAATGCACTACCCTAGTGCAGAAACACAAAAGGCTAGCTGCAAACAGCAATACAAAACATATGCAAAGTATTTCTAATTATTGTATTTTCATCCTTCATAACACTACAGGAAATAGCAGCAAAACTGCAGGTGTGGTTATTAGCCATGCTTCACAAGTTATAATGAATGATTCTTTTCGTCCCGGACCACTTGATTGTTTAAATTTGTTTGGCGTTCATGTGGTTCAGACACATCTCTCCGTAGGCCATCCAATCATCATCATGAGAATGATAAAGGAGATGTAAATTTAACGATCAGTGCAAGAAGCATATATTTCTTACCAATTGGCTAGGAAAACATTAGAAGTCTAGAACTGAAGGGTACAAGCTAGACAAAACAAAACTTAACACAAAAAAAGTATAGCTATTACGTGCAACTTTAATCCTAACCTCCTAGACAATTCTCAATTAAACTACTCCCTCCGATCCATATTACTTGTCGCTCAAATGGATGGCTCTAGCATTAAAATACGTCTAGATATGTCTGTTTGGGCTATAAGTAATATGAATAGGAGGGAGTATTAAGTTTATGATGAAAATATTGTCCAGATAAAATAGCTCAAATAATCTCCACTGAACTGAAACCACTCAAGCCACAAGTAAAACCATTCCCAATTGCAGAAGCACCAAAATAGGCGGTTGATTTTACTCACCTTGATTTGGATGATGAACCCTTCTAGGTATCAGAGATCATGATGTATCCATTCCTGCACAGCCACGGAAAAACATCACAAATAACAAATCCTCAGCTGAAGTCTAAATGCGTGAACAAATCATGGGGTCCAAAATGGGAAGGGGTTCAGAACAAGAACCAACTCATCTGCCCTTGACGCTGGAGCAGGGCTCCATGAACTCAAGATTGGCAGCAACATGCATCACAGCATCAGTTAGTCACCGGTCTTGTTGAGGTGCACCAATGGCGTGGCATGGCGTGTCGCTGATCAGCTACATCATACACATCACAGACAGAGGAAAATCACCTAAGAAAACTGGGAGAAAGGTTAATGGCTGACAGTCGGCCATCTCGAAATGTGGACACTAAGGAGCCGAAAGATGGGCACTTACCTAGGTGACATCCTTGGCGATCGCCAGCTATGACGCCTCGCTCCTTCCACTATAAATCCTTCCTGCGTGTTGACAAAATTACAAAACATGTGGGAGCATAATGTCAACAAATTGAGTGATATATATGGAAAAACAGCAAAACGAAATTAAGTCCTTCAATATGTATTTCTAAAACTGGAATACCATCTTGATAACATGTTTATTTTTTATCCAAGGCTTGATTGTAGCATAAAATTACACCATGGTAAATTTTCAGAAACATCAAGCTTCAGTTTCAGGCTTTAGTAACTTGGTCACAAATTTCAAAAAAAGGTAAGACAACGGCCAGTGGTCACTAGATGTACAAGGTTAGGAATCCTTTGTGCCTGCTAGTTCAGAAACACCTGAATGGAGGAACAGTTTTTATATAATCTGAGGGGAGAGAAATTTTATGGAAGAAAGTTAAGAGGAACTTACATTCTGTAATCTACAGTCTGAGGTCAGTATGTGTCAGTGCACGGGTATGCAGATAATTTACCTGCATAAAGTAAGACACATATTCAATCTAGATCAACTGGTGAATAAATAGATCAAGAAATCTTTAACCTTTGTAGCTTGTAGCGATCCAAAGGCCTCTCATCAATATCATGATTAAAGCATGTCAGGCAGATGAAAACGACATTCTACAACATGATCACTGCAGGATAGAGAGAGAAGGTCTGGAGTCCATGGACTGCATCACCAAAACAGAGTGAATTCATAGTTAGGGGACAAGTAGTCCCACATACTTCAGTGTAAACATTGCAACAAGTTTATACATACTTGACTGAATTGTCATTTAGGATCCATATAAAAGCTCATTATCTTTTTAAATTTCCTATAGTTATGGCCATTTAGGTGGTTAAATTCAAGATACACGAGTGCATGTAGCTATGCTTAGAGGGTAATGGATCCAATAAGAGCATAATTTTGACATACAAATTCAATAAATGAACTAAGCAAGTCACAAAAATCTATGTGTAGTGCATCTTCTAAGCAGGTAGGTAGCTAGCTCCTATTCCTCTTGGTTTAATCTACATTCAGCTCTAATGGATTTGGCTGTCATTCATTCAAAAAATTCTAAGCACACACATCATGAAGCTAAGGCAAAAGGGGAAAATCAGACCGGCAATACAAGACGCATACACAGCCATACAACGATGCAGCATAACAACGAACAGGCGAGGAGCAAGGAATTAGCATGGAATGAACTAATTCACAGAAATCGAACCCAATAGGATCTCACACAAGGAGGCTACAATTCAAGAAAAAGAGCTCACCTCCTTCGTTGCAAGGTTACAGAAAGTCCATGTCATGTTCTCCAGCGCGTATTTCTTGTTTGCCTACGACACATCCAACAAATCGATCAACAAATCGGAAGCAAAACAGAGAAATCCACACCACAAGACTATTACACAACCCATAGCCATAACACTGAACTTCACGCTGGTAAAGCACAAGGACAACAAGATTTTTGGTAAAAGCTAACAGGCACATAATACAAGAAATGTTTACAAGCCATCCAAATAGTAACATGATGCCATACACGCCGTGCCTGAGGTTAAACCTAATTAAAATCTCCACAACCAAAAGCAGAGCAATGCAAAGCAACCATCCAAACACAACAATCAAGTGAGCTTTTGCACAAACCCCAAACCCACGGTGGCACTTCCAATCAAAAGCAGTAAGAGGTTCTATACTAATTATGTACGCATGAAAAACAACAACGAATTCGAATATGTGCGAGTTAGAGATGAGAGAATGGACAGTGGACTCACCATGAGGCCGCAGTTGCAGAGACCGAGCATGGCGGTGGACGCGGAGCGCCAGTGGCCGGCGAGAACGGGCATCCCTGCAGCGACTGCTCCATCAGCAACCGACGAGGACGCAAGGTTGGATCTGATGAGTCGAGGACAACGGCGCTGTCGCCAGTGCATTGCGTCGATCCCAGTGCCCGCGCGACCCGGCCGACCCCAGGGCCTCCCGTCTCCTTATGATCTGCATCTCCACCCCCACTTCGTCCCTGTCCTCGGCAGGCTCCAGATCGATGTAGATGCCGTCGTGGGGCAGAGGTAGCGCGACCATGAGCTGGGCCTAGAGTCACAGCAAACCTTGTCCTCGTCGGCCGGGGGAGATTGGCGTGATGGAGGATGAAGAGGCAACAGCCGTGCGAGAGGAGGCGGAGGTTCGAGAAGTGGGAGGTGGGATGAGGAGGGGAAGACGAGGGGCGTGGGGAAAGAGGAGGAGGTTGCGTGAGTGAAGAGCCTCCCACGCGCTACCGCAGGATCTCCTCGAAGCAGGCGGTTGGCCAACCGTAAATATCTGTCGATCTACCTATGAGGACGTGGCAGCCACGAGAAAGCGCCCTTGATGCACACCTTATTGTTTTGGATGCGTGCACGTCAGCTTCAGGGGAAAGTGTCGACACCCGTCGCTGCACAACGTACGTATAGCAGCGTCGGGTTCTTTTTAACCTTTCGGCTCCTGGAATGGAATGCTGTCGTCAGTCGCTGCGCGCGGCGAAGCGGATACCTCCTGGCCGGGCTGCCCGGTCGCGAACCGAGGGGGTAGACCAACTGGCCGGAGATGGTCGTAGTGGACACTGGGCAAGCACGCACGCACGGAGGGGCGCAAAGCATCCACCACCGCTCAACACGTACTGGAGCCAATTTCTACTCTTTGCCATCTCGCTCAAGCTAGCTAAGATTCCTCTCCCCGCAAAAAAAAAAAAAAAAAAAAAAAAGAAAAAAAAAAAGCTAAGATTCCTCTCGTCCTCCCGTGGCGGTGGTGGTGCTGCTCTTTGTGCGTGCTGCTCTTTTCATCCCCGTGACCCCTGAAAGCTTTGTAAATCTGTTGACCGATGACCGCGCAACAAGCATATTTTGTATGTATGTATATGCACTCGTGAAAGATCTTTTTTAGAAAAGGTACTGATGCTTTTCGAATTTTCTTCCTTTACAAAATGCCTCCTTTCAGGGTCGACGGTGTTATAAAAAGGGCGTCCCCGTTAATGTTTCTTTGATTTCTATGTGAAGATCGTCTCTGTATAACGAGAGCAGTGATTCGGTGCCCAGACTCGTCTACACACGTACTGAAGGCAAAAATAAAAAAATACTAAAAAAATAAAATTCAAAAAAATGCATGGTAGATAATTTGGTGCGTGAGGTATGCTCCAAATTTCATATCATCTGGACATTTGAGTAGCTCTCGGCAAAAAAGACAAATTTAGGATTTGTAAAAATGTTTACTGTTCATCTACTGTTCTGACCTAATTTGTATTTTTTGCTGAGAGCTATTCATATGTCCAAATGATTTAAAATTTGGAGCGCACCTCACGTGCCAAATTATCTACCATGTAAAAAACATTTTTTTAATGAATTTTTTCTTGACCTGGTGTAGATGAGCCTGTGCTAGGGCTGGAATTCGAGCCGAGTCGAGCCAGCTCGGCTCGACTCGCTAGAGCTCGTTTCGTTAACGAGCTAGCTCGACTCGATTCGTTACTATAACAAGCTCAAACCCAAGATTGGCTTAAAGAAAGGTTTAGTTTCACATGCAACAGAAGGATCCGGCTTGCCTTCTCCCTCTCCATGCTCCCATCCGTGCTTCCACTTCATCCTACGGCTGTTCTTTTTCCTTTTTCTTTTCTAATCTAATCATCTCTCTCCCCTGATTTTCAGGGGGTGGGGCAGTCTTATTTTCTTCCAATCAAATAAAACCACATATGCGGGAGCACGGATGGAAGCATGGGAAGGGAGCAGGCAAGTCTCGTCCGCAACAGAAGGCCTGCCTTTTCGCTAAATTCACAAGTTTCCTTTAAACATCATTGTCTCCTAAAGGACCAGGGGTCTCACCAATAATGCAACGAAAGGTGCCTGACCTGATAGGCATACATACATGATAGTACAACATACCCCTACCTGTGCCTGTGGGCCCCGCTAGCGCCTTTCAGGGGATGGATCATTTCTCGCTTCACTCAGCGAACACCAGCTGAATTGGTTTCCACCAACCATATGACCCACTTAATCAATTAGATTTACCTTTCTATATTGGCCGGTACAAAATGAAAAGGAAAACGTTGTTGGTAGAGTCACATGTCATCCTTCCTACTTGGTGCAATTAGTTAATTAGTTTCTGTTGAACATGTGTATATGTACGTAGGTCTAGGTCTTGTATGCAGTACATGTAGTGTCTGTCTTCCTCTGTATGTACGTGTATCTTAGGAGACAAGATACCGGTCGCACACCTATATATATATATATGTGCCTAGTGCACATATATATATGTGCCTAGTGCACGATCAATTAATCATCGATGCACCAAATCATTCTCTACATGGTATCAATCGCAGGTCGGTCCTCCCGCTCATGAACCCTAGCTGCCGCATGGCTGGCCATGATCTACCGCCGCCGCCCGCCACCGCCCTCCTCCCGCTGCGCTTTCTCCTCCCCACGCGCCTCCCTCCACCCTCGCCGCCTGTCCTCCACCGCCGCGCCGCTTCTCCCCAAGTCGCGCCGCCTCCTCCCCACGACTCGCAGACCATGTCGCCCAACGCCTCCACCTACTCCAACCCCTTCATTGCCGACCTGTTGAGATCCGCGACATCAACGTCCATGCACGCGTCCCGTGGTCCTCGACGCCCAACTCCACGTGCCGGCGTGGAAGACGATTTCGCCGCTTCTTCCGCGAGAACAACCTTGTAGATCATGTGGATGGCACCGTGGACTCCCGCGCCATGGTGGACGACGTCGAGTGGACCGCGATCGACGCCATGATCATCCGGTGGTTCTTCACCACCATCTCCAAGGACTTGTTCCACACGGTCGTGAGCGCCGGCGACGACGCCCGTGCCATGAGGGTCAGTCGAACGGCCTCTTCATCGACAACAAGCTTCGCCGCGTTTTTGGCAAAGAGATTTTTTTGATCGCCATCGACTAACAGTCCATTGATGACTCCGCCGCCGCTGAAGACGTTGGCGGATGAGCTCCGTGACATTGTAGCCAAGGTGGATGACGACCTCCTCAAAGACGCCACCGCCGGCCTCAACGAGGACTTTGCAACGCCGCCCAACCTCACCTTGATGCCAGAGCCCTCCTTCCCCAAGTTTGTGGCGTACTTGCGGTTGGAGGAGCGCCGGATGAAGGGGGTCAAGAAGCGTGTGCAGCATCACGTCCTCGCCGCCGGCACCTCATGTGGTGCCCCTCCACAGGCCGCCCCACCCGCACCACGCCAAAGCCGCCTCCCCCCACCTCTGTGGTATTTCTCCTCCCGATCCGCGCCTCCGCCCCTCCGCTGCCCCAAGCAGCCGGGTGGCGGATGTTGCAAGCAACCGCCCTGGGCGGCCGCAAAAGCAACAGCACCGAGGGGCACAAGCAGCAGCAGCAGTGACTCCCCATGGACGTAAAGACCAACCCGTGGACGGCGCCGCCCACGCGTGCACTCGATGTCGGTTCCTCGGGCTCTGCCTGCAGGCATCCTTGGCCTCGCCCGGCGGGCCACCAGCTCTCTTCGCTGCAGAACGCCGCCCCACAGCGGCTACGGCGCACACCTTACGGGTCCAAGACTGCCCACGGCTGCTGCTGCCCGTGCCCGCCACGGCGCCGCCCGCGCCGGCCGTCCTTCGGTGCATCTCCTGCGCCGGCCTAGGAGGGTTTTACCCTCCTGAGGTGCCGCCGCCGTGGGACCCGGCCCTGCTCGCCGCCCTGCACTCCGCCCCGTCACCGAGCTCCTATGGTGGCGGTGGTGACTGGTACATGGACTCGGGCGCCACCGCTCACATGACTGCTCATCCCGGTAACCTCACATCTGCTACTCCCGTTCATACTCCCACCCGTATCATCGTTGGTAACGGTTCCTCCCTACCCATTACACATGTCGGTCATATGTCTTTTCCGTCTACTTCTACTCCTGTCCATATGTCTAATGTTCTTGTGTCCCCTGACTTAGTTACTAATCTTGTTTCTGTTCGTCGCTTGCTCGTGAGAACCCTATCACTGTTGAATTTGATCGGTTTTTCTGTGAAGGACGCCCGTACACAGATGGTACTCCACCAATGTGACAGCCCGGACGAGCTTTACCCAGTGCACCCGTCTGGCGCCACCACCACCCGTCGTCCCGTCGCCCCGTCGCCTTCGCCGCCAGTGTCAATCTTTGGCATGCCCATCTTGGTCATCCCAACTCCACCGTTATGCGTCAGATTCTTCAGAGTTTTTCTTTCTCATGTAATAAGGTCGACGATCATACTTGTGAGGCTTGCCGCCTTGGCAAGCATGCGTTAAATCTTCCCTTTAGCGAGTCTACAAACATTTCCACCTTTCCATTTCAGTTATTGCATAGTGATGTTTGGACGTCCCCGGTTGCTAGCAACACGGGCTATTTATACTATCTGGTGATATTGGATGATTTTTCTCATTATGTGTGGACATTCCCTCTCCGTCGCAAGTCCGACGCTCTTGCCACACTCACAGCCTTTTATTCATATGTCACCACACAGTTCGGTCATCCTATTCTCGCCTTGCAAACTGACAACAGCAAGGAGTTTGACAACATCGCCGTCCGCAATTTACTTGCGTCCCACGGCACCATCTTTCGCCTCACATGCCCCTACACGTCTCAGCAGAATAGTCGCGCCGAGCGCGTCCTTCGCACTCTTAATGACTGTGTCCGCACGTTGCTCTTCCACTCCTACGTGCCTCCTCGGTTCTGGTCGGACGCGCTCGCGACCGCCAACCTCCTCATTAACATTCGCCCCTGTCGTTCCCGCTGGAACTACACTCCTCACCAGCTCCTCTTCGGTGCGGTTCCATCTTATGATGGTCTTCGCATCTTCGGGTGTCTCTGTTATCCTAGCACCGCGTCCACTGCTCCTCACAAACTCGCACCTCGGTCGCTTCCTTGCATTTTTCTTGGTTATCCTCCCAACACCAAAGGTTACCGGTGCTATGATCCAGTGTCCCACCGTGTTTTCACTTTGCGGCATGTGTACTTTGATGAGCTGGTGTTCCCGTTTCAGCAGGTACCGTCACCTTCGGCGTCTCGGCCGCGCTGTTCGCCTCGCCTCTATCTTCGGCGGACCGCCACCGCGCCCGAGTCGGCCACTGCTCGCGCTCCCGCCGGCGGCTCTGGCGCTATGCTTCGCCGTGGCCTCCCTGTTATGCCCCCTGCTGCCCCGTCATTGCGGCCGCACCCTCACCGTGTGGTCACTCGGGCTCGGACCGGGACACTTTGTCCCGGCGTGCGCTACCCGTCGGACGAGTACGCGTGTGTTGCATCCACCTCGGCGCCGTCTCCGCTACCCACCTCCGCTCGCGCAGCCCTTCGAGATCTCAATCGGCTAGCTGCGTGCGTGAGGAGTTTGACGCCGCAATAAGAATCGACGTGGCAGCTTGTTCTGCGGCCTCCCGTGCCAATGTCATCACGGCAAGTGGGTCTTCCGCCACAAGACTCGCCTGATGGTTCTCTCGAGCGCTACAAAGCGCCTTGGGTGGTGCGCGGCTTCCGCCAGCGTGCCGGCGTGGACTTCACCGACACCTTCGCCCGGTTGTCAAACCGCACGATTCGAGCCGTCCTCCGCCTTTGTTTCGCGCTGGCCGGTTCACCACTCGATGTGTCTAATGCTTTCTTGCATGGTCATCTCGACGAGCAGGTGTTCTGTCAGCAGCCTACTGGTTTCGTCGACACCGACTATCCGGATCATGTGTGCTTGCTCTCCCGTTCTCTCTACGGGTTGAAGCAGCGCCTCGAACTGGTACCGGCGGATCGCGGCCTTCTTTAGCAGAGGGGTTCGGTCCACACGGTCCGATGCCTCCTGTTTGTCTATCACTGGGCCCCGCCACCGCGTACCTCCCACTCAGACGTCGACGACATCATCTCGATCGCTTCTCGCCAAATGGCGCTACTTCAGCAGATCACAGCCCTCGGCACCGAGTTCGCCCTCAAGGACTTGGGGGCTCTCCACTACTTCCTTGTTGGAAATATGCCCTAGAGGCAATAATAAAATGTTTATTATTATATTTCCTTGTTCATGATAATTGTCTATTGTTCATGTTATAATTGTATTAATTGGAAACCGTAATACATGTGTGAATACATAGACCACAACATGTCCCTAGTGAGCCTCTAGTTGACTAGCTCGTTGATCAATAGATGGTTATGGTTTCCTGACCATGGACATAGGATGTCATTGATAATGGGATCACATTATTAGGAGAATGATGTGATGGACAAGACCCAATCCTAAGCATAGCAAAAGATCGTGTAGTTCGTTTGCTAAAGCTTTTCTAATGTCAAGTATCATTTCCTTAGACCATGAGATTGTGTAACTCCCGGATACCATAGGAATGCTTTGGGTGTACCAAACGTCACAACGTAACTGGGTGGCTATAAAGGTACACTACTGGGCATCTCCGAAAGTGTCATTGGGTTGGCACGAATCGAGACTGGGATTTGTCACTCCGTATGACGGAGAGGTATCTCTGGGCCCACTCGGTAATGCATCATCATAATGAGCTCAATGTGACTAAGTAGTTAGTCACGGGATCATGCATTACAGAACAAGTAAAGTGACTTGCCGGTAACGAGATTGAACGAGGTATTGGGATACCGACGATCGAAACTCGGGCAAGTAACGTACCGATTGACAAAGGGAATTATATACGGGATTGCTTGAATCCTCGACATTGTGGTTCATCCGATGAGATCATCGTGGAATATGTGGGAGCTAACATGGGTATCCAGATCCCGCTGTTGGTTATTGGCCGGAGAACGTCTCGGTCATGTCTGCATGGTTCCCGAACCCGTAGGGTCTACACACTTAAGGTTCGGTGACGCTAGAGTTGTTATGGGAAATATTATGTGGTTACCGAAGGTAGTTCGGAGTCCCGGATGTGATCCCGGACGTCACGAGGAGTTCCGGAATGGTCCGGCGGTGAAGATCGATATATTGGACGAAGGGTATTGGAGTCGGAAGTGTTCCGGGTACCGTGCTATGGCCAAGATGACCGAAAGGTGTTTTGGGAGCCCGACAAGTGTTGGAGGGCCTCATGGGCCAAAGGGAAGGGAAAACCAGCCCACTAAGGGTTGGTGCGCCCCCACACACCCTTTCCCATGTTATTTGGGGAGGTGGGCGCCCACCGGCTTGGGAGGCAATCCTCCACCGCTTGGCTTGGGGGGGCAAGTCTCCTAGGATTTTCCCTAGGAGATCCAATCTGCTGGCCGCCGCCCCTAGGGAAACCCTAGGGCGCCCCCTCTCCCTTGCCCCTATATATAGTGGAGGGGTGGGAGGGAAGCCGCACCTCTTCCCTGGCGCAGCCCCTCCCTCCTCCAACACCTCCTCCTCCTCCGTAGTGCTTGGCGAAGCCCTGCAGGAGAACCGCAAGCTCCACCACCACGCCGTCGTGCTGCCGGAGCTCTCCCTCAACTTATCCTCTCCCCTTGCTGGATCAAGAAGGAGGAGATGTCCCCGGGCTGTACGTGTGTGGAACGCGGAGGCGCTGTCCGTTCGGCGCTAGATCGGATCTTCCGCGATTTGAATCGCCGCGAGTATGACTCCATCAACCGCGTTCTTGTAACGCTTCCGCTTAGCGATCTTCAAGGGTATGAAGATGCACTCCCTCTCTCTCTCGTTGCTAGAATCTCCATAGATTGATCTTGGTGATGCGTAGAAAATTTTGAATTTCTGCTACGTTCCCCGACAGTGGCATCATGAGCTAGGTCTATGCGTAGTTTCTATGCACGAGTAGAACACAAGTTGTTGTGGGCGTCGATTTTGTCAATTTACTTGTCGTTACTAGTCTTATCTTGATTCAGAGGCATCGTGGGATGAAGCGACCCGGACCGACCTTACACGTACACTTACGTGAGACAGGTTCCACCGACTGACATGCACTAGTTGCATAAGGTGGCTAGCGGGTGTCTGTCTCTCCCACTTTACTCGGATCGGATTCGATGAAAAGGGTCCTTATGAAGGGTAAATAGTAATTGTCATATCACGTTGTGGTTTTGGCGTAGCAAAGAAACGCTCTTACTAGAAACCTATAACAGCCACGTAAAAACTTGCAACAACAATTAGAGGACGTCTAACTTGTTTTTGCAGCATATGCCTTGTGATGTGATATGGCCAAAAGAATGTGATGAATGATATATGTGATGTATGAGATTGATCATGTTCTTGTAATAGGAATCACGACTTGCATGTCGATGAGTATGACAACCGGCAGGAGCCATAGGAGTTGTCTTAATTTATTGTATGACCTGCGTGTCATGAGTAACGCCATGTAATTACTTTACTTTATTGCTAAACCGTTAGCCATAGTGGTAGAAGTAATAGTTGGCGAGACAACTTCATGAAGACACAATGATGGAGATCATGATGATGGAGATCATGGTGTCATGCCGGTGACAATGATGATCATGGCGCCCCGAAGATGGAGATCAAAAGGAGCAAAATGATATTGGCCATATCATGTAACTATTTGATTGCATGTGATGTTTATCATGTTTTACATCTTATTTGCTTAGAACGACGGTAGCTTAAATAAGATGATCCCTCGCAATAATTTCAAGAAAGTGTTCCCCCTAACTGTGCACCATTGCGAAGGTTCGTTGTTTCGAAGCACCACGTGATGATCGGGTGTGATAGATTCTAACGTTCAAATACAACGGGTGTAAGCCAGTTTTACACACGCAATACACTTAGGTTGACTTGACGAGCCTAGCATGTACAGGCATGGCCTCGGAACACGGAAGACCGAAAGGTCGAACATGAGTCGTATAGAAGATACAATCAACATGAAGATGTTCACCGACGATGACTAGTCCGTCTCACGTGATGATCGGACACGGCCTAGTTGACTCGGATCATGTATCACTTAGATGACTAGAGGGATGTCTATCTGAGTGGGAGTTCATTAAATAATTTGATTAGATGAACTTAATTATCATGAACATAGTCAAAAGGTCTTTGCAAATTATGTCGTAGCTTACGCTTTAGTTCTACTGTTTTAGATATGTTCCTAGAGAAAATTTAGTTGAAAGTTGATAGTAGCATTTATGCGGACTAGGTCCGTAAACTGAGGATTGTCCTTGTTGCTACGCAGAAGGCTTATGTCCTTAATGCACCGCTCGGTGTGCTGAACCTCGAACATCGTCTGTGGATGTTGCGAACATCTGACATACACGTTTTCATGACTACGTGATAGTTCAGTGTGTAATGTTAAACGGTTTAGAATTGAGGCGTCAAAGGCATTTTTGAAATGTCGCGGAACATATGAGATGTTCCAAGGACTGAAATTGGGATTTCAGGCTAGTGCCCACGTCAAGAGGTATGAGACTTCTGACAAGTTTCTTAAGCCTGCAAACTAAGGGAGAAAAGCTCAATCGTTGAGCATGTGCTCAGATTGTCTGAGTACTACAACCACTTGAATCGAGTGGGAGTTAATCTTCCAGATGAGATAGTGATGGTTCTCCATAGTCACTGCCACCAAGCTATTAGAGCTTCGTGATGAACTATAACATATCAGGGATAGACATGATTATCCTTGATCAATTCGCGACGTTTGACACCACGAAAGTAGAAATCGAGTAGGAGCATCAATTGTTGATGGTTAGTAAAACCACTAGTTTCAAGAAGGGCAAGGGCAAGAAGGGATACTTCATGAAACGGCAAATTAGTTGCTGCTCTAGTGAAGAAACCCAAGGTTGAACCCAAAACCCGAGACTTAATGCTTCTGTAATGAGGGGAACGGGCACTGAAGCAGAACCACCCTAGATACTTGGTAGATGAGAAGGCTGGCAAGGTCGACAGAAGTATATTAATGTGTACTTTACTAGTACTCCTAGTAGCACTAGGGTATTATATACTGGTTCGGTTCCTAAGTGTTAGTAACTCAAAATAAAAAGCTATGGAATAAACGGAGACTAGCTAAAGGTGAGATGACGATATATGTTGGAAGTGTTTCCAAGGTTGATGTGATCAAGCATCGCATGCTCCCTCTACCATCGAGATTGGTGTTAAACCTAAATAATTGTTATTTGGTGTTTGCGTTGAGCATAGACATGATTGGATTATGTTTATCGCAATACGGTTATTCATTTAAGGAGAATAATGGTTACTCTGTTTATTTGAATAATACCTTCAATGGTCTTGCACCTAAAATGAATGGTTTATTGAATCTCGATCGTAGTGATACACATGTTCATGCCAAAAGATATAAGATAGTAATGATAGTACCACATACTTGTGGCACTGCCATTTGAGTCATATTGGTATAAAACGCATGAAGAAGCTCCATGTTGATGGATCTTTGGACTCACTCGTTTTTGAAAAGATTGAGACATGCGAACCATGTCTATTGGTAGATATGCATGAAGAAACTCCATACAGATGGATCGTTTGGACTCACTTGATTTTGAATCACTTGAGACATGCAAATCATACCACATGGGCAAGATGACCGAAAGGCCTCGTTTTCAGTAAGATGGAACAAGAAAGCAACTTGTTGGAAGTAATACATTTTGACGTGTGCAATCCAATGAGTGCTGAGGCATGCAGTGGATATCGTTATGCTCTTACTTCACATATGATTTGAGTAGATTCTAAGTATATTTACTTGATGAAACACAAGTTTGAATTATTGAAAGGTTCAAGTAATTTCAGAGTGAAGCTGAAGATCATCGTGACAAGAGGATAAAATGTCTATGATATGATCATAGAGATGAATATCTGAGTTACGTGTTTGGCACACAATTAAGACCTTGTGGAAATTGTTTCACTACTAATACCGCCTGGAACACTATAGTGTGATGGTGTGTCCGAACATCATAGCTGCACCATATTGGATATGGTGCATACCATGATGTCTCTTATTGAATTACCACTATCGTTTATGGGTTAGGCATTAGAGACAACCGCATTCACTTTAAATAGGGCACCACGTAATTCCGTTGAGATGACACCGTATGAACTATGGTTTAGAGAAACCTAAGCTGCCGTTTCTTAAAAGTTTGGGGATGCGACACTTATATGAAAAAGGTTTCAGGCTGATAAGCTCGAACCCAAAACATCTTCATAGGACACCCAAAACAGTTGGGTATACCTCCTGTCTTAGATCCGGAAGCAAAAGGGATTGTTTCTAGAATCGGGTCCCTTCTTGAGGAAAAGTTTCTCTCGGAAGAATTGAGTTTGAGGATGGTGGGGACTTGATGAGGTTATTGAAACGTCAATTCAACTAGTGTGTAGCAGGACACAGGAAGTTGTTCCTGTGGCGCCCACACCAATTGAAGTGGAAGCTGATGATATTGATCATGAAACTTCGGATCAAGTCACTACCAAACCTCGTGAGGTCGACAAGGATGTGTACTACTTGAGTGGTACGTAATCCTGTCTTGGAGGTCATGTTGCTAGACAACAATGAACCTACGAGCTATGGAGAAGTGATGGTGGGCCCGGATTCATTTAATGGCTCGAGGCCATAAAATCCGAGAGAGGATCCATGTATGAAAACAAAGTGTAGACTTTGGAAGAACTACTTGATGGTCGTAAGGCTGTTGAGTGCAGATGGATTCTAAGAGGAAGATGACAATGATGGTATGTGTCACCATTAAGAAAGCTCGCTTGTCGCTAAGATGTTTCCGACAAGTTTAAGGAGTTGACTACGATGAGACTTTCTCACTCTTAGCGATGCTAAGAGTCTGTTGGAATTATATTAGCAGTTACTGC
This sequence comes from Aegilops longissima, assembly GCA_021605205.1. Classification (NCBI taxonomy): domain Eukaryota; kingdom Viridiplantae; phylum Streptophyta; class Magnoliopsida; order Poales; family Poaceae; genus Aegilops; species Aegilops longissima. The sequence continues at coordinate 143,010,838 of CM038679.1, forward strand.
ATTTTTTATGAAATCTTGCAGATTGGATGTCAAAACATTATTTCCTCGACAGTTTTCTTGAGGAAAGGTTGTATGTGATACAACCAGAAGGTTTTGTAAATCTAAAAGATGCTAAGAAGTATGCAAAGCTCCAGCAATCCTTCTAAGTACTGGAGTAAGCATCTCGGAGTTGGAATATACACTTTGATGAGATGATCAAAGATTTTGGGTTTATACAAAGTTTATGAGAAACTTGTATTTCCAAAGAAGTGAGTGGGAGCACTATAAAATTTCTGATAAGTATATGTTGTTGACATATTGTTGATCAGAAATGATGTAGAATTTCTGTAAAGCATATAGGGTTGTTTGAAAGGTGTTTTTCAATGAAAAACCTGGATTAAGCTACTTGAACTTTGAGCATCATGATCTATAAGGATAGATCAAAAACGCTTAATAGTACTTTCAAATGAATCATACCGTGACAAGATTTTGAAGGAGTTCAAACAAATCAGCAAAGAAGGAGTTCTTGGCTGTGTTATAAGGTGTGAGCATTGAGTAAGACTCAAGATCTGACAACGGCAGAAGAAAGAGAAAGGACGAAGGTTGTCCCCTATGCTTTAGATGTAGGCTCTACAAGTATGCTATCTTGTGTACCGACCAAGTGTGCCTTGCCAAGAAGTCAATCAAGGGGTACAAGAGTGATCCAGGAATGGATGACATGACAGTGGTCAAACTTATCCTTAGTAACTAGTGGACTAAGGAATTTTCTCAATTATGGAGGTGGTAAAAGAGTTCGTCGTAAAGGGTTACGTCGATGCAAACTTTGACACTAATCCGGATGACTCTGAGTAGTAAACCGGATTCGTATAGTAGAGCAGTTATTTGGAATAGCTCCAAGTAGCGCCTGGTAGCTGTATCTACAAGATGATATAGATATTTGTAAAGCACACATGGATCTGAAAGGTTCAGACCCGTTGACTAATAAACCTCTCTGACAAGCGGGATATGATCAAACCCAATGGGTGTTGGATTCATTACAGTCACATAGTGATGTGAACTAGATTATTGACTCTAGTGCAAGTGGGAGACTGTTGGAAATATGCCCTAGAGGCAATAATAAAATGGTTATTATTATATTTCCTTGTTCATGATAATTGTCTATTGTTCATGCTATAATTGTATTAATTGGAAACCGTAATACATGTGTGAATACATAGACCACAACATGTCCCTAGTGAGCCTCTAGTTGACTAGCTCGTTGATCAATAGATGGTTATGGTTTCCTGACCATGGACATAGGATGTCATTGATAACGGGATCACATCATTAGGAGAATGATGTGATGGACAAGACCCAATCCTAAGCATAGCAAAAGATCGTGTAGTTCGTTTGCTAAAGCTTTTCTAATGTCAAGTATCATTTCCTTAGACCATGAGATTGTGCAACTCCCGGATACCATAGGAATGCTTTGGGTGTACCAAACGTCACAACGTAACTGGGTGGCTATAAAGGTACACTGGGCATCTCGAAAGTGTCATTGGGTTGGCACGAACCGAGATCAGGATTTGTCACTCCGTATGACGGAGAGGTATCTCTGGGCCCACTCGGTAATGCATCATCATAATGAGCTCAATGTGACTAAGTAGTTAGTCACGGATCATGCATTACGGAACGAGTAAAGTGACTTGCCGTAACGAGATTGAACGAGGTATTGGGATACCGACGATCGAATCTCGGGCAAGTAACGTACCGATTGACACAGAGAATTGTATACGGGGTTTCTTGAATCCTCGACATCGTGATTCATCCGATGAATCATCGTGGAATATGTGGGAGCCAACATGGGAATCCAGATCCCGCTGTTGGTTATTGGTCGGAGAACGTCTCGGTCATGTCTGCATGGTTCCCGAACCCGTAGGGTCTACACACTTAAGGTTCGGTGACGCTAGAGTTGTTATAGGAAATAGTATGTGTTTACCGAAGGTAGTTCGGAGTCCCGGATGTGATCCCGGACGTCACGAGGAGTTCCAAAATGGTCCGACGGTGAAGATCAATATATTGGACGAAGGATATTGGAGTCCGGAAGTGTTCCGGGGGTACCAGGATATGGCCAGCATGACCGAAAGGTGTTTGGGAGCCCGACAAGTGTTGGAGGGCCTCATGGGCCAAAGGGAAGGGCAAACCAGCCCACTGGGGTGGTGCGCCCCACACCCTTTCCCACGTTATTTCGGGAGGTGGGCGCCCACACGGCTTGGGAGACAATCCTCCACCTGCTTGGCTTGGGGGCAAGTCTTCCTAGGATTTTCCCTAGGAGATCCAATGCTTGCAGCCGCCCCTAGGGGAAACCCTAGGGCGCCTCCCCGTCTCCCCTTGCCCTATATATAGTGGAGGGGTGGGAGGGCAGCCGCACCTCTTCCCTGGCGCAGCCCCTCCCTCCTCCAACACCTCCTCCTCCTCCGTAGTGCTTGGCGAAGCCCTGCAGGAGAACCGCAAGCTCCACCACCACGCCGTCGTGCTGCCGGAGCTCTCCCTCAACTTCTCCTCTCCCCTTGCTGGATCAAGAAGGAGGAGACGTACCCGGGCTGTACGTGTGTTGAACGCGAGGCGCCCGTCTGCTTCGGCGCTAGATCGGATCTTCCGTGATTTGAATCGCCGCGAGTACGACTCCATCAACCGCGTTCTTGTAACGCTTCCGCTTAGCGATCTTCAAGGGTATGAAGATGCACTCCCTCTCTCTCTCTCTCTCGTTGCTAGAATCTCCATATATTGATCTTGGTGATGCATAGAAAATTTTGAATTTCTGCTACGTTCCCCAACATTCCTCGGCATTGAGGTAGTGCGCCGGGCTACTAGCTTCTTCCTGCACCGGCAGGCACGCCCACTGAGCTCGGAGCGAAGCGGGCATGCTTAATCGCAAGCCTGCTCCTCGCTGTCGACACGAAGGCTTAGGTGTCCGCCGAGGGTTCTCCGGCGTCCGACGCCCTTCTAGCGCTCCATCGTCGGTGCGCAAGATACCTCACACCGACGTCCGGACATTCAGTACGCTGTCCAGCAGGTGTGCCTTCATATTCATGTTCCTCGTGACACCCATTGGACTCTCGTGAAACGTATACTTCGTACATACGTGGCACCACAGCCATGGGTCTCACTCTGACGGCATCACCTGACACCAGCGTTGTTGCCTACTCCGATGCCGACTGGGCTGGGTGTCCCAACACTCGCCGCTCCACCTCCGGCTACTGCGTCTACCTCGGGCCCTCTCTGATTTCGTGGTCGTCTAAACGACAACCCACGGTCTCACGATCGAGCGCCGAGGCTGAGTACCGGGTCGTGGCCAACGCCCTCGCGGAGTGCTCTTGGCTACGACAGCTACTTCAGGAGTTGCTATGCAAGGTCACCAAGGCGACACTTGTCTACTGTGACAACGTCTCCGCGGTCTACCTTGCTGTCAACCCGGTCCATCACCGACGGACGAAGCATATTGAGCTCGACATTCACTTCGCCAGGGAGCACGTCGCACTGGGTCGTGTTCGTGTTCTACATGTGCCCACCGATCAGCAGTTCGCCGATGTCATGACGAAGGGACTACCCACCTCGACATTCGAGGGCTTTCGGTCCAGTCTCTGCGTCACCGGCGACGCTTCGACTGCTGGGGGGTGTTGAACATGTGTACATGTACATAGGTCTGGGTCTTCTATGCAGTACCTGTAGTGTCTGTCTCCCTCTGTATGTACGTGTATTTTAGAAGACAAGATACCGGTCGCATCCCGTGTACTTATATATATGTGCCTAGTGCACGATCAATCAATCATCGATGCACCAAATCATTCTCTACAGTTTCGTATGCATATTATTGGTTACTCTCTCTGAAAAGAAATTTAAGAATGTTTAAATCACCATACTATTAATTTTGTAACGATGTTATTAACACCCTATTGTGGGTGACAGTCCATGGTTACGACATCCAAATGAGGCCAGCTTCATGTAGCGTGAAAATGATGTAGGCCCAAGTTTCACAATCCATAGCTTTTACACTATAATAAAGCTATGAAGGTGATGTTTGTGGCGGCATATCAATTGATGGGATTTCTTTTGACATTCTTCCCCCACTAACATACAATTTAACCGTAAGAAAACAGATCGTGTAGATTCGCTCAAGCCGAAAAGATTTTCTCCCCCACTGATGTGCAAGTGTGTGCATGCAAAGTGAACAAAGGATCACAATTTTGCTCTTCTAGTCCTGAGCTCAAATGCTCCTCTATGAACATTAAAACAAAAACAAATAAATAAATAAATTCCAATTTTGTTTACAATAAACATTGCGTAGGTTTCTTTTTGCATGCACATTTTCATGATGAAATCACATTCGTAGAGGTCTGGTCAAAATAAAAAACTAGCGCTCCAAAATGCTTTTAAAAATAGTCTTTTGAAGCATCAATTTTGTTATTCTGCCCAACACAGTAGAAATATTTCTCTTTAAGGAAATTTGCATGTGTGTAGAACATTCAACTATGTTTGTTGCCAAAAGAACATCCGTTTTTTATATTTAATATTTCTTGATTTTACTACTCGTGAGGGTGCATTTGAGCTCGAGTGCAGAACCTCCATGTTCTAATTTTTTTTACAAATAGTAGTAGATTAGCTTTTACTCGAGGTGCGCATGGGTGCTCTGAATACATAGTTTCAGAGTTCCTTTTTTTAAACACATAGTTTTAGAGTTTCTATGTTGTACTCCCCCAGGCCCATAATGTAATGCAAATTGGTTTTCTTAAGAGTCAAAAATCATGAATTTGACCAGGTTTATAGATGAAATTATTTCTGTATATATACAATACTAAATATATACCATATGAAATCATATTTGATGATTAATCTAGCAGTTTTGATTTGTATTATTTCTTAAATGTTCTTCTTCTTGAGATTTGTGGATCCTTGATGTTTTGATATGCTGTTTGGACAGAGATACTGCTATATGCTTTTGTATTAGCTTGATGAATCGATACAAATACCTGCGTTAAAAAACATTTTTCGGTGGGAAAGACACTCAAAATAAAAAACTAATAGACAATACGATGAAAAAATAACAAGACAAAAAACGGCCAGCAAACAAAAATACCAGTGAAAACTAAACCGAGGTGCACAAGAACTCTTTGTCTTCCTCAAACCCCCTTTCGCATCACCTAATCTTTAGGACGCCGATAAGTGCCACACGTGTGGGCGTTAGAGAAACTGCCCACACATTTTGTGTGGTGTATAAGAGGAATAGTCCACATACCTACGTGTGGGCAAAACAAGTAATGCCCACACACCTTGTTTTTTCCCTCCAGATTCCTCTCACACGCGTGCGTGTGGGCGAAGTAGATAACGCCCACACGCCCCGTATGTCGAGCCTCGTACTCGTGGTCCCACACGCCACGCGCAGCGTGACAGTCACTGCAGCGCCATAGATTGCCATGGTTGAGACCCTCGTCCATGTTCATTTAACTGCAGATTGCCATGTCATTGAACTACGGTTGCCATGTCGGACAACTGCGAGTTGCCATGGTTGCTCAACTGCGATTGCCATGTATGGTCTGTCTCTCAGAATTGCCATGATTTCAAAACTTTAGGAGTTGCCACATACTAACACTAGGCAGTTGAGAGAGTTGCCATGTGCTCACAAGCATGCTAGGGCGATTGCCATGTAAAAAGGAAGAGTTGCCATCGCTTACGTGCATGTTAGGGCAGTTGCCATGTACCATGCAAAAACACATGGCAACTTCGGTTGTCGATGTCAAAACCGGCGGATCTCGGGTAGGGGTCCCGAACTGTGCGTCTAGGCGGATGGTAACAGGAGACAAGGGACACGATGTTTTTACCCGAGTTGGGCCCTCTCGATGGAGGTAAAACCCTACTCCCTGCTTGATTAATATTGATGATATGGGTAGTACAAGAGTAGATCTACCACGAGATCGAGAGGCTAAACCCTAGAAGCTAGCCTATGGTATGATTGTTGTTCGTCCCCACGGACTAAAACCCTCCGGTTTATATAGACCTTTGGAGAGGTTAGGGTTACCTGATTCGGTTACAATGGAAGGAGATCTATATATCCAGTACGCCAAGCTTGCCTTCCACGCCAAGGAAAGTCCCATCCGGACACGGGACGAAGTCTTCAATCTTGTATCTTCATAGTCCAGGAGTCCGGCCAAAGGTCATAGTCCGGCCATCTGGAAACCCCCTAATCTAGGACTCCCTCAGTAGCCCCTGAACCAGGCTTCAATGACGGCGAGTCCGACACGCAGTTTGTCTTCGGCATTGCAAGGCGGGTTCCTCCTCCGAATACTTCATAGAAGATTTTGAACACAAGGATAGTGTCCGGCTCTGCAAAATAATTTCCACATACCACCGTAGAGAGAACAATATTCACACAAATCTAATCTGCTGAAGTATTTCGCAGCATGTCATCACACCACGACTAAGCCTTTATTTGAATCGTGTTTACTGTCCCACCTCAGCGCACTTAGCCAGACGGTTTCCTTGGCACGTCTTGTTAAAGCAGAGATCGTGTCCCCTTATTCCAGGATTCTCATCAATACGGACGTGGGTAACCCAACCGTGCCATTAATTCACGGGCTCGGGAGATAAGCGAGTTTTACCAGGCTGGTGGGGGCGCATAGTTTCGTCCGTCCATATAAGGGGATAAGGATCCACCTTTTCCATCTACGCCTTCTTCCTCCTTTGCTTATCCATTTTCGTGCACTCGAGCTCCAGCGCCCAAGTCCGCACATCCCACCTCAACCTTCTCCAGCCATGTCCGGAGCGGGAGGCAAGTGGATGGTTTCCTCCGTCACGGAGGGACACATCAAGAAGCTGAGGAAGGCCGGATACTTGTCTAATGACATCGCGCACCGGCTTCCCGACAAGGGGTAGCTCATCCCCACCCCCAGGCCCCATGAGAGGGTGGTGTTTCTCACCCACTTCCTCCGCGGACTAGGTTTCCCACTTCACCCATTTGTCCGGGGACTCATGTTCTACTACGGCCTGGATTTCCATGATCGGCCCCAACTTCATCCTCAATATCTCGGCGTTTATCGTCAGTGCGAGGCCTTCCTCTGCATCCAGCCCCACTTGGTTTATGGTTGAAGACCTTTAGTGTCAAGCCGAAGGTAGTGGGCGGCCAACAAGCGGAGTGCGGAGGCGCCATGGTGGGCAAGATGCCCAACGTTACATGGCTCGAGGGCTCCTTCGTGGAGACCATAAAGGGGTGGCAATCGGGTGGTTCTACATCACCGAGCAGCGTGACCCTGAATGGGCAGCGCCCCAATTCGATCCGCTTCCCTACGGCTCACCTCCCGGAAAGAGGCGGGCTTGTCATCAGGGTAATTCGGAGGAGCTGTCCGGACTCCAAACCTGCGCCCAAAACCTGGTGAGCAAGAAGCTCAAACTCGTCAATGTAGTCGAGTCATGCTCATCGCGCGGATCCTCCGTGCCAACAACAAGCTTTCAGCTTGTGGGAGTTTGATCCGGCACAGCACCAAACCCTGAGCAGGCTTACGTACGAAGATGCGTGGAAGGTGCTGTTCAAGGGCGCTGAGGCTCCCGCATCCGCTACCGAGGATCGCGGATTCAGCGCGTAGTATCAAGCCAACGCGGTAAGTTATTTTGCCCTTTACGGGACACTTGTTTTCATAGTTTGACTCTATGCGGGATCTAAACTCCCTTACCTTTGACAGATTGGCGAGGACGTGCAGGCAGATCGACCGTATCGGCTCCCTTGCCGAAGACCAGCGGATGCCCGCTGACGGGGTTAGCTTGGTTCCGGCACCTTACGTGGTGCCGGAGAAGAAGGCCAAGAAGAAGGCCACGGGAACTCGAAGGAGTTCCCGGCGCCAGGTGGTGTCGGACTCATCGTCCGATGACTCTGAGGCGGACTCCTCCCGTGGAGACGAGGAGGAGGAAAGAGAGGCTTCTCCCCTAGCGGGGGGAGAGAAGAAAAGGAAGGCCGCCCCAACTAGGGAGGCCGGTGGGTCTAAGAAGGGAAGGACCCTCCCTCCGGACTATTCCACCAACGCCGACGATGGCGAAGAAGAGTGGCCACCCAGGGCCAAGCCCCTAGCGAAATCGTAAGTCTCCGGATACCAGAATAACTCATGGCGTTCCTTTGTTGCACAGTACCTTCTGACGTCGGGTATAATCATGCAGTCCGCCCAAAGCCGGGCTCGACGCTTCGTTGAGCGGTTCCTTGGGTTCGTCGGATGTGAACAGCACTTCACTTCCGACCGCCTCCTCTCCTCGCGCCGCGGATGATGCCGAGGTGGCGTCCCAAAAGGGGCCAAGCCAGGAGGAGGTGGTCCTAGAGGCGCCGCAAGGCGACCTCCCGGACTCCAGGCGAAAAGGGGATAAAACCCCTAAGGGCTCTAAGTCCGGTCCTAGGCCGGACACCGCACCGGAACCTTCAACGGTTCCGGCATCCGGCAGGCGCCCCCCTACTAAGAAGGGCAAGCCTACGACGCTGGCGAACTTCGTCCAACCGGAGGCACCAGATAATCTCCTGGAGGTGCTTAACGACGCCTCCATCGACGAGGAGCACCGCACTATTATGAGTGCGGTGATCCGAAGGTTCGATCCGCCAAGAGCGGGCTGACGAAGCTCGTGCTGACCTCCTAACAGGCTTTGAGGTACGATTTAAGATATGTAAAAATATTACCGATAGATAGACAGTAGCCTCGATGCTCGGTTTGGTGTTCGGAAGAAAAGCCAACCGAGGATCAAAAGATATACGCAGGAGTCTAACATAAGTGTGTCAATATGGGAATGCAGGCTGTGCTTCTGACCTCTGCCGCACTGACTGCGGAGGTCAATGTATTGAAGCAGAGCCTCGAGCGGTCCGAGGACGAGCTCGGCCTTGCCAAGAAGCAGCTCGAGGACAAGGAAGGTAAGTAATACCTTATGTAAGTATATAAAAAAGGATGTGGTTGCAAAAAAAATGACAGGATCAACATGGGTATGCAGGGGCCACGAACGAGGTGGCGACTCTGAAGGAAGCGCTGTCCAAGGCCGAAAACAATGCGGCTGTGGAGCGCACCGAGCGAGAGAAGCAGGAGGCGCGGGTGGCGGCGGTGCAGCAAGAGCTCTGCTGCCTCGTGGTAAAACACGAGTTTGGGCGTGACTCAAGACTCGAGAGTCCGAGCTCGCCGACGCTTGAGAGCGCCAAATCTGCCAAGGTCAAGCCCAAAAGCCCTCCAGAAATTGAGGCGATGAAGAAGATAGCGGCGGGTAAGGCATTCTTTATGCAAAGCAAGCACGCGAAAGTGAATTACTTGTTACTTAACCGAGTCCGAGCTCTCCAGAGCATTCGCAGATCTTCCCGAGTGTGTCCGACGCAGCCAAGATTCTACCGAGCCGAGGAGGAAGCTCATGAGAAGGTATTCTGGTCTCAAGATCTTTGAGGCGGACACCCGGTGTTTTGAGCGACCAGTGAAGCAGCTGGTCGAGCTCCATAAGGTGGCCGAACAAGCCATGAAGGGTCTCGCAGTCCGGCTGTGGCCTGGGGAAGCCATGCCTGGAAGCTACTTCGGGCTGGTAAGGCGGCTGGTGGATGCTTGTCCAAGGCGTGAAGTCATCAAGCGCTCTGTATGCATCGAAGGTGCCCGTAGGGCCCTTGCCCGTTCTAAAGTGCACTGGGGCAAGATGGACGCTGAGAAGCTTGTGACGGACGGACCACCGCCGGGCAAGGAGCATCGCAAGCCCGAGATGTATTATGAGGGCATCCTGAAGGGTGCCCGCCGTATAGCGGATAAGTGCTCCAAAGATGTAATTTTTTAGTAAACTTGCATTCGTAATCATGTACGTTGAAAACTTGTTTCATATGTGCTAAGCAATGCTTTTGAATTTAAAATATTACCTTCTGTGCGGCCGTTTATCAAAATTAAGAGATGGCGAGTCGTAAACTTCTCGCCCCATGTCATGAGTCTTTGGGGTGTTGAGGATAAACTTGAGCGCTTTTTCCCATTATTGGGTCCTTCGAGGAGGCGCCAATGTAATCTAACAAGGCAATCAGACTATAATGCTTGAACACTTTCACTTAGCCATATAATTCTATAATTTTAAATTTCGTGAAGCCCTAGTATTCGGAAGACCGAGTTGGGCGCTATCACGCCTAGGCGGACAAAGCCGACTCCTCGCTCTAAGCGGCATAAGTTTTAGGGACTCGAAACCTCTCGAACAGCGACCAGCTCTCGCCCTATCATGACAAATAGCTTTTAGCTTTCTCCATCGAGGTGCTCAGCCCGGCTCAACCAGGCACAATCGCGATGGTTCTCCCAGTCTACCTTAGCCGATATAACGGAACGTAAGGTACCAAAACATGGGAGCCGGGCTAACCCAACTATTGACCCAAGACATGATTCGGAGCCGATGCATATAATGCTATAAGTTCGGGGTGCCTCACTCATGAGAGTGTTCGGACTTCTCACACCATATTCTGGGGTGCGTAAGCCCCTGGTGTATTGGCCGTACCAAAGTGTATGGTTGCATAATGTCATAACTGAACATATTTTTATATAAAAAAGGTAATGCAATAACAGACAAAAGCTATGCATTGTTTATTCAAAAAGTCTGTGGTAAAAGCAGAACGATACAAATAGTGCGATAAGCAAGAGATGAGACTATTTAACATGTCCCCCCTCCAGGGGCGAGCTGCGAGATTATATGTGAAACAAGTATCTTTGCTCGTTATAGAGACCACTGGACACCGACGTAGCTACGCCTCCCTGGTTGTTGCATCGTGTGTTGGCGATTATCTTCACGGACAGGCCTTCCGGAAAGTGGAGTCTGAAAGTAAGAAAAAAGAATGACAAAATCGAGCCCCTTGTGCGGTTGAGCCGTATTTTGGGCGCACCGTGATCGTGCCCTCCCCTATGCCCATGGTATTTCCAGGCGTAGTTATGTACGCTTGCAGATCGATTTCGCAATTTCTCGAGGGTGGGGTTAGGGCCGCATTGCTACGCGATGCTCGTAGCGTGCAGCGGTCTTGTTGTAGGTTACTCCGGGCGCGTTTGACAGTGTCCGGACGTGAAGGAAATATGCCCTAGAGGCAATAATAAAGTTATTATTTATTTCCTTATACCATGATAAATGTTTATTATTCATGCTAGAATTGTATTAACCGGAAACATAATACATGTGTGAATATATAGACAAACAGTATGTCACTAGTATGCCTCTACTTGACTAGCTTGTTAATCAAAGATGGTTATGTTTCCTAACCATGAACAAGGAGTTGTTATTTGATTAACAAGGTCACATCATTAGTTGAATGATCGATTGACATGACCCATTCCGTTAGCTTAACACTTGATCGCTTAGTATGTTAATGCTTTCTTCATGACCCATACATGTTCCTATAACTATGAGATTATGCAACTCCCGTTTACGGAGGAACACTTTGGTACTACCAAACGTCACAACGAATCGGGTGATTATAAAGGAGTACTACAGGTGTCTCCAAAGGTACTTGTTGGGTTGGCGATTTGAGATTAGGTTTTGTCCTCCGATTGTGGGAGAGGTATCTCTAGGCCTTCTCGGTAATACACATCACTTAAGCCTTGCAAGCATTACAACTAATGAGTTAGTTGTGAGATGATGTATTACGGAACGAGTAAAGAGACTTACCGGTAACGAGATTGAACTAGGTATTGGATACCGACGATCGAATCTCGGGTAAGTAACATACCGATGACAAAGGGAACAACGTATGTCGTTATGCGGTTTGACCGATAAAAGATCTTCGTAGAATATGTAGGAACCAATATGGGCATCCAGGTTCCGCTATTGGTTATTGACCGAGAATGGTTCTAGGTCATGTCTACATAGTTCTCGAACCCGTAGGGTCCGCACGCTTAATGTTTGATGGCGAGTTCATTATGAGTTTATAAGTATTGATGCACGAAGGTTGTTGAGTCCGGATGTGATCACGGACATGACGAGGAGTCTCGAAATGGTCGAGACATAAAGATTGATATATTGGAAGCCTACATTTGGACATCGGAAGTGTTCCGAGTGAAATCGAATTTATCGAGTGCACGGAGGTTACCGAACCCCTGGAACTTCATGGGCCCATAGTGGGCCTTGGAGGAAAGGAGAAAGGGCAGCCCTAGGTGGCGCCGCTTCTTCCCTAGTCCTATTAGGACTAGGAAAGGTGAGCGGACCCCCTCTCTCTCTTTCCTCAGGAATCCTAATCCAACTAGGATTGGGGGAATCCTACTCCCGGAGGAGTAGGACTCCTTGCGCGCCTCCCCTTGGGCCGCCACCTCCCCTTGGCTCCTTTATATACTGAGGCAGGGGGCACCCCATAACACACAAGTTGATCTACGGATCTTTCCTTAGCCGTGTGCGGTGCCCCTTCCACCATATTCCACTTCGGTCATATCGTCATGAGCTTAGGCGAAGCCCCGCGGAGAAGTCATATCGTCATGAGCTTAGGCGAAGCCCCGCGTCGGTGGAGCATCAACATCGTCACCACGCCGTCGTCTTGTGGAACTCATCCCGACACTTTGCTAGATCGAGTCAGGGGATCGTCATCGAGTGAGCGTGTGCGAGAACTTCGGAGGTGCCGACGTTCGGTGCTTGGATCGGTCGGATCGTGAAGGCGTCGACTACATCAACCGCATTGTTATAACGCTTCCGCTTCCGGTCTCACGAGTGCGTGGGCGGACCTCTCCCTCTCGTTGCTATGCCATCACCATGGTCTTGCGTGATCGTAGGAAATTTTTGAAATTACTACGTTCCCCAACAGACGTTTAATGGCGGATGGAGAATTACTGGACAGCTGCTTTGTACTTCCGCGCGAGGTCGCCAGTATGCTCCTCCGTCCGGAGAGAGCGTTCGGTGTTTCCATTGACCGTAATGACTCCTCGAGGGCTGGCATCTTGAGCTTGAGGTATGCGAAAGTGCGGCCTTGCATTGAACTTTGCAATGCGGTTTGTCCGAAAGCGATGCATGATAGCCACAATGAACGGGACTATGTCGAAGATTAACTCCTCGCTTCGAAATTATCCGGGGATCGAAGACCACCTCAAGTGTAATCGAGCTGTCATAGTTGGCTTGTACACTGGTATGGCGCCTTTAAAGGTCGTCTTTGTGGGTTTAATCCTTGAGGATCTGTGCCCATTTTCTCGCCTTTGTATCTCGATAAAGCGAGTTCAGTTGTTGCCGCCGTCCATAAGGACTCTAGTGAGGTGAAATCCGTCAATGATTGGGTCTAAAACCAATGCGGCGAATCCGCCATGGCGGATGCTAGTGGGGTGGTCCTTCGATCAAAAGTGATAGGGCGGGAGGACCATGGGTTGAACTTTGGGGCGATGGCTCCAATGCATTTCGTCCACGAGTGCACGCTTCGCTCCCTTTTGGGTATGTGGGTTGCGTATATCATGTTCACCGTCCGCACTTGTGGGGAAACCCTTCGTCCCCTATTGTTCGTGGCCGGGCTCCTCCTCGTCATCCCTATGCAGCCCCTTGTCATTGTTTTCGGCGTTTAACTTGCTGCTCGCTTGAACACCCAACAATCCTGTTGGTGTGGTTGGCTAGTTTTTCGGGGTGCCGTGTATCCGCACGAGCGATCGAGTATTCGGTCCAAATTGGACGGGCCCGGAGTATTTCTTTTGAATGGCTTTTTCCACGACCGGGTTTAGAGCCACCGAATCCGGCATTAACGTCGTCAGATCTCGGCATTATCGCCGTTACGCGGCGCTTTTGCTTGTTGCGACGCGACCTGCCCATGCTGTCCTTGGTATCCGAATTACCAGGATCTTGATCATGTTATTACTACGAGCTAGCTAGTTGTCTTCTCCCGCAAAAGCGGGTCATGAGTGTCGTGAGGGCTGCCATGGATTTCGGCTTTTCGCCCTAGGTGCGGGCAAGCCACTCGTCACGGATGTTATGCTTGAAGGCTGCAAGGGCCTCTGCGTGCTCGGACGATCAACTATTTGATTTTTCTTCGTTAGGAACCGTGTCGAATTGCTGGCCGATTCCTCCGGCTGTTGAATTATGTGGCTTAGGTCATCGGCGATCGGTGGTCGCACATAGGCATACAGGAAGTTGTCGAGGAATGCGGCTTCCAGGTCCTCCCAACAACCAATTGATTCTGCTGGCAAGCTATTAAGCCAATGCCGAGCTGGTCCTTTAAGCTTGAGTGGGAGGTATTTGATGGCGTGTAGATCATCACCGTGGGCCATGTGGATATGAAGGAGATAGTCCTCAATCCATACCGCAGGGTCTGTTGTGCCATCGTATGATTCGATGTTTACGGGTTTGAAACCCTCGGGGATTTGATGATCCATTACTTCATCTGTGAAGCATAGTGGGTGTGTGGCGCCTCTGTATTGGGCTATATCACGACGTAGCTCAAATGAGCTTTGTCTGCTGTGTTCGGCCCGGCCGGATTTACCATATCCGGCATGACGGTTATCGTCACGTGTCGTGGGGCGCCCACGCGATCCATAGATCGATCTTGTTTGCCTTGCCCTGTCCTCCAATATATCTCGCAGGTCTGGTGCATTTCCCCGTGCCTTGGTATTCTTTGAGCGGCGCCGGGGTGCGGCTTGAGTGGAGGGCCGAGAGGCCTCTCTGTCGCGGCCATGAGGTGGCCGGTCGGCCGTATCATGCGCTGGTGATGTAGGTCTAGGTGCTTCCTCCTCTAATAGAGGTAGCAGCCTGCGTTTGGGTAGCTCTTGGAGGGGCGTTCGACTTCGTACTCTTCGGCCGCAAGGACATCAGTCCATCTGTCGGCTAGCAAGTTTTGGTCAGCTCTAAGTTGTTGTTGTTTTTTCTTGAGGCTGCTCGCCGTGGCCATGAGCCTGCGTTTGAAACGCTCTTGTTCGACGGGATCCTCAGCACGACAAATTAAATGCGTCGTCGAGGCTTGCCTCGTCTTGGAGGAGGCATGTAATTATCATCCTCTACCTCTCTGCTCGCCGCTCTCTCATGAGGGCTGGCTTCTCCATCCTCTGTGATGAATCCTGCTGGAGGGTTGTCTTGACCTTTGTTAGGTGTTATTGTCTCCGTGCGGAATCACCGCTTTCTTTGTGGAGGATTTAGAGCGGCGCCGCTGACGTCGGCGCTTGGGCTGTTTCTTGGAGGGGTCATCCTCCGTTGTTCCGTCGCCATTCCCTTCTTTTGGGGTGTCCACCATGTATATGTCATATGACGAGGTGGCCTTCCAGTGCCCTGTAGGTGCTGGTTCTTGTTCGTCTCCTGCATCGTCGTCCATACCGTCGATGTCTTCAGAGTCGAAGTCGAGCATGTCGGTTAAATCATCGACAGTGGCTACGAAGTGGGTGGTGGGTGGGCTTTGAATTTCTTCATCGTCAGCATCCCAACCTTGCCGACCATAGTCCGCCGGGGCTCTCGATAAAGAGAGACTTTAGTGAATTCAGAATGTCGCCAAAGGCGAGTCTTTGAAAAGATGTCCGCGGCGGTGAACCCCATGATCGGCGCCCAATCGGATTCGATTAGGGCGCTGAAGGTTGAGTCCGGAGAGGAGTCGGCGCCTCGAGTCACGAGCCGAAAGGACAGGTATGGTGTTCGCTCGATCGCCGAGAGATTGCAGCCCCGAGGCGGTGTCCACCACCCGTCCCTGATGGGCGCGATCGGCCCGAGCTAAGGGTCGGGCGGACATTGGTGCGACCTCCAGACACCTTTCGGCGGCAGAGCTAGATCATGCCCATCGCAACAAGCGCGGGCGCGCTTGGTTGTGGCTCGAACCCGTCGAAGATCAAGTCTTCGCAGCGTCCGCCATGTAGTTCAAACTTCCAAATCTGACACGATGGCGGGGCATAGCTTTCAATCTGCTCCGGATGGCCAGCTTAATTGGCCCGCGATGCAAAGCCGCCGAATCGAAGATCTGTCCGGGAGAAAAGTCTCACCTGGACGCGTCGTTGTTGATGATCGAAGGAGCCATCGGGCCTAAAGGTGACGACACGAGGAACTCTCAATGAAAGCACCAATGTCGGTGTCAAACCGCGGATCTCGGTAGGGGTCCCGAATGCGTCTAGGCGGATGGTAACAGGAGACAAGGGACACGATGTTTTACCTAGGTTCGGGCCCTCTTGATGGAGGTAAAACCCTACTCCCGCTTGATTAATATTGATGATATGGGTAGTACAAGAATAGATCTACCACGAGATCGAGAGGCTAAACCCTAGAAGCTAGCCTATGGTATGATTGTTGTTCGTCCCCACGGACTAAAACCCTCCGGTTTATATAGACACCGGAGAGGTTAGGTTACAGTCGGTTACAATGGAAGGAGATCTATATATCCGATCGCCAAGCTTGCCTTCCACGCCAAGAAAAGTCCCATCCGGACACGGGACGAAGTCTTCAATCTTGTATCTTCATAGTCCAGGAGTCCGGCCAAAGGTCATAGTCCGGCCATCCGGACACCCCC
This sequence comes from Aegilops longissima, assembly GCA_021605205.1. Taxonomy (NCBI): domain Eukaryota; kingdom Viridiplantae; phylum Streptophyta; class Magnoliopsida; order Poales; family Poaceae; genus Aegilops; species Aegilops longissima. The sequence continues at coordinate 143,027,240 of CM038679.1, forward strand.
TAATCCAGGACTCCCTCATCGGTAAAGAGAGAGTTGCCATCTGCTTACGTGCACACTAGGAAGTTGCCGTGTACCCTGCAAAACACATGGCAACTCGAGTAAAAAGAGAGTTGCCACCTGCTTATAAAGCACACTAGGGCAGTTGCCATATGCGCTGCAAAACATATGGCAACTAGCAGCTTGGGTGTGGGAGAGGAGACGGGCGTGTGGGCGAGATGGCAAATGCCCACACACTAGCCCTTGTGCGTGCGTGAAAAGTGGCGTGTGGGCGAACTGCTAGACGCCCACACACCAGCCCCTCCCGTGTAATGAAACGGCCGTGTGGGCGACCGGGTGAACGCCCACACACCAGCCCCTCCCGTGTAATGAAACGGCCGTGTGGGCGACCGGGTGAACGCCCACACACCAGACCAATCCTACGTGGCACTGGAAACGTGCCAAGATTCGTGCGCTCACGAATGGACGCGAATCCACGCGTGTGGGCGAGATGCAAACGCCCACACGTGTGGGCGTTAACATTTCTGAATTTTTATCATATATGGCACACTATCTGTACAATTTACACAATCATACCAAGGTGCCCTTGAAGTATGCACCGGTCACTCAAAAACAATTCATAAAGAAAATTTTGCTCAAGAATTTAGACAAACAATGGATCATAGTTGTCATCTTAAACCATGATCCATAGTTGTCTCCAAATGGTTTTCCAAGTGGACACGCATCAACGGGTGGTTCATGTCCGATCTAGCCCAATCCTTTTGAGGCGCACCTAAATATATCATATTGGTCTGGTCATCATGACAAGGACAAGAAAGTAGAAGTACTAGCAAGATTAGCACTAGATCTGCCTAAAAGGAAAATCCACGACAAGTACAAAGCAAAGCCATATCATCTACTCCCTTCGTTTCATAATATAGTGTCTATAAATTTTTACAAAAGTCAAACATTACAAACTTTGACCATGTTTATACAGAAAAATAGGTACATCTAGAATACCAAATGCACATCATTGGATACATTGTGAGTTATATTTTCAGAATGTACAAGTTTAGTATTGTAGATGTAGACAGTTTTCTCTATACACTTGGTCAAAGTTGGTAAAGTTTGACTTTCACAAAAATCTATAAACACTACATTGTGGAATGGAGGGAGTACTCCCTCCGTTCGGAATTACTTGTCGCCAAAATGAATGTATCTAGATCCGAGACAAGTAATTCCGAACAGAGGGAGTAGCACCCAACTCTTAATTACCTTTAGGTTAAAAGTTAACCTGGCCTTTTCTTTTGTCGACTCATAGTATTCATTGTGAGAAATAATTCATAATCAGAACAACCATGCGTATTTGAAAGTGAAGCTACACACATACAATTTATTTAATCTTCCTCACATGTGGGGCCATGTCTCGCTGACGCTCACCTTGTACCCTCTGGCGTACACCACCATGAATTTTTTTATTGTACACTTTTTATTTATTATTTATAGTTGGTGAGTTCTAATGTTTGAAAGATTGTCTGCTCCCCACATGTCCTATTGACTCGTTTCTATCTAGTTTAGACTGAAATTCAGCTCCTGCGACGTTGGTTTGTGCATAAATTTTTACAAATGTGAAAAGGAAGGACAATGACGTGCTTGATGATATCTGTATTTGTGCTACATTATAATTGATCTTATTGGGGCCCACAGAGATTTAGTGTTAAGCTACTTCATAATTTAAAGGGATGAATAAAGACAAGAGATGCTTATCCATGTAAAGGCCCTTTGACAAGTGAGTGAAAAGTAACCTTTTATATTAAAATTCTCTTTTTCGTGTCAAGCTGCTACCACCCTCTAAAAAAATCTTTTTTCTCTTTTGTCACTTTGAATTTTACCTTGACATGATATTGTTTTCTTCTTGCAAACTGGTTATTTTTTACTATATGATTACTTTTTGAGTTTTTTTTCAAGAACACACACTAGCATATTTTTTATTAAGAGTGAGAGAAAGTTTCTGTTACATTACATACTGAAAATAACACACATACGACTACGTAGCTACATAACAAATGAGCGAAAATATATTCCTCAATATCAAACCCGCACGAACTCCGCCTTGATATGCCAACCTGAGCGAGGGGGGGGGGGAGTGGACACATTCTCGAAGACATGCTTGTTCAAATCTAGCCATATAAACCATAAAAAGAGACATTGATGAACGAGCTGATCTTCGCACAGAGAGGCTGAGTTATTGACGCGATGATCTTGGACCACCATTCGTGATGGTGGTCTACACATATGGAGCCAACATGGCAGGAAAACAAAGAACGACTCCATCCCACCCCAGCACAAGAAGGGACATCGGAGCATGATGTGCTAGACATCCTCCGTGAAACAAAAGCTTACAACCGGGGAGGGGGAAGGGGTAATCAGTGAGCAAACATGTCGACAATCCAGAGCCCATCCTTGAGCGCCAGCCATGTGAAAGCCTTGATGTCCAGAGGCGCCCATGAGTTCCACATTTTCACAGAGCACACAACATGCTCTGTGCCAAAGAACAATGACTAATAAGCAAAGCAGACAAAGTTCACATTAAGCATGTCATACTTTGGTTCACTATATGTGAATTTTGAACTGTACTCCACCTATGAATGAAACCGAGTGGGTGTGTAGTATGCATCAAGCTCTCCTACTAAAATAAGTAAGTTGTTATCTTAAGTTCAAGAATTAGCATAGTTTATATTTCTGTAAAATATAGCTTCATGGGCACATTCCACACGTGAGGATGTAGCCTATCACCTACGTGACACGAAGCATGTATGAGCAACATCTACAACCATTCTACTTGAAGTTCAATGTAACATATAAGAATTAACTACAATTAAATTGCATGCCTATATGGTAAAGCCTAAATTTTTCAGAAAAATATGTGTAACATACTTCAACAATGTTCATGTCCATGGCGCTAGATTTCTCCACGGAATTAACAAATTGAAAACAACTTGCCAACTCCCCATCCTCATGTCTATACGTTGGCAGCCCTTAGGTGTGTCATCATCATATGTCAAAAAATATACTCCCTGATCTAAACGCTCTTATATTTCTTTCCAGAAGGAGTGTTAATTATATTAAAGACAAGTTGGCCATAGATTTCAAACTCAATATCTCAATATTTCTTTCCAGAGGGAGTATTTAGTTGTGTACCTGACTAGCTCAGCGAAAAACTCAAACCAGCGGAGAGATGTGTGCACAATATATTTCTACATTCTCAAACCTATTTACATGGACTAGAGATTAGGTTACATTTTTTTTCTTTTGAATTTTTTGTATAAGAGCCTTGGGCTCTTAGGGTTTGGTACCGCATCAAGTTTCTTTAATGAGATGATAGAGTATCCATTCAACAAATTGCATGCATAAATAATACTCCCTCTGTTCGGAATTACTTGTCGTGAAAATGGATGTATCTAGACGTATTTTAGTTTTAGGTACATCCATTTCCGAGACAAGTAATTTTGAATCGGAGGGAGTAACATAGCAGATGCATTGCATGGCGCGAAGGATCCAAACACCTTCGCTTTTCCCTTACATTACACGAGTCACCTACGAAGAGCAGCACACCACTTGTCACTAGTGGGTGGGGTCGTAGCCACCATATACACAGTGCCACCGATTCAAGTGGACACACTATCTGCCATTCTGTGCTCACACAAACAACCAGCACTCCTACGAGCAGCACAGCGGGTGTGTGTGTGTGTGTGTGTGTGTGTGGGGGGGGGGTTAGGCGTCTACAGCCGGATTTTGACGAATCCAACCCCTCAAACCCCTTTGACGCGTTCGGACGCATCCATAGACAGTGATCGGTCACGTCTTAAATAATCTATTTTACGGTCAGATATCTCAAACTAGAAACTTTAAGTCCATACTATTACATGCAACCCAAATCGATCTTTAAGCGAAGCTTGCCCGGCTCCGTCATGCCCATGTTTGACGGCCGGCTCCGCTCCCTGGAGTGTTGGTCCGGTTGCCGACGAGGTAGAGTAGGACACGGGACACGAGCTGGCTCACGGGATTCAAGGTGTCGCCTTTCCCATTGCCCTACTCTTCCTTGTCGGAGTCGGGAACCCTGACGGTGCCGGTGGACGTCGAATCGATGATGGGATCCGTCCTGGAACGAGTCGGCGACATCCACCATGACGTGGGTGTGGTGCCCGGGCTGGTGCACCATACGGGGCGCCGGAGAATGTGACTTCGCTTTGCCAACTTCCACCGCCGTGTGGGCTGCCGCTGCCTCCCGCACCCGCTGCCTCGTACGGCGGGCACTTCGCACCATGTTTGCGTCGTACGACGCCCATGGTGCGTCCTCCGCCTCGAAGCGCCAAAGGAGGGGTTGCGCGTCCGCCACCGCGTTCGGATGCGAGACGGACTGCGCCGACGATACCGCACACCTAGCGACGGATCCTTGCGTCGTTTGGACGGACGCAATGGATTCCAGGCGGAAGGAGTCCAAGTGCTGCCATCGGGCGGCCTCCTCCCGGGAGCGGGGGAGCGCTAGCCTGGCGGTCATCTCCTCCTCAGGGCCACGTTGGATGGGTTCGGGGTCGACGGATCTGAAGGTGTAGTACTCGGATCCGCTGCCCACCATGCCGGAGAAAACTGAATGGAAGCTTGTGGGCGAAGTGAAGTGGCTAGGGTTTGGTCGAAGAGTGGATGGAGATGATTATACGTGGAGTCGGGTGGGTTAGCGTAGGCCGGACTGACGTGACGAACGCGTCTGAGTCTCCTCATATCCGTCCTATATTTAGGATAGATATGAGGGGTATTGATCAGCCTAGACGTTTAAGGCCGATTTGAGGTGCCTGTTGCTGGAATTTAGTCTATATTGGGGCAGCCCAATAACTATTTCAGAAATTCCTAATAAATCCTAGAGGCCCACTTAGCCCATTTGTGCAAGGTAAGGGATACTACTAAAGTTTAGTCCCACATTGCTAGTTGAGTGGGAATTGGACCTCCTTATAAGGGAGGTTCTTTCCCCACTTGTATGAGCATGAGAACAAGAGGGACATCCACGCGCGCTCCTCCTCCGCCGCCCGCCTCGCCACGCCGCGCCGCGCCGCGCCGCGCATTGCGGGATGAGCCGAGCCGATGTCTAATTTTTGCCACGCACTACGGGTATCTGAAAGGTCACTGGGAGCTGAAAAGTTTTTATGTAGTGGATAATGAATCTGAACGGCGCACCTCTTCGCGTGCTGCTGTTCACTTCGTCTCCTCCGTTGCTTCACCTTCGGCGCCACTGTTTGCGTCCCTCATCGTGCCTATATAAGAGAGGTCGCTCCTTTCCCGAGAGACACATCGAAGGTCCTCTTCCTCTCGCCACACGCCCAATCTCTGCCATCTGTTGTCTTCCTCATCCCGGCTTGCGGCGTGCACCGCACGTCGGGACGAGGGCCTCGAGACCGCACCTTTTGAGTCCTCTGACGGAGAAGGGTGATAAGGTTTTTGGGGAGCGCTCGGTGCGACTACTAGCTGTTTCATCACGGACGATCCGGTCACCGACGATCGCTTCCCGACGGCGACTTCTTCCCGACGTCCACGACCTCCTCGACGACATGGCGGCGAGGACACCGACCCCAAGTCCAACGCCTGCTGCATTGTTGTGCCGACGTGTTCTTCTCCTTTCATTAGAAGTCCTCCTATAGTTCTTGGCTCTAGTTTCGCCCTCACGTATGTTAGGTTCATTTCAGATAAGCAACTTCATCTAGTGTCTGTTCTAGATGTGTTTACCTCAAGTTCATATATGCAGACGATGTTTACCTTCTCTCTGTCAGATTGCATGACTTGCTTTATATTTGGTATTTTAGTCATGCTTTATTTAATATTTTTGTTAATAAAATCATTCGGTAAATTGCTCATATTTCCAACAATCCAAAAACCTTATTATAGGCAATTTACCCCGAGTGGTTTTGCTGCTTCCATGAGACCTCCTATGTTTGAGGGTATCCACTATAAGAGGTGGCGCGTGAGAACAGTCTTATGGTTTCATACCATGAGCTGCTATGACGCCACTCTTGGCAAACCTGAAGGAGAGCAAGATGCCCAACAGGCACAAGCTTTTCAGAAAATGGATACCTTGTTTAAGGCTGCTCTCTTGAGTGTTCTTGGTGAGAACATAGTTGATGCTTATGCGTCAATTGACAATGGAAAAGATATGTGGGACGACTTTTCGAGGCCAAGTTTGGGGTCTCGGATGCGGCAGACCGAGCTGTACATCATGGAGCAATTCTATGATTACAGGATGATCAAGAGCGCTCCGTGGTTGAGCAGGCTCATGAGATACAGATCATTTGCTAGAGAACTTGAGCACTTCAATTGCATGCTACGGACAAGTTTGTTGCGGGGTATCATCACTAAGCTTCCTCCTTCATGGAGGAACTTTGCTACTCATGAAGCATAAGAGACAGGAGTTTTCCGTTCCGGATCTCATTGGTACTCTTGATGTGGAAGAAAAGGCGAGAGCAAAGGACACACGTGCTCGAGGTATTGAGGAGGATCTAGTGCCAATGTGGCATGTAGCGAACTTCCACCCCACAAGTTCAAGAACAAGGGCAAGTTTGATGGTAAATCAAAGTTTGATGGAAAGAACAAGGCTGTGCAACACACGAACTTCAAGAAGAAGAATGGCAAGAAGAAAGGTGCTTGTCATGTGTGTGGAGATCTGATCATTGGGCTCCTAGTTTCCCTAATCGCTATGACAAGCGTCATCTCAGGAAAGGCGGCAAGACCGCTAATGTTGTCATTGGAGACACCGACATGAAGGATCTTGGGTATGGTATATTTCCACTATTCTTTCAAGATGTCATTCTCCTGATTGGTTGATTGACACGGGTGCTAATGTGCATGTATGCGGTGATATTTCCATGTTTTCGTCTTATCGGACGCATAGGGACTTCAACCGTCTTGATGGGCAACGGTTCAAGTGCTTCTGTTCGTGGTGTTGGCACGGTCGATCTGAAGTTTACTTCGGGGAAGATCGTGCGGCTGAAGAACATGCATTATGTCCCTTCCGTCAATAAAAATCTTGTTAGCGGATCTCTTCTATGTAGAGATGGCTACAAGCTTGTCTTTGAGTCGAATAAATTTGTAATATCCAAGTATGGAACCTTTGTTGGTAAAGGCTATGACTCAGGAGGCCTGTTTCGTTTATCCTTGTCAGACGTTTGCAATAAAGTTGTTAATCATATTTGCAACAATAGTGAATCAAATGTGTGGCATTCACGTCTTTGTCATGTTAACTTTGGTTGCATGTCGCGACTAGCGAAGTTGAACTTAATCCCTAGTTTCACCCTTTGTCAAGGGATCTAAGTGTCAAGTGTGCGTGCAAGCTAAGCAACCTCGTAAGTCTCACGTGACTGCGGAGACGAGAAATCTTGCACCACTAGAACTTATACATTCAGATCTATGTGAAATGAATGGTGTTTTGACAAAAGGTGGAAAGAAATATTTCATGACGTTAATTGACGACTCCACTAGATACTGTCGTGTGTATCTTCGAAATCTAAGGATGAGGCTTTGAACTTTTCAAGATCTATAAAGCTGAAGTGGAAAACCAACTTGATCGAAAAATCAAGAGGCTTAGGTCCGGCGTGGTGGAGAGTATTTTTCCAATGAATTTGATGCTTTTATGCGGAACATGGTATAGTCCATGAGAGGGGCCTCCCTACTCACCTCGGTCAAATGGGGTGGCGAAAGAAAGAACCGTACTCTAACGATTTGGTTAACGCCATGTTAGACACATCGGGTCTCTCAAGGCATGGTGAGGGAGGCGATATTGACAACATGTCATGTCCTAAATCGAGTCCCTACAAAGAACAAAGAGATAACTCCATTCGAGGAATGGGAGAAGAAAAGGTTAAAACTCTCTTATCTGCGAACATGGGGTTGTTTGGAGAAAGTCAATGTTCCAATTTCAAAGAAGCGGAAGCTTGGACCAAAGAGCGTGGATTGTGTTTTCTGGGATATGCTTTTCATAGCATTGGCTATAGATTCTTGGTTGTAAAATCTGAGGTACCGACATGCATGTCGATGCACGATCATGGAGTCGAATGATGCGACTTTCTTTGAAGATATCTTTCCCATGAAGGATATGGCTACCTCATCTAATCAGAGATGCCTAGTTCATCGAATCAGAACCGATTACAATTACCAACCTGGCATTTCGATGGAACACTTTGAAAGTCTGTGGAGGAGAACAATGAAGTTCCTACTAGGAGCAAGAGGCGAGGACTGCAAAGTCTTTTGGTGATGATTTTCTTGTGTATCTCATAGATGACACTCCCAGATCTATTTCAGAGGCCTATGCGTGCGAAGATCTTGACTCTTGGAAGGAAGCGGTTAGAGCGAGATGGATTCCATCTTAATGAAACTTGGGAGATAACTGATCGTCCTTATGGGTGCAAACCTATAGGATGCAAATGGGTATTCAAGAAGAAGCTTAGGCCTGATGGTACTATCGAAAAGTACAAGGCTCGGCTCGTGGCTAAGGGTTATACCCAAAAGGAAGGTGAAGACTTCTTTGATACTTACTCACATGTGGCTCGACTGACCACTATTCGAGTTCTACTTTCACTAGCTGCCTCACATGGTCTTCTCGTTCATCAGATGGATGTTAAGACTGCTTTCCTAAATGGAGAGTTGGATGAGGAAATTTATATGGAACAACCAGATGGGTTTGTAATAGATGGTTAGGAAGGGAAAGTGTGCAAGTTGCTGAAGTCTTTGTATGGACTCAAGCAAGCACCCAAACAGTGGCATGAGAAGTTCGAAAGAACTTTAACAGCTGCAGGCTTTGTTGTGAATGAAGCTGACAAATGTGTGTACTATCGCCATGGTGGGGGCGAGGGAGTTATGCTTTGGTTGTATGTTGATGACATACTGATTTTCGGAACAAATCTGAATGTTATTAAGGAGGTCAAGGATTTTCTATCTCGCTGTTTTGAGATGAAGGATCTAGGAGTGGCTGATGTCATTTTGAACATCAAGTTGTTGAGAGATGATGATGGTGGGATTACATTGCTTCAATCTCACTATGTGGAAAAGATCTTGAGTCGCTTTGGCTATAGTGACTGCAAGCCCTCTCCAACACCATATGATGCTAGCGTCGTCGCTTGAAAGAATCAAGAATTGCTAGAGATCAATTGAAGTATTCTCATATTATTGGCTCGCTTATGTACTTAGCCGATGCTACAAGACACGACATCTCTTTTCTTTGTTAGCAAACCGAGTCGGTTTGTCTCAAAACTAGGAGATGTGCATTGGAAAGTTCTAGAGAGAGTTTTGTGTTATTTGAAAGGCATGCAAATTATGGAATTCACTACACGGGCACCCAAAGGTGCTTGAAGGGTATAGTGACTCAAACTGGATCTCGATCTTGATGAGATAAAGGCCACGAGCGGATATGTATTCACTCATGGAGGTGGCGCTGTTTCTTGGAAGTCTTGCAAGCAGCACCATCTTAACAAGGTCAACAATGGAAGCAGAACTCACAACACTAGATACAGCTACGTTTGAAGCAGATTGGCCGCCGGCTCTTGAATGACTTGCGGTTGTTGAGAAACCTGTACGGGTGTCCTTATGAACTGCGACAATCAAACTGTGATCAAAGTGAGCAGCTCAAAGGATAACATGAAGTCATCAAGACACGTTCGAGAGAAGGTTAAAGTCTATCAGGAAAATGAAAAACTCCGGAGCTATTGCGTTGGATTATATCCAAACGTCTAAAAATCTAGCAGATCCTTTTACTAAGGGTCTATCGCGTAATGTGATAGATAATGCATTGAGGAGATGGGTATGAGACCCACAATGTGAGTTGTTCACAGTGGTAACCTATTCTTTGTGATCGGAGATCCCGTGAATTAGATGTGGAAGACAAGCTGTTGGTCAATGAGAGGAGAGTATCCCTACTATTCACAATACCACTCCATGAAGATGCAATACTCTCCTAATCTGCATGGCAGGTTGATATATATCTTAATGTGTTCTAAGTGCCTTATTTAAGCAGAGATGTTATCCTGCAGAACATCTTTTGAAGAACACACCTATATGAGTCTGATTGTCAAACGTCGCAATCTATGAGAGTAGGGTTCTCTCTAGTAAACTCATGAAAGGTCACGAGTATGACGCATAAGCTCCACCGCTGGGAAGACCCACGGTAGCCACGATCGGTCAAGGCTTTATGTGAAGCTAGATTCGCAAAACTTGCAGTTCAAGGCCGATCCTTTGTTCAAGTTGCTTATTAGTGTAGCATAGAGTTCTAGGTGGAAGTTTAACTTAACAGTCTCCACTGCAGTACCGGTATATAAAACAGTGTTTTGGAACCAAAGGCAAATTTCGGTATGCCTCTGGGATCTGGTGGGAGATTGTTGGAATTTAGTCTATATTGGGGCAGCCCAATAACTATTTCAGAAATTCCTAATAAATCCTAGAGGCCCACTTAGCCCATTTGTGCAAGGCAAGGGATACTACTAAAGTTTAGTCCCACATTGCTAGTTGAGTGGGAATTAGACCTCCTTATAAGGGAGGTTCTTTCCCCACTTGTATGAGCATGAGAACAAGAGGGACATCCACACGCGCTCCTCCTCCGCCGCCCGCCTTGCCACGCCGCGCGTTGCGGGAATGAGCCGAGCCGATGTCTAATTTTTGCCACGCACTACGGGTATACGAAAGGTCACTGGGAGCTGAAAAGTTTTTTATGTAGTGGATAATGAATCTGAACGGCGCACCTCTTCGCGTCTGCTGTTCACTTAAATCTCCTCCGTTGCTTCACCTTCCGGCGCCGCTGTTTGCGCCCCTCTCGTGCCTATATAAGAGAGGTCGCTCCTTTCCCGAGAGACACATCGAAGGTCCTCTTCCTCTCGCCACACAGTTCCAATCTCTGCCATCTGTTGTCTTCCTCATCCCGGCTTGCGGCGTGCACCGCACGTCGGACGATAAACCTCCGAGACCGCACCTTTTGAGTCCCTGACGGGAGAAGGGTGATAAGGTTTTTGGGGGCGCTTCAGCGCGACTACTAGCTGTTTCATCACGGACGATCCGGTCACCGACGATCGCTTCCCCGACGAGCGACTTCTTCCCGACGTCCACGACCTCCTCGGCGACATGGCGGCGAGGACACCGACCCCAAGTCCGGTAACCTGCTGCTTTGTTGTGCCGACGTGTTCTTCTCCTTTTCGTTAGAAGTCCTCCTACAGTTCTTGGCTCTAGTTTCGCCCTACGTATGTTAGGTTACATTTCGTATAAGCAACTTCATCTAGTGTCATTCTAGATGTGTTTACCTCAAGTTCATATATGCAGACGATGTTTACCTTCTCTCTGTCAGATTGCATGACTTGCTTTATATTTGCAATTTTGGTCATGCTTTATCTAGTATTTTTGTTAATAAAATCATTCGGTAAATTGCTCATATTTCCAACAATCCAAAAACCTTATTATAGGCAATTTACCCCGAGTGGTTTTCTTTGCTTCCATGAGACCTCCTATGTTTGAGGGTATCCACTATAAGAGGTGGCGCGTGAGAACAGTCTTATGGTTTCATACCATGAGCTGCTATGACGCCACTCTTGGCAAACTGAAGGAGAGCAAGATGCCCAACAGCACAAGCTTTTCGAAAATGGATACCTTGTTTAAGGCTGCTCTCTTGAGTGTTCTTGGTGAGAACATAGTTGATGCTTATCGCCAATTGACAATGGAAAAGATATGTGGGGCCTTTTCGAGGCCAAGTTTGGGGTCTCGGATGCAAGACCGAGCTGTACATCATGGAGCAATTCTATGATTACTGGGATGACCAAGAGCGCCCGTGGTTGAGCGGGCTCATGAGATACTGATCATTTGCTAGAGAACTTGAGCACTTCAATTGCATGCTACCGGACAAGTTTGTTGTCGGGGTATCATCACTAAGCTTCCTCCTTCATGGAGGAACTTTGCTACTCTTCAAGCATAAGAGACAGGAGTTTTCCGTTCCGGATCTCATTGGTACTCTTGATGTGGAAGAAAAGGCGAGAGCAAAGGACACACGTGCTCGAGGTATTGAGGAGGATCTAGTGCCAATGTGGTATGTAGCGAACTTCCACCCCACAAGTTCAAGAACAAGGGCAAGTTTGATGGTAAAGCAAAGTTTGATGGAAAGAACAAGGTCATGCAACACACGAACTTCAAGAAGAAGAATGGCAAGAAGAAAGGTGCTTGTCATGTGTGTGGAGATCCCGATCATTGGGCTCCTAGTTTCCCTAATCGCTATGACAAGCGTCATCTCGGGAAAGGCGGCAAGACCGCTAATGTTGTCATTGGAGACAACGACATGAAGGATTTGGGTATGGTATATTTCCACTATTCTTTCAAGATGTCATTCTCCGATTGGTTGATTGACACGGTGCTAATGTGCATGTATGCGGTGATATTTCCATGTTTTCGTCTTATCGGACGCGGGGACTTCAACCGTGTTGATGGGCAACGGTTCAAGTGCTTCATTCGTGGTGTTGGCACGGTCGATCTGAAGTTTACTTCGGGGAAGATCGTGCGGTCAAGAACGTGCATTATGTCCTTCCGTCAATAAAAATCTTGTTAGCGGATCTCTTCTATGTAGAGATGGCTACAAGCTTGTCTTTAGTCGAATAAATTTGTAATATCCAAGTATGGAACCTTTGTTGGTAAAGGCTATGACTCAGGAGGCCTGTTTCGTTTATCCTTGTCTTTGTGCCTATATAAGAGAGATCGCCTCTCCGAGAGACACATCGAAGGTCCTCTTCCTCTCGCCACACGTTCCAATCTCTGCGCCATTGTTGTCTTCCTCATCCCGGCTTGCGGCGTGCACCGCACGTCCGGACGATAAACCTCTGAGACCGCACCTTTTGAGTCTGTGACGGGAGAAGGGTGATAAGGTTTTTGGGGCGCTTCAGCGACCACTCTTGGCTGTTCATCACGGACGATCCGGCCACCGACGATCGCTTCCCGACGACGACTTCTTCCCCGACGTCCACGACCTCCTCGACGACATGGCGGTGAGACACCGACCCCAAGTCCAAAGACTTCGCTCTGCTTTGTGCGACGTGTTCTTCTCCTTTCGTTAGAAGTCCTCCTACAGTTCTTGGCTCTAGTTTACGCCCTACGTATGTTAGGTTACATTCAGTATAAGCAACTTCATCTAGTGTCATTCTAGATGTGTTTACCTCAAGTTCATATATGCAGAAGATGTTTACCTTCTCTTTGTCAGATTGCATGACTTGCTTTATATTTGTTATTTTAGTCATGCTTTATTTAATATTTTTGTTAATAAAATCATTCGGTAAATTGCTCATATTTCCAACATCTGTCTGGTTTGTTTATTTTGACCGGTCAAGGGCTGTCCGCCCGGACCTACGAGAGTGGTTTGAGGAACCCCGTTGTAGATGCTCTTAGTTTACAACACGACATGTAAAATACACGAGCTTGCAGGGTAGAGATATTTGTTGTACACCTTTTTGGATGAGATGTGAGCTGAGAATAAACCAAATGGGGTCCACCAGTGGAATCCTAAGAGCAGCTCAGGTGTCCCTGTCCAACTAAAGTTGAGGGCCTCCTATTTCCGAAAGGAAACTCTTTTGCTTGCATGAATGATTTCACAAGCAGAGAGGGGGGAAAAGAGAGGGAAACTAACTGAAATGATGTAAACGTTATCTTTCCGCCAACACAGCAATTTTTGCATCATTTTGTTTCAATCAATTAATATGACATCTTTGCCGATGGGCCAATGAGCCAAATTTCGCAGTAGACCCGGAGGCCGGAGCGCAGCTGACATCGGGAGAGAACCGGAGCCTTGTGCTGTCCCAGCTGGGGGTGGGTATCCATAGCGCTAGATCCCGGTGCCTTTCCTAGAAGGATTTTGCATATCTCATGGGTGGCGGTACTGTCTTTCACCCACTTTTGTAGGAGAAGAGAACAATCAAGCTTGGCTGCAGTGTGCCACAGCGCGGCACAGTGGTCTACCCAAAAGAAGAATTTGTACTGCCACTGAGCTCAGCTGCATATATGCTATGCTTTGGTGCTCCCTCCACCAAGTTGATAATTTTCATTTTCTTTTCCCCCACTCCAGAAAGCAGCAGCACTCACTGTCACGATCGCCGCCGCTGTCAGGTGGGCCCCACCGCATCACCGAAAAGAGGAAGAGCAGATATCATCATCGCCCATATATAAACCTCTCCACCTGCCTTCCTGGCCAATTATTTTCTTCCAGGCTCGGCTCAAGGCTCAAGCGACCGACGCCCCCCCAATGTTTCCGCTATTACCAATCCGGCCCTCAGAAGTTTACCCTTCGTCCAGTGTGCGCGGAAAAGTAATAATAGCAACCAGGTCCCTCCAGTGATTACCACCTGTCTCTGACCCGCTCGGCTCCCCTAATCCCAATCCCAGTCCGTCCCCACGCGTGCGTGCGCCGGCGATGCCGACGCCGGTGGCCGCGGCGCGGCAGTGCCTCTCGCCGGCCGCCGTCACCGCCCTCGACGCGGCCGTCGTCTCCGCGCGCCGCCGCGCCCACGCGCAGACAACATCGCTCCACCTCATCTCCGCCCTGCTCGCCCCTCCCGCCCCGCCGCTCCTCCGCGACGCGCTCGCGCGGGCACGCAGCGCCGCCTATGCCCCGCGCGTCCAGCTCAAGGCGCTCGAGCTCTGCTTCGCCGTCTCGCTCGACAGGCTCCCCTCCGCCTCCTCCTCCTCCTCTGCCTCCGGCGCCGACGACGCGGAGCCGCCTGTCTCCAACTCGCTCATGGCGGCCGTCAAGCGCTCGCAGGCCAACCAGCGCCGCAACCCGGACACCTTCCATTTCTACCACCAGGCGGCCACCGCGCAGGCCCCCGCCGCCGTCAAGGTCGAGCTCTCGCAGCTCGTGCTCGCCATCCTCGACGACCCCCTCGTCAGCCGCGTCTTCGGCGACGCGGGCTTCCACAGCGGCGACATCAAGCTCGCCATCCTCCGCCCTGCGCCGCCCATGCCCATGCTCGGCCGCCTCCCCACGCGGAGCCGCCCGCCGCCTCTCTTCCTCTGTAGCTTCGCCGCCGCCGACGACGCCGACGTGCCTTCGCCAGCCGCAGGGAGCCTCGCCGGCGGCACCGACGAGGAGAAATTCCGCCGCATAGGCGAGGTTCTCGCCCGAGGCCGCAACCCCATGCTCGTCGGCGTCGGGGCTGCGTCCGCCGCTGCCGACTTCGCCGCCCTCTCGCCGTACCGTGTCCTCCCCGTCGGTCCAAGCTCCATCGACCAGACGGAGCTCGGCTTGGCGGCCGCCATGGCCAGCGCCACCTCCGGTCTCATCATAAGCATCGGTGACCTCAAAGAACTGGTCCCCGACGACGGCGAGCTCCAAGAGATGGGGCGCCGGGTGGTGGCGGAGGTGACGCGAGTGCTGGAGACGCACAGAGCTGGCCGTGTCTGGGTGATGGGGTGGTCGGCCACGTACGAGACCTACCTCACCTTCTTGTCCAAGTTCCCCTTGCTCGACAAGGATTGGGAGCTCCAGCTGCTGCCGATCACGGCAGTGCGCGCCGGAGGCAGCCCCGCTGCGCTCATCCCTCAGGCAACCACCGCCGCGGCTTTCTCCAAGCCTGCAAGGTGAATCCTATTCTCTTCTCTTTCTACCTTCCGCCAATTGTTTATGCTTAGGATTGAGTTGATTGGCATCCATTGTGGTGACTGGCGTGTGTGCGTGCGCGCGCGAGCGCACCTTTTGTTTATCATATTCGGATGTTCCTTAGATGTCTGGTTACTACTACTGCCTACTAACAAGGATTACTGGTTCTTACTCCCATGATCGGCGTACTATTAGTTTAGTAATGTTTTGAGTGCAGATTTGTCTGTATGCCCATTGGCCTGATTATTTTTCTACCATGTCTGATTGGTCGAGTTTATACAGAGGTCTTTAAATATTCTACATGGTACAACTTTTTCGTGACGCCGATTGTTTTCTGAATGTTTTTACTCATCCCGTTTAGTAGTACAGTTGTTTTCTCAGTGCTTGACCTGGTAATATGCATGCAAGTTATTGACTTATAAGCGTGCCTCTTATCTTGAGGTGTATTGTTATGGCCTTTGGAGGTTACGTTGATGTTTGAGTAAAGTGCAGACTGAAGTTGTGTTACTGTGGTTGTCATGGTTTTGATTTTCATCCGCGTGATTCCGTTGTCCTTTAGAGGTTTCAATGGTGAGGAGTTTGCCACCTGGAAGGTTTTTTTCCACAGTGGGTACATCTTCAGTTCAGATACTATAGGTCATCACAATCAGGGTTTGCAACTTCTGTATCTAAGATTGACAGTGATACCTCTATCCCTGATTACCTGTGCTGAAGACCCCTAGTGTTTCTGCTCCATGTTTTATATATATTTTAATACATGCCCGGTTTATTTCAATGAGAAGATTACATATTTCCACTTTCTGAGAGCTGGTTACTAATTTAAATTCTTCTAGACCATCGTCCTTTTGTGTGATGTATAGATGGTTTTTACTCGTTTGTTTACTCATTCATTAGCTTCTTGTTTGTTCATTTAGGTTATTTTAAAGAACTTCTTTGCTCCTTTGACAATTTTAAGCTGTCCTATTTAATTCATAAGGTGGATGATTTGTTCCACCAATATTGCTTTGGTCCGACATTTTTTATACGATCTCTGTATGATACTACTATCCCGCGTCAGATATTGATCCGGCTATTCCATCGAAGGGTGATGGAGTACTGTCGTATGGTTGTCGTATGAAAATTTGTCGTATGTATATCATTCCTGTTGTTCCACCATCATTGGGTGTAAGAATTCAGAGTACCTCGGTAAAAAAAATACAGGCACTAAAGATAAAAAGAGAGAAATAAACAAGGTTTTAAACATTAAAGAAATGCATTTTCATGAAAAGACATTATTCTATTCTGATACAGCAAGTACTCTTTGAACAATGAGGTTCTGATGCATTGGACCCAAAAGTGCCAGCCTTTTTTTCTGAAAAGAGAAGTGTACCAGCTATACTTAAGCAACTGCAGAGTCAGAATAGGCGTATTGAAGTAGGACTTGATGTGGGTTCTCTGTACTCCATTTTGCTCTTGTGATCTTTGGCCTAACGATGTCAAACATGTTTTGCAGCTTTATGGATTCGCTCATTCCTTTTGGAGGACTTGTCAGCGATACCTACGAAGCTAACAGCCTCACAGCAAATTCTTGTCCTCCGGCCCTTCGGTGTCAACAGTGCAATGATAGATATGAGCAAGAAGTTGCTACTATCATTAGAGGAAGTGGCATTACAGCTGAAGACCATCACCAAGGAGGTCTACCTTCGCTGCTGCAGAATGGCAGCATGATAGGTGCTGACAATGGATTTGATGCAGTCAAGGTGTGAAGCGGCTTACATATTTTGTGACTCTTAAATAATTGATGCATATGCCGTCGTTTTGATAGATGCATAAGTTTGAATATCATTGGTATAAAAGATGTACAGTTTTTCTTCAGTGCAGGTTAGAGATCAGATGGTATTGAATTCAAAAATATCGAATCTACAGAAGAAGTGGAACGAATACTGCCTGCGGCTCCACCAAGGCTGCCATAGGATTAACAGTGTTCCATACCAGTTATTTCCGCATTATATTGGTGTTCCAGCCAATGGGGAAAGAGCAGAAAATCTGAGCAAAGGCTCTGAATCAGTTGAACTTCAAAGGGAGGTTATTAGACCTTCTGTAGTGTCTGTTCCACATACCAATGCTACCACAAAGAGTATTTCACCCCCATCTATCTCTAACCAAAGGAATGACAACCTTACATTGGAACTTCAAGCTGGGTTTTCAAAGAGTGATGAAAAGCAGTCCCGACATGAAACCCTGTCATACTGTCATGATCGCGAAGATCACGTGTCACCATCATCCGCTGCATCTGTGGCGACTGACTTGGTTTTAGGCACGCCTCATGAATCTTCTTCCAAGGATACAAATTCTGCCAGCTGCAAACATGTAGCTGATGCAGAGATATCTGTACCCAAGAAAGTTGATGATTTGAATCTGAAACCTCCTCAGATCTTTGCACAACCCTTTGCTTGTTCCAAGAGTTCCACAAATATGGGGCAAACATCACCTAGTGCTCGGCATTCAGCAGCTTCTGGAGGTTTGTCTGCTTTTGGTCATTGGCAGAAACCTGCACACCTCGCAGCACAGGCTTCTGATTTGAGTAATTACAAGCTACTTGTGGAACGCCTGTTCCAGGTTGTTGGAAGGCAGGAGGAAGCCTTGAGTGCTATTTGTGGTTCCATTGTGCGGTGCAAGTCAATGGAGAGGCGCCGTGGTGCAAGCAGGAAGAATGACATTTGGTTTAGCTTTCATGGTTCTGATTGCATGGCCAAACGCAGAGTTGCTTTGGCGCTTGCAGAGCTCGTACATGGCAGCAAAGAGAACATGATTTATCTGGACCTGAGTCTCAAGGATTGGGCCGACTCAAGTTACAGAGGAAAGACTGGCACTGACTATATTGTTGACGAGCTGAGCAAGAAACGGCGATCTGTCATCTTCCTTGATAATGTCGATAAAGCTGACTGCCTTCTCCAGGACACCCTGACTCATGCCAGTAAGACTGGTAGATTCCGAGACTTGCGTGGCAAGGAAGTTGACATTAATGACTCCATTGTTGTGCTGTCAACAAGAACAACCAGAGGCTCCAAAAGTGTGTCTGTTGGAGTGGAAGAGGGTCTTACTTTCACTGAAGATAAGATCCTGGCAGCTAGTGGACATCAACTGAAGATCCTGGTAGAATCATGTACGGCGATCACCAGTGAAGGCCACGGTGATAAGGTGATAGTTTCCCCCGGGCACCCTCTCGCCAAAATTCGTGCATCTTTGTACTGTGGGGGTTCAGTCAGCAAGAGAAAGTTCAACATTTCTGATGACCAAGAAAAGCTGCAGGGGGAATCACCGAGCATTTCCAAGCGACTGCACAGAACATCAAGTGTTCCGTTCGACCTGAACCTCCCCATCGACGAGGATGGTTCGAGCGACGCTGATGACCACAGCGGCAGCAATGACAACTCATATGGCACTCCAGAGAGATCCATGGACAGCCTCTTGTGTTTGGTTGACGAGTCCATCGATTTCAAGCCATTCGACTTTGACAAAGTCGCCGACTACGTGCTGCAGGAGTTGAGCAATACACTCCGCAAAGTTCTGGGCTCCGGCTGCACACTGGAAATTGATGTCGGTGCAATGGAGCAGATAATTGCAGCGGCATGGGCATCAGAGGGCAAGAGGCCTCTCCAGGCCTGGCTGGATCAGGTGTTCGCTGGAAGCCTAGGGGAACTGAAGGTCAAGTGTGGTAAGCATGCCAGCAGTTCCACTCTTATACTAGTGGCCTGTGAGGACGTGGCAGCAGTCAGGGAAGACAATGGTTTTGTAGGTTTGCTCCCCTCCAGAATAATTCTAGAATGGTGAAATGATGGTATCTGAATAGGGATAATTGTAATTATTTCTAGCTATTAGTCCACAATAGTATAGCATTATTTTGCCGCGAAATAATTTGTAGCCTAGTTGATGATGCATTGCCTTCATATATATCGGCAAGTATATATCGATTGTAACACTTGTGGATTTGCCAATATATCACTGTTATATATGGTGATGCAGAGGTAGAGTACTGAAGTCCATAATCAGTGGGTAAGTCTAGGTTTGGCCAACTTCTGTTGCTAATTTGTAGGTTCATATTGAAATATGTAAATGCTAGTGGCTCACATTTTAATTAGTATCCAAGAGTTTGGCCAACCCCACTTGTTATGCTTATGGTGGTGTAGGTTCATGTTGAAATTTGTAATAATTATGCATAACCCTGTTCCAGCAATCTAGTTAGTCTAGTTGTTAGAGTACGTAATAGGCCTAATGGGTCCATTAGTCTTAGGGTTAATTAGAGATAAGGGTCGCTTGCTTAGGGGCTCCTACCACTAGTACACAAAGATGAGTAGCCAATCTGTACACTCTAATTAGCAAGCTTATAATTCAGATCAGAAAAACGGCGCAGAGCACTTAATCTGGCTCACAAAATCAATGCCCACTCTCCCAGGCCTGGCACATACAAACTCCAGACTGATCAGTAGTCTAAGAAGTTTCATTAATTTGTTACATAACTCCACATCCAAAACTGGTAAGATTGAAAATAACATTGCTAGCTACAACCACAACTGGAGAATGCTAATTCTAATGAATGGTCTGAATCTCATCAACCAATCAACACATCCTGTCTGTTGTTGCAGACCCACATGCTTTGATTTTAGCAGGAAGCCCGTTCTGCTCATTTCTCCAGCAGACTATGATATCTCTCTATCTTACATTACTTGTGCTTGCCATCTTTCGTCCAGTTATCACCATTCAAGCTTGGGTCAGTTTGGTAGAAGACAACATCTCCAACATCGCTTACGAAGTGATCGACTCTCAAGCTCCTGAGGAGGACATGGAAGAGGTAAAGTGGCAGTGGACCTGACTTCTCTGGCTCGCGGTAATATCTTCCCAGTACTGGCCTTGCTGCCTTGGTCTGTTTTTTGTTCACAAAATAAGGAGAAAGCCGTAGTTTCAGCACACAGTACTCAGCATTAGTAGGTAAGTGCATATATATGTTCAGCATAGTAGTAGTAGTGCGCTTACTGCTTCTACTAGGTGGTAGTGAGGTATTTGAGGGAAGAGGTGGTGGATGACATGAGTGCCAATGTCATGGTGGATGTTGTTGATCCATCCATAGTCCCGGTCCACGGTCGTCAGGCCACCACGGAGGTAGCTCCATTCCTGCAACGATGATTACAGAGAGTATATGTAGTTCTCAACAAATGAACAATGAGCGCTGGTGGAATAGTAAAACCATGGTAGAGCGAAAACCGCATCCATAGGGGGGGAAATTCTAGTTTAACACACAAAAAGGAACAGGATTACAAACAAGTTTATCTAGCATAATTATTTTTCACTGGATATCAACAGTAATAGTAGCTAAGATGTTCAGAAGATGAGGTAATCCTATTTTTCTGTAACTATGTCTGTTCCATCTGCCATGACAAATAGGCTGCAAACTCATGAACTATGCGTAGAAGATGGATGTTTCTCATATACATACTTATAATTAACTGATATATTTTCCTCAAAATAACAATAATCAATATAGCAAGTACCTCGCCGCGATACCAAGGGAGGTCCTGGTGACCATGGTGGTGAAGGTACGTCACCAAATCGAGCCACATCACAAACACCTGTTTTACATGATACACATTGGATGATACCACAATCAAGTTAGTTGTTCAGTCCGAGTGGCTTGGACGCAAGCAGTACTAACAAAACTGTTAACAGTGGCTTACAGCATATGGAACCCCGTAGAGCTTGAGCACCGGCACCGGCCCAAACACACACGCCATGGCGATGAGCAGCGCGATCATCGTGAACCAGCAAGTGGTGGAGATGATAACGTCAAGCCTCTCCTTGGGGCTGAACAAATCGCTGCTTGGGTTGAAATGCGAGCCGTTCTTGCCCGGGCTTCTGTACCACTGCAGGTGTTGAGCCATCGGAGAAGATAGATTCAGTGCAGTTTTCAGGTGAGACTCGAGGATGCAAAAGCACGATCATCAGAGAAAGAGATTCTTACGAGGTAGACAGGGAAAGCCAGGAGCGGGTACGGCAGCGAGAAGCGTAGCTTCTTGGTGCTTGGCTCCATCTCCTTGTACACATTCTCGGTAATCTGCTCAATTCAGTTATATCGGCATCAGCTGAGGTTAAATGTGAAGGATCTTGCTTAAAATTGCAATTGACTGATGCTACAACCACAACTCCACAACAAGCAGCTGAGGCTGACTGAAAAGGGCAGGGCCTGCTGGTCTATGACTATGATAATGACAGCCATGCAATCGACATGAAAGGGACCTTTGCATTATGAAATGGTCTAGTTTGGTGGGTGACTAAGCAAAGGAGCCAAGGTAAGATTCGATGCGCATCTGTGCTGATATACGGCGATCAACTTAGCAGGCAGTAGCAAGATGCAGATCTGATCACGTGACAGACATGATGAGTAGATCTACTTAGCCGGCACTTGCAGCTTGTGTTTGGCTGGCATTATTTAGTAGTGGTATCTAGGAAAGGACGGACCACATCTCGCTAGCTAGCTTTTGCTTGGATGGATGGATCTTTAGGGGCAGTTTAGTTTGGCAGCCTAATCATATATACTAGCAGTGTTCTCCCCCCTTTCCTGCTCCACTGCATGTGCACTCTGCATCTCAGGATGAGCTGAAAAGCAATGCTTGCTTGTCCTTTTTCATCCTTCACTCAAATCTGCCAAACTCTCTCACAAACCTTTTACTACCTACTAGTAGAATGTGTACATATGAATAATTCAATATCTTAGCCTACAAATATCTGTCGAATGGTCTAGCAGCTCTGAATCTGAATTGCAATAATGCTGGCGGGTAGTGTTTTGTACGATGAGGGTAGGACTACTAACCGGGTGCCATGACTCGTCCTTGTGGATGTGGCCATGGTTCTGATGGTGCGTCCTGTGGCTGATCCTCCTGAATTATGCCATAACAAACATAATGGTCCATCAGCCAAAGCTAACTACAGCAACCACTAGATCAATGCATTAACATTAATTGCTGCTCCGCAAAAAATAAATAAATAAATAATTGCTGCACAAGAAAATGCAGAACCTTGCGAAATAAGTAAAATAATATTCAGAATCTTGCATGGCATGCACGACGCATGGCTTGTGCCCCGTCGTTTTGGGTGACCCGTCGTTTTCGTCTCCATGTGGGTGTAATTTTCAATGTGGCCGACGTAGGGGACTGTGCACTAGTGTTAAACAACTCAAACTGTTGTCGGGAGATATTTCTCTGAACCTTTTCTCTTTTTTAATAGGGGGAGAAACTCTGTTTCGCATCTTGTCGATTGCATCGGTTTGCTCCAAATTTTAGCTCCTTTTCATGATTACTATTTTTGTTTCCTAAATGAAATCATGATAGAAAATTGCATTGCAGCCCGATTCGTAGACTTTCAGAATTTGTACCAAACTGCATCACTTATGTTCCAAAATTTGCAGCGTTTGTGTTCATAATCTGTGCAGGTTCAGAGTTTGGGTGCATACTAAACTGTCTGTGTTTATGTTAAGCTGAGAAAAATCGAAAGATGCTAACCATCCGTTGTATGGGACAAGGATGAAGGTGTGCAGCAGGTGGCCGACGACGCTGTTGAGCGTCCCGCTGTCTGAGAAGCTCCCGTGACCACTGCATTACAAGAATAGTCATTACTGTATCTCAATAGTAATCAGCATTGCCTGGGACGGCGACGATCTGGTTAACTAATGGATCGATTGCGGCGGCCGGCCGGAGGAAGGAAGAGGCGCGTACCAGTCGTGGCCGAGGACGAAGAGCGCCCAGAACATGGTGCCCTGCGCTGCCCAGTAGAGCGGCCACACGGCCCAGCTGTTGAGCCACCATGCGGCCGCGGCCAGCGCGGCCACGACGGCGACGTCGCGGGCGACGTAGGAGAGGGACCGGAGTGGGCTCTTGCGCCAGCAGTGGGCGGGCACGGCGGCGCGCACGTCGCCGATGCGGAAGGGCGGCGGCTTGGCGGCGTCGAAGTCCTCCGTGGCCTTGCAGCTTTGCTCCTGCTCGGGCGCCCTCCTCGCCACGGCGCCCATGGCTGGATCTGTCTCCGGGAAAGCGGGGAGATAGATTTGGGGCCGCGGGTTGGGTGGTGGTGGCCGGAGATCGACGCAGATGGGTGCTATTTATAAGCCATCAATTTGCCATTGGTGTACACCTCCTACAGTTCTACGTGATGGATGGACCGGTGCACGTGCATGCACGTCCTCCTCCTGCACGGAACCATCCAGTTTCCCTTTACGTGCCCATACGCTTGCGTCGTGTTTCCATACTGCGACACGATACAAAATGGCGATCAAATTACGCGGGACACATTCCCACAATGACATGTGTGTTTCTAAACTAAATCAGAAAATCGATGGAAAGAAACTACTCCTAGATCCCCCCTCTCTTCAGATCTCCACCTTTCCCCCGCCAGCAAGGCCGACGGTTCTCTTTCAGCACACCTATTGCTCTGCTGACGGGAGGTGCGGGAACCCCGTTTTGTGTGTGTTAGGTTTTGGTCGTATATTGTGTCGAACACATCTTGGTGACGTGGTCGACGGCCTTGGGGAGCCAGTGAGTCGGCATTATCATCGAACATGTGCTCCAACGTTGTGTGGTGTCGATTTGTTTGTTGCCTTGTTGCCAGCGGTCTCATCTTGTGTGCAGGTTGATATCGTCCATGGACAACTGCGGGTCAGGTTGTCGGTTCCTTCGATGTCGCTAGTGTGACCAATGGCACAGTAGGGACATAGCCCCGCCTATTCGGTTTGGTCCCCCAGACCACGTCATGCCCAGCGGGTGGCTATTGCAGCGATATTAATGAGGAGTTTCACTCTACAAGTTTGTTAGTGAGTATGGATATCCACTTAGAAAGAGAAGCGACACGGTTGCTCCCGGGCCTGGTTACCGACTCGTGTGTGACGATGAGCATTCCACCGACATCACCATGGACCATCTTCAGCTACAAGTGAACCGATGACAAGGGCACATTCAAGAGATGTACAATCTGAGGTGACTTCTTTTCTCTTTGAGCTCCCTATTCATTCATGTGAGAACCCAAGACCTTGTGCATAATTAGGTGTGAAGGTAAATGACGATCTGCAAGACACACAGGGTATTGTAGCACCTTCGTGTGAGTATCCCAATAGTAGTCATCCCAACGAAGAGCGGACGAGAGTGTTTATGAGCGGCGTTTTAGTCGCACACAAGTTGTCACAGGTCTTATGTGAGTTTGAGAATCTATAGACGGTTTTAGTGTTCCTTCAAACAATATACTAGAGTGGTAAAAAGGAGTGTAGTTGTTGAAGCGAGAGTTGTAACAACTTAAAAGTAAAGAACATGTAAAAGACTAAAAATAGAAGTGGTTTCTTGTACTCCCTCCGTTCTAAAATATAGTGTTTCCTCTATTTTCGCGCTTCAACTTTGACCATAAATTTTACCAACAAGACCGACTGCGGCGGGAGCAAAAGTTATACCAGTGAATTCGTATTCAAAACAAGTTTTCAATTATATAATTTTTTTCTCCCGCCACAGTCGGTCTCGTTAGTTAAATTTATGGTTAAAGTTGGACCTCAGGAAGCGCAGACGCACTATATTTTGGAATGGAGGGAGTAGTAGAGAGAGTAGGCACGAAGAGACTTCAGATCATGGTGTACATCAATTGTGCTAGTACAACGATAACTTGTATAGAGATTCTAGTATATTGATTGTTTGGTTAGTAGGCGGATCACCCTTGGGTTGTAGAACTCCTCCATGCAGGACTCCATTCTCCTCTATAGTCCCACTTCGACATCCCCACAGCATGATCGTCTCCATAATTAAGGTTGTTAGATTGGGGCCATGTATTAAGTTACGTGGATCACCGTTATCTCATATTGACTTTGTCCCTCGTAGATATCTCTACTTGTCACCTAGAGGTCACGAATTCACTAAACAATATGTGTTACTTGCGTAGGTCCTCGAATCATGTTGCATGAGCCCTTAAATTAGACAACACGCATTATGTTCACCGTAGAACAACAACTTACTAAACAATCATAAAATTATAATCACAAATGGATTTTTACCAATCACCTACATCTCGCACGACTATGGAGAACTACTCACACATGGGGGAAGAATCACCAAACATCACAGAGAATAAATGAAGGGAAATCATTTCGATAATATCGTGAAGATCCACAATAAGGATTAAACAAGTCTTAATCTCGGAATGAGTATGAATAGGGTTATACACCCTGATCTTACAACTTGGAATTTCTCTCTCTATGGTGATGATGCGATGAATGAAATCGAAATGGAAAACAAGAAGAAAACACTACTAGAGATAAGCCTAGTAGTGGCGCGGGGTAAACGGCTAGCAGTAGCGCAAGGGGGGCGCGTGTTGGGAATCGTTGTATGGAAAACAAAAAAAAATTCTACACACACACAATGATCTATCCATGGAGATGCATAGCAACGAGCGAGAGAGTGTGTCTACGTACCCTTGTAGACTGTAAGCGGAAGCGTTTCACGACGCGGTTGATGTAGTCGAACTTCTTCGCGTGTCAACCGATCAAGTACCGAATGCACGACACCTCCGCGTTCTGCACACGTTCAGCTCGATGACGTCCCTCGCCTTCTTGGTCCAGCAAGACGTCGAGGTAGTAGATGAGTTCCGTCAGCACGATGGCGTGGTGATGGTGATGGTGAAGTGATATCCGCAGGGCTTTGCCTAAGCACTACGAAAATATGACCGGGGGTGTAAATGGTGGAGGGGGGCGCCACACACGGCTAACAATTGATCTAGTGTGTGCTAGGCACCCCAACCCACATATATATAGGTCGGAGGGGGTGGAGAGGCGGCCTGGCGCACCACATAGGTGGCCGGCCGGCCCTAGGGCTCCTGCCCTGGCCGCGCCCCTGCCATGTATTCCCAAGGGGAAGGAAAGATGGGGGGGGGGGGAGGGAAGGAAGTGGGAATCCTAATCCACACTTTCCTTTCACTTCCCCCTTTCCTTCTCCTCCTTAGGCCGGCCTGCTATGGGGGCGCACCAGCCCTTGTGGCTGGTGCATTTCCTCTCTTGGCCCATAAGGCCCATATCTTTGCCGGGGTGCCCGGAACCCCTTCTGGTGACCCGATAAGTACCCGGTACCTCCCGAAGCACTTCCAGTGTCCGAATACTGTCGTCCTATATATGAATCTTTACCTCTCGACCATTTCGAGACTCCTCGTCATGTCCGTGATCTCATCCGGGACTCCGAACAACATTTGGTCACCAAATCACATAGCTCATATAATATTATATCGTCATCGAACGTTAAGCGTGCGGAGCCTACGGGTTCGAGAACTATGTAGACATGACCGAGACACCTCTCCGGTCAATAACCAATAGCGGAACCTGGATGCTCATATTGGCTCCTACATATTCTACGAAGATCTTTATCGGTCGAACTATTATGACAACATACGTAATTCCCTTTGTCTATCGGTATGTTACTTGCCCGAGATTCGATCATCGGTATCTTCATACCTAGTTCAATCTCGTTACCGGAAAGTCTCTTTACTAGTTACATAATACATCACCTCGTGACTAACTCCTTAGTCGTTTGCTTGCAAGCTTATGATGTGTACTACCTTGAGGGCCCAGAGATACCTCTACGATACTCGGAGTGAAAAATCCTAATCTTGATCTATGCCAACTCAACAAACACCTTCGGAGATACCTGTAGAGCATCTTTATAATCACCCAGTTACGTTGTGACATTTGATAGCACACAAGGCATTCCTCCGGTATCCGGGAGTTGCATAATCTCATAGTCGAACGAATATGTATTTGACATGAAGAAAGCAATAGCAATAAAACTGAACGATCATTATGCTAAGCTAATGGATGGGTCTTGTCCATCACATCATTCTCCTAATGATGTGATCCCGTTATCAAATGATAACTCATGTCAATGGTTGGGAAACCTTAACCATCTTTGATCAACGAGCTAGTCAAGTAGAGGCTCACTTGGGACACGGTGTTTGTTTATGTATTCACACATGTATTTAAGTTTCCGATCAATACAATTCTAGCATGAATAACAAACCTTTATCATGAAGAAGGAAATATAAAATAACAACTTTATTATTGCCTCTAGGGCATATTTCTTTCAGTCTCCCACTTGCACTAGAGTCAATAATCTAGTTCACATAGCCATGTGATTAACACCCACAGTTCACATCGCCATGTGACTAATACCCAAAGAGTTTACTAGAGTCAATAATCTAGTTCAGATCGCCATGTGATTAATACCCAAAGAGTACTAATGTGTGATCATGTTTTTCTTGTGAGAGAAGTTTAGTCAACGGGTCTGCCACATTCAAATCCGTATATATTTTGCAAATTTCTATGTCTACAATGCTCTGCATGGTGCTACTCTGGCTAATCGCTCCCACTTTCAACGTATCTAGATGAGACTTAGAGTCATCTAAATTGGTGTCAAAGCTTGCATCGACATAACCCTATATGACGAATTCTTTATCACCTCCATAACCGAGAAATATTTCCTTAGTCCTCTTAGGTTACTAAGGATAATTTTGACCGCTGTCTAGTGATCTACTCTTGGATCACTATTGTACCCCCTTGCCAATCTCATGGCAAGGTGCACAATGGGTCTTGTACACAGCATGACATACTTTATAGAACCTATTGCTGAGGCATAGGGAATGACTTTCATTCTCTCTCTATCTTCTACACTGGTCGGGTTTTGAGTTTTACTCAACTTCGCACCTTATAATGCAGGCAAGAACTCCTTCAAAAACTTGTCAAGGTATGCACTCATTTGAAAGTCTTATCAAGCGTCCTGATCTATCTCTATAGATCATGATGCCCAATATGCGAGCAGCTTCACCGAGGTCTTTCATTGAAAAGTTCTTATTCAAATATCCTTTTATGCTATCCAGAAATTCTATATCATTCCCAATCAGCAATATGTCATCCACATATAATATCAGAAATGCTACAGAGCTCCCACTCACTTTCTTGTAAATACAGGCTTTACTGTAAGTCTATATAAAACCATATGCTTTGATCACCTCATCAAAGCGTATATTCCAACTCCGAGATGCTTGCACCAGTCCATAGATGGATCGTTGGAGCTTGCACATTTTTTTAGCATCTTTAGGATCGACAAAACCTGCTGGTTGCATCATATACAACTCTTCTTTAAGATATCCATTAAGGAATGCAGTTTTGTTGTCCATTTGCTAGATTTCATAATCATAAAATGTGGCAATTGCTAACATGATTCAGACAGACTTAAGCATCGCTACGGGCGAGAAGGTCTCATCGTAGTCAACCCCTTGAACTTGTCAAAAACCTGTTTGTGACAAGTCAAGCTTTGTAGATAGTGACATTACTATCAGCGTCAGTCTTATTCATGAAGATCCATTATTCTCAATGGCTTGCCGATCATCGGGCAAGTCCACCAAAGTCCACACTTTGTTCTCATACATGGATCCTATCTCAAATTTCATGGCCTCAAGCCATCTGTCGGAATCTAGGCTCATCATAGCTTCTTCATAGTTCATAGGTTTGCCTTGGTCTAGTAACATGAATTCCAGGATAGGATTATCATACCACTCTGGTGTGGATCATGCTCTGGTCGACCTACGAAGTTCTGTAGTAAGTTGATCTGAAGTTTCATGATCATCATCATTATCTTCCTCTCTAGTTGGTGCAGGCATCACGAGAACGGTTTTCTCTGATGTGCTAATTTCCAATTTGAGAGAAGGTACAATTACCTCATAAAGTTATACTTTCCTCCCACTCACTTCTTCCGAGAGAAACTCCTTCTCTAGAAAGGTTCCATTCTTGGCAACAAAGATCTTGCCTTCGAATCTGTGGTAGAAGGTGTACCCAATTGTTTCCTTAGGGTATCCTATGAAGACGCACTTCTCTGATTTGGGTTCGAGCTTATCAGACTGAAGCCTTTTGACATAAGTCTCGCAACCCCGAAATTTATGAAACGACGGCTTAGGTTTCTTGCCAAACCATAGTTCATACGGTGTCGTGTTAACGGATTCAGACGGTGCCCTATTTAATGTGAATGCGGTTGTCTCTAATGCATAACCCCAAAACGATAGTGGTAAATCGGTAAGAGACATCATAGAATGCACCATATCCAATAAAGTACGGTTATGACGTTCGGACACACCATTATGTTGTGGTGTTCCAGGTAGCGTGTGTTGTGAAACAATTCCACATTGTTTTAAATGAAGGCCAAACTCGTAACTCAAATATTCGCCTTCGCGATCAGATCGTAGAAACTTTATTTTGTTGTTACGATGATTCTCCACTTCACTTTGAAATTCTTTGAACTTCTCAAATGTTTCAGACTGGTGTTTCATTAAGTAGATATAACCATATCTGCTCAAATCATCTGTGAAGGTCAGAAAATAACGATACCCGCCGCGTGCCTCAACACTCATCGGACCGCATACGTTGGTATGTATTATTTC
The DNA here is from genome assembly GCA_021605205.1 of Aegilops longissima. Lineage (NCBI taxonomy): Eukaryota > Viridiplantae > Streptophyta > Magnoliopsida > Poales > Poaceae > Aegilops > Aegilops longissima. Next base: position 143,057,337 of record CM038679.1, read on the forward strand.
CAATAAGTCATTAGCTCGCTCCATTTTTCCGGAGAACGGAGTTTTAGTCATCTTGCCCATGAGGCATGGTTCACAAGTATCAAATGATTCCAAAATCCCATCTGCATGGAGTTTCTTCATGCGCTTTACACCAATATGACCTAAACGGCAGTGCCACAAGTATGTTGCACTATCATTATCAACTATGCATCTTTTGGCATCGATATTATGAACATGTGTATCACTACGGTCGAGATTCAATAAACCATTTACATTGGGTGTATGACCATAGAAGGTTTTATTCATGTAAACAGAACAACAATTATTCTCTGACTTAAATGAATAATTATATTGCATTAAACATGATCAAATCATATTCATACTCAACGCAAACACCAAATAACATTTATTTAGGTTCAACACTAATCCTGAAGGCAGAGGGAGTGTGCAATGGTGATCGTATCAATCTTGGAATCACTTCCAACAAGAATCGTCACCTTGCCCTTAACTAGTCTCTGTTTATTCCGCAACTCCTGTTTTTAGTTACTAATCTTAGCAACTGAACTGGTATCAAATACCCAGGGTCTACTATGAACACGAGTAAGGTACACATCAGTAACATGTATATCAAATATACATTTGTTCACTTTGCCATCCTTCTTATCCACCAAGTATTTGGGGCAGTTCCGCTTCCAGTGACCATTTCCTTTGAAGTAGAGGCACTCAGTTTTTAGGCTTGGGTCCAGCTTTAGGCTTCTTCATGGGAGCGGAAACTTGCTTGCCATTCTTCTTGAAGTTCCCTTTCTTTCGCTTGTCCTTTTTCTTGAAACTAGTGGTCTTGTTAACCATCAACACTTGATGGTCTTTCTTGATTTCTACCTTCGCCTATTTCAGCATCACGAAGAGCTCGGGAATCATTTTCGTCATCCCTTGCATATTATAGTTCATCACGAAGTCCTACTAGCATGGTGATAGTGAGTAGAGAACTTTGTCAATCAATATCTTATCTGGAAGATTAACTCCCACTTGATTCAAGCGATTGTAGTACCCAGACATTTTGAGCACATGCTCACTGGATGAGCTATTCTCCTCCATATTGCAGGCAAAGTACTTGCCAGTGGTCTCATACCTCTCGACATATGCATGAGTCTGAAATACCAATTTCAGCTCTTGGAACATCTCATATGCTCTGTGGCGTTCAAAACATTTTCTAAGTCCTGGTACTAAGCCGTAAAGCATGGCACACTAAACTATTAAGTAGTCATCATATCGAGCTTTGCCAAACGTTCATAACGTCTGCATCTACTCCTGCAATAGGTCTGTCACCTAGCGGTGCATCAAGCACATAATTCTTCTGTGTAGCAATGAGGATAATCCTCAGATGACGGACCCAGTCCGCATCATTGCTACTATCATCTTTCAACTTATTTTTCTCTAGGAACATATCAAAAATAGGGGAGCTATATTGCGAGCTATTGATCTACAACATAGATATGCAAAAACTATCAAAACTAAGTTCATGATAAATTTAAGTTCAATTAATAAAATTACTTAAGAACTTCCACTTAAATAGACATCCCTCAAGTCATCTAAGTGATACGTGATCCAAATCAACTAACCCATGTCCGGTCATCACGTATATCTATGTTGATCATATGTACTATATGATTCACGTTTGACCTTTTGGTCTCCTGTGTTTCGAGGCCATGTCTGTACATACTAGGCTCGTCAAGTTTAACCCAAGTATTCTGCATGTGCAAAACTGTCTTACACCGGTTGTATGTGAACGTAGAGTCTATCACACCCGATCATCACGTGGTGTCTCAACACGACGAACTGTAGCAATGGTGCATACTCAGAGTGAACACTTTTACCTTGAAATTTAGTGAAGGAATCATCTTATAATGCTACCGCCGTACTAAGCAAAATAAGATGCATAAAAGATAAACATCACATGCAATCAAAATATGTGACATGATATGGCCATCATCATCTTGTGCTTTTGATCTCCATCTCCAAAGCATCGTCATGATCTCCATCATCACTGGCTCGACACCTTGATCTCCATCGTAGCATTGTGGTTGTCTCGCCAACTATTGCTTCTACAACTATTGCTAACGCATAGTGATAAAGTAAATCAATTACATGGCGTTTGCACTTCATACAATAAAGAGACAATCATAAGGCTCCTGCTGGTTGCCGATAACTTACAAAACATGATCATCTCATACAATAACGTTTATCACATCATGTCTTGACCATATCACATCACAACATTCCCTGCAAAAAAAGTTAGACGTCCTCTACTTTGTTGTTGCAAGTTTTACGTGGCTGCTATGGGCTTCTAGCAAGAACCGTTCTTACCTACGGCAAAAACCAAAATGGTGATTTGTCAAGTTTGCTATTTCAACCTTCTTCAAGGACCGGCCGTAGTCAAATTCGATTCAACTAAAGTAGGAGAAACAGACACCCGCCAGCCACCTTTATGCAAAACTAGTTGCGTGTCAATCGGTGGAACCGATCTCATGTGCGTGGACATGTAAGGTTGGTCCAGGCTGGTTCATCCCACAATACCACCGAATCAAAATAAGACGTTGGTGGTAAGCAGTATGGCTAACACCGCCCACAACTCTTTGTGTTCTACTCGTGCATATCATCTACGCATAGACCTGGCTCATGATACCACTGTTGGGAAACGTTGCATGGAAAACAAAAATATTTCTATGCACACGCAATGATCTAACCAAGGAGATGCATAGCAATGAGGGGGGAGAGTGTGTCTACTTACCCTCGTAGACCGTAAGTGTAAGCGTTTTACAAAGTGGTTGATGTAGTCGAACTTCTTCGCGCGTCAGCCGGTCAAGTACCAAACGCATGGCACCTCCGCGTTCTGCACACGTTCAGCTTGATGACGTCCCTCTTCTTCTTGATCCAGCAAGACGTCGAGGCAGTAGATGAGTTCCGTCAGCACGACGATGTGGTGACGGTGATGGTGAAGTGATCTCCGCAGGGCTTCGCCTAAGCACTACAAAAATATGACCGGGGGTGTAAACGGTGGAGGGGGGCGCCGCACATGGATAACAATTGATCTAGTGTGTGCTAGGCGCCCCCTCCCACATATATATAGGTGGGAGGGGCAGGGGAGGCAGCCTGGCGCACCACATAGGTGGCTGGCTGGCCCTAGGGCTCCGGCCCTGGACGCGCCCCCCCTGCCATGTATTCCCAAGGGGGAAGTAAAGAGGGGGGAGGGAAGGAAGTGGGAATCCTAATCCACACTTCCCTTTCCCTTCCCCCTTTCCTTCTCCTCCTTAGGTTGGCCTACTAAGGGGGGCGCACCAGCCCCTTGTGGCTGGTGCATTTCCTATCTTGGCCCATAAGGCCCATATCTTTGTCGGGGATGCTTAGAACCCCTTCCGACGACCCGATAAGTACCTGGTACCTCCCAAAACACTTATGGTGTCCGAATACTATCGTCCTATATATGAATCTTTACCTCTCGAACATTTCAAGACTCCTCGTCATGTCTGTGATCTCATCTGGGACTCCGAACAATGTTCGCTCACCAAATCACATAACTCATATAATACTATATCATCATCGAACGTTAAGCGTGTGGACCCTACGGGTTCGAGAACTATGTAGACATTACCGAGACACCTCTCCGGTCAATAACCAATAGCGGAATCTGGATGCTCATATTGGCTCCTACATATTCTACGAAGATCTTTATCGGTCGAACCGTTATGACAACATACGTAATTCCCTTTGTCTATCGGTATGTTACTTGTCCGAGATTCGATCGTCGGTATCTTCATACCTAGTTCAATCTCGTTACCGACAAGTCTCTTTACTCATTCCTTAATACATCACCTTGTGACTAACTCCTTAGTCATTTGCTTGCAAGCTTATGATGTGTATTACCGAGAGGGCCCAGAGATACTTCTCTGATACTCTGAGTGAAAAATCCGAATCTTGATCTATGCCAACTCAACAAACACCTTCGGAGATACCTGTAGAGCATCTTTATAATCACCCAGTTACATTGTGACGTTTGATAGCACACAAGGCATTCCTCCGGTATCCGGGAGTTGCATAATCTCATAGTCGAAGGAATATGTATTTGACATGAAGAAAGCAATAGCAATAAAACTGAACGGTCATTATGCTAAGCTAATGGATGGGTCTTGTCCATCACATCATTCTCCGAATGATGTGATCCCATTATCAAATGACAACTCATGTCAATGGTTAGGAAACCTTAACCATCTTTGATCAACGAGCTAGTCAAGTAGAGGATCACTAGGGACACGGTGTTTGTTTATGTATTCACACATGTATTTAAGTTTCTGATCAATACAATTCTAGCATGAATTATAAACCTTTATCATAAATAAGGAAATATAAAATAACAACTTTATTATTGCCTCTAGGGCATATTTCCTTAAGCACGCTACTACCAGCTGCTACTTCTTGAGCTTGCGTTGGTTTTCCCCGAAGAGGAGAGGATGATGCAGCGCAGTAGCGTAAGTATTTCCCTCAGTTTTTGGGAACCAAGGTATCAATCCAGTAGGAGGCCACGCGCAAGTCCCTCGTACCTGCACAAAACGATAGCTACTCGCAACCAACGCGATTAGGGGTTGTCAATCCCTTCACGGTCACTTTAGAGTGAGATCGATAGAGATAATATTTTTGGTATTTTTGCTATAAAGATGCAAAGTAAAAAGTAAAAGCAAAGTAAAAACAAAGCAAGTAAATAAAGTGATGGAGATTGATATGATGAGAATAGACCCGGGGACCATAGGTTTCACTAGTGGCTTCTCTCAAGAGCATAGATATTCTATGGTGGGTGAACAAATTACTGTTGAGCAATTGACAGAATTGAGCATAGTTATGAGGTTATCTACATATGATCATGTATATAGGAATCACGTCCGAGACAAGTAGACCAAAACGAATCTGCATCTACTACTATTACTCCACTCATCGACCGCTATCCAGCATGCATCTAGAGTATTAAGTTAAAAACAGAGTAACACCTTAAGCAAGATGACATGATGTAGAGGAATAAATTCATGCAATATGATAAATACCCCATCTTGTTATCCTCGATGGCAACAATACAATACGTGCCTTGCAACCCTTTACATCCATCGGGTAAGGACACCGCAAGATTGAACCCAAAGCTAAGCACTTCTCCCATTGCAAGAACTACCAATCTAGTTGACCAAACCAAACTGATAATTCGAAGAGACTTGCAAAGATAACTCAATCATACATAAAAGAATTCAGAGAAGATTCAAATATTTATTCATAGATAAGCTGGATCATAAACCCACAATTCATCGATCTCAACAAACACACCGCAAAAAGAAGATTACATCGAATAGATCTCCACAAGAGAGGGGGAGAACATTGTATTGAGATCCAAAAGAGAGAAGAAGCCATCTAGCTACTAGCTATGGACCCAAGGTCCAAGTAAACTACTCACACTTCATCGGAGGGGCTATGGTGTTGATGTAGAAGCCCTCCGTGGTGGATGCCCCCCGTGAGCTCAAACAGCCCCAAGATGGGATCTCGTGGATACAGGAAGGTACGGCGGTGGAATTAGGTTTTGGCTCCTGCTCGATCGCTTGGGGATCACGAGGTATATTTAGGAGGAAGGAGTACGTCGGTGGAGCGTCGGGGGCCCACGAGGTAGGGGCGCGCCTGTGGGGGCGCCCCCACCCTGTGACCGCCTGCACTTCTTGGAGTAGGGTCCAAGTCTCCTGGATCATGTTTGGTGAGAAAATCACGTTCCCGAAGGTTTCATTCCGTTTGGACTCCGTTTGATATTCTGTTTCTTCAAAACACTAAAATAGGCAAAAAACAACAATTCTGGGCTGGGCCTCCGGTTAATAGGTTAGTCCCAAAAGTAATATAAAAGTGGAAAATAAAGCCCAATATAGTCCAAAATAGTAGATAAAGTAGCATGGAGCAATCAAAAATTATAGATACGTTGGAGACGTATCAGGCATCCCCAAGCTTAATTCCTGCTCGTCCTCGAGTAGGTAAATGATAAAAAGAGAATTTTTGATGCGGAGTGATACTTTGGCATAATTTCAATATAAATCTTCTTACTTGTGATATGAATATTCAGAACGAAAGATTTAAGACAAATGTTCATATTGACATAAAAATAATAATACTTCAAGCATACTAATCAAAGTAATCATGTCTTCTCAAAATAACATGGCAAAAGAAAGTTCATCCCTACAAAATCATATAGTTAGGCTATGCTTCATTTTCGTCACACAAAGATGTTCCCAACTTCTATACCCCTGATGACAAGCCAAGCAATTGTTTCATATTCAAATAATCTCAAACTCTTTCAACCTTTACGCAATACATGAGCGTGAGCCATGGATATAGCACTATGGGTGGAATAGAATATGATGATGGGATTGTGTGGAGAAGACAAAAAAGGAGAAAGTCTCATATAGACAAGGATAATCAACGGGCTATGGAGATGCCCATCAATTGATGTCAACATGAGGAGTAGGGATTGCCATGCAACGGATGCACTAGAGCTATAAGTATATGAAAGCTCTACAAAAGAAACTAAGTGGGTGTGCATCCAACTTGCTTGCTCACGAAGACCTAGGGAACTTTGAGGAAGCCCATCATTGGAATATACAAGCTAAGTTCTATAATTAAAAATTCCCACTAGTATATGAAAGTGACAAAATGAGAGACTCTTTATCATGAAGATCTTAGTGCTACTTTTAAGCACAATATATGAGACTCACTACATGAAGAACAAGGTGCTTACTTTGAAGCACAAGTGTGGTAAAAGGATAGTACCATTGTCCCTTCTCTCTTTTTCTCCCGTTTTTTTGGGCCTTTTTTTTGGCCTTGCTCTTTTTTTTCGTCCGGAGTCTCATCCCGACTTATGGGGGAATCATAGTCTCCATCATACTTTCCTCACTTGGGACAATGCTCTAATAATGATGATCATCACACTTTTTTTTCTCTTACAACTCAACAACTACAACTCGAAACTTAGAACAAAATATGACTCTATATGAATGCCTCCGGCGGTGTACCGGGATGGTGCAATGAATCAAGAGTGACATGTATGGAAAATAATGCATGGTGGCTTTGCCACAAATACGATGTCAACTACATGATCATGCAATGGCAATATGACAAAAGTAATGTATGTCATGATGATGATGGAAGTTGCATGGCAATATATCTCGGAATGGCTATGGAAATGCCATGATAGGTAGGTATGGTGGTTGTTTTGAGGAAGATATAAGGAGGTTTATGTGTGATAGAGCGTATCATATCACGGGGTTTGGATGCACTGGTGAAGTTTGCACCAACTCTCTGTAACATCCCAAATTTCCTATTTGGAATGTTTTACAATTATAGATAAGCATCCTATGCATCCTGTTTGAAATTGAATGCCATTTGAAGTTTCAGAGTTATTTGAATTTGAATTCCAAACCTTGGCATGTGGGAAACAATTCCAAAACTAAGCCTGATAAATACTTGATCAAAAGTATGAGAGGAGCAAACATGACACTCCAAAAATATCAGAGGAAACAATGCCAAAAGAATTGGAATTCAAATCTGAATTTTATTTGAATTTGAAAAAAATAGATTTTTATAAAGTTTGGATTTTGCCTTTGGAAAAATGTTCAAATGAAAGGGAATATTCCCCTGATCATTTTGGTATATATATACCCTATATAAAATATTTATAGTTTAGGTTTTATTTTTGGTTTTGTTTTAATTAAAAAATAAAGGAAAAAAACTCTTCAAGGCCAAGCCAGCCACCCAGCCCAGCCAGCGCCACCTCACCTCGGCCACCCCTGCACTGCCCCATAAGCCAGCCCACTGAGGCCGGCCAGTAGAGAGCCACCCCAGAGCTGCACTCCCGCCCCGCCTGAAACCCTGTGGTCCGGCCGCCACCCGACCAACCTCCTCTCTCCCTCTCATCGACCCGTGGCCCCCACCCGTCGTCTTTCCTCGCCCACGCTTGAACCTCGCTGGGAGATCCACCGGATCTCAAGAATCCGGGATCCCGATCGCCTGATGCCCTTCCGCCTCACCCACCCCTGGCTATATAAGCCAAGCCCCGCACCCATTCCCCCCTTAGCCTCGCCGAGCCCTCTCCTCTCTCTCCCGGCACGCCGGAGCCCGAGCTCACCTCCGCCGCCAAAACCCTCGCCGCCGCCGCCTGGTGCACCCGACCCTCCCAACTCCACCGAACCATTCCCGAGCCCCGCGTCTCCCCGACGTCTCGCCAAGCTCGCCGGACGCCGAGCCCTCGAGCACTCTCGCCGCCGCCGCCGACGTCGCCGAGTCCGTGAGTCCCGCAACACCCTCCACTGCTAGATCCTAAACCTAGGGTTAGGATTAGAAGCCCCAAGGGGTAAGTTTTAGTTAGAAACCGGACGGCCGAGCGGTTTATTTTTTTTAGTTAGGTTTATTTTGTTTAGACCGGTTCGTTGTTAGTTAACCCTAGGCCCGTTTAGACTAAACTACGCCTAGTGCACAGTATAGGCCCATTGGGCTTTTTCTTTTTATTTTGATTTTCTGTTTTAGCCGATTTGTTTCAAATTTCAAAAAATGTATATCTTTTATTCTGTTTATTATTTTTGAGTGATTCTTTTTTTGTTGGATTGCAAATTTTATGTAGTTTCTGAAAAACATATATTTGGCTATGTTAAAAATAATTAAAAATGCTTTAATATTGTTTTAGTCAGAATAGCAAATCTGCTATAGTTTAGTTAGAAAAAATTATTTTTGCATGATTCTTTTTGCAATCACTTTATTTTGATATTGCCAAACCCTAGAAATTAACTTTGGTATTTTAGGATTAATAAATAATTAATTCTAGGCAGAATCCTATTAATTCTAATTAATTGATTAGTTCTGTTTTCCTAATTAATTAATTAGTAAATTAATTTATTTTTACTTGTGATTAGTTATTCTAGGTTAGTTTCTGTCACTCCATTAGATGAACTTTTATTTATAATTAATAAAAGTTTTAAATTAATTTTCTTAATAGAAATTGGATTAGGCCAAAATGAGTTTTATAATAGCTTTTAATTAATTCTTTTTGCTCCTAATTACTTAGTGAATCCTTTTCTGTTAAGTTAACCTAAAACCATGATTAGGTTATATTAAGGAATTTTGTTATATAAAACTATTTTTGCTATTGTTTGGAATAGGGAAAACTTTGAATTTGATTTCTTTGAGTTTTCCTTTTGATTTGGTTTTGATTGTTTTGTTGTGTTATGTTATCTTTGCTATCTTGTGTGATCCTCTTGCTTTGTGCTTATTATGTTATTGTTTGTCTCGGTAGAGTTCCTGAGTCTAAGCTTGCTACTCGACTCTTTAGCTTACGAGGATCATCGGCAAGGCAAGTTTTGATCATGTTATTTCTATACCTATGTTTTTGTGCATTAGTAGTTGTCACCACCCCACCATTGCATGCAGTAGTGAAAATCTTGAAGTCATTAAACTTGAGTAGTATCATGTGGTAGGATGAACCAATCCCTTGTTACCATGGCCCCGGACGTAGTAGTTATTTTGCTATGCTCGAGACGGATTTGTGGTGAGTGAAATCCATAAGCAAGATGTGAGAGTCAATGATGATGACAACCCATGGACTACAATGATCAAGATGGACTTCGAAAATCACTACTGGGTGGAGGGCGGTTGACGGGCACCTGGAGCACCCAGTGGTGGCGGGATGCATGGAGAAGCGCCATGACATCCTGCGGAAAGCTTCACCCAGCCACGAAGAGAAGGATGGATGCCCCATGACCGAAGCTTACTGTGCAGCCGCAAGCCATTATGGGCTCGCTGGGTTGACCCTAGTAGTGACGCTGGCTGGACGGTACTACGAGAAGTAGACGAACGGTAGGATTGGATGGGTACGGCGGTGGCGGAAGAACTCTTTGGAAGACCCTGTTTCATTCGTCCCGTCTTCAAACACCATGAAGTGCGAAGACTTTAAAGGAGGGAATGATTCTTGCGGGGAAAGTGCGCAAACCTCTGCAGAGTGTTATAACCTAATCGATTAGCCGTGTCCCCGGTTACGGACATTTGAGCATCTGGACCTTGGAAGTATTCGGATATCTCAACACTTAACTCTAATGAATTAATCTTGATGGGTTTAAGACTTAATAATATTTGGGAACGAGATATTGGTTGGCGGAACCATCTCAATAACTACCAACAAGTTGTAATAATTTGCAAATAAGTCCACTGTAGTAGGATAAAATTGGCTTTACGCAAAATGATGAAACTTAGAGCTCCACAGCCAAATATGCATATAGAGTTAGTAACTTTATTATTGTTGTTCTTCATAACTTGCCAGCTTATTCCAAAAGCTGACCTACATGGCTGCAACGTATTATGTTGCGTAGATATATTCCGATCAGAGTGAGGCTACGCTCGCGCTTGGCGATTGCCCTTTGAGTCGGATGGACTCGCTTTACCTCGACGCTCCGCAGCATTTTAGTTTATTTCTCATGAGTTGGCCTTGAGCGAATTTATTCCCTTGTAATAAAGACTCTATATGAGAATCGATTAATGATATTCAGGTGTGATTGAACTTTGATTACTTTATCGATGTCTTCGTGAGTACCAAAGATGATCTTGGGATGGTATGCATACGTAGATTTGACCGATTTTGGGTCAGGTCGCTCTGAGATGGTATCGAGCACACACGACCGTAGGATCGTAACCCCTAGGATCGGAAAGCCATAAGCAGAGACCATTTACTTTGAACCCTCTTTCATTCTATAATTCTTCCCCGATCTATTCGACTCTTCTCTCCTTTGCAACATTCTAGATGGCGTCGAGTTCACCCCGGTTTGCTACGGAGTTACGCCACCCGATGAGACGATGCCCTTTGGAAGGAAGCTGGTCCAGATGGTGAAGCTGCTGAAGATTGCTCGCCCTCGATCTTTGGAAACCCACTAATGCACTTAAGACGGACACCCGCTTCTGAGATTGAGGTGCATATCCTGGAAGGACTTTTGGAGGACGACGAGCCTATCAACTTTGAGTTCACCGAGTTCAACTGGATCATCGGAAGGGACGTGGCGATCTACCGAGCACTTGGACATCTCCGAGAGGAGTACTGGACCGAGCTCGACCACTCGGACCTCGCCATGGTTTCTCGCAGGCAAGGAATGGAGATATCATCCGTACCATCGAGGACGATTCCACTCTCGTACATTCAGACTTGGAGTGTCTTCTCGTGAAACGGAGATTCAGCTCGCCAGAACTCAAGACACACGGAAGCTTTTGTTCCATGACTGAATCGGAGGAGAAGGCTCGCGCAGACTTCCTTGGCCATGAGGAAGAAATCACGGACTTCATGGAGATAGTCGACGACCAAGATGAAGCTTGCCGCGATTGAGGAAAAGATGGACTTGGGAGAGGACCTTTACCCGAGTGGAGATGAAGCACCCTCGTGAGCAATGATCAGGATTTTGAAGGAGTACCACCAAGGAAACCCCAAGAGGAGGCGCCATCGATGGAGACTTTTAGTCGACCACCATGTTATCTTTTACTTTTTAAATCGATCAGTTAGGCCGATGTTTTCCTTCGATTAGTCATGAGCTTTTGTAATCGAGTTTGAACCATGTTTGAGTGGAATGAATAAATGATTGGTGTGTTATGATTGTGCATTCATATGGGTAGTGTTATTCTCATAGACCCTTGTTCTATTCTAAATTTCTCATCCACTCCCAAAACACCGGATGCCTCCGGACGTGACATTGGTTTCCGCCGGAGCTCACCCAGCTGCTCCAAAGCAGAGAATGCATCGATGCAGCTCCCGATTCGTAATCGAACAACCCGCCAACAATCCACCGCCACCACCACCACCCACTGTGGACAACTTGACTCGATTTACGAGGTTGAATCTGCGGTGTTCTCTAGTAGCACCGAGCCGATTGTGGTGACGATCGCTCCGCAAGATTGGAAGAGAGCTAGTCACCGTTGGATGCACCGATCTTTGAGAAGGTGCGCTTTGCGCATCAACCGGATGGACCTGCAGCTTCTTGGTGGGAGAATTACACCGCCACTTTTCCCTTGGGTGGCATCACTTGGGATCAATTCCAGCAGGCCTTTCGCACTGCTCATGTCTCATCTGGAGCCATGAGTCTGAAGAAGCGTGAGTTCCGCAACTTACGCCAGGGAAATCGTACTGTGGCACAGTACGTGGAGGAATTCAGCAAGCTTGCCCGCTATGCCCCTGATGATGTGGCCACCGATGCCGCCAAGGTGAGAAGTTCTGGAGGGACTCAATGATGAACTGAGCATGCAGCTTATCGTGGCTACTTTCAACAACTACCAGAGCTGGTAGACAAGGCCACCATCTCGAAGGCAAGCAGCAGCAGATAGAAAGCCGCAAGAGGAAGTACAGCCGGGGAAGCACAACCAGAGCTCAGCAGAAGCCCGCTATACACCGTACTCGGGAGGGCACATCCACCATAACCATGGAGGTCATAACCATGGTGGAAATGGAAACAACCGCAGCCAGACAACAAGTCAGGCCATGGAAATGGCAATGGCGGTGGTAATGGAAATCAGCACCGTTCGCCCCGGCTCAAGGATCTCGAGCCACATCACCGCTTCAAGTGCCGAAGACAGGCACTACGCCACCGACGCCCGGAGGCCAAGCAGAGGAACGGGAATGGCAATGGAGGCTCAAATAAGAAGCCCAATCCTTCCCTCGTGCTCAAGTGAATCACATCGACGTGGAGAACGCCTATGATCAGCCGGATAATCGTGGTTGGTAAGTTTTATTGAATTCACGCTCAGTTTTGGTTCTGTTTGATTCGGTGCAACGATTCATTCATATCAAGGGTAGTTGTGGATAAGTACGGATTACGCACTAGAACCCTTAGAAGCCCCCTCCGCGTCGGTTCGCGGGAGGAGAAATGATGGCAGGTTTAAGCTGTCCTGCAAACCTCAACATCGGGAACCACAAATTTCCCGTAGAACTCATAGTGTTGGAAACTCAGACCTTGGATGTAATCCTAGGCATGGATTGGTTGTCAAAGTATGAAGGAACCATTGGTGTGCCAAGAAGTCTATTCTCGCTCACCACCCCGGAGCGTAAGAGGATCAAGTATGTAGCCAGCACAGCCAGATGAAGAATCAGTGCATTCTCACGGAGTTGTTCAGGAGGAAGTGCCAGTAGTGCAAGAATTTCCCGATGTGTTCCCGGAGGAGTTACCAGGAATGCCACCGGACAGGGACATTGAATTTTTGATTGAGTTATTGCCCGGCACAGCCCCAATATCCAAGAGACCTTATCGGATGCCACCGAATGAGTTGAAAGAAATCAAGGAGCAAATAAATGAGTTATTGGAGAAAGGATATATTCGTCCAAGCTCATCACCTTGGGGAGCCCCAGTTCTTTTGGTAGAGAAGAAGGATGGAAGCTTGAGGATGGTTGTGGATTACCGTGCATTGAACGAAGTAACCATCAAGAACAAGTACCCTCTGCCGATGATCAATGACTTGTTTGATCAGCTTGTTGGAGCCAAGGTATTCTCTAAGATCGATCTCCGATCAGGGTATCACCAGTTGAAAATTCGTGAAAAGGATATACCCAAAACAGCCTTCACTACCAGGTATGGTTTATACGAGTATACCGTCATGTCATTTGATTGACTAATGCTCCCGCATACTTCATGAATTTGATGAACAAGGTGTTCATGGAGTATTTGGACAAGTTTGTCGTGGTGTTCATCGATGACATATTGATATTCTCCAAGAGCGAGGAAGAGCATAAGGAACATTTGCGCCTAGTTCGAGAAACTTCGAGAACATCATTGTATGCCAAATTCAGCAAATGTGAATTTTGGTTGAAGGAAGTTGGATTCCTCGGACATGTTATTTCAGGAGAAGGAATAGCAGTTGATCCCGCCAAGGTTGAATCACCACCGAATGGCAGTCACCCACCTCACCAAGGAGATCCATGATTTTCTCGGACTTGCAGGATATTATCGGAGGTTCATTGAGAACTTCGAAGATTGCCAAGCCCATGGTGAGCTGTTGAAGAAGGAAGCCAAGTATGTTTGGACCGAGGAATGTGAGGCCGTTTTCAGAATTGAAGAAACGGTTGGTCACAGCCCAGATTGATATTGCGGACATACATAAGGAATACCAGGTCTATTAGACGCTTTCGTCAAGGACTCGGAGGAGTATTGATGCAGGAAGGTAAGGTTGTAGCTTATGCCTCCGCACAGCTACGGCCTCATGAGATGAATTATGCCACGATGATTTGGAGTTAGCAGTTGTAGTGCATGCACTCAAGACTTGGAGACATTTCCTCATCGGAAATCGTTGTGATGTCTACACAGATCACAAGAGTTTGAAATATATCTTCACGCAGAAGGAATTGAACCTCGAGCAGAGGAGATGGCTAGAGTTGATAAAGGACTATGACATGAGATTGCATTACCACCCCGGTAAAGCCAATGTTGTAGCAGATGCTTTGAGCCGTAAGAGTTATGTGAACACTCTTACCGCAGGAGGATTACCCCAGGAGTTGGTTGATGACCTCGAGAGATCTCCGATCGGAGATAGTTCCAAAGGATTTGTTGCCACCACGAAGTTCAGTCCACCTTGACCGAAAGGATTCGTGAAGCCCAGAAGTCGGACAAGGAAATCGATGAGATTAAGCAAAAGATGGAGGATGGAAAAGCTAAAGGATTCCGAAAGGATGAACATGGAACTATATGGTTTGAGGATCGATATATGTGCCCAATGATCCCGAGCTCAGAAGCTAATTCTACAGGAGGCACATGATTCACGTACTCGATTCACCCCGCAACACCAAGATGTACCGGATTTGAAGCAAAGTTTCGTGGGGCGGTATGAAGAAGGACATTGCGAACACGTAGCCGTATCGATGTTTGCCAATGTGTAAAGGCGAACATCGAAGCCAGCAGGTTACTTCAACCTTTGCCGATTCCCGATTGGAAATGGGAGAAACTTGGTATGGATTTCATCACAGATTACCCAGACCCGCTCAGTTATGATTCTATCTGGGTAGTAGTTGATCGTTTGACTAAGGTAGCTCACTTCATTCCCGTGAAGACTACCTATACCAGTGCCAAGTTGGCCAAGATATACATGACCAGGATCGTGTATGCGCATGGAGTTCCGAGGAAAATCGTGTCGATAGAGGAACGCAGTTTACCTCAAAGTTTTGGAAGCAATTGCATGAAACTTTGGGTACGAGGTGGAATTCAAGACAGCCTTTCATCCGCAGCATGATGGATGCACCGAGAGAGTCAATCAGATTCGGAAGACATGTTGAGAGCTTGTGTGCTAGACTATGGGTCTAGCTGGGATGATAATTTGCCGACGCAGAGTTCTCATACAACAACAGTTATCAATCCAGTTTGAAGATGGCCCTTTCAAGCTCTATACGGAAGGAGGTGCGAACACCATTCTTTGTGGATAGCGTTGGAGATCGATCACTTTTGGTTCCGATCTTATCAAGGATTCGAAGAGAAAGTCAAGCTGATTCGAGACCGCTCAAGATAGCACGATCACTGACGTAAGAGTTATGCCGACAAGAAGCGCAAGGAGGTGACTTACGAAGTGGGAGACCGAGCATACCTTGTGTGTCTCACTTCGTGGAATCAAGAGGTTTGGAGTCAAGGAAAGTTAGCCCCGATTCATTGGTCCCTACAAAATCCTCGAACGTCGTGGAGAAGTTGCATACAAGCTGGAATTGCGGAAGGATTGTCCGGAGTTCATGACGTCTTCCACGTTTCTCGCTTGAAGAAGTGCCATGCCGACATGGCTGATGTTCCGTTGAGAGACACAAGGTGCCCTAGAGGCCATACAGCTTGCGGTGATTTGACTTACAAGGAGAAACCGTCAAAATTCTCGAGACTGCAAGCGAGTCACCCGCACAAAGTCATCAAGTTTTGCAAGGTCTTGTGGAGTCACCACACCGAGGAAGAAGCCACTGGGAACGCCAAGAAGATCTTCGCCGAGACCATCCGCACCTATTTGTTAGCCAACCCGAATCTCGAGGGCGAGATTCATCTTAAGGTGGTAGGTTTGTAACATCCCAAATTTCCTATTTGGAATGTTTTACAATTATAGATAAGCATCCTATGCATCCTGTTTGAAATTGAATGCCATTTGAAGTTTCAGAGTTATTTGAATTTGAATTCCAAACCTTGGCATGTGGGAAACAATTCCAAAACTAAGCCTGATAAATACTTGATCAAAAGTATGAGAGGAGCAAACATGACACTCCAAAATATCAGAGGAAACAATGCTAAAAGAATTGGAATTCAAATCTGAATTTTATTTGAATTTGAAAAAATAGATTTTTATAAAGTTTGATTTTGCCTTTGGAAAAATGTTCAAATGAAAGGAATATTCCCGATCATTTTGGTATATATATACCCTATATAAAATATTTATAGTTTAGGTTTTATTTTTGGTTTTGTTTTAATTAAAAAATAAAGGAAAAAAACTCTTCAAGCGCCACCAGCCACCCAGCCCAGCCAGCGCCACCTCACCTCGGCCACCCCCACACTGCCCAGCTAAGCCAGCCCACTGAGGCCACCAGTGAGAGCCACCAGAGCTGCACTCCCGCCCCGCCTGAAACCCTGTGGTCCGCCACCCGGCGAACCTCCTCTCTCCTCTCACCGACCGTGGCCCCCACCCGTCGTCTTCCCTCGCCCACGCTGAACCTCATGGGAGATCCACCGGATCCTCAAGAATCTGGGATCCCGATCGCCTGATGCCCTTCCGCCTCACCCGACCCCGGCTATATAAGCCAAGCCCCCGCACCCCATTCCCCCTTAGCCTCGCGAGCCCTCTCCTCTCTCTCCCGGCACGGAGCCCGAGCTCACCTCCGCCAAAACCCCGCCGCCGCCGCCTGGTGCACCCCGACCTCCCCAACTCCACCGAACCATTCCCGAGCTCCCCCGCTCTCCCGACGTCTCGCCAAGCTCGCCGACGCCGGAGCCCTCGAGCACTCTCGCCGCCCGCCGACGTCGCCGAGTCCGTGAGTCCCAGCAACACCCTCCACCGTTAGATCCTAAACCTAGGGTTAGGATTAGAAGCCCCAAGGGGTAAGTTTTAGTTAGAAACCGGACGGCCGAGCGGTTTATTTTTTAGTTAGGTTTATTTTGTTTAGACCGGTTCGTTGTTAGTTAACCCTAGGCCCGTTTAGACTAAACTACGCCTAGTGCATGATAGGCCCATTGGGCTTTTTCTTTTATTTTGATTTTCTGTTTTAGCCGATTTGTTTCAAATTTCAAAATGTATATCTTTTATTCTGTTTATTATTTTTGAGTGATTCTTTTTTGTTGGATTGCAAATTTTATGTAGTTTCTGAAAAACATATATTTGGCTATGTTAAAATAATTAAAAATGCTTTAATATTGTTTTAGTCAGAATAGCAAATCTGCTATAGTTTAGTTAGAAAAATTATTTTTGCATGATTCTTTTGCAATCACTTTATTTTGATATTGCCAAACCCTAGAAATTAACTTTGGTATTTTAGGATTAATAAATAATTAATTCTAGGCAGAATCCTATTAATTCTAATTAATTGATTAGTTCCTGTTTTCCTAATTAATTAATTAGTAAATTAATTTATTTTTTACTTGTGATTAGTTATTCTAGGTTAGTTTCTGTCACTCCATTAGATGAACTTTTATTTATAATTAATAAAAGTTTTAAATTAATTTTCTTAATAGAAATTGGATTAGGCCAAAATGAGTTTTATAATAGCTTTTAATTAATTCTTTTTGCTCCTAATTACTTAGTGAATCCTTTTCTGTTAAGTTAACCTAAAACCATGATTAGGTTATATTAAGGAATTTTGTTATATAAAACTATTTTTGCTATTGTTTGGAATAGGGAAAACTTTGAATTTGATTTCTTTGAGTTTTCCTTTTGATTTGGTTTTGATTGTTTTGTTGTGTTATGTTATCTTTGCTATCTTGTGTGATCCTCTTGCTTTGTGCTTATTATGTTATTGTTTGTCTCGGTAGAGTTCCTGAGTGCTAAGCTTGCTACTACGACTTTTTAGCTTACGAGGATCATCGGCAAGGCAAGTTTTGATCATGTTATTTCTATACCTATGTTTTTGTGCATTAGTAGTTGTCACCACCCCACCATTGCATGCAGTAGTGAAAATCTTGAAGTCATTAAACTTGAGTAGTATCATGTGGTAGGATGAACCAATCCCTTGTTACCATGGCCCCGGACGTAGTAGTTATTTTGCTATGCTCAGAGACGGATTTGTGGTGAGTGAAATCCATAAGCAAGATGTGAGAGTCAATGATGATGACAACCCATGGACTACAATGATCAAGATGGACTTGGAAAATCACTACTGGGTGGAGGGCGGTTGACGGGCACCTGGAGCACCAGTGGTGGCGGGATGCATGGAGAAGCGCCATGACATCCTGCGGAAAGCTTCACCCAGCCACGAAGAGAAGGATGGATGCCCCATGACCGAAGCTTACTGTGCAGCCGCAAGCCATTATGGGCTCTGGCTGGGTTGACCCTAGTAGTGACGCTGGCTGGACGGTACTACGAGAAGTAGACGAACGGTAGGATTGGATGGGTACCGGCGGTGGCGGAAGAACTCTTTGGAAGACCTGTTTATTCGTCCGCCTTCAAACACCATGAAGTGCGAAGACTTTAAAGGAGGGAATGATTCTTGCGGGAAAGTCGCAAACCTCTGCAGAGTGTTATAACCTAATCGATTAGCCGTGTCCCGATTCACGGACATTTGAGCATCTGGACCTTGGAAGTATTCGGATATCTCAACACTTAACTCTAATGAATTAATCTTGATGGGTTTAAGACTTAATAATATTTGGGAACGAGATATTGGTTGGCGGAACCATCTCAATAACTACCAACAAGTTGTAATAATTTGCAAATAAGTCCATTTGTAGTAGGATAAAATTGGCTTTACGCAAAATGATGAAACTTAGAGCTCCACGACCAAATATGCATATAGAGTTAGTAACTTTATTATTGTTGTTCTTCATAACTTGCCACTTATTCCAAAAGCTGACCTACATGGCTGCAACGTATTATGTTGCGTAGATATATTCCGATCGGGAGTGAGGCTACGCCCGCGCTTGGCGATTGCCCTTTGAGTCGGATGGACTCGCTTTACCTCGACGCTCCGCAGCATTTTAGTTTATTTCTCATGAGTTGGCCTTGAGCGAATTTATTCCCTTGTAATAAAGACTCTATATGAGAATCGATTAATGATATTCAGGTGTGATTGAACTTTGATTACTTTATCGATGTATCGTGAGTACCAAAGATGATCTTGGGATGGTGCATGCATACGTAGATTTGACCGATTTTGGGTCAGGTCGCTACACTCTCAAGGTGAGAAAGGGCAATGCACGATATCAAGAGGCTAGCAAATGCGGAAAGGTAAAAGTGCGTATAATCCATGGACTCAACATTAGTCAAAAGAACTCATATACTTATTGCAAAAATTTAGAAGCCATCAAAATCAAGTACTACGCATAATGCTCCTAGGGGATAGATTGGTAGGAAAATACCATCGCCGTCCCCGACCGCCACTCATAAGGATGCACAAGCCAGGTACACTTCATGTTTCAAATTTGTTACACAACTTTAACCATACGTGCATGCTACGGGACTTGCAAACTTCAACACAAGTATTTCTCAAATTCACAATTATCAACTAGCACAACTTTGATATTATTACCTCCATATCTCAAAACAATTATTAAGCATTAAATTTATCTTAGTATTCAATTCACTCAAAATAAAGTTTCACATATCTTGAATACCAAGTATATTAACATTAAGCAAATTACCATGCTATTAACGACTCTGAAAATAATCTAAGTGAAGCATGAGAGATCAAGTTTATTTAAAGCAAATCCACCGCCGTGCTCTATAAGATCTAAGTGAAGCACTAGAGCAAAAATTATCACGCTCAAAAGATATAAGTGACGCACTATGAGCAAAACTATCAAGCTCAAAAGATATAAGTGAAGCACATAGATTATTCTAACAAATTCCAAATCATGTATGGCTCTCTCAAAAGGTGTGTACAGCAAGGATGATTGTGGTAAACTAACAATTAAAGATGCAAATAATACAAGACGCTCCAAGCAAAACACATATCATGTTGGTGAATAAAAATATAGCTCCAAGTAAACTACCGATGGAAGTGGACGAAAGAGGGGATGCCTTCCGGGGCATCCCCAAGCTTTGTCTTTTTGGTGTCCTTGGATTATCTTGGGGGGTGCCATGGGCATCCCCAAGCTTAGGCTCTTGCCACTCCTTGTTCCATAATCCATCAAAAGAATTCACCCAAAACTTGAAAACTTCACAACACAAAACTCAATAGAAATCTTATGAGCTCCGTTAGAGAAAGAAAACAAAAGACTACTTTAAGGTACTGTAATGAACTCATTATTTATTTATATTGGTGTTAAACCTACTTTATTCCAACTTCTCTATGGATTATAAACTATTTTACTAGCCATAGATTCATCAAAATAAGCAAACAACACACAAAAAACAGAATTTGTCAAAAACAGAACAGTCTGTAGTAATCTGTAACTAACGCAAACTTCTGGAACCCAAAAAATTCTACCAAAATTAGAAGACCTGGACAATTTGTTTATTGATCAGCAGAAATTGGAATCACTATTTTATCACGTTATGGTGATTTTTAACAATTCGGGCACTAAGCGCAAAGATTCTGGAAATTACAGCAAGATCAAATAACTATCTCCCAAGAAGATCTAATAGATTTAACTTGGCACAAACACTAATTAAAAGATAAAACCACATATAAACAGAGGCTAGATGGATTATTTATTCCTTAACAGAAGCAAAAACAAAAAACTAAAAAAATAAAATTGGGTTGCCTCCCAACAAGCGCTATCGTTTAACGCCCCTAGCTAGGCATAAAAGCAAGGATAGATCTAGGTATTGCCATCTTTGGTAGGCAATCCATAAGTGGCTCTCATGATAGATTCATATGGTAATTTTATTTTCTTCCTAGGAAAGTGTTCCATGCCCTTCTTTAAGGGAAATTGGAATCTAATATTTCCTTCCTTCATATCAATATTTGCACCAATCGTTCTAAGGAAAGGTCTACCAAGAATAATAGGACATGAAGGATTGCAATCTATATCAAGAACGATAAAATCTACGGGCACATAATTCCTATTTGAAACAATAAGCACATCATTAATTCTTCCCATAGGCTTTTTAATAGTGGAATCCGCAAGATGCAAGTTTAGAGAGCAATCATCAAAATCACGGAAATCTAGCAAATCACATAAAGTTTTGGGAATAGTAGAGACACTAGCACCCAAATCACACAAAGCATGATACTCATAATCTTTAATTTTAATTTTGATAGTAGGTTCCCACTCATCATGGATTTTCCTAGGGATAGAAACTTTCAACTCAAGCTTTTCTTCATAAGATTGCATCAAGGCATCAACAATGTGTTCGGTAAAGGCCTTATTTTGACTATAAGCATGAGGAGAATTTAGCACGGATTGCAACAAGGAAATACAATCAATTAAAGAGCAATTTTCATAATTAAATTCCTTGAGATCCAATATAGTGGGTTTAGCCATATCTCGATTTTTATTTCTTTCAATCCCACTTTTATCAATTTCATCATCAAGATCTAAAAACTCAGAATTCTTAGAATGCCTTCTAGGTAAAGGAAGATCATATTCAGTTTCATCAAGATTCATATTGCAAATCAAAGATTTAATAGGGTACACATCAATAACTTTTAGATATTCATCTTGATTTTCATAGGAATTGGAAGAACACGCTTTAATAAAGGCATCTTTGGAAGCACGCATCCTAGCGGTTCTTTCCTTGCACTCATCAATGAAAATTCTCATAGCTTTGAGAGACTCATTGATATCATGCTTAGGAGGAATAGATCTAAGCTTTAAAGAATCAATCTCGAGAGAAATTCTATCAACGTTCCTAGCCAAATCATCAACTTTAAGCAATTTCTCTTCAAGCAAAGCATTAAAATTCTTTTGTGAATTCATAAACTCTTTAACACTACTCTCAAATTCAGAGGGTATCTTATTAAAATTTCCATAAGAGTTGTTGTAGGAATTTCCATAAGTATTAGAAGGATTACTAGGATAAGGCCTAGGTTTAAAATTCCCTCTATACGCGGTGTTACTAAAATTATTCCTACCAACAAAATTCACATCCATAGATTCATTATTATTCTCAATCAAGGTAGACAAAGGCATATCATTAGGAACAGAAGAAACACTCTTAGTAAATAACTTCATAAGTTCATCCATCTTTCCACTCAAAACATTGATTTCTTCTATAGCATGCACTTTTTTATTAGTAGATCTTTCAGTATGCCATTGAGAATAATTAACCATAATATTATCTAGGAGTTTAGTAGCATCTCCTAAAGTGATTTCCATAAAAGTGCCTCCCACGGACGAATCTAAAAGATTTCTAGAAGCAAAATTCAATCCAGCATATTTTTTTTGTATAATCATCCACAAGCTCAAACCATGAGTAGGACAATTACGTATCATTAATTTCATTCTCTCCCACGCTTGTGCAACATGTTCATGATCAAGTTGCTTAAAATTCATAATATCGTTCCTAAGAGAGATAATCTTAGAGGGAGGAAAATACTTAGAGATAAAAGCATCTTTGCACTTGTTCCAAGAATCAATACTATTTTTAGGCAAAGATGAAAACCACGCTTTAGCACGATCTCTAAGCGAAAAAGGAAATACCTTCAATTTAACGACATCATTATCGACATCTTTTTTCTTTTGCATATCACATAAATCAACGAAGCTATTCAGGTGAGTAGCGACATCTTCACTAGGAAGGCCGGCGAATTGATCTTTCATAACAAGATTCAACAAAGCAGTATTGATTTCACAAGATTCAGTATTGGCAAGAGGAGCAATCGGAGTGCTAAGGAAATCATTATTATTGGTATTGGTGAAGTCACACAATTTGGTAGCATCTTGAGCCATCGCGACCAACAAGCAAACTAACACACGAGCAAAAAAAAGGCAAAGGAAAAAGGAGGAGGAGATTGGGAAAGAGAGGGCAAATAAAACGGCAAGGGTGAAGTGGGGGAGAGGAAAACGAGAGGCAAATGGCAAATAATGTAACGCGAGAGATAGGGATTGTGATGGGTACTTGGTATGTTGACTTTTGCGTAGACCTCCCCGGCAACGGTGCCAGAAATCCTTCTTGCTACTTCTTGAGCTTGCGTTGGTTTTCCCTGAAGAGGAGAGGATGATGCAGCACGGTAGCGTAAGTATTTCCCTTAGTTTTTGAGAACCAAGGTATCAATCCAGAGGAGGCCACGCAAGTCCCTCGCACTGCACAAAACGATAGCTACTCGCAACCAACGCGATTAGGGGTTGTCAATCCCTTCACGGTCACTTACGAGAGTGAGATTTGATAGAGATAATATTTTTGCTATTTTTGGTATAAAGATGCAAATTAAAAAGTAAAAGCAAAGTAAAAACAAAGCAAGTAAATAAAGTGATGGAGATTGATTTGATGAGAATAGACCCGGGGACCATAGGTTTCGCTAGTGGCTTCTCTCAAGAGCATAGATATTCTAGGTGGGTGAACAAATTACTGTTGAGCAATTGACAGAATTGAGCATAGTTATGAGGTTATCTAGGTATGATCATGTATATAGGCATCACGTCCGACAAAAGTAGACCGAAACGATTCTGCATCTACTACTATTACTCCACTCATCGACCGCTATCCAGCATGCATCTAGAGTATTAAGTCAAAAACAGAGTAACGCCTTAAGCAAGATGACATGATGTAGAGGAATAAATTCATGCAATATGATGAATACCCCATCTTATTATCCTCGATGGAAACAATACAATACGTGCCTTGCAACCCTTTCTGTCACTGGGTAAGGACACCGCAAGATTGAACCCAAAGCTAAGCACTTCTCCCATTGCAAGAACTACCAATCTAGTTGGCCAAACCAAACGGATAATTCGAAGAGACTTGCAAAGATAACTCAATCATACATAAAAGAATTCAGAGAAGATTCAAAGATTATTCATAGATAAGCTGGATCATAAACCCACAATTCATCGGTCTCAACAAACACATCGCAAAAGGAAGATTACATCGAATAGATCTCCACAAGAGAGGGGGAGAACATTGTATTGAGATCCAAAAAGAGAGAAGAAGCCATCTAGCTACTAGCTATGGACCCGAAGGTCTGAAGTAAACTACTCACACTTCATTGGAGGGGCTATGGTGTTGATGTAGAAGCCCTCCGTGGTGGATGCCCCCCTCCGTGAGCTCCTAACAGGCCCCAAGATGGGATCTCGTGGATCTGAGGAAGGTACGACGGTGGAATTAGGTTTTGGCTCCTGTTCGATCGTTTGGGGATACGAGGTATATATAGGAGGAAGGAGCGTCGGTGGAGCGTTAGGGGGCCCATGAGGTAGGGGGGCGCGCCCTCCACCCTCGTGACCGCCTCTGGCACTTCTTGGAGTAGGGTCCAAGTCTCCTGGATCACGTTCGGTGAGAAAATCACGTTCCCGAAGGTTTCATTCCGTTTGGACTCCGTTTGATATTCCGTGTATTTGAAACACTGAAATAGGCAAAAAAACAGCAATTCTGGGCTGGGCCTCCGGTTAATAGGTTAGTCCCAAAAGTAATATAAAAGTGGAAAATAAAGCCCAATATAGTCCAAAACAGTAGATAAAGTAGCATGGAGCAATCAAAAATTATAGATACGTTGGAGACGTATCACCAGCGCACTGCAACTAACTTTCTAGTGGTAGCGCGGGGATACCACCCCGCACTACTACTACTTCTGCTAGATGTATCATGTGTCCACCATGCTTTATTGCTAATTAACTGTAGATCGGGTGTGTGCCTGGCGCCACTGCTAACTCTGTGTAGTAATATCGTTCCCCCTGCGTTGCTGCTACCCTCTTACCCCGCGCCACTGCTACTTTTTTGGTATTTATTTTTTTCTTCTGCGTATTTATATAGATTTTATACAATAGCAACATATACATACATTGAAACTATATGAGACAACGATGTCTCGTCATCATCATCATCATAGTGCTACAACATAGTCTTATCATCATCATCATCATCATCATCATCATAATGATCCAACACAATTGTCTCATGATCATCTCAAAATAGTGACACAAGTTATTACAAGTCTCGTATACATGCAACTGGTCACATACACATGTTTCACCATCGATCTAAACTATGATATAATCACACACAAGAGAAGAGCGATCACTATGAGCAAGAAATGGATTATGAAGTAACACTACTTCAGAAAGGTCCTAAGATGACACATGTATAGGAGACCAATCGACCAAACTGTGTGCGATGCATCAATCGCAAACAGTATGATAATAAAACCGTCACAAATAAAATGAACTGTGTGCGATGGTTGATCCATCAAGCATGATTTAGACTAGACTTGCGTGCGCGAAACGTGGCATACAGTTGATCCATATGAACTATTTGCGATGAGCCAAAAATCACAAAAGGTTACCCAGATCAAGATATGTGCGATAGACGGCATACAGGTCACTCGGATGAACTGTTTGCGAGAGCCATAAGAACACAAACGATTCGGCTTAACAAGATGTGTGCGATACCCGACAAACACTGTCAAATCATATCCAGTGGCCACGAAAGGAAATAGACTTCATGAATGAGATCCCTCAAGCCCCCCAAAGAGCAACCAATGTCGCCCTTCAACCGGTGACTTTGTTCTCGCTACAATAGCTAGCTCTCGTGTGCTTCCCCCGAGGAACCTAATAATCGGAATCCGATGGCTGATGCATCAACATGTGATCAGCCCACCCGACTTCTTGTTGTACATGCCATGTTATCGTCCGCTCCTGAGCAGCCTATGGAATGGCCTACAACTATTGAAGATGCACCACAGGTTCAAACACCGGCCACTGAAGCAGCAGGGGGACACACAGCGGCACTGCATGCTCAGCAGACCAACCCGTGGAACGGAGTGCTAAGTAGTCCGTGAAGGAAATATGCCCTAGAGGCAATAATAAAGTTGTTATTTTATATTTCCTTATATCATGATAAATGTTTATTATTCATGCTAGAATTGTATTAACCGGAAACTTGATACATGTGTGGATACGTAGACACAACACCGTGTCCCAAGTAAACCTCTGCTAGACTAGCTCGTTAATCAAAGATGGTTAAGTTTCCTAACCATAGACATGTGTTGTCATTTGATGAACGGAAACATCATTAGGAGAATGATGTGATGGACAAGACCCATCCGTTAGCTTAGCATTATGATCATTCAGTTTTATTGCTATTGCTTTCTTCATGTCATATACATATTCCTTTGACTATCAGATTATGCAACTCCCGGATACCGGAGGAATACCTTGTGT
Organism: Aegilops longissima; assembly: GCA_021605205.1. Classification (NCBI taxonomy): domain Eukaryota; kingdom Viridiplantae; phylum Streptophyta; class Magnoliopsida; order Poales; family Poaceae; genus Aegilops; species Aegilops longissima. Next base: position 143,083,814 of record CM038679.1, read on the forward strand.
GCTATCAAACATCAAAATGTAACTGGGTGATTATAAATATGATCTACATGTATCTCCAAAGGTGTTTGCTGGATTGGCATAGATTGAGATTAGGATTTGTCACTCCAAGTATCGGAGAGGTATCTCTGGGCCCTCTCGATAATACACATCATGATAAGCCTTGCAAGCAATGTCACTAATGAGTTAGTTACGGGATGATGTATTATGGAACGAGTAAAGAGACTTGCCGACAATGAGATTGAACTAGGTATAAAGATACCGACAATCGAATCTCGGGAAAGTAACATACCGATGACAAAGCGAATAACGTATGTTGTCATTACGGTACGACCGGTAAAGATCTTCGTAGAATATGTGGGAACCAATATGAGCATCCAGGTTCCGCTGTTGGTTATTGACCGGAGAGGTGTCTCGGTCATGTCTACATAGTTCTCGAACCCGTAGGGTCCGCACGCTTAACGTTCGATGATGATTTTGTATTATATGAGTTATGTGATTTGGTGACCGGATGTTGTTCGGAGTCCCGGATGAGATCATGGACATGACAAGGAGTCCCGAAATGGTCGAGAGGTAAAGATGCATATATAGGACGATGATATTCGGACACCGGAAGTGTTCTGGGGGTACCGGGTACATATCGGGTCACCGGAAGGGGTTCCGGGCATCCCCCCGGGCAACTACATGAGCCTAATGGCCCAAGAAGGGGACAAAACAGCCCCTAAGGTGCTGGTGCGCCCCATGTAGGCCGAATAAGGGGGAAGGAAAGAGGGGAAGATAGAAAGGAAGGGGAGCAATTCGGCCTCCCCCTTCCTTCTCTCCTCCCTCCTCCTTCCTTCCCCCTCCGGATGAATATGGAAGGGGGGGGGGGGAGGCCGAATAGGGAGGCGCCCAAGTAGGATCCCTCCTACTTGGGGTGCCCCCTTGGCTGCCTCTCCTCCCCTCCAACCTATATATATGAGAGGGGGGGGGGGCACCGCTAGAACACACAACATTGATTCCTAGCCGTGTGCGGCGCCGCCCTCCACAGTTTACGCCTCCGGTCATATTGTCGTAGTGCTTAGGCGAAGCCCTGTGTGGATCACTTCACCATCACCGTCACCATGCCGTCGTGCTGACGAAACTCTCCCTCGACACTTTGCTGGATCAAGAGTTTAAGGGACGTCATCAAGATGAACGTGTGCAAAACTCATAGGTGCCGTATGTTCGGTGCTTGATTGGTCGGGACGGGAAGAAGTTCGACTACATCAACCGCGTTGTCAAACGCTTCCGCTTTTGGTCTACGAGGGTACTGGACACACTCTCCCCCTCTCGTTGCTATACATCTCCTAGATAGATCTTGCGTGAGTGTAGGATTTTTTTTGAAATTGCATGCTACATTTCCCAACAGTGGTATCAGAGCCAGGTCTATGCATAGATGATATGCGCGAGTAGAACACAAAGAGTTGTGGGCGGTGATCATCATACTGCTTACCACCAATGTCTTATTTTGATTCAGCGGTATTGTTGGATGAAGCGGCCCGGACCAACCTTAGATGACCACGTTCATGAGACCGGTTCCACCGACATACATGCAACTAGTTTTGCATAAAGGTGGCTGGCGGGTGTCTGTTTCTCCAACTTTAGTTGAATCAAATTTGACTATGGTCGGTCCTTGTTGAAGGTTAAATCAGCAAACTTGCTAAATCACCGTTGTGGTTTTGATGCGTAGGTAAGAAGCCCGTAGCAGCCACGTAAAACTTGCAACAACAAAGTAGAGTACGTCTAACTTATTTTTGCAGGGCATGTTGTGATGTGATATGGTCAAGACATGATGTGATATACGTTATTGTATGAGATGATCATGTTTTGTAAAAGTTATCGGCAACTGGCTGGAGCCTTATGGTTGTCGCATTATTGTATGAAATGCAAACACCATGTATTGCTTTACGTTGTTGAAAGTGCAACTATCCCTGGGTCATTTTGGTAATTACTAACAACATATAGCTCATTGAACTAATGCTATTTAAAGATGATCATTTCAGAAAGTTCAATGATTGGCATGGCATGGATTAGGAATGTGGACCCCTCAAAATGCTAAGGACACATATTGGCTCAAGCTCAAGACTCTACATTTTCATTTTAGTGATCCAAGATCACATTGAGTCCATAGGAAAAGCCAGTACTATTAAAATGGGATGAGGTGTTGCTTAATGGCTTGCTTGCTCAAAATGCTTAGTGATATGATCCAAAAGCCCTCAACCACTTTCCCATATCCACATATGTCCCAAACCAAAAGTTAAACTTGGCCCTACCAATTTGATCTATCCGGCGCCACCGAGTTCATTTGACATAGCCACTGCCAGAAACCCTAGTCACTTCGGTCTCACCGATAGGGATATCGGTCTCACCGAGATGGGATTGCAAACTCTCTGTTTCCCTTCGTAACGTTTCGGTCTAACCGAGATGAGCGATCGGTCCCACCAAGTTCGCAATGCAAACTCTTTGTTTCCCCTTTGTAACATTACAGTCTCACCGAAATGAGCGAATCGGTCCCATCGAGTTTGCCTGACCAACTCTATGGTTAGCTTATTACCAAAGTCGGTCCCACCGACATTGAGTAATCGGTCTCACCGGGATTACGTTATGCCCTAACCCTAAAGAAAGCGGTCCCACCGAGTTGACATGTCGGTCCCATCGAAAAGCCTAACGTTCACATTTTGAACTAAATAGGTCTGACCGAGTTTTGTAATTCGGTCCCACCGAGTTTGGTAAATTGTGTGTAACGGTTAGATTTTGTGTGGATGCTATATATACCCCTCCACCCTTCCTTCATTCGTGAGGAAAGCCATCAGAACACACCTACACTTCCAGCATACATTTTCTGAGAAAGAACCACCTACTCATGTGTTGAGACCAAGATATTCCATTCCAACCACAAGAATCTTGATCTCTAGCCTTCCCCAAGTTGCTTGCCACTCAAATCATCTTCCACCAAATCTAAATCTGTGAGAGAGAGAGTTGAGTGTTGGGGAGACTATCACTTGAAGCACAAGAGAAAGGAGTTCATCATCAACACACCATCTATTACCTTTTGGAGAGTGGTGTGACACACCCAATATGCGACCCTATCCAGAAGGAACTCGATGGTCCCACCAAGGATAGACCCGCATATTGAAACGCTTTTGCAAGGTGGATATCATTACATCAACATTACATAAAAGTAGGGATACATACATAAGGCACAAACGCCACATGAATACATCAACATCATGTACAAGAACAGCATCCGACTACGGATGAAACATAAACAGAAACTCAAACGACATCCACCCTGCTAGCCCAGGCTGCCGACCGAACCTATCCCCGATCAAGAAGCGGAAGAAGAACTCAACGCAAGCAAGCATCGCTCTCACGTCATGATCATCGCAAACCTGTACCTGAATCGGTGGTGTAGTAATCTGTGAGCCACGAGGACTCAAAGCAATCCCATTACCATGGGTATCAAGACTAGCAAAGCTTAAAGGGAAAGGAAGGGGTAAAGTGGTGAGGGTGCAGCAGCGACTAAGCATATATGGTGGCTAACCAACGCAAATGAGAGCGAGGAGAGAAACAAAGGAACGGTCGTCAACTAGCAATGATCAAGAAGTGATCCTGAACTCCTACTTACGTCAGACATAACCCAGAAACTGTGTTCTCCTCTCGATCAACCCCGAAAAGAGACACTCACGGTTACACACACGGTTGGTGTATTTTAGAAGAATTTGCTTCAAGTTTACTACAACCGGATATTAACAAATTCCCATCGCCACATAACCGCTGGCACGGCTTTCGAAAGTTCAAACCTGCAGGGTGTCCCAACTTAGCCCATGATAAGCTCTCGCGATCAACGAAGGATATTCCTTCTCCCGGGAAGACCGATCAGTCTCGGAATCCCGACTACAAGACATTTCGACAGCAATAAAACAAGTCCAGCAAGACCTCGGCGTGTCGACACCTCGATAGTAGCGCACAGATCTCGTCTCGAGCCACGACCGGATGAGCGATACGTCGACGGCAACCGACGATACCCCAAGTTGCCTCGGGCGGCACCGCAAGTGGCTCTAGTTTGGACCAACACTTAGACAAGCATTGGCCCGGGAGGGCTAAAATAAAGATGACCCTTGAGAGCGCGACTCCCAAGGGAAAAAGGTAATAGGTGAGGCAAATGGTAAAACCAATGTTGGGCCTTGCTGGAGGAGTCTTATTCAAAGCGAACTGTCAAGGGGGTCCCATAAATCACCCGACCGCGTTAGGGATGCAAAATCCGGGAACATAACACCGATATGACGGAAACTAGGGTGGCAAGAGTGGAACAAAACACCAGGCATAAGGCCGAGCCTTCCACCCTTTACCAAGTATATAGATGCATTAATTAAATAAGATATATTGTGATATCCCAACAAGTAAACATGTTCCAACAAGGAACAACATCTCCATGTTCCAACAAGGAACAAACTTCATCTTCACCTGCAACTAACAACGCTATAAGAGGGGCTGAGCAAAGCGGTAACATAGCCAAACAATGGTTTGCTAGGAAGGGCGCAAAAGGTTAGAGGCTGACATGGCAATTTGGGATGGCTTGAGCAACAGGTAATAGGTAGCGCATCATAGCGAAAGAACGAGGCAACTAGCATAGAAATGATAGTAGTGAGATCCAGGGTAGCGGTCATCTTGCCTGAAATCCCGCAAGGAATAAGAACGAGTCCATGAAGAAAACGAACGGATGAAGCCGAACCAAGCGTAGACGAACGAATCCTCACGATCGCAACGAAACGCGAACTAACAAGAAGAAGCACACAACATAGTAAACACACCACACATAGACAAGACATGATGCACAATCAAGCATGATGCATGACAAGGCTGGATGAAGCTACTCATGGCAAGAGAGGATGCAAACAAGAGCAACACATCAAGGCAAGTTTAAATGAGGCCGGAAACAACATATAACAATTTCGGTAAGTCCTCATATGCAAATTTAGAAATTGGTCCAGATCTGAATAAACCTTATGTTCAAGTTGTTAAACCGCAAGTTAAGATGCACCACGATGATCTACACGAAATTCTAGTCAAGTTACATATAAAGTTCATTAGATTCGGAGCTACGGCCTAGAAGATATGAGCAAAACAAGATAAGCATGGCATTGATGCAAAATGCATACAAACATCAAGCAAACACCTCAAAACAAGGATGCAACATGATAATATGAAGCTACATGCAAAATCAAGCAAGTTTCATATAGAGCACATTCAAAACGGAGCAACGGTTCAACACATACACCCTATACAAGTTATAGCAACAATCTGTCCAAAACAGCAACTAGGCATATTGCAAGCATCAAAGCAACCTGCTACAGGACCTCAACATAATATCAAAAGGCATGGACATGATGTACAGGTAAAGCATTACAAAACATGAACACTGAGCTATCTCCAGAAATCACTAGAACATGCTCAAAATGACATGGCAAGATTGCAAATAATAACAGTTTCAGGCATTGGCAGAAATAACAACAGGTTGCAATGTTTAGAGCTATGAAACAACATGTTACAGGAACTTATAATAGCAAAATAAGGCATGGAATGAATCTACTCAAAGCATATAACAAAAGTCCCTTACTGACCATAAGCCAAAAGGGATCATAAAATATGATGGCACCCACGTAAACATGGCAAGTTATATTACAGATTTGAACCTGGCAGGAACAACGATAAGTAGGCATGTTGGTGAGCTTGAACCACTCACCACAGAGCAATACATGGCATGGCAAGGTAATCAACAGTAAGAAGACATGGCATAGAAGCTATACATGGCAAGAACAACATCATAGCATGC